>CP136057.1:260645428-261320428 GCA_032464435.1 Aegilops umbellulata
GAATATTCCACCATTTGAGGGTAGATATGTTCCTGATATATATCTTACTTGGGAGTTAGAAACTGAACAACGATTTACATGTTTACAATATCCTGAGGAGAGACGTCTTCCTGCTGCTGTTTGTGATTTCACTAGCTTTGCATGTGTTTCGTGGTATGAGCATTGTAGATTATATCCTGTTCCAGCTACTTGGGCTGCTTTGGAAACTGCTATGCGTACTCGTTGGGTTCCACCATATTATCAACGTGAATTACTTCAAAAATTGCAGCGCTTAAGACAAGGAAAAAATTCTGTAGAAGAATATTATCAGGAATTACAAACTGGCTTGATTAGATGTGGTATTGTTGAGGAGAATGAAGCTATGCTTGCACATTTTATGGGAAGATTAAATAGAGAGATTCAGACCATTCTAGAGTATAAGGATTATAATAATATCACTCATTTATTCCATCTTGCTTGTAAAGTTGAACGTGAAGTGTCGGATCGACAGACATTGGCACGAACTAACTTTTCTGCAAGTCGACCTTCATCATGGACACCACGTGCATCATCTACTTCCACTGCACCACCACCTCCTTCAGGTGCCACCTCCAACCGTGATACAAGAAAGCAGTCAGAACCACCACTATCTGCCAAGAGCACACCTGTTGGGCCTGCACAGAGATCTTCTTCTTCCATGGCGTCAACAGGGCACACAAGTGATATTATTTTTCGTCGTTGTAAGGGAAGAGGACATTTTGCGAGAGAATGCAAATCTCAGCGTGTGATGATTCCTACTGAGGATGGTGGGTATGATTCCGCTAGTGACTATGATGAGGAGACTTTGGCTCTTATTACACATGAAGAACACGGTGGAGATGATTCTGATCATGAGACACAATACATGGCTGCTGAAGATGCTCACAAGTATGAATGTTTAGTTGCTGAACGTGTTTTGAGTGTGCAGGTTACACAAGCTGAGCAAAATCAGAGGCATAGTTTGTTCCATACAAAGGGAGTTGTGAAGGAACGTTCTATTCGCGTCATCATAGATGGAGGGAGCTGCAACAACTTGGCTAGCATGGAGATGATGGAGAAGTTTTCTCTCACCACAAGACCACATCCACATCCTTACTACATCCAATGGTTCAACAACAGCGGCAAGGTTAAGGTAACACGTACTGTTCGTGTGCATTTTAGTAACTCTACATATGCTGATTATGTTGATTGTGATGTCGTACCTATGCAAGCATGTTCCTTATTACTTGGTAGACCATGGCAATTTGATAAAAATTCTGTACACAATGGTAGAAACAATCAGTATACTCTTGTTCATAAGGATAAAGATATTACTTTGCTTCCTATGACTCCTTAATCCATTTTGAAAGATGATATTAATAGAGCTAATAAAGCAAAACAGGAGAAAATTAAGAGTGAAAATCAGATTGTGGCAAAAGAATTTGAGCAACAAATGAAACCTAATAATAACCCATCTAGTGTTGCTTCTGAAATTAAATTGAAAAGTGCATGTTTACTTGCCACGAAATCTGATATTGATGATCTAGATTTTAGCAAATCAGTTTGCTATGCTTTTGTGCGCAAAGAGGCATTATTTTCATTCGAGGACGTGCTTCCTCTTTGCCCCCTGCTGTCACTAACATTTTGCAGGAGTTCGCTGACGTCTTCCCACAAGACGTGCCACCAGGATTACCACCTATTTGAGGGATTGAGCATCAAATTGACTTAATTCCCGATGCATCGCTACCCAACCATGCACCATACCATACCAATCCAGAGGAGACGAAGGAGATTATGCGTCAAGTACAGGAGCTGCTCGACAAAGGTTATATACGCGAATCTCTTAGTCCTTGTGCTGTTCCTATTATACTAGTGCCTAAAAAGGATGGTACGTCGCGTATGTGTGTTGATTGTAGAGGCATTAATAATATTACTATTCGTTATCGCCATCCTATTCCTAGGCTAGATGATATGCTTGATGAATTGAGTGGCTCTACAATATTCTCCAAAGTTGATTTGCGTAGTGGATACCATCAAATTCGTATGAAATTGGGAGATGAATGGAAAACAGCATTTAAAACTAAGTTTTATTATATGAGTGGTTAGTCATGCCTTTTGGGTTAACTAATGCACCTAGTACTTTCATGAGACTAATGAACGAAGTTTTACGTGCTTTCATTGGACGATTTGTGGTAGTCTATTTTGATGATATACTGATTTATAGCAAATCTTTAGAAGAACATTTGGAACATTTACGTGCTGTTTTTATTGCTCTACGTGATGCACGTTTGTTTGGTAACCTTGTGAAGTGCACCTTTTGCACCAACCGAGTATCTTTTCTTGGCTATGTTGTTACTCCACAAGGAATTGAAGTAGATAAAGCCAAGCTTGAACCCATTGAGAGTTGGCCGCAGCCCAAAACGGTCACACAAGTGAGGAGTTTTCTTGGACTCGCTGGTTTCTATAGGCTTTTTGTGAGAGATTTTAGCACCATTGCTGCACCTCTCAATGAGCTTACAAAGAAGGATGTGCCTTTTGTTTGGGGTACCGCACAGGAAGAAGCCTTCACGGTATTGAAAGATAAGTTGACACATGCTCCTTTACTCCAACTTCCTGATTTTAATAAGACTTTTGAGCTTGAATGTGATGCTAGTGGAATTGGATTAGGAGGTGTGTTATTACAAGATGGCAAACCTGTTGCATACTTTTCTGAAAAATTGAATGGGCCGAGTCTGAACTATTCTACTTATGATAAAGAATTATATGTTCTTCTTCGGACTTTAGAGACATGGCAACATTATTTATGGCCCAAAGAATTTGTTATACATTCTAATCATGAATCTTTGAAACATATTAGAAGTCAAGCTAAACTGAATCGTAGACATGCTAAATGGGTTGAATTCATTGAGACTTTTCCTTATGTCATTAAACACAAGAAGGGTAAAGAAAATGTTATTGTTGATGCTTTGTCTCGTCGTTATACTATGCTTTCACAACTTGACTTCAAATATTTGGTTTGGAGACCATCAAAGATCAATATGTGCATGATGCTGATTTTAAAGATGTAATGCAGAATTGTAAAGAAGGAAGAACATGGAACAAGTTCATTATGAATGATTGCTTTGTGTTCCGTGCTAACAAGCTATGCATTCCTGCTAGCTCTGTTCGTCTTTTGTTGTTGCAGGAGGCGCATGGAGGAGGATTAATGGGACACTTTGGCATGAAGAAGATGGAGGATGTACTTGCTACACATTTCTTTTGGCCAAAGATGAGACGGGATGTTGAGCGTTTTGTTGCTCGCTGCACTACATGTCAAAAAGCTAAGTCATGACTCAATCCTCATGGTTTATATATGCCTTTGCGTGTACCTAGTGTTCCTTGGGAAGATATATCGATGGACTTTGTTTTAGGTTTACCTCTAACCAAGTAGGGGAGGGATAGCATATTTGTTGTCGTGGATAGATTCTCGAAAATGGCACACTTTATACCATGTCATAAAAGCGACGATGCTGTTAATGTTGCTGAATTGTTCTTTCGTGAAATTTTTCGCTTGCATGGTGTGCCAAATACTACTGTTTTAGATCGTGATACTAAATTTCTTAGCCACTTTTGGAGATGTTTATGGGCTAAGTTGGGGACTAAACTGCTTTTTAGTACTACTTGTCACCCCCAAACGGATGGTCAAACTGAAGTAGTCAATAGAACATTGTCTACTATGCTTAGGGCTGTTTTGAAGAATAATAAGAAAATGTGGGAAGAATGCTTGCCTCATATTGAATTTGCTTATAATTGTTCGTTGCATTCTACTACTAAGATGTGCCCTTTTGAAATTGTGTATGGTTTCCTACCTCGTGCACCCATTGATTTGTTGCCTCTTCCATCTTCAGAGAAGGTTAATTTTGATGCTAAACAATGTGTTGAATTGATCTTAAAAATGCATGAGTTAACTAAGGACAAAATTGAGCGTATGAATGCTTAATATAAACTTGGTGGAGATAAGGGTAGAAAACATGTTGTCTTTGCATTTGGAGATCTTGTCTGGTTACATTTGCGTAAGGATAGGTTTCCTACTTTGCGCAAATCAAAGATAATGCCACGTGCTGATGGTCCATTTAAGGTGTTAGAGAAAATAAATGATAATGCATATAAACTTCAGCTGCCTGCAGATTTTGGGGTTAGTCCCACTTTTAACATTGCAGATTTGAAGCCTTATTTGGGTGAGGAAGATGAGCTTCCGTCGAGGACGACTTCCTTTCAAGAAGGGGAGGATGATGAGGACATAAATACCATTGTTACACCCACAGCCCCTACTACTACATATACTGGACCAATTACTAGAGCTCGCGCATGCCAATTAAATTATCAGGTACTTTCCTTTCTTGGTAATGATTCTAATGTTCATGAGAATATGATGCTGCCTAAATTGGATACATTTGTTTTGCTTACAAATGAAGGGCCTGGCATGGATAAGAGGGATGAGCATTGGAGCACGAACAAGCATGGAGTTGATGGCATGCGCAAGGGGAACAAGAACGGAGTTACAAGTGATGATTTCAGGACTTTGGAACCACCATAATGAGTGCAGGAAGCCTTGGATGAAATATACAAGATGCCACTTCATAAACTTCGTCCAGAGGCTATTCTAGGTGCTGCGTCACCTTATTACTGGGCCAGGCCCATGTAATTTCGAAATACATAAGTATAGGCTGTTTTTAGAGTCCATATGTGTGGGGAAACAAGAGATAGGGTTGGTTTTGGACCCCTTCCCCAAGGTCCACAAAATTCCCCCCTCTTCCTCCATATATACAGCCCTTAGGGCACCGTTTAGACTTTGGGTTTTGTTTAGATCAAAAGTTCACCATAGCTGCAACTTCGCGTACTTCATTTGTGTTCCACGACCAGACCAAGGCGTCACAGAACCCCACCTTCATTAATAAAGCTTTCCTCTTATATTCGCAATATCTAGATTGCAATCTTAGTTTCTTGCTTGTTCTTCATTCGCTCGCAGGAAACAGGCCCTCGTGGTGATGAGGACATCAATACCGTTGTTACAGCCACAGCCCCTACTGTTACATATAATGGACCAATTACTAGAGCTCGCGCACGCCAATTAAATTACCAGGTACTTTCATTTCTTGGTAATGATTCTAATGTTCATGAGAATATGATGCTTCCTAAATTGGATACATTTGTTTTGCTTACAAATGAAGGGCCTAGCTAGGAGAAGGATGAACATTGGAGCAAGAACAAGCATGGAGTTGATGGCATGCGCAAGGGGAACAAGAATGGAGTTACAAGTGATGATTTCAGGACTTTGAAGCCACCACAAGGAGCGAATGAAGCCTTGGGCGAAATATACAAGATGCCACTTCATAAATTTGGTCCAGAGGCTATTCTAGGTGCTGCGTCACCTTATTATTGGGCCAGCCCATGTAATTTTGAAATACATAAGTATAGGCTGTTTTTAGAGTCCGTATGTGTGGGGAAACAAGAGATAGGGTTGGTTTCGGACCCCTTCCCCAAGGGCCACGAAATTTCCCCCTCTTCCTACATATATACAGCCCATAGGGCACCGTTTAGACTTTGGGTTTTGTTTAGATTAAAAGTTCGCCATAGCTGCAACTTCACATACTTCGTTTGTGTTCAACGACCAGACCAAGGCGTCACAGAACCCCACCTTGATCAATAAAGCTTTCCTCTTATATTCGCAATATCCAGATTGCAATCTTAGTTTCTTGCTTGTTCTTCATTTGCCTGCAGGAAACAGACCTTCGTGGTCAGGTTGATCGTGCTCCGGCGTGGTCAATAACCTCTCGGAGTTGGTTTAGTGATTGCTAAGGCGCGACGTCCTCGCACATTCGTAGTCGGATCGTCAAAGTCGACTTCGTCCAAAACGATAACCACCATCTCATCGAAAGACGGGACACCTTTGCCTCTATCAAGTGGTATCAGATTTCCAGGTTGCTCGGTGAGATTTTAAAGTTTTTCCATAGTTTAGATCGAGTCTGTTCTTCATACCTATAGTCCACAAAAAAGCCAAAAAAAATTAGGGTTAGTTCATCCCATCCGAACCAATCTAAGCCTTTGCATAATCTTTTCTGTATTTGCTTTGTTGAATTTGCGGTTGCATCGTCGTGTCAAGTTGCTGGTCTTAGCGTCTAGTCCTTTTGGAGTTTCGAGTTCTGTTCATAGGTTGTCACGTCGCCGCTGCCATATATCACCACCGCATCATCATCATCACCGCTGCCATATACCACCACCACATATTCACCGCCAATACGAGTCCATATACGCCACCACATATCCGCCGCCATCACGCCAATCCGAGTACACCTGCAACATATATCCGCCACCGGTCCGAGTTCCACCAGGTGCATCTCCGCCACCAGTCCGAGTTCGACCAGATTCATCTCCGCCACCAGTCCTATTCCGTGTCCAGTATTTTGTTACTCTGTTTTGGATTTCCAGATCACGCCATACTCCGAGTCGTGACAGAGAAGGACTCCCCAACATCCGTGCTACCCCCAGTAGAAAAATAGTTCCAAACTCAAAAAAAACTAAGTCTGGAAAATTCTGGCTAGGCAGTTTTTAGACCATTTGTAGACTTTTTCGAAAAAAAATTGTTGCAGAGCAAAAAAAAAAGAGGAAAAAAAGTGCAAACAAAAAGTGAAAAAAAAAAGAAAAAATTTTCAGAGTGTGCTCCTCCCTTGTTTACGTGCAGCGCCGTGATTTTGTTAGTGTTCTAGGCTCGCGTCTCTAGTACGGTCTAGCCTAGGACCAGCACAGTACCGTCGTTGAGCGTTTATTCAACTTTGCATCTCTGAATTGATTATTGCTGACCCTTTTTGCTACCATACTATAAGACTTCCCAGCTCCACATACATCTACGTCGTGCGTTTGACTCTCCCTGGCAATCGCTCTATCCAAGCTTTTGAGAGTTTTGACTACAACGGTTGCCGATCACCGCCTGCTGCTGGGTAAGAACTGGTAAGAATTTGAGATTTGCTTGACGGATTTGTGACTGTCCACCACACCACCACCACCAATTACTAGTAGTCTGTAGAATCATATTCTTGTGTGTTTCTATTGCTGGTAACCATGGCAGGATCACAAGCCGACGAGACTAACTAGGAGAACATGACAAACAAAGAGTTACGTGATAAGTTTCAGCAAATGATGAGTCGACAGGTGGAAGATGTGCTAAATAGATTTGAAGAGGCCATGGAGAAGATAGATGGCATTGAGAAGGCGTTTGAAACAAATCTCGATAACAAGTTTAATGAATTGCTCGCGCGTCTTCCACCACCACCACCGGCTGCACCTAACGCACCTCTACAACAACAACAACGACTACCTCCACGTCGCGAAACAGCCCTCCGCCGAGCGAGCCGTGTCCCTCTTCAGCCTGGCCAAGCTACTGGTGCTGCTCTTGATACGTCTGTGGCTCCTGCTGCTGATGTGGAGGAGGATGATTATGTGGGAGATTACGAGGATGAGGTTGATCAACATCAGAACTACGAGCAACCACCAGCACCACAACCACCAAGTCGTCCACATGCAAATAATGGCAATGTTAGGGCTCCCCCTCAGGTACGAGATCATGACCATCTCCCTAAACTGAAATTGAATATTCCACCATTTGAGGGTAGAGATGTTCCTGATATATATCCTACTTGGGAGTTACAAACTGAACAACGATTTACATGTTTACAATATCCTGAGGAGAGACGTGTTCCTGGTGTTGTTTGTGCTTTCACTAGCTTTGCATGTGTTTGGTGGTCTGAACATTGTAGATTATATCCTGTTCCAGCTACTTGGGCTGCTTTGAAAACTGCTATGCGTACTCGTTGGGTTCCACCATATTATCAACGTGAATTACTTCAAAAATTACAGCGTTTAAGACAAGGAAAAAAATCGGTAGAAGAATATTATCAGTAATTACAAACTGGCTTGATTAGAAGTGGTATTGTTGAGGAGAATGAAGCTATGCTTGCAGGTTTTCTGGGTGGATTAAATAGAGATATTCAGACCATTCTAGACTATAAGGATTATAATAATATCACTCATTTATTCCATCTTGCTTGTAAAGCTGAATGTGAAGTGCAGGATCGACAGGCATTGGCGCGAACTAACTTTTCTGCAGGTCGACCTTCATCATGGACACCACGTGCATCATCTACTTCCACATGTTCTGCTACACCGGCACCTCCGTCAGCTGCCACCTCCAACCGTGATACAATAAAGCAGGCACAATCACCACTATCTGCCAAGAGCACACCTTCTGGGCCTGCACAGAGATCTTCTTCTTCCATGGCGTCAACAGGGCAAACACATGATATTATTTGTCGACGTTGCAAGGGTGGAGGTCATTATGCGAGAGAATGCCCATCTAAGCGTGTGATGATTGTTACTGAGGATGGTGGGTATGAGTCCACTAGTGACTATGATGAGGAGAATTTGGCTCTTATTACACATGAAGAACACGGTGGAGATGATTCTGATCATGAGACGCAATACATGGCTGCTGAAGATGCTGACCGGTATGAATGTTTAGTTGCTCAACGAGTTTTGAGTGTGCAGGTTACACAAGCTGAGCAAAATCAAAGGCATAATTTGTTCCATACAAAGGGAGTTGTGACGGAACGTTCTATTCGCGTGATCATAGATGGAGGGAGCTGCAACAACTTGGATAGCATGGAGATGGTGGAGAAGCTATCTCTCACCATAAGACCACATCCACATCCTTACTACATCCAATGGTTCAACAACAGCGGCAAGGTTAAGGTAATACATATTGTTCGTGTGCATTTTAGTATCTCTACATATGCTGATTATGTTGATTGTGATGTGGTACCTATGCAAGCATGTTCCTTATTACTTGGTAGACCATGGCAATTTGATAAAATTTTTGTACACAATGGTAGAAACAATCAGTATACTCTTGTTCATAAGGATAAAAATATTACTTTGCTTCCTGTGACTCCTGATTCCATTTTGAAAGATGATATTAATAGAGCTAATAATGCAAAACAGGAGAAAAATAAGAGTGAAAATCAGATTGTGGCAAAAGAATTTGAGCAACAAATGAAGCCTAATAATAAACCATCTACTGTTGCTTCAGAAATTAAATTGAAAAGTGCATGTTTACTTGCCACCAAATCTGATGTTGATGAGCTAACTTCTAGCAAATCTGTTTGCTATGCTTTTGTGTGCAAAGAGGCATTATTTTAATTCGAGGACGTGCCTTCCTCTTTGCCCCCTGCTGTCACTACATTTTGCAGGACTTCGCTGACGTCTTCCCACAAGACGTGCCACCGGGATTACCACCTATTCGAGGGATTGAGCATCAAATTGACTTAATTCCCGGTGCATCGCTACCCAACCGTGCACCATACCGTACCAATCCATAGGAGACGAAGGAGATTATGCGTCAAGTACAGGAGCTGCTCGACAAAGGTTATATACGTGAATCTCTTAGTCCTTGTGTTGTTCCTATTGTACTAGTGCCTAAAAAGGATGGTACGTCGCGTATGTGTGTTGATTGTAGAGGCATCAATAATATTACTATTCGTTATCGTCATCCTATTCCTAGGCTAGATGATATGCTTGATGAATTGAGTGGCTCTACAATATTCTCCAAAGTTGATTTGCGTAGTGGATACCATCAAATTCGTATGAAATTGGGAGATGAATGGAAAACAACATTTAAAACTAAGTTTGGTTTATATGAGTGGTCAGTCATGCCTTTTGGGTTAACTAATGCACCTAGTACTTTCATGAGACTAATGAACGAAGTTTTACGTGCTTTCATTGGACGTTTTGTGGTAGTCTATTTTGAAGATATACTGATTTATAGCAAATCTTTGAAAGAACATTTGGAACATTTACGTGCTGTTTTGAATGCTCTACGTGATGCACGTTTGTTTGGTAACCTTGGGAAGTGCACCTTTTGCACCGACCAAGTATCTTTTCTTAGCTATGTTGTTACTCCACAAGCAATTGAAGTTGATAAAGCCAAGATTGAAGCTATTGAGAGTTGGTCGCAGCCCAAAATGGTCACACAAGTGAGGAGTTTTCTTGGACTCGCTGGTTTCTATAGGCGTTTTGTGAGAGATTTTAGCACCATTGCTGCACCTCTCAATGAGCTTACAAAGAAGGATGTGCCTTTTGTTTGGGGTACCGCACAGGAAGAAGCCTTCACAGTATTGAAAGATAAGTTGACACATGCTCCTTTACTCCAACTTCTTGATTTTAATAAGACTTTTGAGCTTGAATGTGATGCTAGTGGAATTGTATCACGAGGTGTGTTATTACAAGATAGCAAACCTGTTGCCTACTTTTCTGAAAAATTGAGTGGGCCTAGTCTGAACTATTCTACTTATGATAAAGAATTATATGCTCTTCTTCGGACTTTAGAGACATGGCAACATTACTTATGGCCCAAAGAATTTGTTATACATTCTGATCATGAATCTTTGAAACATATTAAAAGTCAAGCTAAACTAAATCATAGGCATGCTAAATGGGTTGCATTCATTGAGACTTTTCCTTATGTCATTAAACACAAGAAGGGTAAAGAAAATGTTATTGTTGATGCTTTGTCTCGTCGCTATACTATGCTTTCACAACTTGACTTCAAAATATTTGGTTTGGAGACCATCAAAGATCAATATGTGCATCATGCTGATTTTAAAGATGTAATGCAGAATTGTAAAGAAGGAAGAACATGGAACAAGTTCGTTATGAATGATTGCTTTGTGTTCCGTGCTAACAAGCTATGCATTCCTGCTAGCTCTGTTCGCCTTTTGTTGTTGAAGGAGGCGCATGGAGGAGGATTAATGGGACACTTTGGCATGAAGAAGATGGAGGACGTCCTTGCTACACATTTCTTTTGGCCAAAGATGAGACGGGATGTTGAGCGTTTTGTTGCTCGCTGCACTACATGTCAAAAAGCTAAGTCATGACTCAATCCTCATGGTTTATATATGCCTTTGCGTGTACCTAGTGTTCCTTGGGAAGATATATCGATGGACTTTGTTTTAGGTTTACCTCTAACCAAGTAGGGGAGGGATAGCATATTTGTTGTCGTGGATAGATTCTCGAAAATGGCACACTTTATACCATGTCATAAAAGCGACGATGCTGTTAATGTTGCTGAATTGTTCTTTCGTGAAATTTTTCGCTTGCATGGTGTGCCAAATACTACTGTTTTAGATCGTGATACTAAATTTCTTAGCCACTTTTGGAGATGTTTATGGGCTAAGTTGGGGACTAAACTGCTTTTTAGTACTACTTGTCACCCCCAAACGGATGGTCAAACTGAAGTAGTCAATAGAACATTGTCTACTATGCTTAGGGCTGTTTTGAAGAATAATAAGAAAATGTGGGAAGAATGCTTGCCTCATATTGAATTTGCTTATAATTGTTCGTTGCATTCTACTACTAAGATGTGCCCTTTTGAAATTGTGTATGGTTTCCTACCTCATGCACCCATTGATTTGTTGCCTCTTCCATCTTCAGAGAAGGTTAATTTTGATGCTAAACAATGTGTTGAATTGATCTTAAAAATGCATGAGTTAACTAAGGACAACATTGAGCGTATGAATGCTTAATATAAACTTGGTGGAGATAAGGGTAGAAAACATGTTGTCTTTGCATTTGGAGATCTTGTCTGGTTACATTTGCGTAAGGATAGGTTTCCTACTTTGCGCAAATCAAAGCTAATGCCACGTGCTGATGGTCCATTTAAGGTGTTAGAGAAAATAAATGATAATGCATATAAACTTCAGCTGCCTGCAGATTTTGGGGTTAGTCCCACTTTTAACATTGCAGATTTGAAGCCTTATTTGGGTGAGGAAGATGAGCTTCCGTCGAGGACGACTTCCTTTCAAGAAGGGGAGGATGTTGAGGACATAAATACCATTGTTACACCCACAACCCCTACTACTACATATACTGGACCAATTACTAGAGCTCGCGCATGCCAATTAAATTATCAGGTACTTTCCTTTCTTGGTAATGATTCTAATGTTCATGAGAATATGATGCTGCCTAAATTGGATACATTTGTTTTGCTTACAAATGAAGGGCCTGGCATGGATAAGAGGGATGAGCATTGGAGCACGAACAAGCATGGAGTTGATGGCATGCGCAAGGGGAACAAGAACGGAGTTACAAGTGATGATTTCAGGACTTTGGAACCACCATAATGAGTGCAGGAAGCCTTGGATGAAATATACAAGATGCCACTTCATAAACTTCGTCCAGAGGCTATTCTAGGTGCTGCGTCACCTTATTACTGGGCCAGGCCCATGTAATTTCGAAATACATAAGTATAGGCTGTTTTTAGAGTCCATATGTGTGGGGAAACAAGAGATAGGGTTGGTTTTGGACCCCTTCCCCAAGGTCCACAAAATTCCCCCCTCTTCCTCCATATATACAGCCCTTAGGGCACCGTTTAGACTTTGGGTTTTGTTTAGATCAAAAGTTCACCATAGCTGCAACTTCGCGTACTTCGTTTGTGTTCAACGACCAGACCAAGGCGTCACAGAACCCCACCTTCATTAATAAAGCTTTCCTCTTATATTCGCAATATCTAGATTGCAATCTTAGTTTCTTGCTTGTTCTTCATTTGCTCGCAGGAAACAGGCCCTCGTGGTGATGAGGACATCAATACCGTTGTTACAACCACAGCCCCTACTGTTACATATAATGGACCAATTACTAGAGCTCGCGCACGCCAATTAAATTACCAGGTACTTTCATTTCTTGGTAATGATTCTAATGTTCATGAGAATATGATGCTTCCTAAATTGGATACATTTGTTTTGCTTACAAATGAAGGGCCTAGCTAGGAGAAGGATGAACATTGGAGCAAGAACAAGCATGGAGTTGATGGCATGCGCAAGGGGAACAAGAATGGAGTTACAAGTGATGATTTCAGGACTTTGAAGCCACCACAAGGAGTGAATGAAGCCTTGGGCGAAATATACAAGATGCCACTTCATAAATTTCGTCCAGAGGCTATTCTAGGTGTTGCGTCACCTTATTATTGGGCCAGCCCATGTAATTTTGAAATACATAAGTATAGGCTGTTTTTAGAGTCCGTATGTGTGGGGAAACAAGAGATAGGGTTGGTTTCGGACCCCTTCCCCAAGGGCCACGAAATTTCCCCCTCTTCCTACATATATACAGCCCTTAGGGCACTGTTTAGACTTTGGGTTTTGTTTAGATTAAAAGTTCGCCATAGCTGCAACTTCACATACTTCGTTTGTGTTCAACGACCAGACCAAGGCGTCACAGAACCCCACCTTGATCAATAAAGCTTTCCTCTTATATTCGCAATATCCAGATTGCAATCTTAGTTTCTTGCTTGTTCTTCATTTGCCTGCAGGAAACAGACCTTCGTGGTCAGGTTGATCGTGCACCGGCGTGGTCAATAACCTCTCGGAGTTGGTTTAGTGATTGCTAAGGCGCGACGTCCTCGCACGTTCGTAGTCGGATCGTCAAAGTCGACTTCGTCCAAAACGATAACCACCATCTCATCGAAAGACGGGACACCTTTGCCTCTATCAAGTGGTATCAGATTTCCAGGTTGCTCGATGAGATTTTAAAGTTTTTCCATAGTTTAGATCGAGTCTGTTCTTCATACCTATAGTCCACAAAAAAGCCAAAAAAAATTAGGGTTAGTTCATCCCATCCGAACCAATCTAAGCCTTTGCATAATCTTTTCTGTATTTGCTTTGTTGAATTTGCGGTTGCATCGTCGTGTCAAGTTGCTGGTCTTAGCGTCTAGTCCTTTTGGAGTTTCGAGTTCTGTTCATAGGTTGTCACGTCGCCGCTGCCATATATCACCACTGCATCATCATCATCACCGCTGCCATATACCACCACCACATATTCACCGCCAATACGAGTCCATATACGCCACCACATATCCGCCGCCATCATGCTAATCCGAGTACACCTCCAACATATATCCGCCACCGGTCCGAGTTACACCAGGTGCATCTCCGCCACCAGTCCGAGTTCCACCAGATTCATCTCCGCCACCAGTCCTATTCCGTGTCCAGTATTTTGTTACTCTGTTTTGGATTTCCAGATCACGCCATACTCCGAGTCGTGACAGAGAAGGACTCCCCAACATCCGTGCTACCCGCAGTAGAAAAATAGTTCCAAACTAAAAAAAAACTAAGTCTGGAAAATTCTGGCTAGGCAGTTTTTAGACCATTTGTAGACTTTTTCGAAAAAAAATTGTTGCAGAGCAAAAAAAAAGAGGAAAAAAAGTGCAAACAAAAAGTGAAAAAAAAAGAAAAAAATTTTCAGAGTGTGCTCCTCCCTTGTTTACGTGCAGCGCCGTGATTTTGTTAGTGTTCTAGGCTCGCGTCTCTAGTACGGTCTAGCCTAGGACCAGCACAGTACCGTCGTTGAGCGTTTATTCAACTTTGCATCTCTGAATTGATTATTGCTGACCCTTTTTGCTACCATACTATAAGACTTCCCAGCTCCACATACATCTACGTCGTGCGTTTGACTCTCCCTGGCAGTCGCTCTATCCAAGCTTTTGAGAGTTTTGACTACAACGGTTGCCGATCACCGCCTGCTGCTGGGTAAGAACTGGTAAGAATTTGAGATTTGCTTGACGGATTTGTGACTGTCCACCACACCACCACCACCAATTACTAGTAGTCTGTAGAATCATATTCTTGTGTGTTTCTATTGCTGGTAACCATGGCAGGATCACAAACCGACGAGACTAACTAGGAGAACATGACAAACAAAGAGTTACATGATAAGTTTCAGCAAATGATGAGTCGACAGGTGGAAGATGTGCTAAATAGATTTGAAGAGGCCATGGAGAAGATAGATGGCATTGAGAAGGCGTTCGAAACAAATCTCGATAACAAGTTTAATGAATTGCTCGCGCGTCTTCCACCACCACCATCGGCTGCACCTAACGCACCTCTACAACAACAACAACGACTACCTCCACGTCGCGAAACAGCCCTCCGCCGAGCGCGCCGTGTCCCTCTTCAGCCTGGCCAAGCTACTGGTGCTGCTCTTGATACTTCTGTGGCTCCTGCTGCTGATGTGGAGGAGGATGATTATGTGGGAGATTACGAGGATGAGGTTGATCAACATCAGAACTACGAGCAACCACCAGCACCACAACCACCAGGTCGTCCACATGCAAATAATGGCAATGTTAGGGCTCCCCCTCAGGTACGAGATCATGACCATCTCCCTAAACTGAAATTGAATATTCCACCATTTGAGGGTAGAGATGTTCCTGATATATATCCTACTTGGGAGTTACAAACTGAACAACGATTTACATGTTTACAATATCCTGAGGAGAGACGTGTTCCTGGTGCTGTTTGTGCTTTCACTAGCTTTGCATGTGTTTGGTGGTCTGAACATTGTAGATTATATCCTGTTCCAGCTACTTGGGCTGCTTTGAAAACTGCTATGCGTACTCGTTGGGTTCCACCATATTATCAACGTGAATTACTTCAAAAATTACAGCATTTAAGACAAGGAAAAAAATCGGTAGAAGAATATTATCAGTAATTACAAACTGGCTTGATTAGAAGTGGTATTGTTGAGGAGAATGAAGCTATGCTTGCAGGTTTTCTGGGTGGATTAAATAGAGATATTCAGGCCATTCTAGACTATAAGGATTATAATAATAACACTCATTTATTCCATCTTGCTTGTAAAGCTGAATGTGAAGTGCATGATCGACAGGCATTGGCGCGAACTAACTTTTCTGCAGGTCGACCTTCATCATGGACACCACGTGCATCATCTACTTCCACATGTTCTGCTACACCGGCACCTCCGTCAGCTGCCACCTCCAACCGTGATACAATAAAGCAGGCACAATCACCACTATCTGCCAAGAGCACACCTTCTGGGCCTGCAAAGAGCTCTTCTTCATCCATGGCATCAACGGGGCAAACACATGATATTATTTGTTGACGTTGCAAGGGTGGAGGTCATTATGCGAGAGAATGCCCATCTAAGCGTGTGATGATTGTTACTGAGGATGGTGGGTATGAGTCCACTAGTGACTATGATGAGGAGAATTTGGCTCTTATTACACATGAAGAACACGGTGGAGATGATTCTGATCATGAGACGCAATACATGGCTGCTGAAGATGCTGACCGGTATGAATGTTTAGTTGCTCAACGAGTTTTGAGTGTGCAGGTTACACAAGCTGAGCAAAATCAGAGGCATAATTTGTTCCATACAAAGGGAGTTGTGAAGGAACGTTCTGTTCGCGTCATCATAGATGGAGGGAGCTGCAACAACTTGGCTAGCATGGAGATGGTGGAGAAGCTATCCCTCACCACAAGACCACATCCACATCCTTACTACATCCAATGGTTCAACAACAGCGGCAAGGTTAAGGTAACACGTACTGTTCGTGTGCATTTTAGTATCTCTACATATGCTGATTATGTTGATTGTGATGTGGTACCTATGCAAGCATGTTCCTTATTACTTGGTAGACCATGGCAATTTGATAAAATTTTTGTACACAATGGTAGAAACAATCAGTATACTCTTGTTCATAAGGATAAAAATATTACTTTGCTTCCTATGACTCCTGATTCCATTTTGAAAGATGATATTAATAGAGCTAATAATGCAAAACAGGAGAAAAATAAGAGTGAAAATCAGATTGTGGCAAAAGAATTTGAGCAACAAATGAAGCCTAATAATAAACCATCTACTGTTGCTTCAGAAATTAAATTGAAAAGTGCATGTTTACTTGCCACCAAATCTGATGTTGATGAGCTAGCTTCTAGCAAATCTGTTTGCTATGCTTTTGTGTGCAAAGAGGCGTTATTTTAATTCGAGGACGTGCCTTCCTCTTTGCCCCCTGCTGTCACTAACATTTTGCAGGACTTCGCTGACGTCTTCCCACAAGACGTGCCACCGGGATTACCACCTATTCGAGGGATTGAGCATCAAATTGACTTAATTCCCGGTGCATCGCTACCCAACCGTGCACCATACCGTACCAATCCATAGGAGACGAAGGAGATTATGCGTCAAGTACAGGAGCTGCTCGACAAAGGTTATATACGTGAATCTCTTAGTCCTTGTGCTGTTCCTATTGTACTAGTGCCTAAAAAGGATGGTACGTCGCGTATGTGTGTTGATTGTAGAGGCATCAATAATATTACTATTCGTTATCGTCATCCTATTCCTAGGCTAGATGATATGCTTGATGAATTGAGTGGCTCTACAATATTCTCCAAAGTTGATTTGCGTAGTGGATACCATCAAATTCGTATGAAATTCGGAGATGAATGGAAAACAGCATTTAAAACTAAGTTTGGTTTATATGAGTGGTCAGTCATGCCTTTTGGGTTAACTAATGCACCTAGTACTTTCATGAGACTAATGAACGAAGTTTTACGTGCTTTCATTGGACGTTTTGTGGTAGTCCATTTTGAAGATATACTGATTTATAGCAAATCTTTGAAAGAACATTTGGAACATTTACGTGTTGTTTTTAATGCTCTACGTGATGCACGTTTGTTTGGTAACCTTGGGAAGTGCACCTTTTGCACCGACCAAGTATCTTTCCTTAGCTATGTTGTTACTCCACAAGGAATTGAAGTTGATAAAGCCAAGATTGAAGCTATTGAGAGTTGGTCGCAGCCCAAAATGGTCACACAAGTGAGGAGTTTTCTTGGACTCGCTGGTTTCTATAGGCGTTTTTGAGAGATTTTAGCACCATTGCTGCACCTCTCAATGAGCTTACAAAGAAGGATGTGCCTTTTGTTTGGGGTACCGCACAGGAAGAAGCCTTCACAGTATTGAAAGATAAGTTGACACATGCTCCTTTACTCCAACTTCTTGATTTTAATAAGACTTTTGAGCTTGAATGTGATGCTAGTGGAATTGTATCACGAGGTGTGTTATTACAAGATAGCAAACCTGTTGCCTACTTTTCTGAAAAATTGAGTGGGCCTAGTCTGAACTATTCTACTTATGATAAAGAATTATATGCTCTTCTTCGAACTTTAGAGACATGGCAACATTACTTATGGCCCAAAGAATTTGTTATACATTCTGATCATGAATCTTTGAAACATATTAAAAGTCAAGCTAAACTGAATCATAGACATGCTAAATGGGTTGCATTCATTGAGACTTTCCCTTATGTGATTAAACACAAGAAGGGTAAAGAAAATGTTATTGTTGATGCTTTGTCTCGTCGCTATACTATGCTTTCACAACTTGACTTCAAAATATTTGGTTTGCAGACCATCAAAGATCAATATGTGCATCATGCTGATTTTAAAGATGTAATGTAGAATTGTAAAGAAGGAAGAACATGGAACAAGTTCGTTATTAATGATGGCTTTGTGTTCCGTGCTAACAAGCTATGCATTCCTGCTAGCTCTGTTCGTCTTTTGTTGTTGCAGGAGGCGCATGGAGGAGGATTAATGGGACACTTTAGCGTGAAGAAGATGGAGGACGTACTTGCTACACATTTCTTTTGGCCAAAGATGAGACGGGATGTTGAGCGTTTTGTTGCTCGCCGCACTACATGTAAAAAAGCTAAGTCACTGCTCAATCCTCATTGTTTATATATGCCTTTGCCTGTACCTAGTGTTCCTTGGGAAGATATATCTATGGACTTTGTTTTAGGTTTACCTCGAACAAAGAAGCGGAGGGATAGCATATTTGTTGTCGTGGATAGATTCTCGAAAATGGCAAACTTTATACCATGTCATAAGAGCGATGATGTTGTTAATGTTGCTGATTTGTTCTTTCGGGAAATTATTCGCTTGCATGGTGTGCCAAATACTATTGTTTTAGATTGTGATACTAAATTCCTTAGCCACTTTTGGAGATGTTTATGGGCTAAGTTGGGGACTAAACTGCTTTTTAGTACTACTTGTCACCCCCAAACTGATGGACAAACTGAAGTAGTCAATAGAACATTGTCTACTATGCTTAGGGCTGTTTTGAAGAATAATAAGAAAATGTGGGAAGAATGCTTGCCTCATATTGAATTTGCTTATAATCGTTCATTGCAATCTACTACTAAGATGTGCCCTTTTGAAATTGTGTATGGTTTCCTACCTCGTGCAGCCATTGATTTGTTGTCTCTTCCATCTTCGGAGAAGGTTAATTTTGATGCTAAACAACGTGCTGAATTGATCTTAACAATGCATGAGTTAACTAAGGAAAACATTGAGCGTATGAATGCTAAATATAAACTTGCTGGAGATAAGGGTAGAAAACATGTTGTGTTTGCACCTGGAGATCTTGTTTGGTTACATTTGCGTAAGGATAGGTTTCCTAATTTGCGCAAACCAAAGCTAATGCCACGTGCTGATGGTCCTTTTAAGGTGTTAGAGAAAATAAATGATCATGCATATAAACTTGAGCTGCCTGCAGATTTGGGGTTAGTCCCACTTTTAGCATTGCAGATTTGAAGCCTTATTTGGGTGAGGAAATGAGCTTTTGTCGAGGACGACTTCATTTCAAGAAGGGGAGGATGATGAGGACATCAATACCATTGTTACATCCACAGCCCCTACTGTTACATATAATTGACCAATTAGTAGAGCTCGCGCACGCCAATTAAATTACCAGGTACTTTCGTTTCTTGGTAATGATTCTAATGTTCATGAGAATATGATGCTGCCTAAATTGGATACATTTGTTTTGATTACAAATGAAGGGCCTAGCTTGGAGAAGGATGAACATTGGAGCAAGAACAAGCATGGAGTTGATGGCATGCGCAAGGGGAATAAGAATTGGGTTACAAGTGATGATTTCAGGACTTTGAAGCCACCATAAGGAGTGAATGAAGCCTTGGACGAAATATACAAGATGCCACTTCATAAATTTCGTACAGAGGCTATTCTAGGTGCTGTGTCACCTTATTATTGGGTCAGGCCCATGTAATTTCGAAATACATAAGTATAGGCTGTTTTTAGAGTTCGTATGTGTGGGGAAACAAGAGATAGGGTTGGTTTCGGACCCCTTCCCCAAGGGCCACGAAATTTCCCCCTCTTCCGCCATATATACAGCCCTTAGGGCACCGTTTAGACTTTGGGTTTTGTTTAGATTAAAAGTTTGCCATAGCTGCAACTTCGCGTACTTCGTTTGTGTTCAACGACCAGACCAAGGCGTCACAGAACCCCACCTTGATCAATAAAGCTTTCCTCTTATATTCGCAATATCCAGATTGCAATCTTAGTTTCTTGCTTGTTCTTCGTTTGCCTGCAGGAAACAGACCTTCGTGGTCAGGTTGATCGTGCTCCGGCATGGTCAATAACCTCTCGGAGTTGGTTTAGTGATTGCTAAGGCGCGACGTCCTCGCACGTTCGTAGTCGGATCGTCAAAGTCGACTTCCTCCAAAACGATAACCACCCTCTCATCGAAAGACGGGACACCTTTGCCTCTATCACGTGGTCAGGTTGATCGTGCTCCGGCGTGGTCAATAACCCTCGGAAGTTGGTTTAGCGATTGCTAAGGCGCGACGTCTCGCAAGTTTATAGTCAGATCGTCAAGGTCGACTCCCACAGAAAATGATAGCCACCATATCATCTAAACATCGGGACACCTTTGCCTCTATCAAACTTCATCCCACATCAACGGTATTCTGCACCTTCGTCCATACAGGGCTTCGAACGGTGCCATCTTCAAACTGGCTTGGTAGCTATTGTTGTTTGAGAACTCTGCGTAAGGAAATTTGTCATCCCAACTAGATCCATAATCTAGCGCACAGGCCCTCAACATGTCCTCTAGAATCGGGTTGACTCTCTCGGTTTGTCCATCCGTCTGCGGGTGAAATGTTGTACTGAACTCCAATCTCGTTCCTAGAGTCTGGTGCAGTTCATGCCAAAACTTTGAGGTAAACTGTGTTCCTCTAATCGATATGATGGTCCTCGGAACTCCAATGCAGACATACGATCCTGTTCATATATATCTTTGCCAACTTCGCACTTGTATAGGTTTTTTTCACTGGGATAAAGTGAGCCACTTTGGTCAAGCGATCAACTACTACCCATATAGAATCATATCCTGATTTGGTCCTGGGCAATCCGGTGATAAAATCCATGCCAAGTTTATCCCACTTCCATTTGGGTATCGGCATACGCTGTAACAATCCTGCTGGCTTTTGATGCTCTGCCTTCACTCTCTGACATACATCACATACGGCTACATACTCGGGAATATCCTTCTTCATACCCGTCCACCAGAAACGTTCCTTCAAATCAAAATACATCTTGGTGTTCCCGGGGTGTATCGTGTATGGTGAGTCTTGAGCCTCCTAAAGTATTAACTTCCTGATCTCTGTGTTATTGGGCACATAAACCCGGTCCTCAAACCAGAAGGTATCGTGCTCATCCTCACGAAAACCTTTGGCCTTTCCTTTGCTCATTCTCTCTTTTATCTCGGCAATCTCTTTGTCATCCTTCTGAGCTTATCGAATATTTCCTAACAATGTAGACTGAACCTCCATTGTTGCAACAAAACCTCTAGGAACAATCTCCAATCTAAGTTCCCTGAGATCCTCTGCTAACTCCTTTGGTAATCCTGTACCCACTAGGGTATTAGCATAACTCTTCCGGATCAAAGCGTCTGCTACGACATTGGCTTTGCCTGGATGATAGTGCAGCTTCATGTCATAATCCTTTATAAGCTCCAACCATCTCCTCTACCTAAGGTTTAGCTCCTTCTGTGTGAAGATGTATTTCAAACTCTTATGATCTGTGTACACATGACAACGGTTTCCAATAAGGTAATGTCTCCAAGTCTTCAATGCATGCACTACGGCTGCTAACTCCAAATCATGCGTGGCATAATTCAATTCATGCGGTTTTAGTTGTCGTGAGGCATACGAAACAACTCTTCTGTCCTGCATGAGCACACTTCCAAGTCCTAGGCGAGAGGCGTCGCAATATACTTGGAAATCCTTGCGTATATCTGGCAGTATCAGCATTGGGCCTATAGTCAAACGTTTCTTTAACTCCTGAAAACTTGCCTCACAATCTTCCGTCCATTTAAACTTGGTATCCTTCTTCAATAACTCAGTCATTGGCTTCGCAATCTTGGAAAAATTCTCAATGAATCTCCGATAGTATCCTGTGAGTCCAAGAAAACTGCGGATCTCACTAACTGAAGTCGGTGCCAACCATTCAGTGACCGATTGAACCTTGGTGGGATCTACTGCTATACCTTCTCCCGATATAACATGTCCAAGGAATCCGACTTCCTTCAACCAAAACTCACATTTGCTGAACTTGGCGTATAACTGGTGTTCCCTGAGTTTCTTGAGAACTAAACGCAAATGCTCCTTGTGCTCCTCCTCATTCTTCGAGTATACCATTATGTCATCAATAAACACCACTACAAACTTGTCCAAATATTCCATGAACACCTTGTTCATCATGCTCATGAAGTAGGCAGGGGCGTTAGTCAGTCCAAATGACATGACTGTGTTTTCATACAACCCATACCGCGTGGTGAATGTTGTCTTTGGTATATCCTTCTCTCGAATCTTCAACTGGTGGTATCCTGATCGCAGATCGATCTTTGAAAACACCTTAGCTCCTTGCAGTTGGTCAAACGAATCATTGATCATCCTCAGTGGGTATTTGTTCTTGATCGTCACCTCATTTAACGCACGATAATCAACAACCATTCTTAGAGACTTATCATTCTTCTCAACCAAAAGCATTGGGGCTCCCCATGGTGATGAACTCCGTCAAATGTAACCTTTCTCCAATAACTCCTTGATCTTCTTCTTAATCTCCTCCAGATCATTTGCGGGCATCCGGTAGGGTCTCTTTGATATTGGCCCTGTACCTGGCAATAGCTCTATCAAAACTCGATGTCTCGATCCGGGGGAATGCCTGGTAACTCCTCTGGAAAAACATCCGGGTAATCCTTCACTACAGGCACTTCCTCCTGAAAAACTCCCGTGAGGGTATTTACTTGACTCCTCCTAGGAGCATGCCTAGATACATACTTAATCCTTTTTCCCTCTGGGGTGGTGAGATAAATCGACTTACTAACACAGTCAATGCTTCCTCCATACTTTGACATCCAGTCCATACCTAATATCACATCCAATCCTTGTGACTCCAAGACTATTAGGTCAGACGGAAAAACATGGCTACCAAATGTTAGGGGTATTTGGTCGCACCATCGAGTAGCCATATACTCTGCTCCAGGCGAACTCACTAACAGAGGGGTCCTAAGGGTTTGGGTTGGTAGTTTAAACTTATCCATGAATCCCATTGATATGTATGAATGCGATGCACCAGTATCAAAAAGAACAAGGTCGGTGAAAGACTTAACCAAAAACTTACCTATCACCGCGTCTGGCTGCTCTTCAACCTCCTCCACGTTAACGTGGTTCACCTGTCCTTTGTTGAAGGGATTGGGCTTCTTCCCAGCGCTCCCATTTCCATTTCCATTCTTCGCTTCAGGGCACTCTGTGGCATAGTGTCCAGTCTTCCCGCACTTATATCAAGTAATGTGACTTAGATCTCTTTTGGCGGGTGTGGCTGGATTGGGGCGGTTCTGATTGTTGTTTGTTCCGTTCCCATTTACGTTCTTAGAACCATTGTGGTTATGCGAACTTACTCCGGTGTGGTTATGACCTCCATGGTTATGAACAAGTCCTACCGAGTTCGGGGTTAGGCGAGGCTTCTGCTGAGCTCATGAGTTATACCTCCCTTGCCCATACTTCCTCTTACGGCTCTCAATCAGTTGCTGCTTCCCTTCAATCATAAGAGCCTTATCTACCAACTCCTGGTAGTTGTTGAATGTTGCCACCATCAACTGCAAGCTCATCTCATCATTCAGCCCTTCCATAAACTTCTCCTGCTTCGCGGCATCTGTGGCCACATCATCAGGGACATAGCGAGATAACTTGCTAAACTCATCCACATACTGAGCCACAGTACGGTTCCCATGGCGTAAGTTGCAAAACTCACGCTTCTTCATATTCATAGCTCCAGTTGAGACATGGGTTGTGCGGAAAGCTTGTTGAAACTGGTCCCAAGTGACGTTGGCTATGGGGAAAGTGGCCGTATAATTCTCCCACCATGAGGTTGTTGGTCCATCCAATGGATGTGCGGCAAAGCGCACCTTCTCAACATCTGTGCAACCTGCGGTGGTCAACACCCTTCCAATAGGTCGTAGCCAATCTTCAACCACTATAGGCTTGGTGCTACTGGAAAACACCGGCGGCTGTAACCTCAGAAAGCGAACTAAGTTGTCAACTGGAGGCGGGTTGTTGTTGTTGTTGCCTTGGTTCAGGACTAGCAATTGCATCAAGGCATTTTGCTGTTGGATCAACTGAGTGAGCTCTGGCGGGAAGGCAAATCCGGTGTCACGTCTCGGAGCCATCTGGCGGGTTTAGAGGGAAGAGATCAGAATAGAAAAGGGGTCTAGTGAGAAAGCACTACCCGTATGCACATGAGACAAACACAAACATTTCACTCAATCAAGCAAGCAAGGGCATACAAGCGGTTTAGAACTACCGTAAAAGTGTTCAACTACTACTATATACATGGGGGGAATACTACTAATTCCTTGGTGGTCATCTAGAAATTTTGATCGGTGGAAGACTCCATGATGTCTGCTCCAGCTTCGTCTTCAAAGTCATCATCACTAGGGTCGGAGTCGGTGTCGTCGATGATGATGTAGTTCTCCGCGCAAGTGGAATCGTCGTCCTCTCCTCCCGACGCTGGATCTCCCATGAATACTCCGATCTTCTTTATCAGGTCGTCATTCTTCTCCAATAGTGTCGCAATTTCCTCCTCATATCCATCGCGTGTAGACTTGAGTTCTTCTTCCAACTCGATGATCCTAGTCTTTGCCATCCTCAAATCTATCATGTCTGCGCACATCTGATTTTCCTGGCGTCAAATGTGTTGGTTTAACTCCTGGATGAAAGCCGCAATGGATTTGTCCTTCTTGGTGCTGATCATTTCCCATTGCTCGTCTCGGCGCCCACATATCTGATAGATAGTGTCCTTAAGATCCTTGTTGTAGACTTCTCCAATGCGTCCAATGGTAATGTGGGCTGCCATGCTCTTGCCTAGACTCCAGGTGGGTGCTTCAAAAGAAAATTCTATGAGCTTAGTGGTTGGCGAGAACGTCCTTCATAGAACTTGTACTTGAATCATCCAGCGCTCCTCTTCTGGTAACGTGGCGTTGTACGTCCCGGTGAAGCTTGGTATTACAATGTTCAAGTACCTAGTGTGACGCCCGGATAATATTGCTACAGCGATACTCTGCTAATGATGCCACGTTACCTCCGTTACTGTTGCTAATCTATCATTAGCTCAAAACCAGTCCAAAATTCAAATTCAAAATTTGGTAAATAATAAAAGTTTTCAAACATTAAAATAAAAATGTTCAGTTTGTACTAAATATTACATCGATAATTATGGTGTAGAAGACACAATTTTATAAAATGCATAAATATTTTAAATTGAATTAAAACAGAAGAGAAAATAAATAAAAGAAAGAAATACAAAACAGTAAACGAAAACTAATAATTGAAAATGCCAAAAACCCTTCTCTCCCGGGGCCTCTCGGCCCACCTGGCAACCGGCCGGCCCAGCCCCCCTCTCTCTGGCCTACAAGGCCACCTCCCCGAACCCTAACCCTCACCCGACCCCCACTCCTCCCACTCTCCCTGGCGCCTCCCCCTCTCCCCCCGATCTGGACGCGCCGCCACCCAGGGGCTGGACCTCACTACCCTCGACCCTGGCACGCCGACGCCGCTTGTCGTCTCCGGCGCCGCCCACCAGCTCGCCCGGAGTCGCCCCGTCGCCGCTGGACCTCGTCGTCCACGTCCTCAGCCCCGACGACCGCGCACGTCCCCGCCCTCGCCGGATTCGTCAAGCCCCTCCTCGCCGGACTGCTTCCCCTCCGGCGCCGTCGTCCCCGACCCCCTCCACGAGCCCCGCTGCCCCGTGCCCTACATCACCGGTGAGGCCATGGCCTCCCTCTCCTCTTCTTCCCCTCTCCGTTGCACGTCCTCGTCCAGCGCCCGAGCTCGCGCGCCTCACCGCACACTCCACGCGTGTATCTCGCCTCACCCGCGCACGCCTCTCGCGCTTCAGCCCTGCGCTCACGCGCCCTCCGTTCCCGCGCGCGCCCCTGGCCTCTACTCCTCTCGCGCCAGCGCGCACCCCGGGGCCACGCGACGCGCCCGCCAACCTCCTTGCCCAGGCCACCACCCGCGGCCGCCTCCTCCCCGTGTTGCTGCCTCGTGCCACTCCCAGCAAGGCCGCATGCGTCCATGCGCTGCCCGCTTCGCCTGCGCATGCCCCGTGCCCGCGCCGTTTCCATCCGTGTCGGCCACCTCCCCTTCGCTGGCCACCCTCACATGTCCCGGCCGCCGCCGTCGCCAGCGCAGCCCCGGCCCGGCCACGGCGCACCCTCACGCCCGTGCGTGTTCGGGCGGGCGCCCGCGCCCAGTAGCCCGCCCCGCTGGCCCCTGTGACACTGCCAGGGGGCCCCACGCGGCCCCTGTTTAGATAAAGAAAAGAAAAGGAAATGAAAAAATATACTAATAAAAATAATTAATTAATTAGTTAAATGCTTATGTAACTTAATTAATTAATATTAATGAGCCTAATGAACATATTTAGTCTAACTAATCCTGCTTAATTAAACTAGTCCATGACATGTGGGCCCGTTTTGACCCCGTTGACCAGTCAACTTTGACTGGTCAACTGCTGACTATGCTGCTGACTGGACCCCTCTGGCACCATTATCATACGCCCTGGCTAGCACAGCCCGTGTAACCAGAGTATTTCTATCATTTAACCATTTATTTGATACATTTCAGAAAATCATTTAAAAACTTTGAAAATTAATATAAAATAATCTGTAACTCGGATGAAAATACTTTGTACATGAAAGTTGCTCAGAACGACGAGACGAACCCGGATACGCAGCCTGTTCATCCGCCACGCACCCCTAACATATCAAACTCGCAACTTTCCCCCTCCGGCTCCTTTGCCCAAAAACGCGAAACACCGGGGATACTTTCCCAGATGTTATCCCCCTTCACCGGAATCACCTAATACCGCGTTAGGGCATCCCTAGCACCGTTACTTGTCATGTTATGCATCGCTATGCATCTGTTTGCTTAAATATTTATTGTTTCTTCCCCCTCTTCTCTCGCTAGACACCGAGACCGATGCCGCTGCTACCCAGTACGACTACGGAGTTGACGACCCCTCTCTCTTGCCACAGCAACCAGGCAAGCCCCCCCCCCTTGATCACCAGATATCGCCTACTCTATTCTATACTGCTTGCATTAGAGTAGTGTAGCATGATACTGCTTTCCGTTTTTCCTATCCTGATGCATAGCCTGTCCTTGTTACTACTGTTGTTACCTTTACCTACAATCCTACATGCCTAGTATAGGATGCTAGTTTTCCATCAGTGGCCCTACATTCTTGTCCGTCTGCTGTGCTATACTATCGGGCCGTGATCACTCGGGAGTTGATCAAGGCTATATACTATACTTTATACGTGATACATGTGGTGAATAAAGTCGGGTCGGCTCGAGGAGTACCCGCGGCTGATTCACGGATTGGGGGCTGAAAGGACCTTTGTCCCAACGGCCCTCTGTGTGGATCTTTGAGGCAGAGCGACAGGGCAGGTTGAGGTCACCTAGGAGAGAGGTGGGCCTGGCCCTGTCGGCGTTCGCGGATACTTAACACGCTTAACGAGATCTGGGTATTTGATCTGAGTCTGGCCATTTGGTCTATACGCACTAACCAGCTACGCGGGAAAGATATGGGCACTCGGTGTCGTGGTATCAGCCGAAGCCTTCGTGACGTCAGTGACTGAGTGGCGCGCGCCGGATTGGACTGGAACGCCTGCTAGGCTAGGTCTGCTTTCGGCCACGTTCGCAACGTGCAGGTGTGCTCAGGGCGATGGGCCCAGACCCCTGCGCGCTTAGGTTTAGACCGGCGTGCTGACCTCTCTGTTGTGCCTAGGTGGGGCTGCGACGTGTTGATCTTCCGAGGCCGTGCATGACCCACGAAAGTGTGTCCGGCCAAATGGGATCAAGCGTGTTGGGTTATGTGGTGCACCCCTGCAGGGAAGTTAATCTATTCGAATAGCCGTGTCCCTCGGTAAAAGGACGACCCGGAGTTGTACCTTGACCTTATGACAACTAGAACCGGATACTTAATAAAACACACCCTTCCAAGTGCTAGATACAATCCGGTGATCGCTCTCTAACAGGGCAACGAGGAGGGGATTGCCGGGTAGGATTATGCTATGCGATGCTACTTGGAGGACTTCAGTCTACTCTCTTCTATATGCTGCAAGACGGAGGCTGCCAGAAGCGTAGTCTTCGACAGGATTAGATATCCCCCTCTTATTCTGGCATTCTGCAGTTCAGTCCACTGATATGGCCCTTTACACATATGCCCATGCATATGTAGTGTAGCTCCTTGCATGCGAGTACTTTGGATGAGTACTCACGGTTCCTTTGTTTTCCCCTTTTCCCCATTCCTCTACCCGATTGCTGCAACCAGACGATGGAGCCCAGGATCCAGACGCCCCCGTCGATGACGACTCCTACTACTCTGGAGGTGCCTACTACTACGTGCAGCCCGCTAACGACGACCAGGAGTAGTTAGGAGGATCCCAGGCAGGAGGCCTGCGCCTCTTTCGATCTGTATCCCCGTTTGTGCTAGCCTTCTTAAGGCAAACTTGTTTAACTTATGTCTGTACTCAGATATTGTTGCTTCCGCTGACTCGTCTATGATCGAGCACTTGTATTCGAGCCCTCGAGGCCCCTGGCTTGTATTATGATGCTTGTATGACTTATTTTATTTGTAGAGTTGTGTTGTGATATCTTCCCATGAGTCCCCGATCTTGATCGTACACATTTGCGTGCATGATTAGTGTACGATTGAATCGGGGGCGTCACAAGTTGGTATCAGAGCCGACTGCCTGTAGAAATCCCCCTTACACACTCCATGGCCGAAGTCGAGTCTAGTCATTGAAAAACTTTTACTAACATGGTTGTGCGGCTTACAGGCCCACGCCGCCATTGGGTGGTAGTAGGATCTTTTATTCCTCGACCTTTACTCTGGGACTCTGAACTCTCTTCTATTCGGGTTAAATGATTTTGCTAAAATCTAACTTTAGATCCTCGAAAACACTTTCTCCCGGAGAGCCCCTTCAGGCCAGATGATCGCCTGCTGCACCAGAAGATTCTGAAGACACTCTCTGATGCTTTCCCGAGACCCTTGTGCCTTTCGCCGTTGCGATCCCAACCACCGGTAAATCTTTATGGATGACTACATACTTTTGTCGTTCATACCTTCCTCCCCAGTTGCCCCTGTACTTCCTCCCTAGTTGCCCTTGTTATTACAAGGTGCCCTCAAATACTCTCCGATGTTCCAAGCATCCTTTATGCTTACTACCCCGCAGTTCCTTGCCGCATGAATACCCCTACGAATAGTTCTTCACCCTTATCGAGGAACTGTTCATTACTAGTTGATCATATGATCCACAAGGTACATTGATATACTATCCAGTCTTCCGGAAATTCTCTGGCAGCTATTGTTGTGCAAATACTTGTCTGCTTGCATTATGGCTGCATCCCATATGTCTAGCAATATTCATTAGTATCCCTTGTCATTGTCATTTTCAGCCTTTGATTTGATATGTGGTGAATGCTCGCAATCCTTAGTCGAAATCCTAGAATTCATCCTTCCGGATCAAACGTCATTTTAAACATGAACTGGTTCTCGACAACCGAATTGACGTCGGTTTTACCTCTAAGTCTACTCAACTTATCCATCCTTAAACAAAGTGTTAGCTTCTGATCCTTTGATTGGGAAATCATAATTCCTTTACATGTGAGCTTTGAATTAGTTAGTTGCTTCTATAATCCAATGCACTTGCATTCCTTCTTCCTTTGATAGAGTACCGATACTCACATCTGCTCCGTTGTAGACCACCGGACCTCTTGTTGGATTATTATCCGCCAGTGTCCTTCATATTCAAATAACCTTGTGAGCCTTCCCACGGATATATAAAGCCTTGGGTAAAATTGTATCATCTGTTTTCTCAACCATGCTCTACTTTTGAGCTGGTGATAATTACTTGAAGCTTGTGGTATATGTTTCTAAGATGCCCCGATGGGTTGACCTATGCCTTCTTTAATATGTGTGAACGTGAAAGCTTTCACTAGTCATACTCTTCTGGTATTTTGCCAGATTAAATTTCAACACTACAACTTCACCGAACACGAGAAGTGAATGAAAGGTTATGCATTGGAGAAGTGGGAGTCGACCTTGAACTATGTGTTCATGCTCATGGACACGATGTAGATCCTATCATAAAAGCTTCTTGTAGTAATGATTGTCCTTGATATAATATCATATGGTATCTGAGAATTGACCCCTTTGCAATCGTGGTTCCGGCCATATTCTTCTTTGATCCCATTTCTCGGGCAAGTTTAAGCACTTGCCTTCTGTGGATCAATACACCGGTCCAACCTTTACTTTGATCTTTCTTCGAGTATTACCCTGTGGTATCTCGATATTAGCACAGAACCATATTACTTCTTATGAGTTCTTCAAGTATTATTTCTCACCGATTCCAATTTTCCCCGGGGTCTGAGTTGTTAGACACTCAAGGACACTGATAAGTGAATCAATTCCGCACTCTGATTCAATAACTCTAAGTAATCTCTGTTGCTCACGAGTTTATTAATCCTTCAAGTCATTCCTAGCCTGACCGGCTATATCGTTAATGTGCTAAATTTTAACTGTGCTACTTGGTCCCTATTCCTGGAGCACAACCTTTGGCGATGAGCTAATCTTACATCGATCTTCCTCGTCATATCATTGGTTCCTGAATAGCAAGCTTAATTTCGAGTTTGTGTCGTACCCATGGTTCCAATAACATTTTGCTTCATCATTCCTTTGACTCGATGTCGTCGCTGCTTGATTACCTCTTCATGAAATCTCTCGACAAATGTGTCATGATCATCATCAACCTTAGGAGCTCTTCTAGGATATCAACCGGATTCATGAAGACAAACACCATCCTTGCCCTCGATGAGTTGTGTTATCATCAGCCACTTTATTGCCTTCCCTCCAACACAAACTTGTTCGTGTTTTGTGTTATACCTTGAGTTCCTTGCTACCCAGCATTGTTCTTCTTTACCTTGGAGTATTACCACCTTTTATGTCAAGAATGCCATGGGAATCTCACCACCCCTTAAGAATTCTTGATATAGTGATACTTCTCACCATCACCATTCTTTCTTGGTCCTCGTGTTGGTTCCAACCGGGGTACCAACGAGTGAATGGTGTTGTTTGGATTCTGCACTTCTAGCAACCCTATTGCTTTGAAGTTAATGGTCGGCCGTTCATTCTTAGACTATTGATTATTGAATCACCATTCTGACATTTGTCGTACAACCCAACTCATATTTCGGGCGCACCTTTCAACCAATGTTTAATTGTGTGTGTTTTCCTCGAGCATACATCATTATATCTTTTGTTTTGACAAATGTTATATCCTTGTTCACATACTCGTGGACATCCATCCTTTTGGAAACCTCGATGAATTGTTGCTGAGTTCATCAGCTACCACCTTATCCCTTCATGGGTTTAATGATGAGCTCCTATTTCGGAACTCGCTTCCGTAGTAGATTTCCCGAGAATCTTACAATGTCGTCTCGTCAATTTGTTTTGCACCTTTCCTTCTCAGGCATCCTGAGTCCGAGGTATCCTAACACCGATCAGATCTGAATCTCGGTCAGATATGATGGTTGGAACATTTTTCCAAGAGTTATAACACTGGTCTTTTATGACCCGGTAAGGTGATGGCATGTCCAGCACACATGGCCGGATGACCTGCTGTTATAGTTCCCTTATTAGCTAGGTTATCCATTCTTCCATGAGGAAATTGTAAGCCTTACTCTACAAGTTGGTCCTGATGGATCCTTCCTGTTTCCAAAGTCCAATCTTCACTTGATGACCATGTCAATGCTATTTTGAAGCATGTCTATGGTACTCCGATTTTCAACAAGAACATTTGAAGCCAATGCTAAATGTTTGCTGCTAAATTATCCAAACACCGCTGTATGGGTAATGTCATGAAATTTCTCTCCCCTACCTAAAGAGTTTTGTACATTATATCCTGTCATGGATATCATGCTCTGCTTGTCCCTGGGAAAGATATACCCTTGAAATATGTGTTTAAACACATTTTCCTTTCCATTGTTCGGTTTAATCTGATAATCTTATTTTCCTTTCCATTGGTTGGTTTAACCTTTCTTGAGGTATATATAATCTAAGCAGTATTATTCTCCTGCTTAGGTAAACACCTCGGTGTACAACTCTGTCAGTAAGACCCTGTTTCTACTGTTGATGACATTCCGGTAGCCACTAATGGACGGGAACTTTGCCTATTGGTTCGCCTCGTTCAACGAGCAGGAAAATGGTTCTCTTCGTCCCTCGGCCTTGGTATCAACGTTGTTGCCGACATAATCGATAGGCTACCCCCTGACATGCCTTGCTTGCATGATCACGCAAGTCGTCTCCGCCCTTCCTACTTTTAACCACATGGTGGGCCCATAACCCACAGTTCCACAGGATCGAAACCTGACTCTCCTATATACCCCCTTTTCTTAAGGTTGCTCCTCGCACTTGGCCTCGTATGTGATTCACGAGCCACCTTCCGAGAGATCATCAATTCTGGTATCAGACACAATACTTATCCCCATTGCTTGAACCCCTTTCACGCCCTGTTTCAGGCATCAAACGATTGCCTGCCCGCTTGAAACTTCACATGATACCTCCTTACCTTGCTCTCAATATTTTCGTAAGTTTAAATTCGAGAGTTACTTCCGCCATCTTCCTCGATGTTATCGACCAGATAGTCGACCTTGCAGAGGTCCGTACTCCCAGAATGCCCACCCTTTATCCTTCCCGTAAGTACGATGAAGATCCCGAAGAAAGGATGTGTACTACATCATGATGACCTGAAGCAGAGAAATGAAGACATCAACATAATGGATCGACCGCTTCGAGCAGAGCAACCAAGACCGAGAAGATCCGTTAGAATACCGTAACCAGAACTTTCCCCCTTACTCCCCTCCTAAATCTCGGGATGAGATTTCTTGTAGTGGAGGAGAATTGTGATGCCCGGATAATATTGCTAAAGCGATACTCTGCTAATGATGCCACGTTACATCCCTTACTGTTGCTAATCTATCATTAGCTCAAAACCGGTCCAAAATTCAAATTCAAAATTTGGTAAATAATAAAAGTTTTCACACATAAAAATAAAAATGTTCAGTTTGTACTAAATATTACATCGATAATTATGGTGTAGAAGACACAGTTTTATAAAATGCATAAATATTTTTAAATTGAATTAAAACAGAAGAGAAAATAAATAAAAGAAAGAAATACAAAACAGTAAACGAAACTAATAATTGAAAATGCCAATAACCCTTCTCTCCCGGGGCCTCTCGGCCCACCTGGCAACCGGCCGGCCCAGCCCTCCTCTCTCTGGCCTACAAGGCCACCTCCCCGAACCCTAACCCTCACCCGACCCCCACTCCTCCCACTCTCCCTGGCGCCTCCCCCTCTCCCCCCGATCTGGACGCGCCGCCACCCAGGGGCTGGACCTCACTACCCCCGACCCTAGCGCGCCGACGCTGCTCGTCGTCTCCGGCGCCGCCCGCCACCTCGCCCGGAGTCGCCCCGTCGCCGCTGGACCTCGTCGTCCACGTCCTCAGCCCCGACGACCGCGCAAGTCCCCGCCCTCACCGGATTCGTCAAGCCCCTCCTCACCGGACTGCTTCCCCTCCGGCGCCGTCGTCCCGACCCCTTCCACGAGCCCCGCTGCCCCGTGCCCTACATCACCGGTGAGGCCACGGCCTCCCTCTCCTCTTCTTCCCCTCTCCGTTGCACGTCCTCGTCCAGCGCCCGAGCTCGCGCGCGCCTCACCGCACACTCCACGTGTGTGTCTGGCCTCACCCGCGCACGCCTCTCGCGCTTCAGCCCTGCGCTCACGCGCCCTCCGTTCCCGCGCGCGCCCCTGGCCTCTACTCCTCTCGCGCCAGCGCGCACCCCGCGGCCACGTGACGCACCCGCCAACCTCCCTGCCCCGGCCACCACCCGCGGCCGCCTCCTCCGCGTGCTGCCGCCCCACGCCACTCCCAGCAAGGCCGCATGCGTCCATGTGCCGCCCGCTTCGCCTGCGCACGCGCCGCGCCCGCACCGTTTCCATCCGCGTCGGCCACCTCCCCTTCGCCGGCCACCCTCACATGTCCCGGCCGTCGCCGTCGCCGGCGCAGCCCCAGCCCGGCCACGGCGCGTCCTCACGCCCGTGCGTGTTCGGGCGGGCACTCGCGCCCAGTAGCCCGCCCCGCTGGCCCCTGTGACACTGCCAGGGGGCCTCACGCGGCCCCTGTTTTGATAAAGAAAAGAAAAGGAAATGCAAAATATATTAATAAAAATAATTAATTAATTAGTTAAACGCTTAAGTAACTTAATTAATTAATCTTAATGAGCCTAATGAACATATTTAGTCTAACTAATCCTGCTTAATTAAACTAGTCCATGACATGTGGGCCCGTTTTGACCCCGTTGACCAGTCAACTTTGACTGGTCAACTGCTGACTATGATGCTGACTGGACCCCTCTGGCCCCATTATCATACGCCCTGGCTAGCACAGCCCGTGTAACCAGAGTATTTCTATCATTTAACCATTTATTTAATACATTTCAAAAAATCATTTAAAAACTTTGAAAATTAATATAAAATAATCTGTAACTCGGATGAAAGTAATTTGTACATGAAAGTTGCTCAGAACAATGAGACGAACCCGGATACGCAGCCCGTTCATCCGCCACGCACCCCTAACATATCAAACTCGCAACTTTCCCCCTGGCTCCTTTGCCCGAAAACGCGAAACACCGGGGATACTTTCCCGGATGTTATCCCCCTTCACCGGTATCACCTAATACCGCGATAGGGCACCCCTAGCACCGTTACTTGTCATGTCATGCATTGCTATGCATCTGTTTGCTTAAATATTTATTGTTTCTTCCCCCTCTTCTCTCGCTAGACACCGAGACCGACGCCGCTGCTACCCAGTACGACTACGGAGTTGACGACCCCTCTCTCTTGCGAGAGCAACCAGGCAGGCCCCCTGTGACACCCTCGATTCAATCATACACTAACCATACACGCAAATGTGTACGATCAAGATCAAGGACTCACGGGAAGATATCACAACACAACTCTAGACACAAATTAAAATAATACAAGCTTTATATTACAAGCCAGGGGCCTCGAGGGCTCGAATACATAAGCTCGAATACACAAGAGTCAGCGGAAGCAGGAATATCTGAGTACAGACATGAGTTAGACAAGTTAGCCTTATGAAGGCTAGCACAAAAGTAGCAACGATCGAAAAGGGAAGGCCTCCTGCCTGGGAGCCTCCTAACTACTCCTGGTCGTCGGCGGTCTTCATGTCGTAGTAGGCATCAACAGTGGCATCTGGCTCCTGGGCTCCGACATCTGGTTGCATCAACCGGAAAGAAAAAGAAAGGGGGAAAAGGGGGAGCAAAGCAACCATGAGTACTCATCCAAAGTACTCGCAAGCAAGGATCTACACTACATATGCAACATTATCAAAGGAAGGCTGTATATGTGGACTGCACTGCAGAAATACCAGAATAGAGAGAAGGCCTAGTCCTATCGAAGACTAGCATCTTGTGAAAACCACCATCATGCAGCAACATGAGGGAGTAGAGTAGCATAAAGTAAAGTAGTAGTAATGTTATCAACACAATCCATTACTCATATCCATGTCTCATCATAGTCCATTTCTCATCTCAGGTATCCAGTTCTAGTTGTATCGATCGGGATACAACTGCAAGTGTCCGTTACCGTAGGACAGGCTATCGATAGATGTTTTCTTCCCTGCAGGGGTGCACCAACTTACCCACCACGCTCGATTGACTCCGGCCGGACACACTTTCCTGGGTCATGCCCGGCCTCGGCCAAACAATACGCCGCAACCCGACCTAGGCTTAATAGAGAGGCCAGCACGCCGGACTAAACCTATTCCCCCAGGGGTCATGGGCCATCTCCCCGGGAACTCCTGCACGTTGCGAGGGCGGCCGGTGAGCAGACCTAGCTACCTCCTTCAACAAGGCAGGCGCTTACGCAGTCCAACCCGGCGCGCGCCGCTCAGTCGCTGACGTCTATTAAGCTTCGGCTGATGTATACGACGCAGAACGCCCATACTATGCCCACGTGATGGTTAGTGCTATCAGGCCAGAGGCCCCTCGGATCAAATATCCAAATCATAGTGGATTAGGAACGCGCGGTAACAAGCAGAGACTCACGAAAGATGTGACCCCGTTGCCCCGTCTCGAGGGCTTGTGGCTAGGGCTAGGAATGCCCGGCCACGCCTCGTAATTATCTCGCGGGCACCTTCCAGGTCCGCCCGACTCCACATCACTCGCAATTAAGCTCATGCGGGTACCTCTCAGGGTCGACCCGTCTTTCCGGGTAACAGTGGTAAAGTCCAAGTATCCGTGTGTCCAAACATCAAGGGGAAAACCCAAGGAATCACCCCCGATGAATTCCACTAGATGTAATCATCAAGGTGAACGTAAGAGGAATCACCCCCGAGGGTCACACTTGAGGGGTTGTACGACAGAGTCGTATCGAAAGTGGTTAAGGAGGAAATCACCCTCGATGACCACGACCGAATGACTACTCTACTGGGTTAACATCAGAAGTGCTGAAGAGGTTCACCCTCGGTACTCGGTAGTAACCCAGTAGTGTCAAGCAACTAAGGGGAAGTGATGTGCAGTGACGGGGCTTGGTCTTCGATCACGTAGATCGAGTCGTCGATGATGAAGCAGGGGCAACAAGGACAAGTGGGGGTCACTGATGGATCACTAGCCAACCTATGCTAAGCAGTTTAGGATAAGCAGGTAAGGTACAACAACAGATACAGAAGCAGGCTATGCATCAGAATAGGAGCAAACCATAACAGTAGCAAAATCTAATGCAAGCATGAGAGAATGGAATGGGTGATATCAGGATGATCAAAGGGGGGGCTTGCCTGGTTGCTCTAGCAAGAGGGGGTCGTCGTCGACATAGTCGATCACAGGGGCATCAACAGTGGTCTCGAGGTCTACCGGGGAGAAGAGGGGGAAGAAACAGTAAATACATAGCACGCAAGAGCATAACAGGACAACAGGCAGAGCTAGACGTGTCCTAACGCGGTGCTACACGTTACCGTCGAAGGGGGATAACTTCCGGGAATGTTTCCCCAGGTTTAGCATTTTCGGACAGATGAAACATAAGGGAAAAGTTGCACGTTCAGGTAGTTAGGGGCATGTGGCAGATGAACGGATCGCGTATTCAGATTCGTCTCGTTGTTCTGAGCAACTTTCATGTAGAAAACTTTTTCATCCGAGCTACGGTTTAATTTATATGAATTTCTAAAGTTTAAAACATTTTCTGAATTTCTGGACTTATTTTAATTCGAATTAAAAACAGAATATACCTTCTATACCCACTATGGGCTAGCCACAGTGGATGACAGGTGGGGCTAGGGGGCCGAGTTGACCGGGTCAACTCCAGAGTCAGCAGGTCAACAGAGTCAATGTTTGAATGGGTCAAAAGGTGAAGTGGGGCCTAGGTGTCATAGACACAACTTGTATTAGAATTATTTTAACCACTTATTAAACGACGGGGCCCATTCGTCAGTGTGATTAACTTATCTAAACTAAACAAATTTAGCTAAAGCAACAAGGGGTTGGGCTAAATTAATTAGGCCTGCCTAATTTAACTCGGGCCAGGGCCCATGTGGCAGCAGCACAAGGTCAGCTGAGGCCACGGCCGTTCTTCGGCACGCACGGACGCACTCCGGCGCCGGCGGCCTCGGCCACAGCCAGCGGCGGGGGCAGCTGGGCGAGCGTAGCCCCGGGCGCGTGCAGGGAGGCGCCGTCACGCGCGTGTGCAGGCGGCGCGGGCGCGGGCGGGGCATGGCGCGGCACGGGCGGATGGAGCCGCTGCGGCCGGACGCGCGCGTGCAGCAGCAGCACTGGCGACAGCGTCGGCGGCCCATCAGCAAGCAGCTGTGGCGTGGCGGCATCAGCAGAAGCAGAGTACTAGCAACAGCAGGCAGCCACGACAGCGGGTAGCTGCGGGTGCACACGGGCGAGGGGAGCAGGGCGCAGCCACACGAGCAGGGGGCGCACACGGAGTGCGCGCTGGAGAGCCCGGGATGGGGTGGGATGCGGCCCGGTGCGCGGGCGCGTGGCTATGGGCGTGGGGAGCATGAGCTCACAGAGAGCTCGACCATGGTGGGGCGGCGGCCCTATGGCGACGGTGAGGAGGGGAGAAAGCGAGAACGGGAGCGAAGCTCACCAGGAGGAGTTATGGCGCGCTCGGGAGGGGTCGGGGACGGCTGGAGGTGTGGATCCGCGGCGAGGCAGTGTGGTGTCCGAAGGTGATGAAGACAACGCGGGCGTCGATGGGACGGCTCCCAGGGCTCGATCCGGTGGCGTAGGCGATGAAGACGAAGACGGTGATGCTCTTGGTTGACGCTGGATCAGCGCGGGGACGACGATGGCTGCAAGGACGACAAGGCCATGGCAACGGTGGAGCTCGGGCTTGTGCGGGGGTGAGAGCAACGGCGCGTGGGAGGGGGAAAGGAGGCTAGGGTTCGGTCAAGGGGGGTCCGGCGGCGTTTTATAGGTTGCCGGGGAGGTCGGGGATGGCCGCCACGCACGACAAGGCGCGGCCATGGCCGGCAGATGGCCGCCACGATCCCCCCTGCCTCCCTATAGCAGGAGATTGGGGATGACCCAAATTGGGTTGGGCCAGCCATTTGTTGAAGATGGGCCAAAGTGCACATGGTTTCATTTCTATTACTTTTATTCTTTTTCCGCGAAAAGATTTAGCTAAAGTCTTCCACTTATTTTAAAAAAATCAGCGAACTATTTTTGTTTGAGTTGAAGCTTCGGACCTAAATCCAGTACAACATTTCAAGACCACACACAAGGTTTCCCATCACTGGAAAAATGTACATATATTTGTTTATTTTGAAAAGGCCAAGATAAATGTTGTTGGACCATTTATTAATTTTCTAGGAATTTATTTGTTACCCAAATAGAGTTGGTTCCAACATGACAATTGATCAGAGGGAATTATAGAGTAGCACCAACATTTTTGTTAAGTTGTCTAAAGAAATATTATTTTTGACTTGCAATTTAAATTTGAAAATGACTTTGATTTTTTTTGGAGAAGTGGCAAATTGCATAGTAATCATTATGACATGGCCACCATTAGGGGGGATTACTGTAGCATGATTCTCGGGGTGTTACAAATCTCCTTCACTACAAGAAATCTCGTCCCGAGATTTAAGAGGTGGAGTAAGGGAGAAAGACTCGGGAAGGACGGAGGTCAACACAAGATAGGTACCTGGGGGCTATCTCGGTGAACGTGGCATAGAGGCATCTCTCGAGTTGAAATTCAAGAAAGTCATCGGGAGCAAGGTAAGAAGGTGCAATAAGAAGCTTGAATCCGGGTAGGCAATCGTTCGTTGCCTGAAACATAGGGTGAAAGGGGTTCAAAGCAATGGGAATAAGTATTGCATCTGATACCAGAACAGCACAAGAAGGTGGCTTGTGAATTACATACGAAGCCAAGCACGAGGAACAATTTTGGAAAACAGGGATGTATAGGAGAGTCAGGTTTCGATCATGTGGAACTGTGGGTTATGGGCCCACCATGTGGGTTAACAGCAGGAAGGCGCTAATCATTTTGCACGGTCATGATAGCAAGGCAGGTCAGAGTATCTCATGTCAGTTATGTCCGCAACAACGTCGGTACCAAGGGCGAGGAACGAAGAGAACCGTTTTCCTGCTCGTAAGACGAGGCGGACCAATAGGCACAGTTCTCGTCCATCGGTGGTTACCGGAATGTCATCAACAGTAGTAACAAGGTCTTACTGACAGAGTTGTACACCGAGGTGTTTACATAAGTAGGGAAATATTACTGCTTATACCATATAGATCGCCAGAAAGGTTAAACAAACCAATGGAAAGGAAATTGAAATTATCGAATTAATCAGACCAATGGAAAGGAAAATGTGTTTACACACAAGAATTGGGAGTATATCCTTCCCAAGGGGAAGCGGAGCAGGAAATACATGATATGGCAGCAAGTTGAAAAACATTTAGATAAAGGGGGCGAGGGAAGAATCATGATATTACCCATACAATGGTGTTTGGGTAATAAATCAAGAAACATTCGACAATGTGCTTCCAATGTTGTTGTTGATAGTCGGAATACCACAGTCATGCTTCGGGGTAGCATCGACATGGTGAGCAGGTAAAAGTCAGACTTCGGAAACACAAGGTTCCATCTGGAATTTTTTTAGAACATCTCATGCAATTTTATAAGGAAAAAGATGAGGATGTGGCCAATGGGTTCAGCAGCAATCCATCGTCATGTCAAAAATGATGTATTTCCAAAATTGTATGAACTAGTTTGTGTTGGGGGAAGGTAAGAATGTTTTCGATGATAACATAAATCATCGAGGGGCAAGGATGGTATTTCACATCATGAATTCGATTGATATCCTGGAACAGCTCAGAATGTCGGTGATGATCATGACACATTTGTCGAGATATTTCATGAAGATGTAATCGATCAGCGATGACACCAAGTCAAAGGAATGATGAAGCGAAAGGTTATTGGAACCACGGATACGACACAAGCCCAAAATCAAGCTTGTTGTTCTAGGTGAATTGATAAAATGAGGAAGATCGACGTAAGCTTCGCTCATCGTTGAAAAAGTTATGCTCCGGGATTAAGGACCAGGTAGCACAGTTAAAATTTAGCACGATAATGATATAGTCGATAATGCTAGGAATGACTTGAAGGATTATTAAACTCGTAAGCAACGGAAATAGCTTAGAGTTATTGAATCGGAGTGCGGAATCGATTCACTTATCGGTGTTTTTGAGTGACTAATAACTCGGAACCCGAGGCAATCTGAAATCGCTGAGGAGCATTACCAGATGAAGACTCATAGGAAGCAACACAGTTCTTTGATACTCTCGAGGTACCGGAGGGTAATACTCGAAGGAAGATAAAATAGAGGTTGCGGAGATGCATTGATCTGCAGAAGACAAGTGCTTTAACTTGTCCAAGAAATGGAATTAAAGGGGGAACAATCATGGTCAAAACCACGGTTCCAAAGGACCAAGCATAGATACCGTATGAACTTATAATAAGGGGATTATTATATCACAAGAAGCTTCCATGATAAGATCTACATCGTGTCCACGTGCATGAACACAAAGTTCAAGGTCGACTCACACTTCTTCAATGCATAACCTTTTATTCACTTCTCGTTTTCGAAGAAATTGTAGTGTAGAGGATTTATGTGGCGAAGTATTAAAAGAGTAAGACACATGAGAACTCTCGGGTTCACATGGATTAAGGAAGGCATAGGCTCAACCCATAGGTGCATCTTGGGAACATATACCAAAAACTCCACGAGTAAAATAACACAAGTTCGAGGGCACAACATGATTGAGAAGGCAGAGAATACAATTTACCAAAGGCAATATGTATCAGGGAAGAGCGCACAAAATTTTGAATATGAAGGAAACTGTCGGATAATAATCCAACAAAGGATTCAGCGGTCCTTAATGGATCTGATGTGAGTATCAGTACTCAATCAGAAGAAGGAAGAATGCGAAGGCATCGGGTTATAGATATAACTGGATAACTTCCAAGCTTGAATACCAAGGAATTACGATTTTCAAATCAGAAGATCTGAAGCAGAGGCTCTGATCAAAAGATAATTGAGTTGAATCGATATAGATCGACAATCAATCAAGGTTTGATTTGATAAGAACAAGCTCATGTTTGGAGTGACGTCTGAGCCAGAAGGATGAATGCTAGGATCTGATTAAGGATTACGAGCATTCGCGACATACTGGATCAAGGGACTCAGAACGATAGTGACAGAGGAGGTCAATGAAGATTACTAGAAATATGGAATTAACCATAATGCAAGCAAACAAGAATTTTAACAAAAATAGGCTGCGAAGGATTTTCGGAAGATCGAATGGTATTTCGAAGAATTTTGTGAAATACCTAAACAATTGGGGATGAACGAATCCTCGATAATTGTGAGGAATTATTCGTACATGTATTCAGGCGGAAAAGGAGCTGCAACGTAGCAGGCACAGTGGATTCTCGAAATACCTGAAAGTATTACTAGGCATCTGGTAATAACAAGATCAACTTGGGATGACAATATGACCGACAGGTGTATGTAGTTATCCAGAGGGGGGTTTATCGGTGATATGGAATTGCAATGGCGAAGGGCACAAGGGTTTCGGTGAAACATCGGAGAGTATCTCAAAATCTTCTGAAGCAGCAAGCGACCATCGGTAATGTCGGGGCTCTCCGGGAGGAAGTGGGTCCGAGAACCTAAGTGTTGGTGTTAGTAAATCCATTTTAACCCGAATAGGAGAGAGATCAGAGTCCCGGAGTAAAGACGAGGAATAAAAGATCCTAATACCACCCAATTGGCGACGTGGGCTCGTAAGCCACACAGCCAAGTTAGTAAAACAGTTTTTGGTTTCTAGACTCAACTTCGGCCAAGGAGTTGGAAAAGGGGCTACCTACAGGCAGTCGGCTCTGATACCAACTTGTGACGCCCTCGATTCAATCGTACACTAATCATACACGCAAATGTGTACGATCAAGATCAAGGACTCACGGGAAGATATCACAACAGAACTCTAGACACAAATTAAAATAATACAAGCTTTATATTACAAACCAGGGGCCTCGAGGGCTCGAATACATAAGCTCGAATACACAAGAGTCAGCGGCAGCAGGAATATCTGAGTACAGACATGAGTTAGACAAGTTAGCCTTAAGAAGGCTAGCACAAAAGTAGCAACGATCGAAAAGGCAAGGCCTCCTGCCTGGGAGCCTCCTAACTACTCCTGGTCGTCGGCGGTCTTCACGTCGTAGTAGGCATCAACAGTGGCATCTGTTTCCTGGGCTCCGACATCTGGTTGCATCAACCGGAAAGAAGAAGAAAGGGGGAAAAGGGGGAGCAAAGCAACCGTGAGTACTCATCCAAAGTACTCGCAAGCAAGGATCTACACTACATATGCAACATTATCAAAGGAAGGCTGTATATGTGGACTGGACTGCAAAAATGCCAGAATAGAGAGAAGGCCTAGTCCTATCGAAGACTAGCATCTTGTGAAAACCACCATCTTGCAGCAACATGAGGGAGTAGAGTAGCATAAAGTAAAGTAGTAGTAATGTTATCAACACAATCCATTACTCATATCCATGTCTCATCATAGTCCATTTCTCATCTCAGGTATCCAGTTCTAGTTGTATCGATCGGGATACAACTCCAATTGTCCGTTACCGTAGGACAGGCTATCGATAGATGTTTTCTTCCCTGCAGGGGTGCACCAACTTACCCACCACGCTCGATTGACTCCGGCCGGACACACTTTCCTGGGTCATGCCCGGCCTTGGCCAAACAATATGCCGCAACCCGACCTAGGCTTAATAGAGAGGCCAGCACGCCGGACTAAACCTATGCCCCCAGGGGTCATGGGCCATCTCCCCGGGAACTCCTGCACGTTGCGAGGGCGGCCGGTGAGCAGACCTAGCTACCTCCTTCAACAAGGCAGGCGCTTACGCAGTCCAACTCGGCGCGCGCCGCTCAGTCGCTGACGTCTATTAAGCTTCGGTTGATGTATACGACGCAGAACGCCCATACTATGCCCACGTGATGGTTAGTGCTATCAGGCCAGAGGCCCCTCGGATCAAATATCCAAATTGTAGTGGATTAGGAACGCGCGGTAACAAGCAGAGACTCACAAAAGATGTGACCCCGTTGCCCCGTCTCGAGGGCTTGTGGCTAGGGCTAGGAATGCCCAGCCACGCCTCGTAATTATCTCGCGGGCACCTTCCAGGTCCGCCCGACTCCACATCACTCACAATTAAGCTCGCGCGGGTACCTCTCAGGGTCGACCCGTCTTTCCGGGTAACAGTGGTAAAGTCCAAGTATCCGTGTGTCCAAACATCAAGGGGAAAACCCGAGGAATCACCCCGATGAATTCCACTAGATGTAATCATCAAGGTGAACGTAAGAGGAATCACCCCCGAGGGTCACACTTGAGGGGTTGCACGACAGAGTCGTATCGAAAGTGGTTAAGGAGGAAATCACCTTCGATGACCACGACCGAATGACTACTCTACAGGGTTAACATCAGAAGTGCTGCAGAGGTTCACCCTCGGTTCTCGGTAGTAACCCAGTAGTGTCAAGCAACTAAGGGGAAGTGATGTGCAGTGACGGGGCCTGGTCTTCGATCACGTAGATCGAGTCGTCGATGATGAAGCAGGGGCAACAAGGACAAGTGGGGGTCACTGATGGATCACTAGCCAACCTATGCTAAGCAGTTTAGGATAAGCAGGTAAGGTACAACAACAGATACAAAAGCAAGCTATGCATCAGAATAGGAGCAAACCATAACAGTAGCAAAATCTAATGCAAGCATGAGAGAATGGAATGGACGATATCGGGATGATCAAAGGGGGGGCTTGCCTGGTTGCTCTGGCAAGAGGGGGTCGTCGTCGACGTAGTCGATCACAGGGGCATCAACAGTGGTCTCGAGGTCTACCGGAGAGAAGAGGGGGAAGAAACAGTAAATACATAGCAAGCAAGAGCATAACAGGACAACACGCAGAGCTAGACGTGTCCTAACGCGGTGCTACACGTTACCGGCGAAGGGGGATAACATCCGGGAATGTTTCCCCAGGTTTAGCATTTTCGGACAGATGAAACGGAGGGGAAAAGTTGCATGTTCAGGTAGTTAGGGGCATGTGGCAGACGAACGGATCGCATATTCAGATTCGTCTCGTCGTTCTGAGCAACTTTCATGTAGAAAACTTTTTCATCCGAGCTACGGTTTAATTTATATGAATTTCTAAAGTTTAAAACATTTTCTGAATTTCTCGACTTATTTTAATTCGAATTAAAAACAGAATATACCTTCTATACCCACTATGGGCTAGCCACAGTGGATGACAGGTGGGGCTAGGGGGGCCGAGTTGACTGGGTCAACTCCAGAGTCAGCAGGTCAACAGAGTCAATGTTTGACTGGGTCAAAAGGTGAAGTGGGGCCTAGGTGTCATAGACACAACTTGTATTAGAATTATTTTAACCACTTATTAAACGACGGGGCCCATTCGTCAGTGTGATTAACTTATCTAAACTAAACTAATTTAGCTAAAGCAACAGGGGGTTGGGCTAAATTAATTAGGCCTACCTAATTTAACTCGGGCCAGGGCCTATGTGGCAGCAGCACAAGGCCAGCTGGCCACGACCATTCTTCGGCACGCACGGACGCACTCCGGCGCCAGCGGCCTCGGCCACAGCCAGCGGCGGGGGCAGCTGGGCGAGCGTAGCCCCGGGCACGTGCGGGGAGGCGCCGTCGCGCGCATGTGCAGGCGGCGCGGGCGCGGGCGGGGCATGGTGGGGCGCAGGCGGATGGAGCCGCTGCGGCCGGACGCGCGCGTGCAGCAGCAGTACTGGCGACAGCGTCGGCGGCCCATCAGCAAGCAGCGGTGGCATGGCGGCATCAGCAGAAGCAGTGTACTAGCAACAACAGGCAGCCATGACAGCGGGCAGCTGCGGGTGCACACGGGCGAGGGGAGCAGGGCGCAGCCATACGAGCAGGGGCGCACACGGAGCACGCGCTGGAGAGCCCGGGATGGGGTGGGATGCGGGCCGGTGCGCGGGCGCGTGGCTATGGGCGTGGGGAGCATGAGCTCACAGAGAGCTCGACCATGGTGGGGCGGCGGCCCTACGGCGACGGTGAGGAGGGGAGAAAGCGAGAACAGGAGCGAAGCTCACCAGGAGGAGTTATGGCGCGCTCGGGAGGGGTCGGGGACGGCTGGAGGTGTGGATCCGCGGCGAGGCAGTGTGGCGTCCGAAGGTGATGAAGACAACGCGGGCGTCGATGGGACGGCTCCCGTGGCTCAATCCGATGGCGTAGGCGACGAAGACGAAGACGGTGATGCTCCTGGTTGACGCTGGATCAGCGCGGGGACGATGATGGCTGCAAGGACGACAAGGCCATGGCAACGGTGGAGCTCGGGCTTGTGCAGGGGTGAGAGCAACGGCGCGTGGGAGGGGGAAAGGAGGCTAGGGTTCGGTCAAGGGGGGTCCGGCGGCGTTTTATAGGTTGCCGGGGAGGTCGGGGATGGCCGCCACGCACGACAAGGCGCGACCATGGCCGGCGGATGGCCGCCACGATCCCCCCTGCCTCCCTGTAGCAGGAGATTGGGGATGACCCAAATTGGGTTGGGCCAGCCATTTGTTGAAGATGGGCCAAAGTGCACATGGTTTCATTTCTATTACTTTTCTTCTTTTTCCGCAAAAAGATTTAGCTAAAGTCTTCCACTTATTTAAAAAAAAATCAGCAAACAATTTTTGTTTGAGTTGAAGCTTCGGACATAAATCCAGTACAACATTTCAAGACCACACACAAGGTTTCCCATCACTTGGAAAAATGTACATATATTTGTTTATTTTGAAAAGGTCAAGATAAATGTTGTTGGACCATTTATTAATTTCCTAGGAATTTATTTGCCACGCAAATAGAGTTGGTTCCAACATGACAATTGATCAGAGGGAATTATAGAGTAGCACCAACATTTTTGTTAAGCTGTCTAAAGAAATATTATTTTTGACTTGCAATTTCAATTTGAAAATGATTTTGATTTTTTTGGAGAAGTGGCAAATTGCATAGTAATCATTATGAGATGGCCACCATTAGGGGGGGTTAATGTAGCATGATTCTCGGGGTGTTACACCCCCGCCCCCCTTGATCACCAGATATCGCCTACTCTATTCTATACTGCTTGCATTAGAGTAGTGTAGCATGATACTGCTTTCCGTTATTCCTATCCTGATGCATAGCCTTTCCTTGTTACTACTGTTGTTACCTTTACCTACAATCCTACATGCCTAGTATAGGATGCTAGTTTTCCATCAGTGGCCCTACATTCTTGTCTGTCTGCTGTGCTATACTATCGGGCCGTGATAACTCGGGAGTTGATCACGGGTATATACTATACATTATACATGATACATGTGGTGAATAAAGTCGGGGCAGCTCGAGGAGTACCCACGAGTGATTCATGGATTAGGGGCTGAAAGGACCTTTGTCCCAACGGCCCTCTGTGTGGATCTTTGAGGAGGAGCGACAGAGCAGGTTGAGGTCACCTAGGAGAGAGGTGGGCCAGGCCCTGTCGGCGTTCGCGGATACTTAACACGCTTAACGAGATCTGGGTATTTGATCTGAGTCTGGCCATTTGGTCTATACACACTAACCAGCTACGCGGGAAAGATATGGGCACTCGGCGTCGTGGTATCAGCCGAAGCCTTCGTGATGTCAGCAACTGAGTGGCGCACGCCAGATTGGACTGGAACGCCTGCTAGGCTAGGTCTGCTTCCGGCCGCGTTCGCAACGTGCAGGTGTGCTCAGGGCGATGGGCCCAGACCCCTGCGCGCTTAGGTTTAGACCGGCGTGCTGACCTCTCTGTTGTGCCTAGGTGGGGCTGCGACGTGTTGATCTTCCGTGGCCGGGCATGACCCAGGAAAGTGTGTCCGACCAAATGGGATCAAGCGTGTTGGGTTATGTGGTGCACCCCTGCAGGGAAGTTAATCTATTCGAATAGCCGTGTCCCTCGGTAAAAGGACGACCCGGAGTTGTACCTTGACCTTATGACAACTAGAACCAGATACTTAATAAAACACACCCTTCCAAGTGCCAGATACATCCCGGTAATCGCTCTCTAACAGGGCAACGAGGAGGGGATTGCCGGGTAGGATTATGCTATGCGATGCTACTTGGAGGACTTCAGTCTACTCTCTTCTATATGCTGCAAGACGGAGGCTGCCAGAAGCGTAGTCTTCGACAGGAGTAGATATCCCCCTCTTATTCTGGCATTCTGCAGTTCAGTCCACTGATATGGCCATTTACACATATACCCATGCATATGTAGTGTAGCTCCTTGCTTGCGAGTACTTTGGATGAGTACTCACGGTTGCTTTGTTTTCCCATTTTCCCCATTCCTCTACCCGATTGCTGCAACCAGACGATGGAGCCCAGGATCCAGACGCCCCCATCGACAACGACTCCTACTACTCTAGAGGTGCCTACTACTACGTGCAGCCCGCTGACGACGACCGGGAGTAGTTAGGAGGATCCCAGGCAGGAGGCTTGCGCCTCTTTCGATCTGTATCCCCGTTTGTGCTAGCCTTCTTAAGGCAAACTTGTTTAACTTATGTCTGTACTCAGATATTGTTGCTTCCGCTGACTCGTCTATGATCGAGCACTTGTATTCGAGCCCTCGAGGCCCCTGGCTTGTATTATGATGCTTGTATGACTTTTTTTATTTGTAGAGTTGTGTTGTGATATCTTCCCGTGAGTCCCTGATCTTGATCGTACACATTTGTGTGCATGATTAGTGTACGATTGAATCGGGGGCGTCACACCTACTGACTTCATTCAAGTGGCGTCCAAAGGGTGTGTCTTCATCCGGCTGTGCAAACATGTTCTTCAACTCCGCCGTCCTAAAGAGTAGAAAATGGAGAGAAGTCAAAAATGAGTAGAGAAGAGTGACCTATGGCTTATCTTAATGCTCGTGTCCTACACTCAGCGTGTGCTCTGATACCATCTTGTAGCGACCCGACCTCAAACGGTCAAGTCTCTGTGCTTCAGTGCCATCCCTGGATCGGTAATGCTGATACACACAGTACCTGAAGGATATATAACAGAGTAGAAATCACACACTTATTACATAGAATGTCTCAAAAGAGAACTTATTACAATAAATATGGCTTAAGGCCATCTAATACGATAACAGCAGAAGGCTTGGAAGATAAAGTGAGTCCATCAACTCCAACGGTATAGCTGAGCTGCACGGCAATGACCTGACAAACCTTACTCCTCGTCTGAAAAGTCTGCAACATAATACGTTGCAGCCCGAAAACGGGTCAGGACATGGAATATGCTGGTAATATAACACAGTAGAGCAATAACAGAATTATGCTATCACTACTTGCATATTTGGCTAGTGGAAAGCTCTATGGTTATAGTTTTTGCGAAAAGCCAATTTTTTCCTAGAACAAAGGAATAGATTTTGATTTAACTATCATGGTAGTTGAAACATTAATTAGATGGTTCCTCCAACTCAATCCCAATTAAAGTAGTTATCAGCCCAACAATATTAATTTAGATTGATGAGATACTTAGGATACTCCAAGTACTAGATACTCAAGATTGTCCATAACCAGGGACACGGCTAACCATGATTAGATTGTACACTCTGCAGAGGTTTGCGCACGTTTCCCCACAAGACTCGATCGCCTCCGTTGGATTTCTCACACTACATGGTGTTTGAGAAACGGATGACCGAGACACAGTCTTTCAAAAACATTAACTCTTTACTCCGGGCAGACCATACCAAACCTACAACCCTCTAACTGCTGATCCACCTCTTCGAGAGCTTCATGTAACTTACTTAACTATGCTAGAGCCCATAATAGCTTGTGGCTGCACACGGAAGTTTCTAGCATGAAAATATCTCAGATCCCTTTGAGCCTGGGTGGCGGTCCATAGGAACATCACACGGTACCCCGGGATTTCCAAAAAAATTTAGGCAACACTGGATTCTCCAGGTGCCTCAATCCACCCAGATGTGTATTAAAGTTGCCACCTTAAGTTGAACCATTAATTTACAATCTCACATATGTCATGGATTTCACTCACCCAAACCACGTCTACGAGCATAGCATAGCAATATAAGCAATACTTAGAAGTAACTCCAAGGGTTTGAATATAACAGGGCATTAGGTTCTACCTCATCAACTACTTCCCATCCCACATGTTAATCACATCCTAATCATGCAATGTTTGAGGATTGAAACTAATGCATAAAAACTAGGTATCGAAGGAGTATGATCAATGTGTTACTTGCGTTGCTGACGATCCGCAAAACCTAGGGACTCGTAGTAGCACGCTTCGCACTCCGGGAATCCTATCGCAAACAAACAATAGCATACATAAGCAATCAAGCAAAGATGCACGGGCAAAACTCAAATAAGAAGAATTGACCAGAAAGTTCAACTTAAGAACTCCGGTTTGCGAAAAGAATCAAACAAAACAAAGCTACGAAACTCAAACGGCGAAAGAAACAAGATTCGTTTACTAATCTGAACTAAAGTCAAATTTTACAGTACCAAAATCTTGTTTAAGTTGATTAAACATAAAGAGGGTTTCGAGACGAAGATCTAGGCGCTTGAATCGCCTGATTCCGATAAACGAGCGAGAAGATAAACTGAAACGAAAATCGGATCAGAAATCGCGATCGAAAATAATCGTGGAAAAATCCGAGAAAAAGAAAACTGACGAACAGGCTAACGAATGAACGTTCGTTGTTTGTAACAATCGAGCGAAAACCGTTTGTTAAAACAAACGTACGGACGAATGTCCGCTAAGTAGCTAAACCGTGAAAACTGGCGAACCGGTCTAAAAAAACGAACTAGGGTTTCTTAAAAGAACCGGATCAGTTTTCTTAAAAAAAACGGCGGCGGCAACGGCGGCGTTACCTCCGGCGAGGCTCCGGCAAGGCGGGGCGGTGGCGGCGGGGAGGCGGGCAGCGGCGGCGGCGGCGGAGCTGCAACGGTGGCGGCGTGGCAGAGGTGGCGGCGGCGGCGCTGCTGTCGGGGTGGGCAGGCGGCGGGGTTGGGTGGTGGTGGGGGCTCCGGGGTGGGGTATTTAAGTAGGAGGGGCCACTTGGAGGAGGGGGCAAGGCGGCGGAGAGGTGGAGTCCCGGCCGGACTCCGGGTCCGAGGCGGCGGCGGCGTTGGTCTCCTCGAGGGAGACGGCGGCGCGGGGAGCGGGCCGGCTCGGCTGGGCTTCGGCCCAGTCGGGCGCTGAAACTTTTTTTTAAAATAATTACGCCAAACCAAAAATAAATCCTAGAAAATAAAATAAAAATCTAAAAATGCCAAAACAAATTTTCACTGTCTAAATAAAATATTTAGAACGAGATGAATATTTTCTTGGCCCTATAATGCAATTTTGAAAAACGTGCAATTTTTCTAATGCAAATAAAATCGCAAATAAAATCCGAATAAAACCAAATATTTGATTTTAATATTTTTCCTCCAATATTTCAATTATTTTGGAGAAGTTATATATCTCCTCTCATATATTTTAATATGAAATATTTTAGGAGAGAAAATGATTAAAATCAATGATCCTTGTTTCAATATTTGATAAAATTCAAGTATGAAAACCAGGAAATCCCCAACTCTCTCCGAGGGTCCTTGAGTTGCTTAGGATTTCGAGGATCGCGAAACAGAATGCAATAAAATATGATATGCATGAATGATCTATGTATAACATTCCAAATTGAAAATTTGGGATGTTACAAACCTACCCCCCATAAGATGAATCTCGCTTTCAAGATTCGGGTTGGCTAGAAAATAGGTGTGGGTGGTCTTTGCGAAGATCATCCTCTCGTTCCCAGGTGGCTTCGTCCTCGGTATGGTGACTCCACTGAACTTTGCACAACTTGATAACCTTGCTGCGGGTGACTCGACTAGCAGATTCAAGAATTCTGACTGGCTTCTCCTCATAAGTCAAATCACTATCCAACTGAATCGCCTCCAAGGGTAGTGTATCTCTTAATGGTATATCGGCCATCTCAGCATGACACTTCTTCAACTGTGAAACGTGAAACACATCATATACTCCGGACAGTCCTTCAGGTAACTCCAGCTTGCAGGCAACTTCTCCCATACATTCCAAAACACGATACGGTCCTACAAATCTCCGGGCTAACTTTCTGTAACATCCCAAAATTCTAAATTTTGGAATGTTATAATAAATAGATAGATTTGATTGATTGTATGAAATTGAGTAAAATTCGAAACTTTTGAAAGCTAAATGAGAGGGAATAAAAGGACTTTCCATACTGTGTATATGTGCCCAATAATGCAAAAGATCGGGAAGTTAATACTTCAGGAGGCTCATGACTCACCATACCCAATTCGCCCTGGAAACACCAAAATGTATTTGGATTTGAAGGAGCGTTTCTGGTGGACTGGTATGAAGAAGGATATTGCGGAGTATGTAGTCGTAGGTGATGTATGCCAGAGAGTAAAGGCAGAGCATCAGAAGCCAGCAGGATTACTACAGCCTATGCCAATACCCGAATGGAAGTGGAATAAGCTTGGCATGAATTTCATTACCGGATTTCCGAGAACCCGATCGGGATATGATTCTATCTGGGTAATAGTTGATTCGCTTGACCAAAGTGGCTCACTTTATCCCAGTGGAAACCACCTATACAAGTGCGTAGTTGGCCAAGATATATATGACCAGGATCGTATGTCTGCATGGAGTTCCGAGGACCATCGTATCAGATAGAGGAACACAGTTTACCTCAAAGTTTTGGAATCAGCTGCACCAGACTTTAGGTACTAGGCTAGAGTTCAGTACAACCTTTCATCCGCAGACAGATGGATAGACCGAGAGAGTCAATCAGATTCTGGAGGATATGTTGAGAGTGTGTGCGCTAGATTATGGATCTAGTTGGGATGATAATCTACCTTACGCGGAGTTCTCGTACAACAACAGCTACCAAGTCAGTTTGAAGATGGCCCCTTTTGAAGTTTTGTATGGGAAAAGGAGCCAGACACCGTTGATGTGGGATGAAGTTGGAAACCGTCAGTTGTTTGGACCAAATGTGATCAAGGAGTCAGAAGAGAATGTAAAGTTGATTCGAGATAGACTGAAGGTAGCTCAGCCCAGGCAGAAGAGTTATGCAGACTCAAAAACGTAAGGAGGTAGTCTATGAAATTGGAGATAGAGCATGTCTTCATGTTTCCCCTCTGCGAGGAGTTAAACGATTTGGAATTAAGGAAAGTTATCCCCGAGATTTGTAGGACCATACCGAGTTTTGGAGCGTATGGGAGAAGTGGCCAACAAGTTGGAGTCACCCCAAGGACTGTCAGGAGTTCATGATGTGTTTCACGTTTCCCAGTTGAAGAAGTGCCATGCAGAGATGGCCAATATTCCCCTGTAAGGACACTTGACCCCTGGAAAGGATAATGATGTTCCACAGAGTGGACTTCATAAGTACGAGTTTTATCTCGATATGTTGGATACACCAAGAATATGAAGAGATGAAGTACTATTGGATATAAAGGCGGTATGATGTTGGTAATATGGAGCAATTGTAACTCCATGATGAGTCTGAGTAATCACGTCTTAGTTTGGTGCAAATAGAAGGAAGGGAGACAATACAATTGAATGGATTTTAAATATGCTTGGAAGCTGGAAGTTGGATGTTGGAATAACGATTAGCTGCCCCGAGGATGAGTTCAAGGTTGACAAGTGATGAGATGGGCCATAACCCACAGGCCCCAGGACATGCTAAGAAGCAAGCACAATCTTGCTGAAGGAAAAACCTTGGAAGAAGTTACGATTTTATCGATAGACGATCTTATAGGAGTTACGAAAAACCTGAGGGTTGGGAAGGAACGATAGATGTTGTTTGGCTTGCAGAATCAATGGATGTATCCGAACCTAGTTCGTTGACAAGAGAAATTCTACAATGCTTGTGAGGATGACCGAGTGTTAGAATGCGAGATTTGCTAAACCATATACAGGGTAATGATTTGGGTGCGGGATGGATTGATCACCATACCGACTTACTCTTATTATTCGCCTTGCTATACGGGATGGTAAATCTGAGTGACTTACCTATAGTAAAGAGACGACGATGAAAACCTTGTTTGAACCTTAGAATGGTATAGCAGTTTTCCCTTGTACAAGGCAGTTTTTGCCAACCGTAGGTTATACGGTGAGGATCAACCAGACCCATTTTGTGCAGGAGAAACCCTAAATTGTTAACCACCATGAGATATCGATAGTTAGTTAGTATTGGCGCTAGACATATCAGCTATGAAGACCCAGTCTCGGAATAACCTTACCAAGATGAAAGGACAGAAGAATTGCGGTAAAGGTTATGCCACTACAGGAAGAGCCCAGAGAAGGAATTATCCTTACGATCTGAGAAGACCGGCACTGTCAAGAATAAGGATGGAGTATATGAGTTTTGATGGAACCATAACGATGATTCTAAGGGTGGTAGAACCCCAGACCCCCTCCCGCGACAATTGATGGATTTTGAGAAGACCCTTGAACCTAACCTATTTCATTCTAGCCTCTCGGAATCTCAAGGATGAGATTCATTTTAAGGGTGGTAGGTTTGTAACATCCCAAAATTCTAAATTTTGGAATGTTGTAATAAATAGATAGATTTGATTGATTGTGTGAAATTGAGTGAAATTCGAAACTTTTGAAAGTTAAATGAGAGGGAATAAAAGGACTTTCCCAAACTTTCATTTTGCATTCGTGGTCTCCGTGAATTCAAATTCTTTTCACCACAAAACACTTGAGAGAAGATGACATGACTTCTTCCATTTATTTAAATGAAAGGGGTGTTGAAAATATTTGAATTTCATTTGGAACTATTTTCAAATTCTGAAACTTTATGCAACTCAATGATTTTCACGAGAGAAGATAAAATGACTTCTTCAAATTATAGGAAATATGAGTTGGGAGTTTAAAGAGGATCAAATTTAAAGTCTTTTTGGAACTTTTTTCAATTTGGAGTTATTTGAGTTTTATTCAAATTATTTTTCTGCAAAAATAAAATATATGGAAAATAGGGTAACATGATTCCCTACATCAGAAAATTGGAGAGAAATAAATTCGAATTAATTTTGGTATTTTTAAAATGATTTTTACTGGATTTTACTAGAGGAGAAGCACTCTTTGCTTTATTTGAATTTGTGTGTATTTTATTTGACTCTACAAAAATGTTCAGCTTGTAGGAAACCTTTTTCTGAAAAATTGATATATAATATGCCTATATAAAATTTTACTTTCTTTATTCGGTTTCCATTGTGTTTCTATTAAAAAAATAATAATAATAACTGTACATGCAACCCATAGTTATTTACTGCCACACGCGTAGCATAGTGGCAGCGGGCGCCTCATTTTTTTCTCTCTCCTAAATGGGCCAGGCCCAGCCAACCTTTTTATTTTTATTTTACTTACGCCGATTTTTGTTAAAAAAACTGCACCCTGTGTAAGGCACGCGGCCGGGCGAGACCTTTAGGCCCGTGCGAGGCGTTAGCCTTTTTCTTCTCTGTTTCGTATATTTTCGTCTACGTTTAGTCCCACATTGCCTAGCCTTTGACCCCTAAGTCTCTTTTTCACCAATAAATATAGACCCGCCTCCAAAAATCATCCGATTCGTGTTAAATCAATATTTTGGTTTGACTAGATTAATTTAAGAAAAATATTTTTCTGCTCTCCGGCGCGACTTCTGGAAATTGTCTTCTCTCTCCGAAGTCATCATTTCTCTGTCTTATAAAGGTATCTTTTTTATATATACTTTCATAGTTTATTATTTTTAGACTAATACAATAGAATAATTAGATTATCAATTAGTCTACGTATTTATACATTAGACCTTAGCCGTAGCTTTTTCTTTCGTAAAACAGCTTGGTCTTGATTTTTCAAATAGCCATAACTTTTCACTCGTTTATCCAAATTAGATGAAACCAGCGCCTATAGTTTCGTCTTGTTTTCACCTATCCAGTTAACCTGTCACATCAACTTTTTGAAATTTTCAAATTTCGAAATTTGTTCAGATTTATATTCAAACTTCTTTTGTTTATAACTTGAGTTCCGTCACTCCGTTTGAGTTGATTCTTTCTGCAAAGCGAAGCTCTTGACCTAAATTCTTTGATAAGGCCAAATTCACATAATTTTGGTACTGTTAGAAAATTTTTTATGTTGCAAGAGTTATTTGCTTGGTTTTGATGTTTTTCGAACTGTGTTCTTCGTTCTTGGAGATCTTTTGAGTGATTGCTTATGTGTGGTTACTATTGCTTGCCTATGATAGATTGAACGGAGTGTGACGAGTAGAACTATCAAGAGTTATGAGTGCGATTCATCTTCATCAACATTGCAGGAAAGTTCACACTTTGATTATATCCGTTTCATACCCAATTTTTATGCATTAGTTTCACCCTCAAACATTGCATGGTTAGGACTTGATAACGTGTGGGTATTGGGAAGTAGTTGAAGAGGTAGAACCTATTTCCTTGTTATACTCAAACCTTGGGAGTTACTTCTATGTATTGCTTATATTGCTATGCTATGCTCGTAGACGTGGTTTGGGTGACTGAAATCCATGACAGATGTGAGATTGTTAATTAATGGTTCAACTTAAGGCGGCAACTTAAATACACATCTGGGTGGATTGAGGCACCTGGAGAATCTAGTGTTGCCTGTATTTTTGGAAATCCCGGGGTTCCGTGTGATTTTCCTATGGACCGCCACCCAGGCTCAAAGGGATCATAAGATTATTCATGCTAGAAACTTTCGTGTGCAGCCACAAGCTATTATGGGCTCTAGCATAGTTGAGTAAGTTACGTGAAGCTCTTGAAGAGGTGGATCAGCAGGTAGAGGGTTGTAGGTTTGGTATGGTCTGCCCGGAGTAGAGAGTTAATGTTTCTGAAAGACTGTGTCTCGGTCATCCGTTTCTCAAACACCATGTAGTGCGAGAAATCCAACGGAGGCGATCGAGTCTTGTGGGGAAAAGTGCGCAAACCTCTGCAGAGTGTACAAACTAATCATGGTTAGCCGTGTCCCTGGTTATGGACAATCTTGAGTCTCTGGTATTTGGATTATCGTATTGATCTCATCACGTTACTTAAATAATTTGTTGGGTTAATGATTATTATTTTGGGATTGAGTTGGAGGAACCTTCTCAATATTTTTCAACCAACTTTGTAGTTAAATAAATTATATTCCTTTGTAGTAGGGAAATATTGGCTTTTCGCAAAAACATTATAACCATAGAGCTTTTCCACCAACCAAATATGCATGTAGTGATAGCTATTATTCATCATTATCATGTGGTGTGAATTTGCCAGTACATTCAATGTACTGACCCTTTGTGGCTGCAACGTCTCATGTTGCAGGATCTTACGACGATTAAGTGATACATTAGGGTTATGATTTCTACACTCAACTTTGCCGTTGGTGTTGATGGGAATCCACAACCTTGTTGTTACTTCCGCTATTTGGATTGAGGTAATAGTATTTACGTTACTTTATACATGTGATTTACCTCTGTTATAAATCCTCGAGTACTGTGTGTGTCAGCATACCGATCCAGGGATGACACTTAAGCACAGAGACTTGATCGTCTGAGGTCGGGTCGCTACAAGATGGTATCGGAGCACATGTTGACTGTAGGACGTGACCCCTAGAAACTGGCAAGCCCCTAGGAAGGGTTTTCTCTAAAACTTTCTCTTTCAAAAAATATCTTTTACATCTCTTCTCTTCTAAGCTTATTCAAATATCCCCTTTTAGTGAGACCATACCCCTTTTCCCTTTTGACCACACGAAGATTCGACTCATGAGACCACTCCAAGAAGTACAAGATATCGGACAACTAAGACCACTTTGGAATGAAGAGGATTTTACCGTGCATTATAATAATGGAAACTACATCTCTTGAAGACTCCGAAGACTAGGAGAATTTGAAGTCTATGAAGAATTCCCAGATTGGTATGACCTAGGAAAGTTGCCCTTATGGAACTTGGCAGACTATGGCATATGTCACTACTCGAGATCAAGGTGTATCGGAGAAAGACCGGAGCATGGAGAGTTAAAAACTCAAAGTTCTATCAAGGAGAACCCTAAGGCAGGAGATATCAACTATGGAGAGAAAACTCATGGCAATGACAAGAGCAGAAACACGGCTATCCAAGATGTTATCGCCCGCTTATGCTATTGTCGCCGTGCTGAGATGAGCACGCATTTCATCAGAACGATTGGATGGTAGAAGGCTAATGGAGCATCTATGAGCAAAGGATGAAGTTTTAACCTTAGCTGGTGTATCGCCAGGATCTGGAGTGTTACATCAAGAAGTTAAGATGGACCTGTAGGAAGCAGTATTTGATAAGGAAGCATTTCGCGAAGGACTTAGGACCCACAATCTGAAAGTAGCCAAGCTAGAGGAGCAAAACCTTGAGAGATCAAAGATTCGTCAGGAACTGAAGGACAGTAGGATCATGGTTCATGCCAAGGATGTTGAAATACAGAAGTTTGGAACGCAACTCTTAAAGGACGTCACAAGAGACTTCACGTCAACAGAGATGATCTAGCAAAAGAATTTTTAGAAGGACAAGCATGATGAGAAGAATGTTTGAGTAGCCAAGCATGATCGGAAGAAGCCATCGGAGACATGAACAAGACTTGAAGAGTTTGATGACTTTGAAGATTTATTAACCTTTAGAAGACCAAACCCTTGTTATATACCTATGTTAGATGCGACGTTTGTGAGCTGTCAATTGTTTGATGTTTTTCCGACAGCCACAAATAAAATCTGCCTTTTCAAAACTTTTGTTTGTATTGTGTGCAACCCTCCCCACCTCTCTTATCCCACCCCAAACCCATGGACCCAATAGAGGATGAATGGAGATGAACTCATGTCTCCTGGACCGATAAGTCAATTGGAGACATACCGATGGATTCAGAACATGGAGGATCACATGAAGAATAACCCTATAGTCGGAAAGGATATGACCTAGCATGCTCTTCAGTGCTTTGAAAGAGGTGCTGCTACTTGGTGGAGGATGTACCAAACCATCAATGGATGGCAGAGTAACCACTTGGAAAGAATTTAAGGTGACTCTGCCAAAGTCTCGTCTTGTGTCCGAGAAGATGAGGCCTTATGGAAAGGATATGAATAAACCTTGTGCATACAAGCTTTGTGGAGAAATAGGACACAACCATAAAGAAAACAAGGACGAATACCCTCATAAGCAGAGGATTTCCAAAGGAGTTAGCCGAGGATCTCAGGGAACTTCGGTTGGAGATTGTTCCCAAAGGTTTTGTTGCAGCAATGGAAGTTCAGTCTACATTGTTGGGAAAGATCCGTGAAGCTTAGAAGGATGACAAAGAGATTGCTGAGGTAAAAGAGAGGATGAGCAAAGGAAAGGCCAAAGGTTTTCGTAAGGATGAGCATGACACCTTATGGTTCGAGGACCGTGTATATGTGCCCAATAATGCAAAAGATCAGAAAGTTAATACTTCAGGAGGCTCATGACTCACCATACCCGATTCGCCCTGGAAACACCAAAATGTATTTGGATTTGAAGGAGCGTTTCTAGTGGACTGATATGAAGAACGATATTGCAGAGTATGTAGTCGTAGGTGATGTATGCCAGAGAGTAAATGCAGAGCATCAGAAGCCAGCAGGATTACTACAGCCTATGCCGATGCCCGAATGGAAGTGGGATAAGCTTGGCATGAATTTCATTACCAGATTTCCCAGAACCCGATCGGGATATGATTCTATCTGGGTAATAGTTGATTCGCTTGACCAAAGTGGCTCACTTTATCCGAGTGGAAACCACCTATACAAGTGCGTAGTTGGCCAAGATATATATGACCAGGATCGTATGTCTGCATGGAGTTCCGAGGACCATCGTATCAGATAGAGGAACACAGTTTACCTCAAAGTTTTGGAATCAGGTGCACCAGACTTTGGGTACTAGGCTAGAATTCAGTACAATCTTTGATCCGCAGACAGATGAATAGACGGAGAGAGTCAATCAGATTCTGGAGGATATGTTGAGAGCGTGTGCGCTAGATTATGGATCTAGTAGGGATGATAATCTACCTTACGCGGAGTTCTCGTACAACAATAGCTACCAAGTCAGTTTGAAGATGGCCCCTTTTGAAGTTTTGTATGGGAAAAGGAGCCAGACACCGTTGATGTGGGATGAAGTTGGAAACGTCAGTTGTTTGGACCAAATGTGATCAAGGAGTCAGAAGAGAATGTAAAGTTGATTCGAGATAAACTGAAGGTAGCTCAGTCCAGGCAGAAGAGTTATGCAGACTCAAAAACGTAAGGAGGTAGTCTATGAAATTGGAGACAGAGCATGTCTTCATGTTTCCCCTCTGCGAGGAGTTAAACGATTTGGAATTAAGGAAACTTAGCCCCGAGATTTGTAGGACAATACCGAGTTTTGGAGCGTATGGGAGAAGTGGCCAACAAGTTGGAGTCACCCGAAGGACTGTCAGGAGTTCATGATGTGTTTCACGTTTCCCAGTTGAAGAAGTGCCATGCAGAGATGACCAATATTCCCATGTAAGTACACTTGACCCCTAGAAAGGATAGTGATGTTCCACAGAGTGGACTTCATAAGTACGAGTTTTATCTCGACATGTTGGATACACCAAGAATATGAAGAGATGAAGTACTATTGGATATAAAGGCGGTATGATGTTGGTAATATGGGGCAATTGTAACTCCATGATGAGTCTGAGTAATCACGTCTTAGTTTGGTGCAAATAGAAGGAAGGGAGACAATACAATTGGATGGATTTAAGTATGCTTGGAAGCTGGAAGTTGGATGTTGGAATAACGATCAGCTGCCCCGAGGATGAGTTCAAGGTTTACAAGTGATGAGATGGGCCATAACCCATAGGCCCCAGGACTTGCCAAGAAGCAAGAACAATCTTGCTGAAGGAAAAACCCTGGAAGAAGTTACAATTTTATCGACAGACGATCTTATAGGAGTTACGCAAAACCTGAGGGTTGGGAAGGAACGATAGATGTTGTTTGGCTTGCAGAATCAATGGATGTACCCGAACGTAGTTCGTTGACAAGAGAAATTCTGCAATGCTTGTGAGGATGACCGGGTGTTAGAATGCGAGATTTGCTAAACCATATACAGGGTAATGATTTGGGTGCGGGATGGATTGATCACCATACTGACTTACTCTTATTATTCGCCTTGCTATACGGGATGGTAAATCTGAGTGACTTACCTATAGTAAAGAGACGAGGATGAAAACCTTGTTTGAACCTTAGAATGGTATAGCAATTTTCCCTTGTACAAGGCATTTTTTTGCCAACCGTAGGTTATAGGTGAGGATCAATCAGACCCATTTCATGCAGGAGAAACCCTAAATTGTTAACCACCATGAGATATCGATAGTTAGTTAGTATTGGCGCCAGACATATCAGCTATGAAGACCCAGTCTCGGAATAACCTTACCAAGATGAAAGGACAGAAGAAATGCGGTAAAGGTTATGCCACTACCGGAAGAGCCCAGAGAAGGAATTATCCTTACGATCTGAGAAGACCGGCACTGTCAAGAATAAGGATGGAGTATATGAGTTTTGATGTAACCGTAACAATGATTCTAAGGGTGGTAGAACCCCAGACCCCCTCCCGCGACAATCGATGGATTTTGAGAGGACCCCTGAACCTAACCTATTTCATTCTAGCCTCTCTGAATCTCGAGGACGAGATTCATTTTAAGGGTGGTAGGTTTGTAACATCCCAAAATTCTAAATTTTGGAATGTTGTAATAAATAGATAGATTTGATTGATTGTTTGATTAATTGTGTGAAATCGAGTGAAATTCGGAACTTTTGAAAGTTAAATGAGAGGGAATAAAAGGACTTTCCCAAACTTTCATTTTGCATTCGTGGTCTCCGTGAATTCAAATTCGTTTCACCACAAAACCCTCGAGAGAAGATGACATGACTTCTTCCATTTATTTAAATGAAAAGGGGTGTTGAAAATATTTGAATTTCATTTGGAACTATTTTTCAAATTCTGAAACTTTATGCAACTCAATGATTTTCATGAGAGAAGATAAAATGACTTCTTCAAATTATAGGAAATATGAGCTGGGAGTTTAAAGAGGATCAAATTTAAAGTCTTTTTGATTTTTTTCAATTTGGAGTTATTTGAGTTTTATTCAAATTATTTTTCTCGAAAAATAAAATATACGGAAAATAGGGTAACATGATTCCCTACATCATAAAGTTGGAGAGAAATAAATTTGAATTAATTTTGGTATTTTTAAAATGATTTTTACTGGATTTTACTAGAGCAGAAGCACTCTTTGCTTTATTTGAATTTGTGTGTGTTTTATTTGACTCTAGAAAAATGTTCAGCTTGTAGGAAATCTTTTTCTGAAAATTTTGATATATAATTTGCCTATATAAAATTTTACTTTCTTTATTCGGTTTCCCTTGTGTTTCTAATAAAAAATAATAATAATAACTGTACATGCGACCCATAGTTATTTACCGCCACACGCGTAGCATAGTGGCAGCGGGCGCCACATTTTTTTCTCTCTCCTAAATGGGCCAGGCCAAGCCAGCCTTTTTATTTTACTTTACTTAGGCCGATTTTTGTTAAAAAAAACTGCAGCCTGTGTACGGCGCGCGGCCGGCCGAGGCGTTTTGGCCGGTGCGAGGCGTTAGCCTTTTTCTTCTCTGTTTCGTATATTTTCGTCTATGTTTAGTCCCAGATTGCCTAGCCTTTGACCCCTAAGTCTCTTTTTCACCAATAAATATAGACGCATATAGCCTCCAAAAATCATTCGATTCGGGTTAAATCAATATTTTGGTTTGACTAGATTCATTTATGAAAAATATTTTTCTCCTCTCCGGCGCGACTTCTGGAAATTGTCTTCTCTCTCCGAAGTCTTCTTTTCTCTGTCTTATAAAGGTATCTTTTTTATATATATACTTCCGCAGTTTATTATTTTTAGACTAATACAATAGAATAATTAGATTATCAATTAGTCTACGTATTTATACATTAGACCTTAGCCGTAGCTTTTTCTTTCGTAAAACAACTTGGTCTTGATTTTTCAAATAGCCATAACTTTTCACTCGTTTATCCAAATTAGATGAAACCAGCGCCTATAGTTTCGTCTTGTTTTCATCTATCCAGTTAACCTGTCACATCAACTTTTTGAAATTTTCAAATTTTCAAATTTGTTCAGATTTATATTCAAACTTCTTTTGTTTATAACTTGAGTTCCGTAACTCCGTTTGAGTTGATTCTTTTTGCAAAGTGAAGCTCTTGACCTAAACTTTTTGATAAGGCCAAATTCACATAATTTTGGTACTGTTAGAAATTGTTTTATGTTGGAAGATTTATTTGCTTGGTTTTGATGTTTTTCGAACTGTCTTCTTCGTTCTTCCCGATCTTTTGAGTGATTGCTTATGTGTGGTTACTATTGCTTGCCTACGATAGATTCAATGGAGTGTGACGGGTAGAACTATCAAGAATTATGAGTGTGATTCATCTTCATCAACCTTGCAGGCAAGTTCACACTTTGATCATATCCCTTTCATACCCAGTTTTGATGCATTAGTTTCACCCTCAAACATTGCATGGTTAGGACTTGATAACATGTTGGTGTTGGGAAGTAGTTGAAGAGGTAGAACCTATTGCCCTGTTATATTCAAACCTTGGGAGTTACTTCTACGTATTGCTTATATTGCTATGCTATGCTCGTAGACGTGGTTTGGGTGACTGAAATCCATGACAGATGTGAGATTGTTAATTAATGGTTCAACTTAAGGTGGCAACTTAAATACACATCTACGTGGATTGAGGCACCTGGAGAATCCAGTGTTGCCTGTATTTTTGGAAATCCCGGGGTTCCGTGTGATTTTCCTATGGACCGCCACCCAGGCTCAAAGGTATCATAAGATTATTCATGCTAGAAACTTCCGTGTGCAGCCACAAGCTATTATTGGCTCTAGCATAGTTGAGTAAGTTACGTGAAGCTCTTGAAGAGGTGGATCAGCAGGTAGAGGGTTGTAGGTTTGGTATGGTCTGCCTGGAGTAGAGAGTTAATGTTTCTGAAAGACTGTGTCTCGGTCATCTGTTTCTCAAACACCATGTAGTGCGAGAAATCCAACAGAGGCGATCGAGTCTTGTGGGGAAAAGTGTGCAAACCTCTGTAGAGTGTACAAACTAATCATGGTTAGCCGTGTACCCGGTTATGGACAATCTTGAGTCTCTGGTATTTGGATTATCGTGTTGATCTCATCACGTTACTTAAATAATTTGTTGGGTTAATGATTATTATTTTGGGATTGAGTTGGAGGAACCTTCTCAATATTTTTCAACCAACTTTGTACTTAAATAAATTATATTCCTTTGTAGTAGGGAAAAATTGGCTTTTCGCAAAAACATTATAACCATAGAGCTTTTCCACCAACCAAATATGCATGTAGTGATAGCTATTATTCATCGTTATCCCGTGGTGTGAATTTGCCAGTACATTCAATGTACTGACCCTTTGTGGCTGCAACGTCACATGTTGCAGGATCTTACAATGAGTAAGTGATACGTTAAGGTTACGATTTCTACACTCAACTTTGCCGTTGGTGTTGATGGGAATCCACAACCTTGTTGTTACTTCCGCTATTTGGATTGAGGTAATAATATTTACGTTACTCTATACATGTGATTTACCTCTGTTATAAATCCTCGATTACTGTGTGTGTCAGCATACCGATCCAGGAATGACACTTAAGCATAGAGACTTGATCTTCTGAGGTCGGGTCGCTACACTTTCCCTTAACTCCAAAACGTTTCACTCCTCGCAAGGGTGATACTCGCAGATATGCTCTGTCTCCAGTTTCGTAGGTTACCTCCTTGCGTTTCGAATCTGCATAATTCTTCTGTCTAGACTGAGCTACCTTCAGTGTATCTCGGATTAACTTAACTTTCTCTTCAGACTCCTTGATCAAGTCTGGTCCGAACTACTGTCGGTCTCCAACTTCATCCCACATCAACGGTGTTCTGCACCTTCGTTCATACAGGGCTTCGAACGATGCCATCTTCAAACTAGCTTGGTAGCTATTATTGTATGAGAACTCTGCGTCAGGCAAATTTTCATCCCAACTAGATCCATAATTTAGCGCACAGGCCCTCAACATGTCCTCCAGAATCTGTTGACTCTCTCGGTCTGTCCATCCGTCTGCGGGCGAAATGTTGTACTAAACTCCAATCTCGTTCCTAGAGTCTGGTGCAGCTGATGCCAAAACTTTGAGGTAAACTGTGTTCCTCTATCCGATACGATGGTCCTCGGAACTCCATGCTGACATACGATCCTGGTCATATATATCTTGGCCAACTTCGCACTTATATAGGTTATTTTCACTGGGATTAAGTGAGCCACTTTGGTCAAGCGATCAACTACTACCCATATAGAATCATATCCTGATTTGGTCCTGGGCAATCCGGTGATAAAATCCATGCCAAGCTTATCCCACTTCCATTCGGGTATCGGCATAGGCTGTAACAATCCTACTGGCTTTTGATGATCTGCCTTCACTCTCTAACATACATCACATATGGCTACATACTCGGCAATATCCTTCTTCATACCCGTCCACCAGAAACGTTCCTTCAAATCCAAATACATCTTGGTGTTCCTGGGGTGTATCGAGTATGGCGAGTCATGAGCCTCCTGAAGTATTAACTTCCTGATCTCTGTGTTATTGGGCACGTAAACCCGGTCCTCAAACCATAAGGTATCATGCTCATCCTCATGAAAACCATTGGCCTTTCCTTTGCTCATTCTCTCTTTTATCTCGGCAATCTCTTTGTCATCCTTCTGAGCTTCTCGAATCTTTCCTAACAATGTAGACTGAACCTCCATTGTTGCAACAAAACCTCTAGGAACAATCTCCAATCGAAGTTCCCTGAGATCCTCTACCAACTCCTTTGGTAATCCTGTACCCACTAGGGTATTAGCATAACTCTTCCGGCTTAAAGTGTTTGTTACGACATTGGCCTTGCCTGGATGATAGTGCAACTTCATGTAATAATCTTTTATAAGCTCCAACCATCTCCTCTGCCTAAGGTTTAGCTCCTTCCTTGTGAAGATGTATTTCAAACTCTTATAATCGTCGTGGTAGAAGATGGTTCACTCTCAAGAGCTCGAATGGTCAACTCACGTGAAGTGGGACTCGAGACAAAGTCCAAGTTTCCTACACATGCACAAAACAAGGCAAAGAATGTATGCGCATGGTAGATAAACACATCATCCATTATGATGGTTCTCTTCTTTTGCACATAACCATTAGAAGCACAAGTGCATGAATAATATGATGCAACAATGGCTATATTCATGGCACGGGGTATATGGTGCAAAAAGGTAAGACAAGCATGCTTCACAAGGAATTTGTCAAAATCTCCAATTATATGTGAGAATGCTATGGGGGCAAACTCATTATCAAGACTAAGGGCATTGTTGCACTCAATACATGTCAGATCATCTAGCATGAGAGAGGCAACACATGGAGATAAATGACAAGAAGAAATAACAATCATGTGCAAAGCATGGAAATGGTTGTCATCAACCGCATGAGGTGAGCAAGTATGAATCATTGATGATGCAACGAGGCAAGCAATCATAGTAATCAAGTCGTGCAAACTAGTGGAGCGAAGATGCAACGCACTAGAGGAAATCATGGCAATCATGTCATGTGAGCAAAGAATAGACATAGGCAATGTACATGACATATCGCAAGCACGAACACAAATCAAGATCATAGTATCATCATAGGCATGGGGCACAAAGCAAACATGGCAATAACAAGTGATATCTCCACCAAGCTTGCAAATACACATACAAGTATAAGAATCAATCATCATGTTTAAAGCAAAACATGGGTCACAAATGCATGGCAAAAGCATAGGAATAAGCATATCATGCAAAGTGAACATGGCAAGATGGGCATAGAGTGTGTAATGGACAATAACCCATAACCATGTGAGGGTCATGTAGAAGAAATGCGCGAAGTTTTTGCGCGAAGTGAGCGGTGGGAAAGGTAATCCATGGAATCCCAAATCATCGTTGCTCTCTAGAGCTTGTTTTGTCAACTCGTGGGATTGCGAGGTTGACAAGTAATCATGGGTACCTACACAAAAGAGACACAAACGAAAGAAATTATGTGTGTGGTAAATGTACACATCATCCATCATGATGTGTATGTGCACGTGTGAGTTAGCACAAGGTCAGCATCGCTCAAAGAAATTTGATGCATGGTATAAGAACATGTCATCCATCATGAAAGAATAGTTGTTATGTATGACATGATGGGGATGCAAATTTAGCATACAAGTATATGGCACATCAATAGCATTTTCATTCATGGGGAGCATATTGTGCACACAAGTATTGGGATCATGCAATGGATGGGATGAATCAAAATCTCCTAAAATGTATGAGGAAACTATGGGGGTCTCCTCATGAGCAATATTGGAAACATCATATGGAGAAAATGGACAACATCCAAAACAATGCATATCCAAAGCTAGGTAGTCATGGCATGGCATATGAGATAAATGATGCAAAGGGAGCATATCAATATCATCACAAGAAAAACAAATGCTAATAACCATGGGCTTGTCATCTATGCCATAAGTGCAAATTGGGTTCATTTTAATGGCATATGCATAGTCACTACAAAGAGATTGCAAATATGACATATGATTGATCTCATACATAGCATATGACAAGTCAAGCGGATTGTGAAACATGAAGTGACCTAGAGAATTATCACATGATATCCTATGGAGCATAGCATCACAACTAGGCAACTCAACATTCTCATCATCATATTCATCATAAATTGGTAAGTCAAGACATGAGGAAGTCGCACTAGCGTGAAGCATGGAAATAGGTGGATCAACATCATGCAAGCAATCAATGCCAAGAATGTCCACTAGTGGGACAAGAGCATCACCGTCACCTATATTACCTTTTTCATTCCACTCAAGTAGTGTAGGTGAGGTGGGAAAGACCAAATGGTGGTCATCTTCATCTTGATGGAACCATGTGGGGGGTGCATCATATTCCACCATGGCCATCGTCTTGTCCAAAGGGAGGACGAAGTCGTCGCGGAACGGCGCGTCATCATATATGGACCTAGCACCAAATGAGAAGACACAATAGAGGTAGAGGTTAAGTTGTTAGAAATCGAAGTGGCCTCACTCTCTCTATGTGGTGGCTCACTCACTCCCTCAAGGTAGGTGCACTCAATCTCACGTATGGTGGAGTCACTCATCTCACTCAAGTGGTCGGGTTTGTGGCTCTCCTCACATGGAAATTGGGGTAACACATCATATATGGGGCTAGTGGTGAAGTCACTCTCACTCTCAATATGGTGGCACAAGTCACTCAAGTCATCATACGTCGCCGTGGTCGACGGGAAAATCCCATGCTCAACCATTTCGAGATCGTCGCCGTGGATGAAGGCCAAAGATGGCACATCATCACTCTCGCCTCCTAAGATGGAAGCAGCATCCTTGCTCGTCACCAAGCCGCTCGCCTCAAAAGCTTGGTCCGTGAAGGTCTCTGTAGTCATACTCGTCGCGGCACCATCTTGAAAAAGAGTCATGGAGGACTCGACATCATCAATGCAACAAAGAGTGATGGCGGTGAAGTCGAACTTGGGAGCATCGTCTTGGAGCTCATCGGGCTTGGACATCTTGGTGGTACTAGCCTCATGCTCGTCTTCTTTGAGTTTGGTCTTCGAGAAGTGTGCTTGGGGTGGAGAAGCCTTGGCCTTCATGAGTTCTTATTCCGCCTTCAGAGCACCAATGTAGTTGTCGTCGAGGGACTTATAGTTCTCGAGGAAGATAGTCTTGGATATGTCATTGTTCAATCCCATCATGAAGTGGAACTTCATTGACATGGGGTCGTCCACGCCGGCTCGTCGCAAGGCTTTCTTCATCTCCTTGAAGTACTCGTCGATGGACTTGGATCCTTGGGTGGTGTTCTCTAATTGGCTTAGAAGTTGTTCCGTGTAGGTTGGAGGCACAAGCTCTCGCCGCAAAGCTCTCTTCGTCTTGGTCCACTTCATGTTGTAGGTCTCTGAAGGTGTGTGAAGCCACCATGTCGAGGCATAGTCGTGGAAGTTTCTTGTGGCGCACTTCACTTGATCTTCGGGAGGAACTTGATGTAGCTTGAGGTAGCCGTCCATCAAATGCTCCCACTCGAGATACTCCTCGGGTTCTAGAGTCCCATAGAAAGGAATCTCGTGGTCGTTGTCGAGGTCGTAGTAGCTCGTGGAGGTCGCGGACTTGAGCTTGGGGAGCTTCTCTTGAGCGTAGTCTTGAGGTGCTTGTTGGCGAAGATGTCGTATATCCGAAGGCGAAGATGCCTTGAAGTCGCTTGGCGAAGATGCCAAGGGATATGGTGAAGTCGTTGAGCGGTTGTTGGTGTTGAGCTCTTGATCTTCACGTTCTTGTCGTTGTTTGTGTCGATGCCGATGTGATCTTGCCGGAGATGGTATCTCGGAAGCATGTGCACTTGAGCGTCTTCTCGAAGATGAGCAAGATCGCTTGTAGGACTTGATGAGGGCTTTGATGTCCTCCATTTGAGCTTGCATCTTAGTGTCGGTGTAGTGGTTTTTGGCATCAAACTCGTCGTTGTTGTAGACCGAAGGTGAAATGCCTTGCCTATCCATCACAAAACTCGAGCAAATATGAGTGGGAGAAAGAGAAGAACTTATACCAAATTTACCTTGACCGATGTTGAAAATGGATCAATGATCACTCAATGTGTAACAAGGAAATAGCACAATTGGTACCAATTCTTGTCGGTTTCTCACACCTACACAAATAAGGCTTATAGTGGAGCTCGGTGAGGATAGTGGCACAAAAATTTGATGTAAAATGTTAGCAAGAGTCAATAATGTTGAAAGAGATTCACAAATTCGCAAGTGAAACAAGTAGACCAATAGCAATGAATAATGGCACATGGAAACACACACACGGATAGATAAATGGGGTCGTGCAACCAAGGAATGAGCACAAAATGTGGAATCCACGGAAAACGCTCGTGTTGCACAACTCAAGAGAGACGCTAGCACGATTTCTCTATAGGCGGATACGACACTTGTGCACAACCTATGATATGCAAAATGGATAAACTTCTATCGCAAGTATGCTATATATGTATGGTTCCCGGTGTTTCTCTCAAGATGATCCAAGATGATCGGATATGACAATCTTATATCAAATGTAGTATGATGCTATGCCTCTTTCTTACAAGCTCTTTGCTCTTTCTCTCTTTTGCTTAAAAGCTTATTTTTTTATATGGCCACAATGCACAAACCAAGATAGCAATTGTGTATATGCGGGAACAATATTGTGACACAAGAGATGATATGATACCAAAATGATATGGTATGTATGAAATGGAAGGGGTAGATCACTAATGTGCACAAGTAACGTTGCCGGGCAATACTCAAATGGCTAGTCTCGATAGGCAAGTGACGCAAAATGGGCTAGGGGTTATCAACGCAATTGCAAGGGGAATATACAATGGTGTCGTCGAGGTTACCGTCCGTTGCGATGATGAGTGGCGGTGTTCTTGCTGTAGATACCAGGATGATGGAGACTCATCCCTAAGTAGCCGAAACATCTTAGGAAACGGAAAAACCACAACTCAAAATCTCAAGGACAAAAGTCAATTGGTGGTAGCGGGAATGCGGTGGTGGTTGTGGGAGCTCAATGGGATTGTGGAAATGCAATGGTGGTTTTGGAGTACGCAATGCGGAAGTGGGGTGTAAGGTGGTGAACTATACACAGTGTCGGAATTGGAAGCACGGTCCCTAAGTAGCCTAAACACCTTAAGAGACACAACTCACAACACAAACAACTATGGGGAACAAAATTGGTTAGGTTGCGGAAGTCGGTGGTGGTGTAGCAGATGATGTGGTGTAAGCCCTAGGCAAAGATGCCAAAGTTCCAAAAATTTGATGGAGTCAAATGATGTTGGTGGTATTTTTGTGGGAAGGGGGATGTCAATAGCTTCAAAACGAGCTAAAGAACGTCAAAATCAGAGTTCGGATGAATTAGTTATGGGCAAAACAAAAATCAGCCGAAGTTGATATCTACAGGTAGCGGACGTCCGCTAATGGACGGATGTCCGGTCGCCGGACGTCCGGTGAGCTGGGAAATCCGCTAATTTCCATTCTGTTGGCTGGTTCCGGTCGTCCGGTAAGTTGTGGACGTCCGGTCGTTCCTGGGGCTCCAGACGTCCGGTGGGTCGGGGTCTGGGCCTTCTGGCTTGATTTTGGGCGGAATTTTGGGATTTTGGGGCGAAATTGGGGAGATTTCGTGCATGAAAGATGGGGAAACTTGGGGAAATGCTATATCCACTCGAAACCAAGCAAATCCATGGATCAAAATCAACAAAACATCATCAAACTAACAAATCACAAAAAAAATTGGGGGCTATGTTTGGTCGGGATTTTCGAATTTAGGGAAGAACACAACAAAATTAGGCTAGAAAACACAACGGGGAGGCTCCAAATTCGTGATAAACGTGGCTCATGATACCAAGATGATGTAGGGTAGAACCCTATATGGCCGATCTTTCACGAAAGGAGCGGATCCCAACGATGAACACGAAGAACACGGGAGAGAAAACGAGGGGAAACACAAGAGAATCACTCAAACCAACAAGATGTGATTACACATGCTCTAGATCCAAGAACACAAAGGGAGATACACGATCCAAAGTCAACGACGGACGATACACGGTAAATGGTTCTTTTCCGTGAGGAGGTCTTGATGGGGCCACCCAAGAGGGGGTCTTGAATCCGCTTGGAAGGATCTTCTCCGGTGGAGGCGCGATCTTCGAGGAGAAGGTAACCAAGTGGATGAGCAAAGCTCTCACACAAACATGAGCTAATCCTTTGCTAACCCTAACTAGGAGGAGGGGGTGTCCTATTTATAGTCATAGTGCAAATGGGGGCGAAGTGAAGGGGTACATGGGCCTCAGCCCGCAACTGGACACAGCCAGGGACCGGACGTCCGGTGGTTCCAGGGGGACCGGTCGTCCGCTAGTGCCGGACGTCCGCTGAAAGTGTTCTGTGGTCGGGACACCGAACGTCCGGAAGTCTCGGACTTCCGTTAATATTGCCGGTCGTCCGCTGGGGCCCGGACGTCCGCTCGCTGGGAGGTGTTGTAGCTGGCGTTGGCTGGGCCTTCTGGCTGGTGCGGCTTCCAGGCGTCGGACGTCCGGTCCCGACCGGTCGTCCGGTGGCTGTAGCATGTAGCAACTCCGTTTCTTTCGTCTTCTCTTCCATGCTTCCCTCGCGGATGGTGTAGGTGTTCCTTGGCGCTTGCACTCCTCCTCGTCGTCCGTAGCGTTCCGACAATACCTATGCATGCACACGAGAGGGGTGACAAGTAGTATACCATCCTCGAAGGGGTCAAGTGAGCACGTGTAAAGGAGATGATTCACCTTTGTTTATGTGAAGTAGAGGTCGCACGTGTCACTTACCAAACGGACTCTTGACATGGTAATGTCCGTAGGATGCTCCGCATCATAATGGCAATGTTAGGGCTCCCCCTCAGGTACGAGATCATGACCATCTCCCTAAACTGAAATTGAATATTCCATCATTTGAGGGTAGATATGTTCCTGATATATATCTTACTTGGGAGTTAGAAACTGAACAATGATTTACATGTTTACAATATCCTGAGGAGAGACGTGTTCCTGCTGCTGTTTGTGCTTTCACTAGCTTTGCATGTGTTTGGTGGTCTGAACATTGTCGATTATATCTTGTTCCAGCTACTTGGGCTGCTTTGAAAACTGCTATGCGTACTCGTTGGGTTCCACCATATTATCAACATGAATTACTTCAAAAATTGCAGCGCTTAAGACAAGGAAAAAATTCGGTAGAAGAATATTATCAGGAATTACAAACTGGCTTGATTAGATGTGGTATTGTTGAGGAGAATGAAGCTATGCTTGCACGTTTTCTGGGTGGATTAAATAGAGAGATTCAGACCATTCTAGACTATAAGGATTATAATAATATCACTCGTTTATTCCATCTTGCTTGTAAAGCTGAACATGAAGTGCAGGATCGACAGGCATTGGCGCGAACTAACTTTTCTACAGGTCGACCTTCATCATGGACACCACGTGCATCATCTACTTCCACATGTTCTGCTACACCGGCACCTCCGTCAGCTGCCACCTCCAACCGTGATACAATAAAGCATGCTGGAGATAAGGGTAGAAAACATGTTGTCTTTGCACCTGGAGATCTTGTTTGGTTACATTTGCGTAAGGATAGGTCTCCTAATTTGTGCAAATCAAAGCTAATGCCACGTGCTGATGGTCCATTTAAGGTGTTAAAGAAAATAAATGATAATGCATATAAACTTGAGCTGCCTGCAGATTTTGGGGTTAGTCCCACTTTTAACATTGCATATTTGAAGCCTTATTTGGGTGAGGAAGATGAGCTTCCGTCGAGGACGACTTCATTTCAAGAAGGGGAGGATGATGAGGACATCAATACCATTGTTACACCCACAGCCCCTGCTGCTATACATACGGGACCAATTTCTAGAGCTCGCGCACGCCAATTGAATTATCAGGTACTTCCGTTTCTTGGTAACGATTCCAATGTTCATGAGAATATGATGCTGCCTAAACTGGATACATTTGTTTTGCTTTCAAATGAAGGGCCTACCATGGACAAGAAAGATGAACCTTGGAGCAAGTTCAAGCATGAAGATGTTGGCATGCACAAGGGGAACAAGAACGGAGTTACAAGTGATGATTCCAGGACTTTGAAGCCACCATAATGAGTGCATGAAGCCTTGGACGAAATATACAAGATGCCACTTCATAATATTCGTCCATAGGCTATTCTAGGTGCTGCGTCACCATATTATTGGGCCAGGCCCATGTAATTTTGAAATACTTAAGTATAGGCTGTTTTTAGAGTCCATATGTGTGGGGAAACAAGAGTTAGGGTTGGTTTCGGACCCCTTCCTCAAGGGCCACGAAATTCCCTCCTCTTCCTCCATATATACAACCCTTAGGGCGTCGTTTAGACTTTGGGTTTTGTTTAGATTAAAAGTTTGCCATAGCTACAACTTCGCGTACTTCGTTTGTGTTCAACGACCAGACCAAGGCGTCACAGAACCCCACCTTGATCAATAAAGCTTTCCTCTTATATTCGCAATATCCAGATTGCAATCTTAGTTTCTTGCTTGTTCTTCGTTTACCTACAGGAAACAGACCTTCGTGGTCAGGTTGATCGTGCTCCGGCGTGGTCAATAACCTCTCAGAGTTGGTTTAGCGATTGCTAAGGCACGACGTCCTCGCACGTTCATAGTCGGATCGTGAAAGTCGACTTTGTCCAAAACGATAACCACCATCTCATCGAAAGACGGGACACCTTTGCCTCTATCACATGGTGTTTGAGAAACGGATGACCGAGACACAGTCTTTCAGAAACATTAACTCTTTACTCCGGGCAGACCATACCAAACCTACAACCCTCTACCTTTTGATCCACCTCTTCAAGAGCTTCATGTAACTTACTCAACTATGCTAGAGCCCATAATAGCTTGGGGCTGCACACGGAAGTTTCTAGCATGAAAATATCTCAGATCCCTTTGAGCCTGGGTGGTGGTCCATAGGAAAATCACACGGTACCCCGGGATTTCCAAAAAAATACAGGCAACACTGGATTCTCCAGGTGCCTCAATCCACCCAGATGTGTATTGAAGTTGCCACCTTAAGTTGAACCATTAATTAACAATCTCACATCTGTCATGGATTTCACTCACCCAAACCACGTCTACGAGCATAGCATAGCAATATAAGCAACACGTAGAAGTAACTCCAAGGGTTTGAATATAACAGGGCATTAGGTTCTACCTCATCAACTACTTCCCATCCCACATGTTAATCACATCCTAATCATACAATGTTTGAGGATTGAAACTAATGCATAAAAACTGGATATGGAAGGAGTATGATCAATGTGTTACTTGCCTTGCTATCGATCCGCAAAACCTAGGGACTCGTAGTAGCATGCTTCGCACTCCGGGAATTCTATCGCAAACAAACAATAGCATACATAAGCAATCAAGCGAAGATACACGGGCAAAACTCAAATAAGAGAATTGACCAGAAAGTTCAACTTAAGAACTCCGGTTTGCGAAAAGAATCAAACCAAACGAAGCAACGAAACTCAAACGGCGAAAGAAACAAGATTCGTTTACTAATCTGAACTAAAGTCAAATTTTACAGTACCAAAATCTTGTTTAAGTTGATTAAACAGAAAGAGGGTTTCGAGACGAAGATCTAGGCGATTGAATCGCCTAATTCCGATAAACGAGTGAAAAGATAAACTGAAACGAAAATTGGATCAGAAATCGCGATCGAAAATAATCGCGGAAAAATCTGAGAAAAAGAAAACTGACGAACAGGCTAACGAACGAACTTTCGTTTTCTGTAACAATCGAGTGAAAACCATTCGTTAAAACGAAAGTACGGACGAATGTCCGCTAAGTAGCTAAACCGAGAAAACCGGCGAACCGATCTAAAAAAATGAACTAGGGTTTCTTAAAAAAACCGTATTGGTTTTCTTAAAAAAACTGCGGCGGCAACGGCGGCGTTACCTTCGGCGAGGCTCTGGTGAGGGGGGGCTGGGGAGGTGGGCTGCGGTCGGGGCGGGCAGGCGGCGGGGTTGGGTGTTGGTGGGGGCTCCGAGGTGGGGTATTTAAGGAGGGGGGCTGCTTGGAGGAGGGGGCAAGGCGGCGGGGAGGTGGAGTCCCGGCCGGACTCCGGGTCCGAGGCGGCGGTGGCGTCGGTCTCCTGGAGAGAGATGGCGGCACGGGGAGCGGGCCGGCTCAGCTGGGCTTTGGCCCAGTCGGGCGCTGAAACTTTTTTTAAATAATTTTTCCGAACCAAAAATAAATCCTAGAAAATAAAATAAAAATCTAAGAATGCCAAAACAAATTTTCACCGTCTAAATAAAATATTTAGAACGAGATGAACATTTCCTTGGCCCTAAATGCAATTTTGAAAAACATGCAATTTTTCTATTGCAAATAGAATAGCAAATAAAATCAAATACTTGTTTTTAATATTTTTCCTCCAATATTTCAATTAATTCGGAGAAGTCATATTATCTCCTCTCATATATTTTAATATGAAATATTTTCAGAGAGAAAAATAATTAAAATCGATGATCCTTGTTTAAATATTTGATAAAATTCAAATATGAAAACCGGGAAATCCCCAACTCTTTTCGAGGGTCCTTGAGTTGCTTAGGATTTCGAGGATAGCGAAACAAAATGCAATAAAATATGATATGCATGAATGACTATGTATAACATTCCAAATTGAAAATTTGGGATGTTACAGACTTTGCGACAACAAAGATGATCGGGCAAAAGAACTTGAGAAGGTCAAGCACGAGCGGAAGAAGCCATCGGAGACATGAACAAGACTTGAAGAGTTTGATGAAGATTTATTGACCTTTAGAAGACCAAACCCCTGTTATATACCTACGTTAGATGCGACGACTGTGAGCTGTCATTTGTTTGATGTTTTTCCGAAAGCCAAAAATAAAATCTATCTGTTTCAAAACTTTTGTTTGTATTGTGTGCATCCCCTCTCTATCTCTCTTATCTTACCCCAAAACCCTTGGACCCAATAGAGGATGAATGGAGATGAACTCATGTTTCCGGGACCGATAAGTCAATTGGAGACGGACCGATGGATTCAGATCACGAAGGATCACAAGAAAAATAACCCTATAGCCGGAAAGGATATGGCCCAGCATGCTCTTAAGTGCTTTGAAAGAGGTGCTGCTACTTGGTTGAGGATGTACCAAACCATCAATGGATGGCAAAGACTAACCACTTGGAAAGAATTTAAGTTGACTTTGCCAAAGTCTTGGTTTGTGTCCCAGAAATTGAAGCCTTATGGAAAGGATATGAATAAACCCTGTGCATGCAAGCTTTGTGGAGAAATAGGACACAACCATAAAGAACACAAGGAGGAATGCCCTAATTGTGAAGGAAGTCACCCAGCTGAAGAATGCCCAACTAGGCATATCACTTGTTTCTTGTGTGAAGGAACTACCCACTACCCTGATCAGTGTCGCATTGACCCCATGGTTCCAAGAACCATCCAGCAGAAGGAAGAAGCAATGAAAGGAGCCCTCATGGAGATTTTAGAAGAATCGGTGATGAAGGAAGAAGTGGAGGACACACCCAAAGAAGACCCAATTAAACCCTGCACCAAGTCATGCTATTCATGTGGAGAAGAAGGACACATCTCCCAGAATTGTCTGAACAGGGATCTAGTAGAATTCCCGACAGAGGAAGTATAGTATGACCCGCGGGAGATAGAAGCCCTGATTGGAACGGAAAAGTCCAGGAAGATAAGTAGATTGGATTCCAGGAAGGACATGAGTCATATCGCCTATTTCATGTGCAAGGAGTTAGGGCACTACTTCAGCGGTTTCCCAAGAAGGAAGCCGAGGACCCAAGGAGGCTATGTAATCACAAGGAAACTACGAGACTTGTCAGAAGTGATATGTTTCTGTTGTGATGAAGCAGGGCACTTTGCCAGCGATTGTCCCAAAGAGAAGGAGGCTTGTGCTAAATAGTTGAGTTTGGAAGGAAGAAATATAGTAGTAGTAGTGGGAACATTTCTTTTATATTAAGGTGTTGAGTTGAGGCATGAAATGGAAGTGTGGGAGATTGTAATACTTTGAGAATCAATAAAGTTAGCCCCATTGGTACTGATTTGGATTTTATGAGTTGTTACTCTATGAAGAAAGATTTTGACCATTTTCGAGGATATGAGAAATATGGTCTACGGAAGAATTCGTGTGTTTCTAAGGGTGGTAGAACCCTGTGAGGACACTTGACACCTGGGAAAAGATAATGATGTTCCACGGAGTGGACTTCGAACAAAATAAGAAGGAGTTTTGTCTCGATATGTGGGATACCCCAAGGATATGAATGGATGAAGTACTATTGAATTTAAAGGAGGTACAATGTTGGTAATATGGAGCAATTGTAACTCCATGTTGAGTCCGAGTAATCACATCTTAGTTTGGTGCCAATAGAAGTAAGAGAGACAATACAATTGGATGGATTTTAAGTATGCTAGGAAGCTCGATATTGGAATAACGAGCAGTTGCCCCGATGATGAGTTCAAGGTTTGTAAGTGATGAGATGGGCCATAACCCACAGGCCCCAGGACCTGCCAAGAAGCAAGCACACTCTTGCTGAAGGAAGAAGCCTGGAAGAGACTACGACCTTACCCACCGACGATTTTATAGGAGTAAACGCAAAACCTAAGAGTTGTGAAGGAACGATAGATGTTTGTTTGGCTTGCAGAATCAATGGATTTATCCGAACTTGGTTCGTCGACAAGAGAAATTCTGGAATGCTTGTGAGGATGACCGAGTCACTACTAGGAAAAGGGCTATAGATGGGATGGACACTAATGGCGCTCCAGAGAAGTAGTGCGCCACTACTATATACTAATGGCACACCATTTGGTGATGCGCCATTAGTGTGGAAGACACTAATGGCGCACCAGACACAAGGTGCGCCACTAGTAATATTTTTTTTCATTTTTCCGTACATACTAATGGCGCATCCGAGCGAAGTGCGCCATTACTAGTTCTAACTAGTAATGGCGCACCAACCACAGAGTGCGCCAGTACTGTATTCTTTTTTCATTCTTTTTTTGCAAAACTACTAATGGCGCACCATGTCACAGTGCGCCATTACTAGTTTAAACTAGTAATGGCGCACTGCTACACGGTGCGCCATTAGTGTATATTTTTTTAACATTTTTGCAAAACTACTAATGGCGCACCACCTGCGGGTGCGCCATTAGTAACGAGGGATACTAATGGCGCATTTGCAGGTGGTGCGCCATTAGTAACCTGGGAACCCAAGAAGATATTTTGGATAGCCACACTGTCGGTGTACTAAAGTAGGGGTACCTTAGTACCCCGAACTTGTGCACGGGCAGTAGTAGCGTCCCGCGGCAAGGCTTGCTAGGGGAGCGACAAGAGTCTCCACGGCCCTTTTTGGGCCGGACAAGGGCCAAGTGATCGAGCCGAGAAGACCAAGCCCCGGCAAGAGGCGCTTGCCGGGCCGAGAAGGCGAGGTCCGGCAAGAGGAGCCTGCCGGGCCAAGGCGACAAGGCCCCGGCAAGAGGAGCTTGCCGGGACGACCAAGCCGAAGCACCAAGGCCCCGGCGGGAGGAGCTCGCCGGGACGGCCAAGCCAAGGCACCCCAAGAGAAGCCCGCCGCGGCGCTCCGCGTGCCTCGGCAAGGCCTGACGAGCGGCAAGCTCTCAGGTACAGCAAGGCAACTACCGCGGCAGGCCACTTGCCGCGGCAAACCACCACATCAGGCCTGCGCTCCAGCTCATCTGCCCACGCGTCACTCTGGGGCTTCCCCAGAGGCACGTGGCGGGGCGCCGCGCAGCCTGGGGCGCGCGCGTGGCATGCGACGTTGGCGGAGTCGCCCCCGTGGCAAGCGGAGGCACACCTAACGGTCCGCCTCGGCACTGTTCAGGCAATCCAGACGGGCATTTAATACCTTTGTCCCCCGCCGTCAGAGTTAGGTGCGATAGCACTGTGCGGCCACTGTTCGCACAGATCCTTGCCATTTTTACCCCCACCTACGTCGCTACCTGTGGGAAACCCCTTTGCATATAAAAGGAGGCCCCTGCACACGTAAAAAGGGGGGAGATCCAGACCCGGGGGGGAGATCCAGACCCGGAGAAAAAACCCTAGAGGGATCGAGACCAGAGAGGAGGGAGACCCAGTAGACCCTCGTCTACGTCCAGCTCCAACTTACTGTAGCTTCTTGCGCTCCAGAGCAAGAACTCCAATCAACCAGACATGCAGCAGTAGGGTTTTACGCATCCATGCGGCCCAAAGCTGGGTAAAATCGTTGTGTGTGTGTGTCGCCTCGATCTGCTCTTTGTGCAACCTCCGCCCCCGCCGAACCGACAAGGGGCTCCGTCCCCATAGGTGCTCGTGGAGGCCAATATCCCCCGACATCTTTGGCGCGCCAGGTAGGGGGTGCGTCGAGGTTGTGCGAACCAGATTTGGCGACCACAGGCAAGCTCAGGTATGGCCAGGTACCTTTCGGTTTCGACCCGCGAGGCGGAGGCATTCCTCCTCACGGACTCGCGCACGGCCCTCCTCGAGTACCCACTCACACAGAGTCCGGGCAAGAGCAGCTGCTCCTTGAGGAGGACCGCCTTCCGGCCGCTGAGCAAGTTTCTTGCCTCCAGCAAACTCTGCGCCGCTCCCGTAGCCACAGAAGTTAGCGCCGGAAGTTGCGGGAAAGGCGACCTCGTTCTTCGGCGAGCCCAGGCCGCCAAGATCCAAACGAGTCGACGCCGACCGTGGGAGGAACCTTGCCAGCGCGGCCGTCGGAACCCGTTCCGCCGGCCATCCTCTCTGTCCAAGTCTTGCCGCAGTTGCATGTAATCCTTGGTACAGAGGCGGGCGCAGATCCCGAGCATAGCTTGTGTGCCCCGCACATCTTGTCGATTTCGCGCCTCTCCGCTTGGCGCATGCGTCATTCGACACGATTGTGCAGCACTCGACTCCGGAAAGCGATGGCGGGCCGCGAAGCCCCAAGCCTTCGTTATTCCCTTACCTCGAGAAGGGGAGAAGACAGGATAGGCTGGGCGTCGCCTGAGGAAGCTGCGCCTTGCCGGACTGCAAACGACAGAGAAGCTAAGTCGCCAAAGTTTGAGCGATTAAGCTCCTTTTTATTCTTAAGTTATCTTCCTCGAACGACCGAGCTCCGTATGGGAAACCTGTGCGCGGAGGGGCCGGCTCGTGGCTGGTTGTGCCCTTATTTCGTTTCGAGTCCGCTCAACGACTTAAGTGTGCTACATCCCAAGTAGCGTCCTTACTTGTTTCGAGCTCGCTCGGCGACTTGAGTGTGCCGCGACTGCAGTCGCCACACCTACCTCGCCCTGAGCCTGCTCAACATTTAAGTGAGTGGCGCCAGCCGCGGCAAGGTTTCTTGCCGATGGAAGCCCCGTCAGCGGTTTGCCGATGTCCCGCACTCGGCACCCGTGGCAAGGCGGAGACTTTCGCCGACAAGTTCCCGGAAACGTAGGGCGTTAACATACGAAGCACAAGGTCAAACGAGGGAGATAACAGCGCAATGAACTGCCTAAGATAAAAGTTATATTACAAAATAACTTGCTGCTGCTCTAATCAGCTATTTCTATGGCGTGCTCAGCAGCGACAAGGGAAGAAAAGAAAGAGGTGGGCGGCCTAATCCGCGCGGTCGCCCTCGACCCGCCTGATCCCCGCCACCCTTTCCACAATGGGGGTGACGAGGGCCCTGATCTCCGTCAGGTCGGCGTTTTCCGGCAAGTGCCTGAGGACGTTGGTGAGCCTGATGGTGGGGTTGCGGAAGACGATCTTCACTAGCACCCTCTCGAGGGCCCCGGAGACGGCTTCCCACGTCTCCTCGGCCAGCTGCTCTGGGATCGATTCCCGGAGATGCCGGGGCACCCCCACCAAGCCCTTGAAGAAGGAAGTGAGCTTGGCGCTCGGCGGGACGTCCTCGCCGGAGGGGTACTCGTGGCCCTCCATCCCCAGCAGCTTTAGCTCCTGGTCGATGGTGGTGGCGATGTCGACGAGGCCTTCGGTCCACCGCTCCACCGTCTCCTGGAAGTCGTTCTGGGTAACGGCGGCGCGCTTCAGTAGCTCCTCGTTGCCAGCAACCTCCTTCCGCAAGGCCGCTTCCTGCTCCTTGGCGCTCTCCAGCGCCTTGGCCAGGGTGTCCAGCTTCAGCTCGAGGACAGCCTTGGAGTCCTTGGCGGCGTCGACCTCCTGGATCTTCTCGGCGAAGCGGCCCTGCAGCTCGCCGAGGGTGTGAGCGCCCTTCTCGCGCTCCTGTTTGAGCGCGGCAAGCTCCTCGCCGCTCGCCTTGAGGTCGCTGGCGAGCTGCGCCACCCTCGTCTCCAGCTCCCCCTTGGCGACCTCGGCGGCCTCGGCAGCGTCCTGCGCTCTCTGCAGGGCCTCGCCAAGCGACTGCTCGCGCGCGGCAACCTCCTCCTCGTGGCTGGCGAGGCTGGCCTTCTGCTGCACCAGTTCGCTTTCCCGCGCGGATAGCCCCGCGGCGGCAAGCCTCTGCTGCTCTTCGGCCTCTGCCTTCTCGAGGAGGAAGGCCGTCCGCGCCTTATCGAGCAGCCTCTGCTCCTCCGCCAAAGACCGGAGAGCCTCTTGGTTGAGCTCCCGGAGCTCCCTGGCACGCTTCTCCATGTCCGCGCCGGCCTTCGCGACGAGTGCCTCCTGGCGCTCCACCTTGGCCTGCCGGGCGCGGTAGAGCAACACAAGCTTCCGGAGCAGCCGCTCCTCCTCGGGCTCGCCGCTGCCGGTGCTTGGCGCGTCGACCACTGTCAGCCCGACGGAGGCGAGCACTTCTCCGTCCAAGGCCTCCCCCTCGACCGGCGCCCTGGAGCTAGGCTCCCAGGGGAGCCTGATGAAGACGCCATCGCCGGACTGCAGGTAGGCGCCTGCCGTGGGCTCCTCGGGGTCCGACGCGGTGGCAGCAGCGGGATCGCCGGACTGCGGAGTGCTTGACGCCCCGGCTTCCCCGGGGCCGTCGGCGCGGTCGCCGGTCCCCTCGCCGCCTGCTGCCGCGGCGGCCTTGGCGGCTTCGGCCTCCCCGCCGCCTGCGGGGTCGTCAGTGCCTTCCGCCTCCTCGATGACGACGACATCCTCGGCGTCGCCACGCGCGCCCTCCTCGATGACGACCTCGGTCTCCATCGGGTCCGCGGTGGGCGGGTCTGATGGCCGGAAGAGGGGAGAAGAGTCAGCTGAACAGCCGACAAAAAGGCTCATAAGGAAAGATGACCAGGGAAAGTCTTCCGTGCAGGGGAGCTTACCGGTGGCAGGGTCCGTGGCGGCGGCCTCCGTTGTTGGGGGATCGCTGGCCGCGTTCCTCGCCGGAGATCCCTCCCTGGCCGGAAGAGGGGAGAAGAGTCAGCTGAACAGCCGACAAAAAGGCTCATAAGGAAAGATGACCAGGGAAAGTCTTCCGTGCAGGGGAGCTTACCGGTGGCAGGGTCCGTGGCGGCGGCCTCCGTTGTTGGGGGATCGCTGGCCGCGTTCCTCGCCGGAGATCCCTCCCTTGCCGGAGAGGACTTCCTTGCCCGGGGCTCCTCCCTTGCCGGGGAGGTCTCCCCTGCCGGGGGCTCCTCCCTTGCCGGAGATTTCTCCCTAGGCGGGGTGGTCGACGCGGACGGCGGGGCAGGAGTGCCCCCCGGGGTCGCCTGCTGGGGCTGCTCTGCTCCTGCCCAACGACAACAACAACAGTCACATGTCGACAGAGAGAAGGGAAGCTCACGTGCGCGCCAAACGGCAAGAGCTAGCCGTGCACTCACCCTGGAGGCTGCACTGTGGGATGCCCCGCGGACCCGCTGTCGAGTCCGGCAAGGTCGCCTCCGGCACCTCCCCAATTGCCGGGGGAGATTCGTCCTCAAGGACGACCAGCGGGACCTTGGCCCTCTTCGCCCTCCTCTGGGCCAGAGTCCTGAAAAGGGAACGGTTTTGGGGGAGGATGAATGGGCTGCGAAACAAGATGAAGCAACAGAAATCAAGAAGATACAAGCTCTACAAGGAACTTACTCTCCGTCCTCCTCTTCGTCGTCGGAGCTGAGCGCGGAATAATCAAAAACCGGCTTGCTCCAGGCACGGGGAGACAGGGGAGTGGGTTCCCGGGACCGCTTGGCGGGGGCGGTGGACGACCCCGCCCCCGTTGCCGCCGCGGAACGGGGAGCGGCAGGAGCAGAAGCCGTGGCCCGTGAGGACCCCGCTCCCGCTGCTTCAGAGGCGCGTGTCACCCGGGGCTGCGGTTGCTGGTCGGCCTGCCGCACCACCTCCCCGGCCCTGCGGAGACGCCTCCTCGGCTGGGCAGGGGGCTCCGCCTGCGACGAGCTGCCCGGGAGCTGCGAGGAGGGCGCGTCAGCCTCCGGCAAGCCACCCGCGTCCTGGGCGGGCTCGCCCGCACCACCGTGCCCGGCTGGCTCCTCCGCGCCGGCGAGCTCCATTTGGTCGGCAGGCTCTCCGCCTCCGCCGCGTCTGCCTCGGCCAGGGTGAAGCCAGACTCGCCCGCGGCCGCGGCGGCCGCCGCCTCCTCCATCCTGGAGGCGATGTAGGCCAGCTCCTCGGGGGTGGTGTCCCACGTGAGGCCCCTCTTCTCGTCGGGGTCGACCGGCACCTCCTCCAAGTTGTCGAAGAAGGCCTGCACAACGTCGTCCGCCGGCTCCTGCCAGGTCGCGTCGATCCCGTGCGAGTCGCACAGCGGCATCATCGCGAGGATGCGGCTGAGGGCCGAGTTGTTGCACAGGGGGACGACGCCCGGCGGCAACCTGAACCATTCTGGGTGCTCGGAGTCGTGCTTGAACAGCTCCTTCAACACTCCGTCGAGCTCCAGAATGGTGAAGTTGTAGTTGAGGCCCGGGCGCAGCCTCATGATGTCCGCCGCGTTTTGGAATTCCCAAGCCGGCTTCCCCCTCTCCTGCAGGGGGGCGATACGCCGGCGAAGGAAATCCGCACCGACGGTGAGCCCGGCAAACCTGAGGCGCAGGATTCGGGTGGCGGCAATCTTCAGCTTGGCGTCGTCCGGGGCCAGGTCGCTCCAGTCGCGGCCGCGCACCACTGGAGTTCGCCGCACGGCGATGAACGGCGGTGGGTTCTCCTCGACGAATAGGCACCACTCGGCCCTCCACTCCTCCCATCTGCCACGGAGTTCCCCCTCCAAATAGGCCTCTTTCTTGCCGGTCCTGGAGATCCAAGCGACTCCGCCGGACAGCGGCTCTCCTTTCTCCACCCGGGGAGTAAAGAAGTGCCGGAAGAGGGCTACGTTGGGGCGGACTCCGACAAAGTTCTCGCAAAGGTGTGCGAAAACCGCCATTGTCAGAACGGCGTTGGGGGTGAAGTCAAGGAGGTGGAGGTTGTAGGTGTGCATGATGTCGCAGAAGAACTCCGAAAAAGGCGGGCAGAGCCCGCAGAGGAAGAACATGGCGAAGAAAGGGTACCCGGTCGGGTACAGCTTCTGGGCGATGGCGGGAAGAACTCGCGTGCGCGGATGCGCTCGCGTCGCCGTCGACCAGAAGAGGAGGTATTCGTTCTTCAGCCTCAGCGCATCAAGCTGAGGGGGGAACGTCGTCGTCTCCTTCCGAAGCGCTTCCAGCCGCAGCGCCTCGGCTGACTTCACGGCCTTCCCCTTTGCCTTGTCGCTCTTCGGGGCCATGGCAGAAACGGGGAGGGGGAGTTGTCGGCGTTGGCGGTGCCGGGGGCTGCGAGGGCGACTCGCTGCTTTCTCTAGCAAGGAGGAGGTGGCGGAGATTTTCGAGGAACAGCAACCGACAGAATGGCGAGCTGCCCCTGTTCCCCTCCGCTTATAAAGGGGGGAAGGAGCGGGGGCGGACGTTCCGCCTTTCCAAATAAAGGAGTCGTGCCCGACGTGACGCATGCCTGCGGGCCTCAAGCCCCGCGCACGCCACCCACGTCACACACGTCTCCCACGCCTTGCCCCCCCCCCCCGACGCCGCGATAAGCGCGCGCCAATTGGGGAGGGCGCGACGCGCGCGGAGTTAAGGAGCAGCGCAACCCAGGCCACGCGTGCCCGTGCATTGTTAGGGCCTGGCCCAACAACGCTCGACACCGTGTATGGCCCAGACCCGGGGGCTCCTGTCGGTGTACTAAAGTAGGGGTACCTTAGTACCCCGAACTTGTGCACGGGCAGTAGTAGCGTCCCGCGGCAAGGCTTGCCAGGGGAGCGACAAGAGTCTCCACGGCCCTTTTTGGGCCGGACAAGGGCCAAGTGATCGAGCCGAGAAGACCAAGCCCCGGCAAGAGGCGCTTGCCGGGCCAAGAAGGCGAGGTCCGGCAAGAGGAGCTTGCCGGGCCAAGGCGACAAGGCCCCGGCAAGAGGAGCTTGCCGGGACGACCAAGCCGAAGCACCAAGGCCCCGGCGGGAGGAGCTCGCCGGGACGGCCAAGCCAAGGCACCCCAAGAGAAGCCCGCCGCGGCGCTCCGCGCGCCTCGGCAAGGCCTGACGAGCGGCAAGCTCTCAGGTACGGCAAGGCAACTACCGCGGCAGGCCACTTGCCGCGGCAAACCACCACATCAGGCCTGCGCTCCAGCTCATCTGCCCACGCGTCACTCTGGGGCTTCCCCAGAGGCACGTGGCGGGGCGCCGCGTAGCCTGGGGCGCGCGCGTGGCATGCGACGTTGGCGGAGTCGCCCCCGTGGCAAGCGGAGGCACACCTAACGGTCCGCCTCGGCACTGTTCAGGCGATCCAGACGGGCATTTAATACCTTTGTCCCCCGCCGTCAGAGTTAGGTGCGATAGCACTGTGCGGCCACTGCTCGCATTGATCCTTGCCATTTTTTCCCCCACCTACGTCGCTACCTGTGGGAAACCCCTTTGCATATAAAAGGAGGCCCCTGCGCACGTAAAAAGGGGGGAGATCCAGACCCGGGGGGAGATCCAGACCCGGAGAAAAAACCCTAGAGGGATCGAGACCAGAGAGGAGGGAGACCCAGTAGACCCTCGTCTACGTCCAGCTCCAACTTACTGTAGCTTCTTGCGCTCCAGAGCAAGAACTCCAATCAACCAGACATGCAGCAGTAGGGTTTTACGCATCCATGCGGCCCGAAGCTGGGTAAAATCGTTGTGTGTGTGTGTCGCCTCGATCTGCTCTTTGTGCAACCTCCGCCCCCGCCGAACCGACAAGGGGCTCCGTCACCATAGGTGCTCGTGGAGGCCAATATCCCCCGACACACACCTACCCACTCACTTTCCTCACTTCATTCCCTCCTCCTCCTTCTCCAAGCTTTCGGCTGCCTCCTCCTCCTCAACTCATTTGCACCATAGATTCATCAAAATTAAGTGGTGAAATTACCTTTTTTTATAGGTAAGTAAGGGGAAAGCTATCTTCATGTTGTAGATCTACTTTTTTTCTCCCTAGCTCGCTCCAACAACGTGCACATGCACTTTTTGTGGCCTAGCTAGATCTATGTATGTTCGTGGTGTTGCATATATTTGTGGTGTTGCATATATGTTTGTGTTTGCAGGTACCGGTATTTGAAATGCGATAGTTGCCAATATTTTGCCGGAATGTTGATTCATTTCCGTTTCGGCGAGAATTTTGGCACTATGCATTCTTTTTGGTCCTATTTTTAGGGAAGGTCATGCCAAATTGTTTCTTGGTTCTAGAATATCGTTTTGCTCTACCCCGCAGGCGACCATGGTCCGCACGACGACCGAAGGCATCATGAATAGGTTTTTGAGCTCCGCGAAGGCCGAGATGCTTCAAAAGAACGAGAGGGAGATAAGATGTCTGTGTCGAAGATGCAAGCTGAAGATCCTTATTGCGGACCCTGATTCCGGGCAGGTGCGGGACCACCTGCTCTTGCGTGGTTTCATGGATGGCTATCGGTGGCAAGGTGATGAAGATGACTATGAAATCGTCCACTGCGGCCGGGCAAGAAATGAGGAAGGGCAACAAGACAACCACCGCAGCAAGGGCGGGCGAGAAGACGAAGAATCTCCAGGACATGATCACGACGGTGATGCTGTACACAGTCATCATGTAGAAGATGTCGTACATGATGATTAGGAAGATCAAGACGAAGGGCATGATCATGAAGATGAAGATGCCGGAACAGACGATGATGGAGGCTGGGTGCAGGACCCTCATATTCAAGAGCTGCTTCTCAAGCAGACGGATAACGCAAGAGCTGCCGCCCGAGAGAAAGCCAAGCTGGATCAACTAGAGATAGACGCGGTTACTCCATTGTATGAAGGATGCAGGCCAGAGGATACCCGCCTGAAAGTAACGCTCATGGTTCTGGAGATGAAGGTAAAACACAGAATGGCCGACGCATGCTTCGACGAGAACATGTCATTCTGGCACGAACGTCTTCCCAAGGGGAACAAGTGCCCGACCAGTTTCGAGGAGGCGAAGAAAATCGTGTGTCCTCTGGATTTACCGCACGTGAAATACCATGTGTGCATGAACAATTGCATCATTTATCGGGACAAGCACGCGGAGTCTACCATATGTCCGGTGTGCGGCGTCACTCGATACAAGAAGAGGAAGAAAGCTCCTCAAAAATTGATGTGGTACCTTCTGATCACTCCTCGTCTGCAGCGGTATTTCGCGGACCCTAAGGTAGCAAAGCTCCTGCGTTGGCACGCGGATAGGGAGGAGAAGAAGCAGGAAGATGACGGAAATGATCCGGAGATAAATAAAAAAGACAAGATGCTGAGTCACCCTAAGGATGCGAGCCAGTGGCAAGCGTTGAACTTCGAATACCCAGAATTTGGGAAGGATCCAAGGAACATCGTGCTGGGCGCGAGCACCGATGGAGACAATCCGTTTGGCAGCCAGAGAAGCACACATAGCACCTGACCTGTGTTTGTGTGGATGTACAACCTTCCCCCTGGTTGTGCATGAAGAGGAAGTACATTCACATGAGTATGCTCATTGAAGGGCCGAAACAACCAGGGAACGACATCAATCTGTATCTGGGGCTGCTGAAAGAGGAGCTAGACACGCTGTGGAAAACGCCAGCAAATACATGGGACGCCGCAGAGAAAGAATATTTCCCTCTGAGAGCCGCACTGCTCATGACGGTGCACGACTATCTCGGTTACGGATATCTCGCGGGGCAGGTAGTCCACGGATTTTCTGGATGCGTAAGGTGCATGGATGACACAACATATCGCCAGCTAGATAGAGATCCTGGGTCTTCGAAAACCGTGTTCATGGGACATCGAAGGTGGCTTCGCGACGATGACCCGTGGAGGAAACGCAAGGATCTGTTCGATGGTGAAACCGAACCCCGAAAACGCCCGCGTACGAGGAGCGGCGAGGAAATAGACGAGCTGTTGAAAAATTGGAAAGATTTCCCACTGCTGGGAAAGAAGCAAAAGGCGCCAGAGCCGGGAAAGAAGCGAAAGGCGCCAGAGCCGCTGCTGAAGGTATGGAAAACGAGGTCTGTTTTCTGGGACTTGCCGTATTGGAAGATCCACCGTGTGCCTCACAGCCTTGATGCCATGCATATCACGAAGAACGTGTGCGAGAGTCTGCTTGGTACCCTGCTCAACATGCCAGAGAGGACCAAAGATGGGCCGAAAGCAAGGGCAAACTTGAAATCAATGGGCATCAGGCAGGAGCTTCATGCTAATGATGATGATGATGATGATGATGATGATGAGGCGAAGCAGGACACAGAAACTCATCGCAAAGGCAAAAAGGCCAAGAAGACCGGAAATGACTACCCTCCCGCGTGCTTCACTCTAAGTCAGGAGGAGATTGAGCAGATTTTCACCTGCCTCATAGGAGTAAAACTTCCTTATGGTTATGCGGGGAACATAAGCAGATACCTAGACCCAGCGAAGCAGAAGTTCAGCGGGATGAAGTCTCACGACTGTCACGTGCTGATGACGCAGATACTTCCAGTTGCAATCCATGGGATCATGGACGCGTACGTCCGTGAAACGCTATTTGGCCTATGCAACTTTTTCGACGTCATCTCTCGGAAGTCGATTGGCATGAGGCAACTCAGAAGGCTACAGGAAGAGATCGTGGTGATACTATGCGAGCTTGAGATGTACTTCCCGCCCGCATTCTTCGACGTTATGGTGCATCTGCCGGTCCATATCATGGAGGATATCATCCAACTCGGGCCAACGTTCCTGCACAACATGATGCCATTCGAAAGGATGAATGGTGTCATCAAAGGATACGTTCGCAACATGTCACGTCCAGAGGGAAGCATAGCCAGGAGCTTTCTGACCGAAGAGTGCATCTCCTACTGCATGAATTATCTAGGCATCGAGAACCCCGTTGGTCTGCCCGTCAACAGGCACCTCGGCAGGCTCGCTGGATGGGGTCATCGTGAGGGTCGCCGCGAAATGCACGTCGACTTCGAGGGTCGACTCGCCGACTTTGAAAGAGCAAACCTAGTCGCGCTATAACACATAGACATGGTCGATTCTTGGGTGGTAGAGCACAAAACCTTTATCGAGAAGACATACAATGACCGAGGCCAACAGAGGACGGACGGAGATATAATCAAAGAGCACAACTCATGTTTCACGCATTGGTTCAAGCAGAAGCTTCTGTTGTACCCTTTACATGAGGATTCTTCCGCGGAAGAACAACTCATATTCGCCTTGTCACAGGGCGCCGAGCACAACCTGATGACCTATGAGGTGTACGATATCAACGGCTACACATTCTACACCGAGGACAAGGACATGAAGAGCGATGGTTATCAGAACTCCGGGGTAACGATGGAATCCTACACCAGTAACGACAAGGACAGATACTACGGAAGGATCGAGGAGATCTGGGAGCTGAGCTATGCTGGAGAGAAGGTCCCAATGTTCCGTGTCAGATGGGCCAAGAGCGTCCTAAAAGAAGACCGGTATTTCACCACCATGGTTATACCCAAAGCCAAATCCAAGACCGCGGGCGCAAACGTCACCGCGAAAAATGAGCCATGGGTACTGGCTTCCCAAGTGGACCAAGGCTTCTTCATTACCGACCCGTCAAAGCCCAGTCATGTTGTCATGAGGAGAGGCAAAAGGAAGATCATCGGAATGGATGGAGTAGCCAATGAGCAAGACTTCGACAAGTACGGCGACCCAAAGATCGAACATGACGACGACGATGAAGTAGCAGCACACACCACAAGAAGAAGCAGGACCACCCTACCTAAAGGACGTCCGTTCCATAAAAGAACTCCATTTGCGAAAAAGAAGGGCAAGAAGGTTGTGAACAGATAGCTAGCTAAGATCGATTGTATTTAAATCGTAGTCTTCATTTCTCGATTGTATTTCATGATCACTTTTTGATATCATGAATATTTTTAAATTTCATGTGCACTTTTTGAATTCATGAATATTTTTTCAAATTTGATCTCTATCCCCCTCCATCTCGATCGCTATCCCCCTCCATCTCGATCTCGATCCCCCCCCGCACCCTCCCCCGCTAGCTCCACCGCCGCCGCCGACCCACCGCATCCTCCCCCGCTCCACACCGCCGCCGCCGACCCACTGCATGCACCCTCCTCGGCCCGCTCCACCGCCGCCGTACCCACCGCACCCTCCCCCGCTCCGCCGCCGCCGCCGACCCACTGCACCCTCCCTGGCCCGCTCCACCGCCGCCGAGCACCCCCCGCACTCTCCCCCGCTCCACCGCCGTCGCCGACCCACCGCCGCCGAGCACCCCCCGCACCCTCCCCCGCTCCACCGCCGCCGAGCACCCCCATTTGATGATATTTTCAAATAACAAATTTGATAACATTTTTTCATATTTATAAAAAAATTATTACTGTTTTATAAAAATATATTAAAAATAGCAACAAATAATAATAATAATAATAATAATAATAAACATACTAATGGTGCACCCCTCGGGGGTGCGCCATTGCTATCTAAAAAAACATTCTAATGGCGCACTGCTCGGGGGTGCGCCATTTGTAATCCTGCCCCCCCCACTAAAATCTCCAATCCCCCTTTCTTCCCCCAATCTTTCACATCTCTCAAGCCCCCGATTCCATCTCTCCCTCTCGGTCCCTCCATCCTCCAGGCCTCCGCCACCGCCAGCCACCAAGGCACCAACCACCTCCTCGGAGGCAGAGCCTCGGAGGCAGCACCGCCTTGCCAACCACGACGCCGGCCACCTGCTCCTCACCAACCACGACGCCGGCCACCTGCTCCGTCGTCTCCGGCAGAGGTTACTCCACGTAGCTGCAGCACTCGTGCGCTTGGCGGCTAGGGTTTGCCTCCAGCCCCTCCCCTCCCCCATCAACGAGAGGAGCATCCGGTGCCCCCGCCCTCGAGTTCGTCAACGACGCCGTCCTCCAGCCGCTGCCGTCGCAGCCGCCGTCCTCCCGCCCACGTACCTCTCCTCCTTCCTCCTTCCTCCCTCTCCTGTGTTCCTAGGTTCCTAGGTTCAGACAGACAGTAATGACTGTGTTCCTAGGTTTAGACAGACATACAATGGAGAATCGAGATGCCATGCTAGTAATTCGTTCCTTTTCTTCTAAAATTGACAAATTTATCAGTCTCTGTTCCCTGGGTAATGATGAATGGATTCGTGATGGCCGCAGATAAACACCTGCAACGCCTTCTACTGTGACTACTTCACCCCCAACTACACCTATAATGTCTGAATTTTGTTACTGATGATGATAATAGTAAAGTTTATGCACTGTAAATTGACATATGGAAGTAATTTGTTAATCTGAATTTTGTTACTGATGATGACAGGAGATTTGTGTATTGTAGTTTGTTAATCTGGACAGCTTAGTAGCTAATGCATTCAGTTAACCAAAGTTTAGTTCTTGTGTACTGTTATTTGTTAATCTGTTACTCCATTTGTTACTGGATTTTTCTCTTGGGGTTTAGTAGTGAGAACATGCATGGTCCAGCATTCAGTTGGAGTATTGCCTAGGTTCAATTAGGTTCAGTAGTGCTACTAGCTTTAATATTGTTGCTCCTGTGCTATACTTTGACAGCCTGGAGTATTATTTCCAAATTTGAGTAGTAGTGACCATGTAGTGTAGTGTTGTGTACTTTAGTTCCCGCTCTTCTCAAATTGGGGTATGTAGTGTAGTGTAGTTCCCTCCTCAAATTACTTGCAAGCATATTGTAACTATTTTCACTTTGTCCTGAAGGTTTTTGACTGCACAATCTGTGGTGACCCACACTCTGTTGGTTCACACTCATTGAGTTCGCTCGTGAAGGTATTATATGTTCGCATGGTACATTTATGATTTTCAGCAGCTAATTGATGGTTTGATACATGATGCATTTCATGCACAGGGTGCTAGAGCTGCACTTAACTTGCTATAATCATCCCCTTGTTCTTACTGGTTATAGAAATTCATTGCTTGTCCTATGTTTTCTGTCAGGGTATTGTTCAGGAAGCTTGCTTGAGTTTGTGTCCTTTAATTTCTAAATCTGCAGTTCTAGCCACATTTAGGATAAGTTATTGTATATACTGTCATAAAGTTCAGCAAGAACAGGGCATCAATAGTGCTACTCTAGTATCTAGTCGGGGAGGGACAAATGGACAGGGCATCACTGTAGCTGTACTGCACAACAAACTATTAGTTTTAGGATTAACACTCCTCATATGAGATGAGAGGATTTTTTTAAATGGCTTCTTTCAGTTTTGAAAATTCAGTTTATTCGGTTACTAAAAGTTCAGTTAATTCAGTTAGGCACACAAATTTCAGAACTTTTGTTTGCTGTAACAAAATGATGTGCTTTGTAAAACTTGTTCATGTACTGAACTACTAATGCCTTGTGATGCTCTGAATTACTTGTGATGCCTCTGAATTACTTGTGATCACATTGAGAAAGACATGCAAAGATGTTCAAAGATATATATTTCAGATTTGTATAGTTTCAGAGATTCGTATGACCAAAGATACAGTTCAGATTTGAATTGTTTCAGAAATTGGTATGACCAAAGATGCTATTGTATATAAATGGGCTGCTGTAGAACTGTTCTTCAACTTTACAGTGCTGTTGTATAGAAATATGCTAAATTTTCTGCTCTGATTGTTGCTCAAAGAAATTTAGCAAAACAATGGGGTCCTAGGAGATGCCGCTGCTGCTTGAGGCCCTTGAGAGGACCTTCGTGTCGTGATGATTTTGCAGGTACCCCGAGAGGCCCTTGAGTTTGCCGGAATGTCGATTAACTTCCGTTCCGGCAAATTCGGGTACTCCATATGTCCTATTTTCAGCAAAGGTCATGCTGAAATTTTCCGTGAATTTTAGCATGACTTTGCTAAGAATCGGACATATGAGGTATTTGCTACTAATGCATGGGCCGGGGTATCTTAGTACTTAATTAAGTAGGATCAACTGACCCTTTATTCTTGCTGCATTAAACCATAGGTGGCAATAGAGCCAAGTGATTAGGCCCAACTTAGAATTCTCCTCAGCATCGATAAACCCTAGATGATAAACCCAACATAGGTGGCAATAGACCCAAGTGATTAGTGCCAAGTGATTAGGCCCAACATAGGGTGCCTCGGCATTGATAAACCCTAAATGATGAAAACTTAACTTAGCATTTAGGGTGCCTCTGCGTCGACAAACCCTAAATGATGAAACCTTGGCTTTTAGGGTGCCTCGGTGTCGATGAGAACCTAAATGATGTACGCTTAGGCTTTTAGGGTGCGTCGGCGTCGGCAAACCCTAAATGATAAAAGCTTAGCTTTTAGGATGCCTCGGTGTCGACAAACCCTAAATGATGAGACCATGATCTTGTTCCTTGACAATAACCAACTTTTTGACCAAACTTTTTTCCTATTTAGAGCGAAACATGGCCCACAACGATGAGGCCGGCGGTTCGGGCGGCAAGCAATTCTGGGAGCTGTCCCAGGAGTTGGAGGAACAACCTCACCACTATGAGAACGCCGCGGAAGACACCGATCCTGACTACACAACCCCTAGTGGCGTCGGGGATGACACCATTGATGGTGCCGCCGAGGATTCCACCACTGATGATGGCGACACACACACAGATGGCAGCCAACCGAAGAGGCAACGGAAGGACCGGCGCCCGAGCGTGCTCGGCACCGTCAGGGAGGAATTTACTGAAGTGGACTCCGACGGGAATCTGACAGCGCCCAAACAAGTAGTCAAGGGGTACTCGGTTCAGCTCGGGTGCATTCTCCGGAGCACCATCTCGATCAACACCGAGAACCTAAGGCATAAGGACCACGGGAATTTGCGTAGCCTCCTCTTCACGAAGCTGCACGAACGATACAAGTTCCCCGCTGAGTTTGCAAACACACGCCTCTCAAGGAATAAAGTGAACAGTACCGCCCTCACGAGGATGAGCACGACCCTGTCTACTTGGAGAAGCACGGTGAAGGCAATGATTGACAAAGGTGGTAGTTATGACAAGATCAAGGCGAAATATCCTTTGATGAGCGAAGATGAGTACAAGGAGTTCAAGATCAAGTGCGAGAGCAACACAACCTCCGAATCAAGTCAGTGAGGGAAAGAAATGCGGAAGTTGAACTTAGGGGTCCACCAACTCGGTCCCGGCGGTTACAGAGTGGCGGAGCCTATATGGGACAAGGAGGACGCGGAGCGTGCCGAGCAAGGCCTACCGCCCTGCTTCGAGAAATACCGTGAAAAGCAGACCAGGAACTTTCTCAGGGCCCGGTACAAGGAGGACCAGGTAACAAAGGAGCTTACCACGGATCCGAAGATCAGGGCGCTCGAGCAAGTTCTGGTAAGGAATGCACCCTCGCGTAATTAGCTCCATATGGTTGCATTCTAATTAATCCCCAATATTTCTAAATGGTTCACGTTCCTTCCGCAGGACAAAGAAAGCAGTAGCGCGGGGTCCTCTCAGAGCTCCCCTTTCGACACCCCTTTGAATAGGGCGCTGAACGTAGTGAAAAACAGGGATAAGCTCAATAAGCCGACATCAGCTGGTCGTGTGGCCGGCAAAGGCTTGTCCACAAAATGGTCGTCATACTATACCGTTGGTGGGCGAAAGGAGAAAAAGACCAGCTCGGAAAGCCAATCGCGCGAGGTGGAAGCACTCAAGGCACAAGTGGCGCAGATTCCGGAGCTTGTCCAAGAGCAAGTGCAACAACTACTTGGAACGACGCTCAACGCCATGGTGCCTACGTTGATTCATGGGCTGACGACGTGGATTGCGGGCGGCCAACAGGGGCCTCCCCCTCTTTCCAGCTTCACGGCCAGTAACTCGCACAGCGCGTAGGCGGCGCCATTGGTGTCTCCGGCGGAGGCGGTATTCGTGTCTCCGGCGCCGGCACGGGCGTTGGAGCTTAATGCACCCGGGTGTACGCCGGCCGGCACCTCGCCAGCAAGCGCCCCCTCCATCAGTTGCACACCCGCCGTTGGCGGTGCCTCGACATTAGCCGAGCTCGACGGCATCACGGTAACTAAGCCTCTCGGCCGATGACTTCATCTCCTTGCCTTTGACTGGGCATCCCTGACGCCCTACATGTTTTCGCAGGGCGCCGCCGACGTTCCTTGCACTCTCCTTCACTTCGTGGGCGTCGAGTTGGTCGATGTCGCCATGGGCAGAATCATTCAACCGGGCAACTACGTGTTCCACGGTAATCCGATGCCACCCACAATGTATAGGGTTGAAGTGGTTCGGGTGCTGCCAGGCTGCGACGAGCTGTTACCTCTGATTCGACCCGCTGGGGCCGACGAAGAAGATGAGATGACCCTTAGCGCCTGCGTAAACTGGCCCCTGCTTTGGCCGAAGAGCCAGATTCATTTGGGGGCGGGGGACACCACCCCACAGACAAGACCGCCAGTCGTGCCGGCGCCAAGCCATGGCAAGAACACCGCAATGCTACCGGACCTGCCGGACATCCCTATGGCACAGGATCCGGACAGCCCTATGGCAGGATTCGGACGACGACGGTACATCTACCAAAGTCGATAAGTACTTTGCCGTACATGGGTATGCTGATGAGTTCTGCGGGCCTCTTTCTCAAGAACCCAACCAAGACGACCACGATCTAGCTGGTATGGCGGAGAAATCCAATTGCAACAGGTGTCGTCTGGCGTTCAGTTCTCAGGAGACGTCTCCAGCTCCCGCCTTCACCGAGCCTTAGATAGTTGAGGTGCGAAATATTATCAGCCCCAACACGCTCAAGAAGGCGGTCTGTGAGCAGAACTCGGTCCCATTACAGGAGATCAAGAAGAAGGGACGGAAACGAAAGACTAAGAAGGGCGCTGGTGCGAGCCAGCCGGCACCGAGTTCGATCCGTGCTCAGGACGGGCCACCTTCACCTAAGGATATCTCGAGGAGGGTGCATGTGGCGGGTAGGGCGATGCTACCGCCAAATATGCTCAATGCTGCAGCCGGTGCTATGCGGAGTCTGCACGACAGTGTTCTTTCTTTGGAGAAGCGGCGTCTAAGAGAGAATGATGTGGCATACCTAGTTTTCGTGGCCAAGGTGCCAGAGGGCAAGGGCTTTGTGGATGGTGACATCGGGGGTACGATCGTCCTGCGGTTTGATGACATCTTTGCTATGTTTAACCTTCATCCGCTACACTACACCTTCGTTCGGCTGTTTTCACTGAGTATGGAGATGCGGATCATTAGAGACAAGACCCCGGACATCGTGATCGTCGACCCCTTCTACATGCGTGCCAAGCTCTTGAGCAGCGCTGGGGACCGCCAAGTCGCGAGTTCACACCTCGAAGGCGTCATTCTGGAAAACCCAGATAAGGATAACTTCCTTGTGGCTTACTTTCCCAAGTAAGTCATCCCTTGACCACCCCGTAACATATGATTTCTTAGATTCCGATCGTTCTTTTTTTTCTAACATTCCGTGTTCTGTGCAGTGACACACATTGCACACTCATCCTCTTAAGCCTGAAATATTCCATGGCCACGTATTTAGACCCGAACCATCACTCCAAGATAGAATACACAAATGTCAAGAAAGTTCTTAATGATGTTCTCCCCGGCTATGCCAAATCTGGAGGCACCTTCACCAGGGCAGTTCGTAAGTACGGCAAGCACATGTTCTCACACAATACGAAGTTCTGCTGCGTCAAGTAGCCGGCTGGCGGTCAGAAGGATGCCTATTACGCCCTCCATCACATGCGGGCGATCGTAAGGGACCATCATCACCTTGTGCTACCAAATAATCTCAAGATTGGGTCGCGAGCTTGTCGGCAATCCAGGACGCGGACATCAGACAAGAATTCTTCCGCATCCAGTCGGAGTTTGCGGACATCATCCATCAAGATGTCCTTCATACCTCAGGGCAGTTCTTCCTCAGATATCAACCGTCCAACATTGAGATAGATGGAATGCTACAAATGTAGGCTGACAACGCCCGCAATTTCATGACCATCACGACAGACGGCGGCTTCATCCACGCTCCTGTCCATGAGTCGAGTCGAAAGTAGTGATGTGTAGTTCTGTAACATTGATTGACTCATGTTGTAATTAAACTTTAATGAATTCGTATGTCTCTTTGGTTTGGACAGTCATTCAACTTAGATGTAATCGATGCTATTTATTAGTAGGACCATGAATCGTGCTATTAATGTCTTGCTTTTCTCTTCCGATCCTTTTGTTGCATACTTATATATTGATTATGTATGTATTGTCTGTTGTTTAGCTTGTGCATAGAGATGTCGTCGTATGTCGTGTACAAGGGTAAGGTTCCCGGAGTCTACGACGACTGGGAGGAGTGTCGGAGACAGGTTCACCATTTCAGCGGTAACAGTTACAAAGGGTACACCACTAGGGTGGAGGCCGAATCTAGATACGCCCGCTATCTAGCGGGAGAGAGGGGGGAGCGTTGGAGGAACCGGATGAAGACCGGTTTGATCGCGATGATGCTCATCGTGATGACCGCGGCTCTCTTCTATGTGATGGTAGTTTAGATGATCCATATCGACTTGTAATGTGAAGACAAACTCGATACTCGCGGTCTTGAGACTTGTAATGTTTTATCTTTGTTCAGTCTTTTGAATTCAGAGACTAATATGATGAATTGTATTCAGAGACTAATCTTCTATTGTATTCGATGAATCTGTTGTTGCTGTGTGCTGTTGTCTATATTCTGTCCAATAATATATTTTGTAACCTGTGCAAAAATCAGAAAAGTAAAAAAACAAAAACCAAATATTCATACTAATGGAGCATCACCTCAAGGTGTGCCATTAGTATGCCAAAGGATACTAATGGCGCATCATGACAGAGTGCGCCATTAGTATGACAAAGCACATGGTTACGTATGGCCCCCCGGGAGGCACACTAATGGCGCATGGTGTTACATACTAATGGCGCACTGTGTGGTGCGCCATTAGTATACCAGATACTAATGGCGCACCGGTGGTGTGCCATTAGTAAAAAAATACTAGTGGCGTGATACTAATGGCGCACCGGTAGTGTGCCATTAGTAGGCAAAACCGGTGCGCCATTAGTAGGCCTTTTCCTAGTAGTGAGTGTTAGAATGCGAGATTCGTCAAACCATATACAAGGTAATGATTTGGGTGCGGGATGGATTGATCACCATACTGACTTACTCTTGTTATTCGCCTTGCTATATGGGATGGTAAATCTTAGTGACTTGCCTATAGTAGAGAGACGATGGTCAAAACCTTGTTTAAACCTTAGAATGGTATGACAATTTTCTCTTGTACAAGGCAGCTTTTGCCAATCGTAGGATATATGGTGAGGTTCAAGCCCAGACCCGTTTTCTGTAGGGACCCAGTCTAATTGTTGGGTGACCACCATGAGATATCGATAGTTGTTTAGTATTGGCGCCAGACCCGTCAGATAAGAAGACCCAGTCTCGGAATAACCTTACCAAGATGAAAGGACAGAAGAATTGAGGAAAAGGTTATGCCGCTACCGGAAGAGCCAGAGAAGGCATTATACTGAAGATCTGAGAAGACCGGCCCTGTCAAGAATAATGATGGAGTATATGAGTTTTGATGGTACCGTAACAATGCTTCTAAGGGTGGTAGCACCCGAGACCCCCTGTGATGATCGATGGAATTTGAGAAGACTCCGATCCTAACCTATTCCTTTCTAGCCTCTCCGAATCTCGAGGACGAGATTCATTTTAAGGGTGGTAGGTTTGTAACATCCCAAAATTCTAAATTTTGAAATGTTATATTAAATAGGTAGTTATGATTGATTGTGTGAAATCGAGTGAAATTCGAAACTTTTGAAAGTTGAATGAGAGGGAATAAGAGGACTTTCCCAAACTTTCATTTTTGCATTTATGATCTCCATGAATTCAAATTATTTTCAAATACAAAACCCTAGAGAGAAGATGACATGACTTCTTCCATTTAAATAAATGAAAAGGGTTGTTGAAAATATTTGAATTTCATTTGAAAATATTTCAAATTCAGAAACTTTAACCAACTCAATGATTTTCATGAGAGAAGATAAAATGACTTCTTCAAAACATATGAAATATGAGTTGGAAGTTTCAAAGAACTCAAATTTAATGCCCATTTGAGATTATTTTTTCAATTTGGAGTTATTTGAGTTTTATTCAAATTATTTTTCTCCAAAAATAAAATATATGGAAATTATGGTAAAATGATTCCCTACAATAGAAAACCAGGGAGAAATAATTTTGAAATTATTTTGGTATTTATAAAATGAATTTTTATTGGATTTTATTAGAGCACTAGAACTGTTTGATTTGGTTGAATTTTTTGTAGATTTTATTTGGTGCTAGAAAAATGTTCATGCGGAAGAAAATCTTTTTCTGAATTTTTTTAATATATAATATGCCTATATTATATTTTTATTTTATTTGGTTTTTATTTTGTTTTTATTGTCTCTTAGAAAAAAAGTTTTATAAAAAAAGTTCTTCTTCTCTGGACCGGGTCAACTCGGCCGAAGCCCAGCCAGCCGGCCCAGCCCATCCGGCAACCGCCCCACGCCGGGAGTCCTCGTCTCGCATGGCGCCGGCGAAGCCATGACGCCTCCGGACTCGTCCTGAGCCCCCCCGAGGCTATATATAGCCGGGCCCCGGGCCCCGACGCCGCAAAGCCGCTCCTCGCCTCCACGCGCCGAGTCGCTGCTGCCGCGCCCTCACACTCGCACCGCAGAGCCGCTCGCCGCCCGCGACGCCGCCCGCCGCTGCTTCCGCCGCCCGACACCCCGCCCTGCGCAGCCACCGCCCGCACCTCCTGGAGCCACCGCCGATCCAAATCGCCGTCGTGCCGTCGCCTCCCCAGAGTAACCACTGCCGATCCAAATCGCCGCCGTGCCGTCGCCTCTCCAGAGTAACCACCGCCGTCGCCGGTCTTGTTTTGGTGAACCGATATAAACCGTAAACCCGTTCGGTTTTCTTCTATTAGTTCGGTTTATTTTATTTAGATCGGTTTACTTTTGTTAGATCTAAATAGCGAACATACACTGGTTAGGCCTCTGTAGTGGATGAATTCGTCGCTTATGCTTCTGTAGCAAAGTTCGTTCGGTAGAGTTTTTCTTTTTCTTTTTAATTTCGGCCAGGGACCTATCTGTGATTATTTTCTTTATAGTTTAGCCCCTGCTTTTCAATCTATCACAACTTTTCGCTCGTTTATCCAAATCCAACGAAACCAATGCCCACTTCTTCGTTATGATCCCCTCTATCCAGTAAAACAATTAAACATATTTTGGAAAGTTATAAAATTTGAATTCCAACAGATTAGATTTGAATCTTCTTTTGATCGTAACTTGAGTTTCGTAACTTCGTTTGAATTGATTCTTTTTGCAAATCGAAGCTCTTGACTTAAACTTTCTGATAAGGCCAAATCTATATAATTTTGGTATTGTTAGGAATTGTTTTATGTTGCAAGAGTTATTTGCTTGGTTTTAATGTTTCCTGAATTGTCTTCTTCGTTCTTTCTGATCTTTTGAATGATTGCTTATGTGTGGTTACTATTGCTTGCTCACGATAGATTGACCGGAGTGTGACGAGTAGAACTATCAGGAGTTATGAGTGCGAATCATCTTCATCAACAGTACGAGGCAAGTTCACACTTTGATCATATCCCTTTCATACCCAGTTTTAATGCATTAGTTTCACCCTCAAACATTGCATGAGTAGATCTGATTAATACGTGGGTGTTGGGAAGTAGTTGATGAGGTAGGAACCTATTGTCCTACGTTCAAACCTTGAGAATTACTTTTACGTTATGCTCATACTGCTATGCTATGCTCGTAGACGTGGATTGGTTGAGGGTATTCATGACAGATGTGAGAGTTATCATTAATGGTTAACTTAAGGTGGCTACTTTAATACACAATCTGGGTGGAATGGTAGGGGCACCCTGGAGCACCCAGTGGTCAGCCTGGGCACCTAGAAAACCCAGTGCTTGCCCAAGGGGATCCCGGAGGACCCGTGTGATCACCCTAAGGAATGCCACCCAGGCTCAAAGGGATCATAAGATTATTCATGCTAGAAACTTCGGTGTGCAGCCACAAGCTATTATGGGCTCTAGCATAGTTGAGTATGTTGCATGACCTCTTCCAGTGGTAGGCTAGCAGATGTAGGGGATGTAGGTTGGTACTGTCTACCCAGGGGTTAGAGTTAATGCTTTTGAAAGACCGTGTCTCGGTCATCCGTTTCTCAAACACCATGTAGTGCGAGAAATCCAACGGACGAGATCGAGTCTTGTGGGGAAAAGTGCCCAAACCTCTGCAGAGTGTACAAACTAATCATGATTAGTCGTGTCCCCGGTTATGGACATCTTGAGTATCTGGTTCTTGAATTATCATGTTGATCTCAACACTTTATTTAATTAATTTGATTGGGTTAATGATTATTATTTTGGGATTGAGCTGGAGGAACCTTCTCAATATTTATCAACCAACTCTGTAGTTAAATAAAAGATATTCCTTTGCAGTAGGGAAAGATTGGCTTTTGGCAAAAACATTTTAACCATAGAGCCTCCACCAACCATATATGCATGTAGTGATAGCCATTATTCATCATTTGCTCTATGGTGTGAATTTGCCAGTACATTCATGGTACCTGACCCTTTGTGGCTGCAATGTCTCGTGTTGCAGGATTCTTACGACGAGTAAGTGATACATTAGGGTTACGATTTCTACACTCCACTTTATCGTTCGAGTTGATGGGAATCCACAACCTTGTTGTTATTTCCGCTATTTGGATTGAGGTAATAGTATTTACGTTACTTTATACATGTGATTTACCTCTGTTATACATCCTCGAGTACTGTGTGTGTAAGGATAGAGATCCAGGGATGACAATTAAGCACAGAGACTTGGCCGTCTAAGGTCGGGTCACTACAAAAAGTTTCAAATTCCACTCAATTTCACAAAACAAATCACACAAGCAATCATTATACTTAATTAATATAACATTCCATAATTTAGAATTTTGGGATGTTACACACATGCTCCAGTGCATATAAATTGGTTGCCGGCAAAACGTTGAGATACCTGGTTTTTAAATTCTAGTAAATCCAAAACTCGTCCGGTGCAAAGGTTCACCGGGAAGCGTGCAAGCTGTTCAACGCAGGATTTGTTCATCCCTTTAACGCAAACGGTTTAGTTAAGCAGTAAAGCGGTAGAAAGTAAACCAAAAAATATATGTGCTGCCACACGCCCCATGTGCCGTGCGAGCAGGTGTAAGTTGACGGGACACATGCGAGGAGTCTGTCGCGCAGGAATACCGGGGAGGCGTGCATGCAGGTGTGCGTATTAGCGAGGAGGCGTGCAAGTAGCTGTGTGAAATGATGGTAGGAATGGCAGAAGTCAGCCACGCAGGCTCACCAGGAGGCGAGACATCTTTTGACCGCAGCCTGCCTCGCTCCCACTAGTCCGTATTAATAGCGCGCCCGAGCCGACGTCTATAATAGGCGGCCGCACCTCCGGTCCACAGTGGTCACCAACGTCTGGACTCTAGAGTGTATGACGATGCCGCCGAAGTGCACCTTCGAAGGGAGTGGCGACATCGGGACTGGTGAAGCACCCGCGCAACGCGTTAAGCTTGCCAGGTTTCCATGGCCGCCGACGAAGGTCTCGCGCGGGCAGCAGTACGACCTTGACTTCATCGGCGCCGTCATGCCCCCCCAGCCGCAGCCGGAGGTCAAAAGCAACTCCGGCAACGACTGCGATTCCTAAGGAAAACCGGTTAGTCATCTATATACCCATTTGTGCGGCAAACATATCATGTGTTTTCTTAGGTTAATCCCCCCCCACACACACCCCGCCCCTCTATAATTTTTCTGGAATATAAATCCTATGGTTATGTTCTCTCAGTCCATGAAATCGGAGTAATTAAGATCCTTTAGATGCACATAGTGTATTGATTGTTTGAATATTATCCGTATAGAGTTAGTGATTAATTGTTTGTTCTGTAAAAAATAATTTTTCCTAATAATCCGACTAGAGTTAGCTTGCGTGCTAATAATTCATGACCAGATCTTGAGAATTGATTTTGAATGTCCTATATATATGTTTGTGCCTTTTTTCTTCCTGATCTTGAGAATTGATTTCGAATGTCATACAAGTTATGCCATTTTTTCTTTCAGATTGGTATGTATACAGATGAGGCTCCGGCCAGCGCCGCATCCGGATGTAGATCTTGGACCCGGCTGTGCGGCCAGAAGCGCCCCCTGGACCTGAGGAACCAGTAAAATCTTCGTAGGACCGCATCAGCGATCTCCCGAACGACATCCTTGGGGAGATCATCTCCCTTCTCCCCACCAAGGATGGCTGCCGCACACAAGTCCTCGCATCTTGGTGGCGCACTCTTTGGTGCACCGCACCTCTTAATCTCGACTGTCGTCAGCTATCTGTCGATGATGATTCTGAACTCCATGGAGCCATCATCTCTTGATACAGGCAAAGGTGTCCCGTCATTCGATGAGATGGTGGATATCGTTTTGGAGGAAGTCAACTTTGACGATCCGACTACGAACGTGCGAGGACATCGCGCCTTAGCAATTGCTAAACCAACTCCAAGAGGTTATTGACCACGCCGGAGCACGATCAACCTGACCACAGAGGTTTGTTTCCTGCAGGAAAACGAAGAACAAGCAAGAAACTAAGATTGTAATCTGGATACTGCGAATATAAGAGGAAAGCTTTATTGATCAAGGTGGGCTTCTATGATGCCTTTGTCTGGTCGTTGAACACAAATGAAGTACACGAAGTTGCAGCTATGGCGAACTTTAATCTAAACAAAACCCAAAGTCTAAACGGTGCCCTAAGGGCTGTATATATGGAGGAAGAGGGGGGGGGGATTTTGTGGCCCTTGGGGAAGGGGTCCGAAACAAACCCTATCTCTTGTTTCCCCACACATACAGACTCTAAAAACAGCCTATACTTATGTATTTCGAAATTACATGGGCATGGCCCAATAATAAGGTGACACAGCACCTAGAATAGCCTTTGGACGAAATTTATGAAGTGGCATCTTGTATATTTCGTCAAAGGCTTCATGCACTCATTATTGTGGCTTCAAAGTTCTGAAATCATCACTTGTAACTCCGTTCTTGTTCCCCTTGCGCATGCCATCCTCTCCATGCTTGGTCTTGCTACAATGTTCATCCCTCTTATCCATGCCAGTCCCTTCATTTGTAAGCAAAACAAATGTATCCAATTTAGGCGGCATCATATTCTCATGAACATTAGAATCATTACCAAGAAACGAAAGTACCTGAAAATTTAATTGGCGTGCGCGAGCTCTAGTAATTGGTCCAGTATATGTAGCAGTAGGGACTGTGGGTGTAACAATGGTATTGATGTCCTCATCATCCTCTCCTTCTTGAAATGAAGTCGTCCTCGATGGAAGCTCATCTTCCTCACCCAAATAGGGCTTCAAATATGCAATGTTAAAAGTGGGACTAACCCCAAAATCTGCTGGCAGCTCAAGTTTATATGCATTATCATTTATTTTCTCTAACACCTTAAATGGACCATCAGCACGTGGCACTAGCTTTGATTTGCGCAAATCAAGAAATCTATCCTTACACAAATGTAACCAAACAAGATCTCCAGGTGCAAAGATAACATCTTTTCTACCCTTATCTCCAGCAAGTTTATATTTAGCATTCATACGCTCAATGTTTTCCATAGCTAACTCATGCATTTTTAAGATCAATTCAGCATGTTGTTTAGCATCAAAATTAACCTTCTCCGAAGATGGAAAAGGCAACAAATCAATGGGTGCACGAGGTAGAAAACCATACACAATTTCAAAAGGGCACATCTTAGTAGTAGAATGCAACGAATGATTGTACGCAAAGTCAAGATGAGGCAAGCATTCTTCCCACATTTTCTTATATTTCTTCAAAACAACCCTAAGCATAGTAGACAATGTTCTATTGACTACTTAAGTTTGACCATCAGTTTGGGCTGACAAGGAGTACTAGAAAGTAGTTTAGTCCCCAACTTAGCCCATAAACATCTCCAAAAGTGGCTAAGAAATTTAGTTAAACAAAATGAAACAATAGTATTTGGCACACCATGCAAGCGAGAAATTTCACGAAAGAACAAATCAGCAACATTACCAACATCATCGCTGTTATGACATGGTACAAAGTGTGCCATTTTCGAGAATCTATCCCCGACAACAAATATGCTATCCCTCCCCTTCTTTGTTCGAGGTAAACCTAAAACAAAGTCCATAGATATATCCGCCCAAGGAACACTAGGTATAGGCAAAGGCATATATAAACCATGAGGATTGAGTTGTGACTTAGCTTTTTGACATGTAGTGCAGCGAGCAACAAAACGCTCAACATCCCGTCTCATCTTTGTCCAAAAGAAATGTGTAGCAAGTACGTCCTCCGTCTTCTTCACGCCAAAGTGTCCCATTAATCCTCCTCCATGCGCCTCCTGCAACAACAAAAGATGAATGGAGCCAGCTGGAATGTATAGCTTGTTAGCACGAAACACAAAGCCATCATTAATAACGAACTTGTTCCATGTTCCTCCTTCTTTACAATTCTGCATTACATCTTAAAAATCAACATCATGCACATATTGATCTTTGATGGTCTCCATACCAAATATTTTGAAGTCAAGTTATGAAAGCATAGTATAGCGACGAGACAATGCATCAGCAGTAACATTTTATTTACCCTTCTTGTTTTAATGACATAAGGGTAAGTCTCAATGAATTCAACCCATTTAGCATGTCTATGATTCAGTTTATCTTGACTTTTAATATGTTTAAGAGATTCATGATTAGAATGTATAACAAATTCTTTGGGCCATAAATAATGTTGCCATGTCTCTAAAGTCCGAACAAGAGCATATAATTCTTTATCATAAGTAGAATAACTCAGACTAGGCCCACTCAATTTTTCAGAAAAGTATGCAACAGGTTTGCCATCTTGTAATAATGCACCTCCTAATCCAATTCCACTAGCATCACATTCAAGCTCAAAAGTCTTATTAAAATCAGGAATTTGGAGTAAAGGAGCACGTGTCAACTTATCTTTCAATACCGTGAAGGCTTCTTCCTATGCGGTACCCCAAAGAAAAGGCACATCCTTCTTTGTAAGCTCATTGAGAGGTGCAGCAATGGTGCTAAAATCTCTCACAAAACGCCTATAGAAACCAGCGAGTCCAAGAAAACTCCTCACTTGTGTGACCGTTTTGGGCTGCGGCCAACTCTTAATAGCTTCAATCTTGGCTTTATCAACTTCAATTCCTTGTGGAGTAATAACATACCAAAGAAAACATACTCGGTCGGTGCAAAAGGTGCACTTCCCAAGGTTACCAAACAAACGTGCATCACGTAGAGCAATAAAAACAACACGTAAATGTTCCAAATGTTCTTCCAAAGATTTTCTATAAATCAGTATATCATCAAAATAAACTACCACAAATCGTCCAATGAAAGCACATAAAACTTCGTTCATTAGTCTCATGAAAGTACTAGGTGCATTAGTTAACCCAAAAGGCATGACTAACCACTCATATAAACCAAACTTAGTTTTAAATGTTGTTTTCCCTTCATCTCCCAATTTCATACGAATTTGATGGTATCCACTACGCAAATCAACTTTGGAGAATATTGTAGAACCACTCAATTCATCAAGCATATCACCTAGCCTAGGAATAGGATGACGATAACGAATAGAAATATTATTAATGCCTCTACAATCGACACACATACGCGACGTACCATCCTTTTTAGGCACTAGTATAATAGGAGCAACACAAGGACTTAGAGATTCGCGTATATAACCTTTGTCGAGCAAGTCTTGTACTTGACGCATAATCTGCTTCGTCTCCTCTGGATTGGTACAGTATGGTGCACGGTTGGGTAGCGATGCACCGGGAATTAAGTCAATTTGATGCTCAATCCCTCGAATAGGTGGTAATCCCGGTGGCACGTCTTGTGGGAAGACGTCAGCGAACTCCTACAAAATGTTAGTGACAGCAGGGGCCAAAGAGGAAGACACGTCCTCAAAGGAAAATAATGTCTCTTTGCACACAAAAGCATAGCAAACAGATTTGCTAAAATCTAGCTCATCAATATCAGATTTGGTGGCAAGTAAACATGCACTTTTCAATTTAATTTCAGAAGCAACACTAGATGGTTTATTATTAGGCTTCATTTGGTTCTCAAATTCTTTTGCCACAATCTGATTTTCACTCTTATTTTTTCTCCTGTTTTGCTTTATTAGCCCTATTAATATCATCTTTCAAAATGGAATCAGGATTCATTGGAAGCAAAGTAATATTTCTATGCTTATGAACAAGAGTATACTGATTGTTTCTACCACGGTGTACATAGTTTTTACCAAATTGCCATGGTCTACCAAGTAATAAGGGACATAATCAACAATCAACATAATCAACATATCTAGAGATACTAAAATGCACATGAACAGTACGTGTTACCTTAACCTTGCCGCTTTGGTTGAACCATTGGATGTAGTAAGGATGTGGATGTGGTCGTGTGGTGAGAGATAGCTTCTCCACCATCTCCATGCTAGCCAAGTTGTTGCAGCTCCCTCCATCTATGATGACGCGAATAGAACGTTCCTTCACAATTCCCTTTGTATGGAACAAATTATGCCTCTGATTTTGCTCAGCTTGCGTAACCTGCACACTCAAAACACGTTGAGCAACCAAACATTCATACCTGTCAGCATCTTCAGGAGCCATGTATTGTGTCTCATGATCAGAATCATCTCCACCATGTTCTTCACGTGTAATAAGAGCCAAAGTCTCCTCATCATAGTCACTAACGGACTCATACCCACCATCCTCAGTAGCAATCATCACACGCTGAGATTTGCATTCTCTCGCATAATGACCTCTTCCCTTACAACGACGAAAAATAATATCACTTGTGTGCCCTGTTGATGCCATGGAAGAAGAAGAGCTCTGTGCAGGCCCGGCAGGTGTGCTCTTGGCAGATAGTGGTGCTTGTGCCTGCTTTCTTGTATCACGGTTGGAGGTGGCACCCGATGGAGGTGATGGTGCAGTGGAAGTAGAGGATGCACGTGGTGTCCATGATGAAGGTCGACCTGCAGAAAAGTTAGTTCGCGCTAATGCCTGTCAAACCTGCACTTCACGTTCAGCTTTACAAGCAAGATGGAATAAACTAGTGATATTATTATACTCCTTATACTATTTAATCCACCCATAAAATGTGCAAGCATAGCTTCATTATCCTCAACAATACCACATCTAATCATGCCAGTTTGTAATTCCTGATAATATTCCTCTACACATTTTTTTGCTTGTCTTAAACGCTGCAATTTTTGAAGTAATTCAGGTTGATAATATGGTGGAACCCAACGAGTAAGCATATCAGTTTTCAAAGCATCCCAAGTAGTTCTGGTGGACGACCGGGTGCTGGTGGTTGCACATAGTTCTCATTTTGATCAACTTCATCCTCGTAATCTCCTGCATAATCATCCTCCTCCTCATCAGCAGCAGGAGCCACAAAAGTATCAACAGCAGCACCAACAGTTTGGCCAGGCTCAAGAGGGACACGGCTCACTCGGCGGAGGGCTATTTCGCGACGTGGAGATAGTCGTCGTCGTCGTCGTCGTCGTCGTCGTCGTTGTTGTTGTTGTTGTTGTTGTTGTTGTTGTTGTTGTTGTTGTTGTTGTTGTTGTTGTTGTTGTTGTTGTTGTTGTTGTTGTTGTTGTTGTTGTTGTTGTTGTTGTTGTTGTTGTCGTTGTCGTTGTTGTCGTTGTCGTTGTTGTCGTTGTTGTTGTTGTTGTTGTTGTTGTTGTTGTTGTTGTTGTTGTTGTGGTTGTCGTTGTGGTTGTCGTTGTGGTTGTTGTTGTTGTTGTTGTTGTTGTTGTTGTTGTTGTTGTTGTTGTTGTTGTTGTTGTTGTTGTTGTTGTTGTTGTTGTTGTTGTTGTTGTTGTTGTTGTTGTTGTTGTTGTTGTTGTTGTTGTTGTTGTTGTTGTTGTTGTTGTTGTTGTTGTTGTTGTTGTTGTTGTTGTTGTTGTTGTTGTTGTTGTTGTTGTTGTTGTTGTTGTTGTTGTTGTTGTTGTTGTTGTTGTTGTTGTTGTTGTTGTTGTTGTTGTTGTTGTTGTTGTTGTTGTTGTTGTTGTTGTTGTTGTTGTTGTTGTTGTTGTTGTTGTTGTTGTTGTTGTTGTTGTTGTTGTTGTTGTTGTTGTTGTTGTTGTTGTTGTTGTTGTTGTTGTTGTTGTTGTTGTTGTTGTTGTTGTTGTTGTTGTTGTTGTTGTTGTTGTTGTTGTTGTTGTTGTTGTTGTTGTTGTTGTTGTTGTTGTTGTTGTTGTTGTTGTTGTTGTTGTTGTTGTTGTTGTTGTTGTTGTTGTTGTTGTTGTTGTTGTTGTTGTTGTTGTTGTTGTTGTTGTTGTTGTTGTTGTTGTTGTTGTTGTTGTTGTTGTTGTTGTTGTTGTTGTTGTTGTTGTTGTTGTTGTTGTTGTTGTTGTTGTTGTTGTTGTTGTTGTTGTTGTTGTTGTTGTTGTTGTTGTTGTTGTTGTTGTTGTTGTTGTTGTTGTTGTTGTTGTTGTTGTTGTTGTTGTTGTTGTTGTTGTTGTTGTTGTTGTTGTTGTTGTTGTTGTTGTTGTTGTTGTGGCAGAGGTGCGGCAGGTGCAGCCGATGGTGGTTGTGGAAGACGCGCAAGCACTTCATTAAATTTGTTATCGAGCTTTGTTTCGAACGTCTTCTCAAGGCCAGTTATCTTATCCATGGCCTCCTCAAAATTGTTCAGCACATCTTGCACCTGTGCAATCATCATTTGCTGAAATTTATCATGCAACTCCTTATTCGTCATGTTCTCCCAGTCAGTCTCAAAGCTAGGATAGAGCGATTACCAGGGAGAGTCAAACGCATGACGTAGATGTATGTGGAGCTGGGAAGGCTTATAATATGGTAGCAAAAAGGGTCAGCAATAATCAATTCAGAGATGCAAAGTTGAATAAACGCTCAACGACGGTACTGTGCTGGTCCTAGGCTAGACCGTACTAGAGACGCGAGCCTAGAACACGAACAAAATCACGGCGCTGCACGTAAACAAGGGAAAAGCACACTCTGGAATTTTTTGTTTTTTTGTTCTATTTTTATTGGCGCCCTTTTTTTGCGCTCCTCTTTTTTTTTTGCCAAAAATCACTATAATGGAGAGTGTCTCAAAACTCTTCCCAGGTCAAAATGACACGATGGACACAAAACTTTTTGACTATTTTTTTCAGAAATCAAGGCAGCGACGACGAAAAAGTGCGACAAAAAATCACTATGATGACACATGGCTCAAAAGACTCAGAAAAGCCTAAAAATAGGATAGGGAAAAATTTGGTGTCGAAATTTTGGCCTAAAAACTGCCCGGGGGTCTCCAGGCAAGGAAACACGAATCGGAAAATATAAGTATCTCGAAAACAAACCTAATATGGAAAGGACTCAGATTGGTGGTGGACAGGTAGATGTATATGTGGACTCAGATGGGTGGTGGACAGGCGGATGTATATGTGGACTCAAAGTGGTGGTGGACATGGGGATGTATATGTGACTCGGATTGGTTGTATATGTGGATCGGATTGGTGGTGGACAGGCGGATGTATATGGCAGCGGTAAGGAATATGTTGTTGGTGGTGGTATATGGCAGGAGCGATGACGATGGTGCGGCGACGGCGTGACAACTTGTGAACAAAACTTGAAAATCTAAGGGAAACTAGATGCTAAAACCAGCAACTTGACACGACGAGGCAACCACAAATTCAACAAAGCAAAATACTGAAAAAGACTATGCAAAGGCTCAGATTGGTTCGGATATGATGAACTAACCCTATTTTTTGTGGCTTTTTCATGGACTGTAGGTATGAAGGACAGACTCGATCTAAACTACGAAAAACTGTAAAATCTCACCGAGCAACCTGAAAATCTGATACCACTTGATAGAGGCAAAGGTGTCCATCTTTCGATGAGATGGTGGCTAGCGTTTTGGAGGAAGTCGACTTTGACGATCCGACTACGAACGTGCGAGGACGTCGCGCCTTAGCAATCGCTAAACCAACTCCGAGAGGTTATTGACCACGCCGGAGCACGATCAACCTGACCACGAAGGTCTATTTCCTGCAGGCAAACAAAGAACAAGCAAGAAACTAAGATTGCAATCTGGTTATTGCGAATATAAGAGGAAAGCTTTATTGATCAAGGTGGGGTTCTGTGACGCCTTTGTCTGGTCGTTGAACACAAATGAAGTACACGAAGTTGCAGCTATGGAGAACTTTAATCTGAACAAAACCCAAAGTCTAAGCGGTGCCCTAAGGGCTGTATATATGGAGGAAGAGGGGGGACTTCATGGCCCTTGGGGAAGGTGTCCAAAACCAACCCTATCTCTTGTTTCCCTACACATACGGACTTTAAAAATAGCCTATACTTATGTATTTCGAAATTACATGGGCCTGGCCAAATAATAAGGTGACGCATCACCAAGAATAGCCTTTGGATGAAATTTATGAAGTGGCATCTTGTATATTTCGTCCAAGGCTTCATGCACTCGTTATGGTGGCTTCAAAGTCCTGAAATCATCACTTGTAACTCCGTTCTTGTTCCCCTTGCGCATGCCATCCTCTCCATGCTTGGTCTTGCTCTAATGTTCATCCCTCTTATCCATGCCAGGCCCTTCATTTGTAAGCAAAACAAATGTATCCAATTTAGGCAGCATCATATTCTCATGGACATTAGAATCATTACCAAGAAACAAAAGTACCTGAAAATTTAATTGGCGTGCGCAAGCTCTAGTAATTGGTCCAGTATATGTAGCAGTAGGGACTGTGGGTGTAACAGTGGTATTGATGTCCTCATCATCTCCTCCCACGAGGGATTCGTTCAATGCATCTGCATCCCGGCATGCTACCTGCTGGACATACCCTGCATGGTGGCCGCCTGGCTGACATCCCGTTAATTCGATAAATTCCAGCAGCTTCAGTTCTACAATTACTACAGCGATAGGTTACCACCAAGAGCTGCATCTGTACCCTCACCACCGATGCCCATCTCATGGTTTTCCTCCTCTCTCCACACCGCCACCTTGACCCGGTGCCATCTAGCAGACTATCTGGTACAAATGCTTCGACTGCAACTGCTGAAAAAACTTGCACTTATGTTGGTTGATGTGTCAGTGGCCTCACTTCACAACATCATCCACTCTAGCTGCCCTGCACCACATCGTTTGGTGCTTGTTTTTGGACTAGGAATCCATATCCCTTGTCTCAAAATAAAGTCGTCTCACCTTGTAAGCATTGGAATTCATTTCGAAGGAAGGGAGCTCATCATCGAAGAAGCCCCTTCACTTCAAAGGTTGCTCCTTGATTGTTGTTATAAACCTTCACAAATAAATGTGGTCTCTACGCCTAAACTTGAGACCTTGGGTGCAATTAGTGATCCGTTTGAATGGTTCGAGATGGTGTTTGCCTCCACACCTATTGAGGTACTGTACATTATTCACGTACACTTTTGTAATTTGCATTTTTCATTTATGCGCATAACTTAAGTATCATCTTGGAGTACACTTTCAGTGCTAATATTATGTTCTATGCTCAATGAAGCGCTTGTCCATCCTATCAGTGGTGGTGGATTCTTTCAATACCTTATATATATATATCAGTATGTGGTGTTTTGATCTCAACATCATTATTGCCTTGCTGTAATGCTTTCCATGTCTGGAGAATTTGTATATGAAGGTGATGATTTCACGCACATTGAAAGCCCATATATAATGTACTATAATTAATCGCTCAGCTATCACTCTTTCAACATAATCTTTTTTAGACATTAGCTGTTTTCAATCTTCATCTCTATTTAGGTACTAACACATGGAGAAAAAGGTATAACCAATCGATGGTTCAAGAAGCACCGAGATTTTCTCAGATCTCATGACATTCGTTTGAAGACAATAACACTGGAAGGATATGCATCCAACAATGCAAACACTAGCTTTGTCTCATTCTTCATGTTGAATGCGAGGGCACTATTGTCCGTGAGGATTAAGTTTTTTCAACAAGAAATTTCTTACGGCTGCAAGTGTTGAACAACATAAAAAGAAGTTTCAGGTGGACCTAAGGGCTTCTGATCATGCTCGGCTTCTATTTACAACAGCTTGTCATCATGGACCAGTAGAATTTCTGGACGGGGATCTTGATTTTATGGATCAGACCGATCCATTTGACTGTGACTGCTGAAAACTTTGGTTGAGTGAGATGTCATTGTCCTGTTCAATCTGGATTTTGTCTAAACCTAAGGAGCAATTAATCCTCGTTCTTTTGTACTGTTTGTGAGCTGGAGTTTGATATTGTTGCCCTTTTGAACTCGGCTTTGACCCATATTTTCTTTCATACTAGGCAAATGGCTTGCCATTTATTTAATTAAGACATAAATATTATAAGAATGCACAACATAGGGAAAGAACATCACTCTCGCATGATCTTTGAGATCTTTGTTCATTAAAGAACCGCAAGTTCTTAGTGCCCACCAGCACCCACAAACTTATTATCAGCTTGCACACCAAATGGGCTATAATTCTTAATAAGAAAAGTTGCATGGTAGTCATAGATTTGGGTTTATCATTTGGGACCCACGAGAAAAAGCCTATCCAGGGCGGTGCCGACTCGATAGTAAACATTGAGAAACCTGGTTTTAAAATTACTGTAAATCCAAAACTCGCCTCAAAATCATGAAACTTGGCATGGTGTTATGTCATAGCACCAACATGTTGTGGTAAAAAATTAGTCCAATTTGGGACAAGTTTTGGTACAAACTTCTTACAAACCGAAGCTTCTCTCAAAAATGCTCATGGTTCCAAGAGGGACCTTGTCACCTATGTGTGCGAAAACATACGCTGTCTCTCCTCGCCTTGATTTACTTTACAGAGGCAACATACAACTATATATAGTAGCGTCGTCCTAAAAATATGAAATTATTCACAGTTTGTTTTGCCTTTTTATACATTATTTGAGTTTCCTAGGCACTTTGGAACGTACTTTCGTGTGTGCAAAGGTCATGTGTGTACTAGCCACATATGTAATTCGATGTACAATCTATTTATGGAATCAAGTCCTTATAAGTTGTAAGTACATTTGTTGTTGTTCTGTGTGCAATGACATCGTACACGGACCATACTGGGGAACCCGTCGGTGATGATTTCATCAATCACTCACAATTGTATACCACCAAGCATTTGCACACAACACACACGGCTTATTAGCAGCAATCTTCTGTGTTATTATCGGTCTTCGCACACATTTCTGATTACAAACCTGTTTGCTGCGTATCACACACATCTTGTTATATTGAACTATTTCTGTTCTCTTGGCTCAAAGCAAACAGTTCATCCGAGTGAACCGCATGCCGTATATCACACACACCTTGATCTGGATGACCATTTGTTTTGTGTTGCCTAATCACAAATAGTTCATCCGACTGAACCATATGTTATATATTGCACACGCCTTCATCTGGCTGCCCGTTTCTTTTGTTCCTCATCATCGCAAACAGTTAATTGAATTGAACCGTATGCCTTGCATCGCACACGCAACTAAAATATGAACGGTGTTTGATGCATCCTCCATCGCAAATGTTTTGCACCTTTTTTGACGGGTTTTTTACACCATCGTTTGTGATTATTGCATCGCACACAGTTTCGTCAAAGGGTCTCTGATAGTAGTGTCGCGTTAGCAGCATCCTGCAGTAGTGCATGACGATTAAGATGATGAAGCTGACGCACTGACTGCTAGATCACATCCGCGCAAGCGATCCCCCTACCTGGCGCGTGAAAGATGTCCGGGTACGGCAGTCTATGGGACTAGTGTGGCCCCTTTCCAGTTCAGCTGGGGAGATCGACGAGCACAGAGAGCAAATCCGGAAGTTCACACGCAAGGTTTTCCCAGGTTTGGGCCACCATGGGGGCGTAAAACCCTACTCCTACCTTTGGGTGGATTAACTTGGGGCTCAAGTTACAAGTGCAACTTGTCGGAAGGTGCGTGCAAGGTGCAATTACTGTGTAAGAGTGAGCAAAGTGTCGACCGTGCCTAGGTAGCCATGAGCCTCCTTTTATAGACGAAAAGGGGTCAACATAGTGGCAACATGGTCATTACATCTTATGGAACAGTGGCCTCGATGCTATCCATCCTAATCCTGTCGGACTAGGACAAGGGCATTTAATGCACCGTGAATTGATAACGATCCTTTGGCAAAAGGCGTCTCTCCTTCTGTGCTGCCGGTCCGGGCGATCCTGTCATCTTGACACGTCCACTAGACGGGTGTCAATAACGTTGATTTTTATGCGACATGCTGACACGCGTCTTGATGATCCTCCCCAAGCCGCCTATCTGCTCGACACCTAATCTTGCCAAGCCATCATCTGGTCGATGAGGTGGGTCGGTCGAAAATTGAGATGGGGGTACTTCCCGGCAAGGAGCATGTCGGGTCTTGGCTTGTCGGTCGAAAATTGAGATGGGGGTACTTCCCGGCAATGATCTGTATAGTCACTTACGTAATTGGATGTGCTTGGTCTTGCCGGGAAATAAACATCCAATTACGTAAGTGACTATACAGATCATTCACACACACCTCAATAAACAATTGCATGCATTATAAAGTAGGAGAAACGATAATCTAGTCATCTACTTCTTGTGACGCTCCCGCCACTACTTTGTGGCTCGGCCCCTCGTATGGGGCAGGAAGAAGACACTTCCTCATGTCAATGATCTGCCTGTACATCTCGTAGCTTGTGTACATGTCCAAGGCCGCGTACTTGACATGTTGTTCATCCAGTCTCTCAAGCCACACACTGTGCCAGGCATTCTTGTCCTTCTTGCTCTCATTCTTCATATTCATGTAGTAGGGGACGATGATGGCCGAGGCGAGGTCAACCAGGGAGTTCAGTTTGTTTTTGTCACTGCCCCATACCTTGTAGTGGTGCTGGATGTTGACAAGATTCGGGCATTTCAAGTCCGAAACCTTGAGCGCTTTTAGATCGTTGGTGGTGTCCACCGTAGCGAAATTGTAGTCGGAGCTGTTGATAAACGTGGAGAAACGCTCGCAAGGCCTTGTGGCAAGGTGGTAGTGGTAGACGAGGATGTCATGTCGCACGCACAACTAGGCAACGACAACCTTCTGATCGTGCCCGGCACGGCCGATGGTGTACTCGAGGTCGAAGCCGACCACTCGGTACTTGTCCTCAGCAAGAAACTGCTCCATAGTTTGGATGGAGCTCTCCACCGAGACCGGATCGTTCGTGTACACCACCGAGAGGGCCTTCCCCCTCACGTGGGTGTCCACTACGTGATGTGTGGTGAACTGCCTGCCGTTGTCATCGTCGGTCGCTGGGAGCGCCATTGGAGCCACGGGGAGCGCCATTGCAACCGCTGGATGTCCTCTCTGTATGTGTCATCGTGGGTGTGCTTATTGTATCGTGTGACTTGAGAGATGAAGGTAAATGGCTGCAGGAATTAATGGGGGCCGGGCGGCCTGGATTCTCTGCATGTCTGTACGACAGTTTTTGCAGCGGGTAACTGCATTGTCACGCCGCGCCCGGCGCAACTGCATGCACATGAACGTGCGTGATCGTCTGCCAGCCCAAAACACTGGTAGCGCCCGTGGAGGGATGAGGGTAGAGCACCCAGAGGGACACGAGAGCAGAGCGCGTGCGGCGGGACGCGAGCAGAGCGCGCCGCGGCCGCCTGAACCGCAAGCAACCACACACATAGAGCAGTTGAACACACAGGAAATGGTCGCCTACAAGTCGGCCGACAATTGCATCATTGCGTAGAGAGCAGCCATGTGCTACTACCTCCGTCCAGCCTATAGTCCCCTTTATATACCATGCCATACTTTGCCCTCAAATTTAAACAACAAAATGTTAATGCATGTTATAAAAATTATAAAATTGGAAACTATGTTCAAATACGAATCCAACTATATAATATTTGGCGACATGTATTCATATTTATAAACCAGGACGAGGTATAGTAGGTAATTAATTGCAAATGTTTTTTTATTAACTGTAAGTGTACGTGGCCTTTCGTCCTCCTCTCGCATGTCTTGTCACCCCGCTGCCGCAGACGGCTTACAAGGCAAGTTTGCACATCGCGCGGGGGCGTTCTTTTGGCCAAACGGTGGCGCCAATGAATCGTCGATGAGCCCGTTCCCGTGCAAGCTTCCCGCCCCACTCGGTGGAATCCCCCAAAATCCCAGTGCTTACCGGCCTGCTATATAAACCCTCACGGCCGGCGAGTCCCGCGTCGCATTTTCCCCTCCCTCCCTGTAGCTTATCTCGTCGTCGTCGTCGCATTTTCCACAATCGCCAATGGCACCGGTCCGTCGTCGTCGCTCAGCCACTCCGCCGTCATCCGAGGACAGGTCCAGCTGGGAGGCTACACTGCGGCGGCGCAGTCCCCGACGTAGTGTAGTGCACGTGGCATCCCTGTTGGGTGTGCGCGGAACACCCACCACACGCTCCACCGCCGCTACCCGTCGACAGCGGTTGCCGGCCGCTGTTGCCGCCACACCACCGTCGAAAGCCAGGGCCATTGCCTGCTCCATCATCGCGGCCCGAAGGCGGGAGGTGGCCGTCGTGGCCGCCACCCCAGTGCCGGCCACCGTGGCCATCACTCGCTCCGCCATCGTGGCCCGAAGGCAGGAGGTGGTGGTCGTGGCCGCCACCCCATCATCGGTTGCCGTTGCCGCCAGCCCACCGTCGACCGCCGGGGTCATCCCCCACTCCGTCACCGCCACCCGAAGGCGGGAGGCGGAGGTGGATGCCCGCACGTGCGTCAGCGACCTTGCGCGCTACACCGAGTTCCTGCCGGAGGAGGTGGAGCGCCTCGTCGAGCACGTAAAGAGCCTTACCACCGCCGTGGCCATGACACACGCTGCCTCAGAGGCGAGGAATCAGGAGATCTATGAGGAGAACCACTGCTTCGAGACTGGTCGTCTGCAGCGGTAGAGGGCGTTCGAGGTGAGCATTGCTGAAGCTGCAGCAGCGGCAGGCACCGTATTGCAGTTGTCCAGCTCGTCGGTAGGCTCCTCCTCCTTTGCCTCTTACTGAGCGTGCTCAGCAGAGGAGAGGCAGCAGGTAGTACAAAGCCCCTCCGTAGTAGCAGTAGTAGTATTTTGGGGCTATTTTGTTCAGTTCATCTGACTATAGATGTGGTGGAACTGTACAACGTACTTAAAATTACCTAGTATATATAGTTGAACTAGCTATTTAGTATGTGGTTGACAACAATTGGGGAAAAGTTTGGTCGGTTCAGCTGTCGATTTGAACAGTTTGTATAAATTAAGAATGACTGCTTAATCTATGAATGAAATCTATGCTTAATTATTGAATTTTAGTTGCAAAAATTAGATACTGCTAGTGATTTTTAGCTTCATATTTTGACAAATCACAGTGTTACAAGGTTGACAAATGGCAATGTTACTAGATCAACAAATGTCACAGCATGTCGGGTGCCATTCGAGTGCGCCTTCTCTCAAAATGGACACGAAAATACCACAGCATGTCGGGTGCCATTCTATGATAGCATGCCAAGTTTCATGAATTTCAGACGAGTTTTGGATTTACTAGAATTTAAAAACAAAGTATCTCAACGTGCCCTGTTGTTTGAAATTCATTCCCATTTCTTGCATGGGACCTAAGCATGCACCCAAAGACACAGATTTGATTTTTCAACCAATTTATATGCACTGGAGCATGCGCATGTAGTTCAAATTTGAATTATGCATATAAATGCATTGAAAACTCAGTTAATGCATAAAAGCGTCCAAACGAACCCCGAAAAATCACAACAATTGACACAACACTCTTGTTGTTCTATATTGACATGAGAAAATTTTGAAAGCAATAAGAGGCAATGGATATCGTTTCATCCCCAAAGGTGGGACGTTCCCTACCGAAATCATCATGCTTGTTGTGAGAAGCTCTGGTTTGTGAGAAGCATATACCCAAACCTGCCCCAAATGGGACAAAACATTTACAACGGCATGTTGATGCCGCTCCATGATAGCATGCCAAGTTTCATGAATTTCAGATGAGTTTTGGATTTACTAGAATTTAAAAACCAGGTATCTCAATGTTTGTGGTCGAGTGATGGTGGTAGGGTGTTTGACATTCATTCCCATATCTTGCATGGGATCTAAGCATGCAACCAAGAACACCGATTTGAATTTTCAACCAATTTATATGCATTAGAGCATGTGCATGTAGTTCAAATTTGAATTACGCACATCAATGCATTGAAAACTCAGTTAATGCATAAAAATGTCCAAACGAACCCCGAAAAATCACAAAAATTGACACAACACTCCTGTTGTTCTACGTTGACACGAGAAATTTTTTGAAAGCAATAAGAGGCAATGGATATCATTTTGTCCCCAAAGGTGGGATGTTCCCTACCGAAACCATCATGCTTGTTGTGAGAAGCTCTGGTTTGTGAGAAGCATATACCCAAACCTGCCCCAAATGGGACATGGCATGTTGATGCCGCTCCATGATAGCATGCCAAGTTTCATGAATTTCAGACTAGTTTTGGAGTTAGTAGAATTTAAAAACAAGGCATCTCAATGTTTGCGGCCGTGTGACGGTGGCAGGGAGTTTGACATTAATTCCCATTTCTTGTATGGGACCAAGGACACATATTTGAATTTTCAACCAATTTATATGCATTAGAGCATGTGCATGTAGTTCAAATTTGAATTATGCACATGAATGCATAGAAAACTCAATTAATGCATAAAAATGTCCGAACGAACCCCGAAAAATCACAAAAATTGACACAACACTCTTGTTGTTCTATGTTGGCACGAGAATTTTTTTGAAAGCAATAACAGGCAATGGATATCGTTTCGACCCCAAAGGTGAGACGTTCCCTACCGAAACCATCATGCTTGTTGTGAGAAGCTCTGCTTTGTGAGAAGCATATACCCAAACCTTCCCCAAATGGGACAAAAAATTTACCACGGCATGTTGATGCCGCTCCATGATAGCATGCCAAGTTTCATAAATTTTAGATGAGTATTGGATTTACTAAAATTTAAAAATAAGGTATCTCAATGTTTGCGGCCGAGTGACGGTGGCAGGGTGTTCGACATTCATTCTCATTTCTTTCATGGGACCTAAGCATGCAACAAAGGACACATATTTGAATTTTCATCCTATTTATATGCATTAGAGCTTGTGCATGTAGTTCATATTTGAATTATGCACATAAATGCACTAAAAACTCAATTAATGCATAAAAGTATCCAAACGAACCCCGAAAATTCCCAAAAATTGACACAACACTCCTGTTGTTCTATGTTGACACTAGGAAAAAAGTTTGAAATCGAGAAGAGTTAATGGATATCGATTTGTCCAGAAAGGTGAAACGTTCCCTATCGAAACCATCGGGCTTGTTGTGAGAAGCTCTGGTTTGTGAGAAGCATATCCCCAAAACTGCCCCAAATGGGACAAAAAATTTACCATGGCATGTTGATGCCGCTCCATGACAGCATGCCAAGTTTCATGAATTTCAGACGAGCTTTGGATTTACTAGAATTTAAAAACCAGGTATATCAATGTTTGCGGCCGAGTGACGGTGGCCGGGTGTTTGACATTCATTCCCATTTCTTGCATGGGACCTAAGCATGCAACCAAGGACACATATTTGAATTTTCAACTAATTTATATGCATTAGAGCATGTGCATGTAGATCAAATTTGTATTATGCACATGAATGCATAGAAAACTCAGTTAATGTATAAAAATGTCGAAGCGAACCCCGAAAAATCCCAAAAATTGACACAACACTCCTGTTGTTCTATGTTGACACTAGGAAAAAAATTGAAATTGAGAAGAGGCAACGGATATCGTTTCGTCCAGAAAGGTGAAACGTTCCCTACCGAAACTGTCACACTTGTTGTGAGAAGCTCTGGTTTATGAGAAGCTTATACCCAAACCTGCCCCAATGGGACAAAAAATTTACCACGACATGTTGATGCCGCTCCATGATATAATGCCAAGTTTCATCAATTTCGGACGAATTTTGGATTTACTAGAATTACAAAAGAAAAGTACGTCAACGTTTGCCGGAGGGCCACGGTGCCGTGGTGTTCGAATTTCATCCCCATTTCTTGCATGGGACTTAAGCATAAATCCATGCACACATATATGATTTTACAACCCATGTTGGTGCACGCAGGTGCATGTAGTTTAATTTTGAATTGTGCACCTGAAATGGCTAGAAACCCAATTTAATGTGTAAAATGTTCAAACGAACCTTGAATAATTCCAATTCTTTTACGGCACACATATAGTGGCATGTTCACTGCAGATAAAAGGTCTAGCAATTCAAACACCATCCATTGCCGCTGTGCCCCATTATGTAATTCAAATCAACATGAAAAATCAAGTAGATCTCACACAGTTTATTATCACCAACCGTGTGAGATGCAGCACAAAATATCCTGGAGCACCATCGGTGTATAGTACGCCAATGGCTTACGCGAAAAGGTGCGTCGCTACAGTCCACAGTCGGCGTCTCAAGCACACTAGCTCGCTCCCCAAATATCATTTCACTGTTCAAACGTCGCCGGTGAAAGATGGGCACGTGGACCCTCTCGTGACGGCAACTTCGGTGGCCCACTCCAGTGAGAGCGCAGTCGCAGCCGCCATGCGCTTTCTAACAAGTTGCATGAGCACGGTCGCTATCCGCGAGCAGGCGGCCAAGGCAGCCAAAACGGCAGTTGTTGCTTCTCTATTGGCGGCAACAACATTGCCTCAGGGATAGCAACTGGCGATCGCGGCATAGTAGATGTCCGTTCCACAGCGGCGGACTTATCCCTGATGGAGGTCGCCCACAACCATGTCGAGGCCGCCCACGCACAGCTCGTGGCGGTCACCGCACATATCGAACGAAGCTTCTCCGACAACGGTCGGCAATCCACGGCCAAAGAGTTGGCAATCGCCGAGAGTGTTCGAGAAGCCCTCCGTTCCTCCGCCGCATACCTTGCAACGACAGAGCCGGTCCAAGCCTAGATCGTGCCTGCCCACGCCCAGCTCGTGGTGGCCTTTTCCAAAAAGAAGGCGGATGCGGATGGCGAGATGCTTGCCGAGTATGGTGCGATGGATGCCATGGAGCCCCTTCCCCAGGAGACCTTCGGGCGCGAACTAGACATGGAGGCGTCGGCGGAGATCGACGAGCACCAGCCGTAGTAGGACTCTTTGTTTTGTTTAATTAAGAGCACCGGTCTTTAATTTGTTAGAGTAATCTTTAGGTCAGCTAGCTCTGTTTAATAACTCAACTTGCTCGATTAAGAATTGTGGGTGTGTTGTAGTCTCCTTTGTGTACCCAAATTATGCAATGACGTGGATGACCACTGTAACCCGGGAAATTCGAACCAAAATTTTGACGTTCAAACTAATCACACAAGGGTTAAGCTATCTGAATCGTTTGTGATGTTCACATATCGTACACAGTTCTGAATAAGGGACCATGTCTGATGACACTTTGCATGCCAGTTTTTTCGCTGAAGCGATTCCAAATTTTCGGCTTGCGCGGAAATATCTACCTCCCCGCCCCCGCCCCCTTACCAAAAGCCACACTTTCCCTGTTTCCGCCTTCCTTTCCAAGTTGAGACCTTCACTCCTTGCTTGCAGCGCCACCTCCTCGCCGGCGACCCTCCTTCACGCTGCTCAGCCTCGTCTATCTCGGCAGGTAATCCACACCCGACCCCCATCCTCCTCCTCCTTCCACATCCAACATGCCCCGACCGCCGGTGCGACACCTTCCACCCAAATCACCGACCCCTCCACCAAATAAGCGCCGCCCTAAGCCATGGTGCATGTAGTATAGCCAGGATCTCAAGGAGCATTTGGCAGCGGAGAAGCAAATTGCGGCCGCACGCACGGATGAGGTCGCGATGGCTGCCATTCGGGCCAACCCCTTGATATTGGAGGAGCACCTTACCATTTGCTAGCTATGCTGGTTAAGCATGATCAGTTTACCCGTTGCGTGTGCTGCTCCTGCCTTTCCTTCACAAATTCTAGTGAATTGTGCTATCTAATTTTACCATGCAATCTATTGCTCTAGTGTATATGTTCTATATGCCGTGAAGTGTGGTGCTCACTTATTAACTGTTTAGTTAATTAGTTGTCGTCTTGCACATGTAGGTCCTGCTGTCAGAGGTTTTGACCCATTGTTTGACCCTTTTTGCATATGGGGAAATGAGTTGTCCATGAATATCAATCAAGTCAAGAAACTCAGAAAGATTGTTAGGATAAAGAAATTAGCAACAAAAAACAATAATATCTTTGTCTGCACAATGAAGAAGACATCAGTTCACTACAAGATGGTACTAACTATTATACCTTGCCTTTTTTATTCCTTTGCCCCATTTCCAATATAGAGAAGATATTTATGCACATCCTTGTTTTCAGGCCTTTACAGAGCAGTTCACTGATGATTACCTCTCAAACCACCTCTATGGTCAGGAGGCGAGGAAGGTTTTCATACAACACCCACGGTTCAATATTGAAGTGTTCCTGAAGAGGATGAACGACGGAAGGTCAATCATCCACAGGCACTGGCCTAAAGTTGCAAAGACCTTCAACATGAATGAAGGCTCAATATTCGCCTTCCGCTTCAGCAGTTTTCCAGATGAGATGCATCTATCTATATACCGTCTATGATGCTAATTTCAAAAGGTTCAACATGTTGCATGTGAAACTTGGTGTTGGTGCAGTTGTGTAATGGGGTAGCTGAGTGCTGAAGCGATATCATGTTGTACTCTGATGTATTTCAATTATGAAATCATGCTTCCTTAATATGGAAATGAAATATATTATTTTCTTAATATGAATGTCAATTAGATTAATAAATGGATTATTAATAATAGGGGCAATTAGCCTGCTAATTGTGTTTTGCTATTGCAAACGGTTATTCAGAAAATACCGTGGGCGATGACCTCAGGAAACGCACATAGTTTCTATGAATAAACCGTGTTGGATCAATGAACAATCACACACGACCTTCTCTTGAAAACTGTTTGCATTAGGCCACGTTGCGCAAACATTTACCACATAAAAACTATGCATGATGGACAGCCTTTGCCACACGGTTTCTTCTATGCACCATGTGTCATGCATTCAATAATGCAAACGATAAAATTGTTAATATCGTGTGCAATGGCAACGCTATCACAAACGATTTAACGGGGAAAATTGTGTGTGATGTACCTATGAACGGAAACGTTTTCCTTGGAGCGACTGTTTGGGATGTACATACAAACAGAAACATTTAGCGGGGACTCACTGTGTGGGATGTGCTTGCGAGCGGAGACAATTTCGCCTGTATAATTGTATTTTTTAGCTCTACTGTATGTATTTCCGTATTTGAGCGCTCGTCGGTCGCACACGAACTCATTTTGCCGAGTGTGTGTGCCAGGAGGGCATATCCCCGACGGTTTCTGGGTTGTGTGGGAAGGAACCCCTATCGCCGTCACTCATTAGGCGATGGTTCCAAATGCCGTCATGGAAAGGGGTTAAAAATCATTTGTATAGCACTGACGCGTACCAGTGATTGCCTTGAATCATTCAAAGATAAATATTCATACCAGAAAAGAGATTATATGATACACATGTTAGGTAGCATTCCACATCAAAGATTATGTATTTTATCATTTACCTACTCGAGGATGAGCAGGAATTAAGATTCTGTTTTTTATCATCCTTGCCACCTTCCGATGATTCGTGAGTAGTTCACCACAGACCTATGGGTCCATAGCTTGTAGCTAGATGGCTTCTTCTCTCTCTTTTCTCTTCAATACAATGTTCTCCTCGATGTTCTTGGAGTTCTATTTGATGTAATCTTCTTTTATGGTGTTTTATTTGGGATACTATGAATCGTGGGTCTATGATCTGAATATTCATGAGAAGTACGTGAGTCTTTTATGGACTTTATTATGCATGAATGTTATAGCTTTGTATTTCTCTCTAATCTATTCATTTGACTTGGCCAGCTAGATTGATTTATCTTCACTTTGAAAGGTGCTTTGTGATCGGTTCAATCTTGCGGTTCTCTATATCCCAGTGACAGAAGGGGACAAGACACATATCTATATTGTTTCCATTAAGAGTAAAATGATGGGGTTTATTCATATTGATTGGATTTAGTTTCTGTACATCATGTGATCTTGCTTAAGGTGTTACTCTGTTTTCTATGAACTTAATACCATAGATGAATGTTGGATAGCGATCGATTGGTGGAGTAATAGTAGTAGATGCAGGCAGGAGTTGGTCTACTTGTCTCAGACGTCATGCCTATATACATGGAAGATGCTTGGTATAGGATTTGCAATGCTCATAATACATCTATTCGTAAGCAATCTACCACTATCCTTCTTCGCAATCTTTATGTGGGCATTACCACTTGGTATAGATTCGTTGTTGATACTATTACTGGAGGGAATTTCTTGATGTGTCCCTCTATGGATGCTTCTAATGCTATAAGAAATTTAGTGGTATAACTATGTGCTTTTCTATCAATTGCCCAACAGTAATTTGTTCACCCACTGTATGCAATGTGTTCGAGATAGAAGCCTCTAGTGAAAACTATGGCCCCCGGGTCTACTTTAATTATATTTAAAAATCCAAAAACACCTTGCTGCAATTTTATTACTTTTATTTTGTTTTGCAATTTATCCATCTACCTATACAAGATTTGATCCTTGCAAGTAACGAGTTCAAGGGGATTAACAACCCTCTTGCCCGCATTGGGTGCAAGTATTTGTTTTTGTCTTTGTAGGTGTTGTTCACAAGGCTTTGCGTGATTGTCCTACTGGTTCGACAAACCTTGGTTATCACTGAGGAAAATACTTATCTCTATTGTACTGCATCTCCCCTCCTCTTCGAGGAAAATCCCAACGCAGCTTGTCGGAGTAAATGACCACGAGTAGCCTAGCCGTCTCCCCCTGGCACTTCAGAAAAAATTACGAGCCGATCCGGCCTCCAAGAATCCAAGACGTGGGGCCGCCTTCCTCCTGCCGGCTACCCCTCAGGCCGACTATCGGAGGGCGGCCCGGCCTTAGCCTTCATGAAGAAAGCCGCGAGAGGGCCGGCTTCAAGAAGCCGGCCACGAGAAGGCAGACTCCAAAGAGCCGGGTCCCACAACGCGGTCAAGATCGTACCCTCGAAGTCCGCCTCCACATAACGGTGATGGGACGAGGCGCGGCTACAGTAAAGCCTGCCACCCCCAAAACCCGGAGCACGCCTGACACAGTGCGCCGTGCGGTGTAGCCCTGACCCGTCCGGCGCGGCAATGTTGCCATGTTAACTATGATGCCATCCACGATGGGCTGTCAGCGCGGCCCACGGGCGGTGGGCCCCTTCGGGCAGAGAGACACCCGAAGGCGGCCAGGCCTCCCTCACTCGGCCCGAGACATGGCCGGCTTCCCAAAGCCGGCTTGGCCCCTCCCTCAAAGGAGGCGCCCCATTAAGGAGACAAGACGAGGTGAGGCTACAGCGATCGCGTGCCAGGCGGCGACACTGTAGCCACGCTTACCTCGACAAAGCCCTCATCATCAGGATTGAGGCAACAGTAACCAGCCACCGACAAGGCCCTTGGCAGTGGGGCCAGCCTGTCGACCAAGGAGCCGGCAGCCGGCGGGCCCCAGCAGCCGGCACAGAAGCCGGCAAGCGTAGACACTGACGGCTAGGGCCCACGCCCAGCCGGATTACCATTGTACCCCCGGGGGGTAGGCCTATATAAACCCCCCGGGGCACCCATGCAAAGGGTTGATCTCCTCTAGGTTTGGACACTCCATAGAGAGAAGAGGAGAGCTAGCCGTGCCCTTCTTCTTCCTCTCGCCGAACAGCTCAAGGAGCATCTTGTAGCCACTTGTTCGTCTAGTGATCATGCGGAGACCCCGCAGAGCAGCAGTAGGGGTGTTATCTCCACAGAGAGCCCCGAAGCTGGGTAAGATTCGTCGGCGTGCATGTCTTCGCCTCATCCCGCTTCCAGGCACCGGCGGCGTCTTACTGGCTCCCACACAGATAAGCCACCCGTTGGCATATGTCGCACCTACCACCCGATATTTGGCGCCCACCATGGGGCCAGGTGCACTGTCGTCCGGAGACCTGTTCTGGACGGGAACCCTCTTCCTTCCCAGCGAGCGTAGCCAGCCCGGCACGCCCGACGGCGCTTGCCACGACATGCTGCAAGGCATCGCCAACGTCTGCGCAGCAAGCGGCCTCGCTGATCTCCTTGGCGAGGCCCGCATCTCGACGAGCCCGCCTCCGACGCGGGCACCGACCACCTCGTCGACCTCCACGGCCAGCTCCATGTCTCCAACGAGCCTGCTGTGGACCAGGAGTCCGTTGGCTCCACCGACCCGATGCCTGTCGACCCCGATACGGCCTCGCTTGATGCTTTCCCCACCGACGTCGTGATCTACGACAACCCACTTCCCCGAGCCGATGGCTACAATGCTGCCACCACCGAGGTGATGGTCATCAGCCATGGCGGCGCCTCTGGCGAAAACGCCCACGACGCCCCGCAAGCAGCGACCCACGACTTGTCCGTCCCCCTCCCGGCCGATGCCGACGCCGAAGCACTGGAGGCTCGCCGCCTCGCCCTCCTCGCGGAGGGCCGGAAGTTGGCTTCCATGAGACACCTCACCGAGGCACATCAGCGTGAAGTCGACCGCGCCGCCTTTGGTACGCCACCTCCTGGCGGGCCGAGCCGAGCCGGCGTTGTCAGACAGCGCGGCGCTGCCATCGCCGACATGCTTGGAGTCGACCGCCCAGTCTACGCCACCCCGCTCGAGAACCTGCACGCCGACCAGGCGGCCGTAGACGAGTTGGACGGACTGGGGGCCGAAGAGCTCCCCCACATGACCAGACGCATCCAGCAGCTGATAGATGCAGCCACGCGGCGGCACGAAGCCGATGCCCGCGCGGAAAGCCCTTCCCCGCGCCGAGAACACGGCGCGACGTCCCGGACGCCGACTGCGGGTAGAACCCGCGCGTGACAAGACAAAGAGCCGGTTCCAGCCGAAGCCGAACCCGGATCTCCATCGAGCGAGACGCAGAAGGCCGCCCTCGAGCCGTGGAGCGGCGGGGCAACCCGCCTCCGTCTCTGCCTCGTGGGGAGAGATATCCCACCCCACCGCCTGTCACGCATCTGACTCTCAGTGGCCGACTAGGTCGCCGTGAAGGAGTCGGCGAGAACGACGCCCACCATCGGATCAACCGCCTAGCACGATCCCTGGCCCTGGAGGAAGAAGACGATGTCGGCCCGCCTTGCTTCGGTCCCCGCATCCGCGACGAGCCCTTCCCCCAAGGGTTCTCGCTCCCAAGAGACACGCCCAAATACAACGGCTTCGTGAAGCCGGAAGATTGGTTGATCGACTACTCCACCGCGGTACGCATCGCGAATGGCAACAGGCGCGTTGCCGTGAAGTACGTGCCCCTCATGCTCCAAGGCACGGCGCGGACCTGGCTTAACAGCCTCAAGCCATACAGCATCAATAGCTGGCTAGACTTCACCGAAGCCTTCGTCCGCAACTTCACCAGCACGTACAAGCGGGCTCCTAAGCCCAGACAACTCTCCTTGTGCGTGCAAGGCCCCGCCGAGTCCACTCGCGACTACCTCACGCGTTGGGCCGAGCTTCGCAACTCTTGTGAAGGGGGTGCACGAGGTGCAAGCCATAGAATACTTCACGGCCGGATGCCGAGAAGGCACCCTTCTCAAGCACAAGCTCCTCTGCGACGAGCCAACCACCCTCGACGAGCTTCTGGTCATAGCGGACAAGTATGCCACTGCCGACTCTTCAATGAAGACCGAACTTCGGGTAGACACGTCTGGGAAGGTACTCAACCCAACGCCCAAGATGCCGGCTGGGGACTCCGGCAGACGCCCGTACCTGAACGACCACAAGCGCAAGGGCCCCGTGCCGCCCTCCACCAGTCGGCAGGTGGCCACGGTCAAGGGCGAGCAGCCCTAAGGGCGGCCCGCTCCCAAGAAGCAGAAAGGCGGCAGGCCGGCTTGGCAGCCGGCCTTCTACTACGAGCAAACTCTCGACGCCCCATGCAAGTTCCACAACGGCGCGAAGCCGTCCAACCACACAACCCGGAGTGCCACTGGCTCACCTGAATCTCCAAGGATGAAGGGCTCGCGCCGCCTCCACCTGCTGGTCCGCCGCCTCCGGCTCCGCAGCAGCTGGCCGCTCGGCCACCAGTTGGAGCCGTGCACGATGAGTTCCCCGAAGAGCATGCCGCCTATGTCGTCTTTACAAGCCAGCCTGAAGAGCGGCATAGCAGGCGCCGAGAGCACCAAGAAGTCAACGCGGTCGCCGCCAACCCCTCCGAGCACATGCACTGGTCAGAAAAGCCTATCAGCTAGAGCCGGGCCGACCACCCAGAGGTGATGCCATCTCCTGGCTCTTACGTGCTGGTTCTGGATGCCACCCTTGCAACGGACAGACGCGCCGCCCGTTTCTCTCGCGTGCTGATAGACGGCGGGAGCAGCATCAACATCCTGTACCGTGACACCCTGGAGAAGCTCAACGTCAAGACGAAGCAGCTCATGCCTGCCCGGACCGTGTTCCATGGCATTGTACCCGGCCTGTCCTGCGCCCCCATTGGCAAGATCAAGATTGATGTCCTTTTTGGGGACAAGGATCACTTCCGCAGGGAAGCGATCTGGTTTGAAGTGGTGGATCTTGAGAGCCCCTACCATGCACTACTTGGCCGCCCTGCCTTGGCCAAGTTCATGGTTGTTCCCCACTATGCTTACCTCAAGATGAAGATGCCGAGCACCAAGGGCATCATCACCATAGCCGGCGATTACAAAAAATCCTCTGAGTGCACGGTAGCCAGCAGCCGGCTGGTCGAGTCCCTTGTTATTGCCGAAGAGAAGAAGATGTTGGACCGAGTCGTGGCCATGGCCGGCAAGCAGCCGACCCTGTCCCCCGATCCCAAAGAATGCGATGCCCAAGGTTCCTTCCAGCCGGCCAAAGAAACAAAGAAGATACCTCTCGACCCCGAGCACCCAGAAAGGTTTGCCGTCATTGGGGCAAACCTAAGCAGCAAATAGGAAGGCGAGCTCGCCGATTTCCTCCGTGAGAATCGGGACATCTTTGCATGGTCCCCAAAGGACATGTCGGGTGTTCCGAAGGAATTCGTCGAGCACAAGCTACACGTCTGAGAAGGTGCAAAGCCAGTCAAACAACCCCTCCGCCGACTGTCGGAGGAAAAAAGAAGGATTGTAAGAGAAGAGATAGCCCGGCTTCTGGCTGCCGGCTTTATCATGGAAGTTTTCTTTCCGGAGTGGCTCGCCAACCCGGTCCTCGTGCTGAAGAAGAACAACAAGTGGCGCATGTGTATAGACTACACAAGCCTCAACAAGGCCTGCCCCAAAGATCCTTTCGCCTTGCCGAGGATAGATCAAGTGATAGACTCCACAACCGGATGCGAGCTATTGAGTTTCTTGGATGCTTACTCCGGATACCACCAAATAAAGTTAGATCCGGCTGACCGCCTGAAGACCGCCTTCATCACACCGTTCGGAGCCTTCTGCTACCTGAATATGACATTCGGCTTAAGGAATGCTGGTGCCACCTTTCAGCGTTGCATGCAGAAGTGCCTCCTCAAGCAGCTCGGCAGAAATGCCCACGTCTACGTGGACGACATAGTGGTGAAGACGGAGAAGCGCGGCACCCTGCTGGAAGACCTCAAGGAAACATTTGAGAACCTGCGCCGATTTCGGATGAAGCTCAACCCCGAAAAGTGCGTGTTCGGAGTGCCAGCCGCCTAGCTCCTAGGCTTCCTGGTCTCCGAACGTGGCATCGAGTGCAACCCAGTGAAGATCAAGGCCATTGAGAGAATGGCGATTCCCACCAAACTGCGAGACGTCTAGAAGTTTACCGGGTGCTTGGCTTCCCTGAACCGCTTCATCAGCCGGCTTGGAGAGATAGCTCCCCCCCTCTACCGCCTCATGAAGAAGACCAGTCACTTCGAGTGGAATGACCAAGCCGACCAAGCTTTTCACGAGCTGAAGAAGATGCTGGCCAAGCCGCCTGTCCTGGCGGCGCCGACTAAGAAAGAGCCCATGCTCCTTTACATTGCTGCAACCAGCCGGGTGTTCAGCACCGTCATCGTAGTCCAGCACCCAGAAGAGGGCCGAGCCCAGCCGGTCCAGAGGCCGGTGTATTATTTGAGTGAGGTGTTGTCTACCTCGAAGCAGAACTAGCCGCACTACCAGAAGATGTGCTACGGCGTGTACTTTGCCGCCAAGAAGCTGAAACCCTACTTCCAAGAGCACCCCATCACGGTCGTATGCACCGCCCTGTTGGCCGAGATCATAGGCAGCCAGGATGCATCCGGCCGGGTGGCGAAATGGGCCATTGAGCTAGCCCCTTACACGATCTCCTACCAGCCTCGCACCGCCATCAAGTCCCAAGCATTGGCCGACTTCCTCGTCGACTGGGCCGAGACCCAGTACCTGCCGCCGGCTCCCGACTCCACTCACTGGCGCCTGCACTTCGACGGGTCCAAGATGCGCACCGGCTTTGGAGCCGGCGTCATTCTCACCTCTCCCAAAGGCGACAAGCTCAGATACACGCTGCAAATTCACTTTGCCTCCTCCAACAACGTGGCCGAGTACGAGGCGCTCGTACACGGGCTCCAGCTTGCCAAAGAGCTCGGCATATGCCGGATCCTATGTTACGGCGACTTGGACTTCGTAGTCCAGCAATCATGCGGCGACTGGGACGCCAAGGACGCAAACATGGCAAGCTACCGCTTCCTCGTTCAGCAGATCAGCGGGTACTTTGAAGGATGCGAGTTCCTCCACGTACCACAAGCCGACAACGAGCCAGCAGATACCCTGGCCTGAATAGGCTCCACTCGGCAGGCAATACCAACCGGCGTCTCTCTGCAACGCCTCCTCAAGCCATCTATCAATCCGTCTCCAGAGTCTGATTCCATCTTCGTGCCGCCTAGCCCCGATGCAGCCGGATCCACCTTGAAGAACCGAGCAGGCGGCCCGGGGACTTCGATGGGCGGCCCGGGAACTTCGATAGGCGGCTCAGGGACTTCGATAGGCGGCCCGGGGACTTCAGTAGGCGGCTCGGGGACTTCCGTAGTTGCACCCGACCCGGGGACTTCTGAACCCGGCTCGGGGATTGCGGTAGTCGGCCCGGGGGCTGCACCAACACAACAGGCGGCGACCGACTCCAGCATTTCACAACCCAGCCCGCCCACCCTGGTCGCAGTAGCCGTGTTGGCAGTAGAGGAAGTCACAACTCCATCATGGGCCCAGCCCATCCTCAACTTCCTGATAAACCAAGAACTGCCGGCTGATGAGACAGAGGCAAGACAAGTCCAACGCCGAGCCGGAGCATAGACAATCGTCAATAGAGAGCTCGTCAGGCGCAACGTCACTGGAGTCTTCCAGCGATGCGTCGAGCAAGAGAAGGGCATAGCAATCCTCAAAGACATCCACCAAGGTGAATGCGGCCACCATGCGGCTTCAAGATCACTCGTCGCCAAAGCTTTCCGCCATGGTTTCTTTAGGCCGACGCCAAGGAGTTAGTCAAACATTGCAAAGGATGCCAAGTCTTCGGCTCCAAGCAACACCTGCCGGCTTCGGCACTCAAGATCATTCCCCTCACTTGGCCCTTTGCTGTTTGGGGACTGGACATCATGGGCCCATTCAAGACGGCGCGCGGCGGCATGACACATCTGCTTGTCGCTGTGGACAAATTCACCAAATGGATCGAAGCAAAGCCGATCAAGAAGCTGAATGGGCCGACTGCCGTGACATTCATCCCAGATATTACAACTCGGTACGGCGTGCCACACAGCATCATCACCGACAACGGCATGAATTTAGACAAAGGAGCATTCGCACGTTTCTACGTGATGCAGGGCATCCGACTGGACTTGGCGTCCGTTGCCCACCCGCAGTCAAACGGCCAAGTCGAGCGAGCCAACGGCCTCATCCTTTCCGGCATCAAGCCCCGACTGGTCGTGCCACTGGAGCGTTCGGCCGGCTGCTGGCTCGATGAGCTGCCGGCCGTCCTCTGGAGTCTGCGCACTACCCCGAACAAGTCAACCGGCTTCACTCCTTTCTTCCTCGTGTATGGTGCCGAGGCGGTCATCCCAACCGACATCGAGTTCGACTCGCCTCGGGTGACCATGTACACGGAGGCGGAGGCCAAGGAAGCACAAGAAGACGGCGTCGACCTGCTGGAAGAAAGCCGGCTGTTAGCCCTCAGCCGGTCCGCCATCTACCAGCAGGGTTTGCGCCGCTACCACAGCCGGAAGGTCAAGCCAAGATCTTTCCAAGAGGGCGGCCTTGTGCTCCGGCTGATCCAGCGAACAGCCGGCCAGCACAAGCTCTCGGCCCCTTGGGAAGGCCCCTTCGTCATCAGCAGAGCGCTAGTAAACGACTCCTACTACCTGATCGACGCACAGAAGCCGAAGGCACGAAAGAGAGGCAACTCCGGCAAGGAATCGGAACGACCTTGGAACGCCAACCTCCTCCGAAGATTTTACAGTTGAAATGCAGTATGTATCATGCTAACTTTTGTACTAAGTACGAGACAATAGGCCCCCCGAGGAGAGCTCGGGGACTGCCATCTTTTATCTATGAATGAAGAGTATCATGCTTATGGTTATGTCTTTACATTCACCTTCCTTGTCCGGCATCGGGCTCGACTAGTCGGCCCGGGGACTGGCCGCCTTGAGTTATATTAGAAGTCCTACCCGCGGTCAGACAAGTAGTGTGCCGGCACCCAAGCCCTCTCTTGCCAAAAGTCGTAGTTCGAAGAACCGGCTGTCCGGTTGGCAAGAGTTAAAGGCAGGAAAGGACGCCCACGCGAAAAACGGCTAGGGACTAACGGACTAATATAACGAAAGCCGGTTTTTTCTGACACCACCGACCGACTACCTGAGTAGCCGGCCGGCCGGTTTCCATTCGCCTCGCTACAATCTAAGAAAGCTCGAGTACTTGCCTTCCCCAACAAACAACCAAGTCCTTCCCTAGCCACAGACTGCAGAGCAGCTGCCGGCTAGGAAGGCAGCAGCCAGGGGAAGGCGGCAAAGGAAACAGCCTAAGGATAAAAAGCATACAAGAATGGAAGCCAAACACATGCATGATCATATTTACACCAAAAGACCTTTGAAAGGCCAGCATTCAACATAGTTTGAATACACCCCCAGTTGGTGGAACTGCACAAGCTTAATAAAAATTGTTCGAAGAGTAACAAGCAGGAAAAGCAAGGACGGCAGATTAAGCCAAGGGAACGACTGGCGAGTCGGGCAGGTCGGTAGAGACGGCAGTGCCGGCTGGAGGAGTGGCCGGCTGATGAACCTCGGCATGATCACCGCCTCCCGCAGAGGGCGCGCCAGCGCGCGCCTCGTTGCTGGAGGCACGGTCATGCTGAGGCTGGCCGGTTGCTTCACCGGCTGGCTCGACGTCTTCACCTTCCTCTCCTTCTTCGTCTTCACCTTCATCGCTGGAGGCGATCTCCTCCGCCGAGTCTTCACCTTCCGCCGGGTTCAGACCGAACCACTCCTCCGGCTGGGCGACGCCGTTGTCATCCACCTCAGGAGCGAAGACGCTGGTGTCGGTATACTCGGCAGGGGCCGAGGCACGCTAGATGATAGCTGGCCGCACCTCCACCAGCTCTTCGTCAGCCTCCTCCCGCCAAGTCCTCAGCTGTTCCAAGTTCAGCCCAGGGTACCAGGCTCGGACGAGCTCCAACGCCCGCCTGGCACCGGATAGAGTAGCGGAAGCCTTCCAGGCCTCAAAGCGGCCGACTGCCACCTCCAGCCAGTCGGCAGTCCGGCTCGGGGTGCGGGGAATCACTTCGCCTGGCCAGAGGGCGGCCAGCACCTGCGCCCTAGCGCGCTGGAGGCGGCGGAGCATGCGGTGTGCCGGCTGTAGCTTGGCTTGGATCGCCAAGAGTTGCTCCTCAAGTGTCCGGCTCGTGTCCGGCGCAATCTCAACCCCCGCCTGTCGGCGTGCCTCACGGTGCGCCTCGATGGTCTGAGTGGCAACGACAGAGTAGCCGGGGAAGTAGTCTGCACAAAGAACAAAAAGGATGACACACACAAATCAGAAGACGAATCAGAGGGCAGGAGGCAAGCAAGGAGTGCGGAAGGCGGCTTACCATCGATCAGATCCTCAACCCGGCCATAGCCCTCGCTTAGCGCTTGTTTCGCCTCGGCCCAGCCTGCCGCTTCGGTCTCAAACTCAGCTTTGAGGGCGGCCTCGCTGTCCTGCGCCTTCTTTAGGGCCGCCTTGTGGCTCTCCTCCTGGCCGGCCAATTTCTTGGCCAGGCGGTCACGCTCTAGGATTAAGGCATTGCACTCGGCCTCCTTAGCGCGAAGGGCGGTCTGGGCCCCGCCAAGCTGCTCCCTCAAGTCAGCATTGGCCCCTGCAAGCATGAAGACAAGGGAGAAACAATAAGAAAGAAGTCGTCGGGAAAGATCCGACCCGACTGCTCAGCAGTCGGCCCGGATCTCGGGGACTACACCCAGTGGGTGCGCTGACACGCCCCCACAGGATATGAGCGAAACAAAACACGCAATCCGGCTATTGGTCAGGTCCTCGGTTTTCTGGCGCAGCTCCTGAGCCTGGGAGTTGAAGGCAACAGTGCGGTGGTTATGGTACTCCTAGAAGATCAGACAGGATGCGAGAATAAGATAGCTGTCAGGACCTAGTAAGTTCCAAGCCGCCTACTCAGCAGCCGACTCGGAACTCGGGGACCACACCCAGTGGGTGCGCTGACGCGCCCCCACAGAAGAAATCAAAAAAGCAAAACAACCAGGGCTAGAAGACTCACCCGTACGGCACCCCGTGTCACGAGGAAATCTTGGGTATATCGCTGCAGCGCGACGGCGTGAGCCTGAAGCCGGCTCCACACCTCCTGGGCCGCCGCGTTCAGCTCGGCCGTCCCCCCGCTGGGCGTCCACTCGGACGTGCTGGAGCTGGCCGCCTCCGGGGCCTCCGTCGTCCGGCTGGCGCCCGCAGCCCTGTGCGGCTCCGGCACAGGGGTAGCTTCCCCCGCACGACGGCGAGATGCCGGCTGCACCTCAAGGCCGGCTCCTGCTGCCGGCTTGCTCCTAGCCGACTGCTCCGGCACCGCAGCCGGTTGGCCGCTCTGGCCCGCTCCGTCTCCGACCGGCCGCGGTCAGCTTCCTCTGGCGGAGGCACGGGGATGTCGGGGGCCACGGTGCGGAGGGGAACAACGAGCTATGGAGGCTGGTCGCGCGAGGCCTCCACGTCCCTCTCCGCGGCCGCCGCCTCCGCCTGGGCTTTGGCCGCCTCGTCGGCCTGCTCCTTCACCGCCTGGGCGGCCCTTCGCTCCGACGCCTCCTACGCGTTCTGCTCTGTGGCCGCCATGAGGTCGGTGTGGGGATCCACGCGGCGGGAGCTCGAAGATCCTCCAGCCGATCCGATCACGGAGCCGGCAGGACCCCGCTCGAGGGAAAGCGGCGCCCTGGCCGGTTAGCCAAGAAAGAGTTTAGAAGAGCTTCAAATCGAAGAACACGGCAAGAGTACACGACGCTTAACACTTACGCCGAAATCGCCTGCGGCTGCTTCACCACCTTCTGGAAGCAAGCCGCCTTCACGGCCGCTTCATCCCGTTTGGTCACCGCAGCGGTGCCCCTGGCCTTCTTCGGCCGGCTGCCGAAGTAGGTCGACACGGCCCGGTGCTTCGGCGCACCGCCACGGGCAGCCGGCGCGGCAGAGGGACCCGCGCCTTGATGATAAGGTGCCTGTTGGCGGTGCGGGACGACTTCAACCTCGTCGTCATCCGCCCGGTCCTCGAGGCCGGCCCCGAGCCCTGCGCCGCCTGCCTCGCCGCTGTCCCCCACGACAGCATCTTCCATGGCGGCCGCTCCAAGATCCGGATCATCGACATCATCCACCGTACGGTCGGGGAGGAACTGGCACTTTGCCCCTGCAGCCCCGGCCGCCGGCAGAAGAAGGGGATTCTGCAGAAAACAAGTCGGCTAATTAGTAGCCGGCCATCATGAGGCCGACTACAAAAAGAAAAAGAAAAGAAAGGAAACATACAGCAGGTGGAGGATTGGAGCGAGAATACGGCTCCTTGCCTTATCGCCAATTCTCGGTGAGCTTGCAGTTGGAGATGTAGTTCACCATGTAAGACACCTCGACGTGAGGCATCTCCCTGGTGCTCAGCCGGCAGGGGTCGAAGCGGCCGCTCATCTGGCAGATCATGTGAGGCCGGCCTTGGAGCTGAAGGACCCGGCGTTCCACGAAGGCGGCCACGAGGTTGGCTCCGACCAGGCCCTCCGACTGGGTCATCACCCAGAGTCGGGCGATGGCGGCGTTCCCGGCATGAGATAGCGTCCTGGCCCGGAAGCTCCATGAGGGTGGCCTCGCAGCCGGCGGGCCGGCTACGTAAGCCGGCAGGTTGACAAAGTCGCCTTGCGGGGCGACGTTCCTCACGTAAAAGTAGGACTTCTGCCAAAGCTTTACCGACTGGATCAGCAGGATGGACGGGAACGGATTGTTCTCGCCCGTCCGCCTCATGGCGATTAAAGCCCCGCATGGGGCGGGCACGCCCGCGATGACGGTGCCGAGCTTGCATTGGAAAAACTCTCCCCAAAGCTCTAGGGTGGGGAGAATACCAAGAAAGACCTCGCAGAGGGTGACGAAGGCCGACAGCAGCATCACTGCGTTGGGGGTGAGGTGATGCGGCTGTAGGTGATAGAATTCGAGGAAGGAGCGAAGAAACCCACTCGTCGGGAGGCCGAAACCGCGCAGGCAGTGCGAGCGGAAGATCACCCACTCGCCCTCCTCCGGTGCCGGCGAGATCTCCCTCTCCGGCGCGTGCCGAACCCGCACGTAGCTCTCGCCCGACAGGCACCGTGTCCGGCGGAGGAACTCGACATGGTCTTCATGGACATTGGAGCCATCCCACAAGCTCGACAACGCCATGGGGGCGGTGCGGCGAGGAAGAAGGTGAGGCGGCGGAACGGCGCGGCAACGAGGCGTTACGACGGTGGAGAGAATGAGAAAGGAAGACGAGAAGGGGTGGAGCGAGGGAGAGCGTGCGAGCCTCTGCCGCTCCCTCTCCTCCCCCTACTTATAGACCCGCGCGGCGGAGCCGAGGAGACGTGGTGTGGGGGACGTGGGATTAACTGCGCCTACTCCCCCACGTCCCACCATAATTGCACCTTGAAGGCGTGACGAAACCGCTGCGGGAAGGCAAACAGCCTGTTTTGGGCCGCAGAAGATCCGCGCTTGGGCCAAGGCTAGGAGTGACGGGCCGGGCCTACGGCGACGTCCCGTCACGCATGCGCGTTGGCAGGCCTTTTCTGCCACATAGCACGCGGGAGGCGCGCAGTCAGCGCTCGTGGTGGCCCACGCTCCCGTTTGCAAGCCCACGGAGCTTTCCAAAGACGGCGTGCATAAGCAGAGCCGGCTCCCAGCAGCCGTTTCCTCAAGATAGGAAGCTGACCGAGCTTCTCGTCCCCTCGTCAACCTCGAAGCTTGACCAGCTTCGGGGACTACTGTCAGAGTAAATGACCATGGGTAGCCTAGCCGGCTCCCCCTGGCACTTCAAAAAAAATTACGAGCCGATCCGGCCTCCAAGACTCCAAGACGTGGGGCCGCCTTCGTCCTCCCGGCTACCCCTCAGGCTGACTATCGGAGGGCGGCCCGGCCTTAGCCTTCATGAAGAAAGCCGCGGGAGGGCCGGCTTCAAGAAGCCGGCCACGAGAAGGCCGACTCCAAAGAGCCGGCTCCCACAACGCGGTCAAGATCGTACCCTCGAAGTCCGCGTCCACATACCGGCGATGGGACGGGGTGTGGCTACAGTAAAGCCTACCACCCCCGAAACCCGGAGCACGACTGACACAGTGCGCCGTGCGGTGTAGCCCTGAGCCGTCCGGCGCGGCACTGTTGCCATGTTGACTATGACGCCATCCACGACGGGCTGTCAGCGCGGCCCATGGGCGGTGGGCCCCTTCGGGCAGAGAGACACCCGAAGGCGGCCAGGCCTACCTCACTCGTCCCGAGACATGGCCGGCTTCCCAAAGCTGGCTTGGCCCCTCCCTCAAAGGAGGCGCCCCATTAAGGAGACAAGACGAGGTGAGGCTACCGCGATCGCCTGCCACGCGGTGGCACTGTAGCCACGCTTACCTCGACAAAGCCCTCATCATCAGGATTGAGGCAACAGTAACCAGCCACCGACAAGGCCCTTGGCAGTGGGGCCAGCCTGTCGACCAAGGAGCCGGTAGCCGGCGGGCCCCAGCAGCCGGCACAGAAGCCGGCAAGCGTAGACACTGACGGCTAGGGCCCACGCCCAGCCGGATTACCATTGTACCCCCGGGGGGTAGGCCTATATAAACCCCCCGGGGCACCCATGCAAAGGGTTGATCTCATCTAGGTTTGGCCACTCCATAGAGAGAAGAGGAGAGCTAGCCGTGCCCTTCTTCTTCCTCTCGCCGAACAGCTCAAGGAGCATCTTGTAGCCACTTGTTCGTCTAGTGATCATGCGGAGACCCCGCAGAGCAGCAGTAGGGGTGTTATCTCCACGGAGAGCCCCGAAGCTGGGTAAGATTCGCCGGCGTGCATGTCTTCGCCTCATCCCGCTTCCAGGCACCGGCGGCGTCTTACTGGCTCCCACACAGATAAGCCACCCGTTGGCATATGTCCCACCTACCACTCGACACAGCTCACAAGTAGCACCACTCCGCGCGTCACTGTCATGTCAAGAAAAAGCGTTGCGGCGCCCTCTTCCTCTCCGTCGAGTATCGCACGCCAAGACATCCTCGCCAGCATCATCATCTTCACCATTGGGCGCCAGATATAGCCGTTGTCGAAAGCCATCCTCGGTGCTTTCCCGAGCCTGCTAACCTTCCCTGTCGCACCGATTTGAGTTCCCTCTCATTTTCCCCATCACCACTCGCTCGAACCCGTCCCATAGCTAGCCTAATTGTGCTCCTTACATGTCACCGACGAGGCCAGAGCTTGAACCAGCTGATTCCGAGCACATCATTTGCGCTCCTTGCATCACTAGGAGTCTGGTGAGCCATTTGGAGAGCCCCTCCATGTGCTGTAGCAACCGCACCATCGAGCCCGTGGCTTCGGCCGCCACAAACCTTACATTTTCAGGTGCCTCGTGACCAGCCGCTGCCTACCGTCGATGCGCATGAGCGCGGGCTACCTTCTGGTACCCTCCTCCACGGCTCCCGTGGCCCTCTGGTGCACCTCCGCCATGGCCAGAGGTCACCGACGGCTAACTGTTGGTGTAACCGGCCAGGGCCTAATCACCCTACTAACTTATGGTTAGGGTCACTAACATGTGGGCCCCATGCACTAACACTATTTAAATAGGAAAAAGTTAACACTAATTACAATGTTAGTGAGATGGGAGACTGACCAGTGGTCCACACTAGTCAGGTTTGCCCATTCGTCAGGTTTATCCTGGCTGGCCCAGTTGACTTGCCGGTGCAAGGCTGATGCAGATATGATGTCATAATGATCTTTTCTGGTTTATCTTATTTTAGAAGTGATTCTAAATTTCCAAAACATAGTTAAAACTTCTAAAAATCATAGAAATTAAACCATAGCTTGAATGAAAATAATTTATATGTGAAAAATGATCAAAAGATCCAAAGATTTCATCTGTATCTTTTTCATGCATGTTTGAACAACTTATACCCGATGAGCGGGTCAAATCAATTAAAGGGCATTTTAAATTCTTCTTTTGGAGTTTGAATTTGAATCCTTGATTCAAATGAACTTCAACTAACATGGTAGCATTTTGTGTTAGCTCAAACACTAGTATATTGCCATGCCATAATCATACATCATGTTTGTTGCATTGCATTGATTGTATTCCTTTGTTTGTCAGTCCTTGTTCCTTCTTGATAGCCGACGTTTCCGGCGTAGTGACCGTTGACACTGATGAATCATAGTACCATCTTCAGAAGTGCCAGGCAAGTAAACCCCCTTGATTATCTTGAGACAATCCCACTTTCTTGCTCCTTCTCTCCTTTATTGCATTTGGACAACAATGATTCAACTTTTATTTGTTGCGGTAGTTGAACCCATTCCTCTACATGACTTATCATTGTCACACTAATAGCTAAACCTTCCTAGCATGATTAGGAGTTGCTTGAGCCATGTTCTGACTTCATCCATGCCATGATTGCTATTGCTTAGAGTTATGTCAGGTCCGATTCACCTGGGAATGAATTGGAATGTTGTGATCATGTTCTGATGTTCAGAGCTAAGTGTGTGAACACGATTTGGTAAAGGTAGCGATGAGAGGCCATGTAGGAGTACATGGTGGGTTGTCTCATTAAGACCATCCTTAAGAACTGTGTTTTGTGTATGTTGTCCAAGAACAGTTACAACCACACATTGGGCTCGAAACCAATGACCCCTCTTAACTTATAAATTGCCCCAATCTTCGTCTAGGAGTTGCAACTAGTTTTTGGTGTTTGTAGGTTATGCTATTTGTCTACCAAGTGGCACCCGGTATAGGTGGGCTTCGGACAGACTAGGCACAGTGGAACGGTGTACCAAGCGGCACCCAGATGGTGGGCATGGGAACCCTGCTCACATCCTTTGGGGCCGTGATGGAAACTTCTGTTGGACTTCCTTTACGGGTTTAGCCTCGGATATAGGTGATAAAGCTAGACTCGACTCTTGCATAGTTAGTCATGTTGTGGCTGGCACCCTCGCCAGGCTTCCACTTGAAGGTTGCTGCGATACATGATGTGTATATGGTGGTAAGTCGCTAGGTCTGGTGACACGTACTACCCGATAAGGGCCTTCCCACTTTAGTGTCAACTTGTTTGTACCCTTGGTGGACTAAACACGCCGAAGGACAAGGTCATCTTGCTCAAGGCTCCGGGCATGAACCCTGCGACTATGATAGCGGCGTAGGGCTTGCTGGTATCATGCAGTATGTATAGCTCCCGGAGTCGATCTTCCTTGAGGAGCGCAGCATCGTCATACCGCGACTGCTCCTGCGCTACTTCATCAAAAGCAAGTACTCGAGATGACCCGTATGTGAGTTCCGTGGGGAGTACTGCTTCTACACCATATACTAGGGAGAAGGGAGTCTAGCCAGTAGCTCGATTTGGTGTCGTCCTGATTGACCAAAGAACCACTGACCACTCATCAAACCAGCGCTTGCTGCTCATTCACAACTTAACGAAATTTCTTGTCTTGAGCCCACCTAGTACTTTAGTGTTCATCCTTTCAGCTTCTCCGTTGCTTCTTGGATGTGCAACAGAAGTGAAAGAGACCTTGCTTCCAAGGCTCTGGATGTACTACATGAAGGTGCGGCTCGTGTAATGGGTCCCTTTGTCGGTGATCACCCTGTTGGGTACTCCAGAACGACACACCAATCCTTTAAAGAACTTGATAGCTAACTATGCAGTCACCTTCCTCACTGGCTCTACTTCGGGCCACTTTGTAAACTTGTCGATTATCACGTACAAGAATTAAAAGCCCCCAGTTGCATAGGGGAAGGGGCCCAAGATGTCAAGCCCCTAGACCGCCAGAGGCTAGGATAAAGGATGGTTTGAAGGGCTTGAGCATGCTGACGAATATTCTTGGAGTGAAACTAGCATGCCTAACACTTGGTGACGAGCTAAGTTGCGTCGCGGAGGGCGGTGGGCCAATAGAATCCTTGCCGGAAGGCTTTCCCAACAAGTGCTCTTGATCCAAGATGCGAGCCACACACCCCTCCGTGTATCTCTGCCAACAGCGACAGTCCATCTACCTGGCTAATCCACTTCAACTTCACGCCGTTCGGTCTCCTTCTGTAAAGAAGGTTATCCACAAACTGATACATACTTTATTGCCAGGCCACCTTTTCATATTCCTCTGAGTCATCGGGAAGTTCTTCGGTCTGCAGAAATTGGACTATGTGCTACACCCATGTCGGAGCTTGTGGCTTGACGATGATGACCAAAGGCACTTCTTTTGCTGTGGGATTGCTACCCTCAACAGCGGGAACTAGAAGTCTTGCTGGAGGATGTAGCTCACCGTCCATCATAGGGCTCCCCCCGGCAACCTTCTCACCAGCGGCTCCAGGGAGCTCTGCCGGGAAATGCTTGTTGATGTTCAGTTTTCTTCTCTTCCTGGCCAACGCTGATGGAGAGACTAACGGTTGAGTGAAATGGAGTACAAAAGTTCCTAGTTCCATATGAAGCTTCTGAGCAGCGCACTTTGATAGGTGGTCAGTGATGTTGTTCTCTGCATGGGGTGCATGCTCTGCTTGCATCCCGTCAAAGTGCTCCTCCAACTTTCTTACTTCTACCACATATGCCTCCATCAGCGGGCTCTGGTAATTCTTATTCACTTGCTTTACAACGAGCTGGAAATCACCATGTATAACTAGCCTCTTTATGCCCAAATCTATTGCAATCCTGAGCTTGGCAAGGAGCCTTTGTATTCTGCGGTGTTATTGGTAGCATCTTCCCTAGGGAAGTGCATCTGGATAACATACTTGAGGTGTTTTCCGGTGGGTGCAATTAACAAAACTCCCGCTCCAGCACCTTGGAGTGAGAAAGCACCATCAAAGTACATTACCCACTCCTTGGGGGTTTCTTTCCCGAGGATGGCTGTTTCCAATACCTCTTCATCCGGTGTTGGTGTCCATTTCGCAATAAATTCTGCCAGTGTCCTACTTTGGATAGTTGTCGTGCTTCCAAACTTGAATGCAAAGCTTGACAATTCTAGTGCCCACTCTACTATCCTGTTGATAGCCTCGGGGTTTCTCAAAATATGCTGCAACGGAAGGCGAGTCACAACTATGATCTCGTGAGCTTGGAAGTAATGGCACAACTTCCTCGAGGCCATGAGAAGGCTGAAGAACATTTTTTGCACTCCACAGTACCTTGACCTAGCCCCCTGCAGGAGGGAGCTGACAAAGTAAACTCGTCGCTGCACCATCTTCTTCCTTGCTAATACCTTCTGTTTATTAGCACCTGTCTGTGGCTTCGCTATCAACATCAAGCCTTGTCGGGGACATGGTTCGTTCATCACTGCGTGGATCTGCTGCCTCGGCTTCTTCACTACCCACTTCCCTCTGCATCACCAAGGCAACACTAACCACTTGATTCATTGTTGTGAGGTACAGCAGCAACAGTTCCTATGGCTTAGGCGTGACCAAAGTTGGAGCAGATGAAAGGTAAATTTTCAAATCATGTAGTGCAGCCTCTGCTTCCGGGGTCCATTTCATGGGGCCAACCTTCTTCAAGATATTGAGGACCGGCAAGGCCCGCTTGACGGATTTTGAAATGAATCTACTCAGTGCGGCAACACAGCCAGCTAGGCGTCTCACATCCTTGACAGTTTTTGGGGTTTGGATCTGCTATATTGCCTTGATCTTGTTGAGGTTGGCTTCTATCCCTCTTTGAGACACGAAAAATCCAAGGAGCTTGCCGTATGGAACGCCAAACACACATTTCTCTAGGTTAAGTTTCAAGTTGATCTTTCGTAGATTTGCAGAAATTTCTTCCAAATCTTGGATAAGTGTAGATTTATCTCTGGTCTTGACCACTATGTCATCCATGTAGCATTCTACGTTTCTGTGTAGCTGAGGCTGAAAATCAATCTGCACAGCTCTTGCAAACATAGAACCGACGCCTTTTAGCCCAAAAGGCATACGTACAAAGCAGTACGTGCCACATGATGTAATAAAGGCGGTCTTCTCTTCATCTTCCTTGGCCATGAAGATCTTATGGTAGTTGGAGTATGCATCAAGGAAGGAGAGCAAATCACATCCCGAAGTGGAATCGACGATCTGGTCGATGCACGTCAAGGGGAAGGGATTCTTTGGACATGCTTTATTCAAACTAGTGAAGTCAATGCAAAGTCTTCACTTCCCCTTTGCCCTACCCACCACTACCGGATTTGCCAACCAAGTTGGGGGCAACACTCCCTTGACCAAGCCTCCTGCTTCAAGTTTCTTGATCTCTTCGGCAATGAACTCCTATCGCTCCAAGGCCTCCTTTCTGACTTTCTGCTTGATGGGACAGACATGAGGACAGACAGCAAGGTGGTGCTCGATTACTGCCCTAGGAACACCAGGGATGTCAGTGGTTGCCATGCAAACTCATCGACATTCGCCCGCAGAAAGGCAATGAGCACGCTTTCCTATTTGTCATCAAGGGTGGCACTACTGGTAAAGGTACCATCAGTGCCATCTTGCCTTGGTGGAACCTTCATTGTAGGGGGAGCAGCCTTGGTTTCTTACTAGCTGAACTTTCTGGTAGTTCGCTGCCGGGCGCGGTGCACTCCAAAGAGGAGCGCTTCCCGGGGTCCTTGTCGGTGTCCTTGCCAGCTTTCTTAACTTCCTTTTCCTCCTTGGCAGGAGCTGAGGCCTTGATGGCCTCTGCTACTACTGCATCTCTATACATCTTATCAACGCAGATGACTGCATCCCTCTTATCTGATGGAATAGAGATGACTCCCATGGGGCCCGACATCTTCAATGTGTTATACGCGTAATAGGATGCTGCCATGAACTTGGCCAAAGCTGGACGACCAAGGTTTCCATTGAATGGAAGGGGAAGCTCAACAACATCAAACACAACCTGCTTAGTCCTAAAGTTTAGTTCCCCGCAAAACGTCACCGGAAAAATAATCTCTCCCCTTGGTTGGCTCCTTCCTTGGTTGATCCCCTGGAAAGTGCCAGTCTTCTTCAGGTCTTTGTCAGGAATTTGAAGTTTCTTAAGCACATCAGCGGAAATCAAATTCAACCCTGCTCCATCGTCAACCAACATCTTTGTGACCTTGAGGTTGCGGATTGTTGGTGAAACCAACAATGGCAAGCATCCAACCGCAGTGTTGCGATCCGGATGGTCCTCGACGTAAAAAATGATGGGCGTGAGGGACCACTTAAGTGGTTCTCATGAGTTTTCTATGGGTTCTACCGCATTGACTTCATGCGCCCACTGCTTGAGTTGGTGGTGAGAGGAGTGCAAGGATGCACCCCCTGGTGGTGTCAAAATTGGCAGATCTCGGGTAGGCGGGGCCCAAGTTGTGAGTCTAAGGATCAATGGTTACGAAGGACGATGGGGACACTGTGCTTACCCAGGTTCGTGCCCTCTCAAAGGAGGTAAAACCCTACATCCTACTTGATTGTATTCGATGTGTATAGGGGTTACAAGAGTTGATCTACCTCAAGATCGTAATGGCTAAACCCTAGCTGTCTAGCCTATGATTATTCAAATGCCCTCTACAGACTAACCCCTACGGTTTATATACACACAGGAGGGGCCTAGGGTTATACAAAGTCGATTCACAGAGGAAATGAGTATTACACCCGGACACCAAACTTGCCGTTCTACGCACATAAGAGTCCTACCCGGACACGAGAGGTGGTCTTCTGCTTTGTCTTCACGAGCCATCAGCTCGGCACATATTGGATAGGCCGGACACCTTAGGACCCCCGAATCGAGGACTCCCTCAGTAGCCCTCGAACTTGCCTTCAATGATGATGTAGTATCCGGCTTATGTCTTTGGCTTTGCAAGGCGGGTTCTTCACCATACTCCGGATTCATGACCGTCCGGTTTTACCCTCCATGTTCTGCCTTTACGATTCCTTCATGTTTTCTCCTCGATTTCCACACGCCGGGCGAATGTGAACGGTCCATACTTTTTACAAATAAGCCCCTTACTATGCAAGGGCGGCATCTATATAAGGAGGTTAGATCTCCAAATGCCATCCCATATCACGCAAAGAGCATTGGAGCAAACCACAAAAAACTTCAAAAGATGGCAAGCGCTCCTGGCTCTTCCTCGCGCCCTCATGGCCCTCAAGCGGGTGATTGGTGAAGCTTCTCAGTGTCTCACCTCTAGCTGAATCGACTTCAAATGCAGGAATATCTCCCTACCGCAGATCTAGTCTCCGTGCGGGCAGGATTGGCCACGATTGGCAATGATGTGCTAGCAGAGAATTTCCCCAATCCCAACAAGGAGGATAGGGTGTGCTTCGTCTCATTTCTTCTGAGGGGATTAGGATTCCCAATCCACCCCTTCCTCAGAGGTCTATTGGAATTCTACGGGATCCAGTTGCACAACCTCACACCAGGTTCTATCCTGCATATTTTGCATTTTGTCGCTCTCTGTGAACTGTTCTTAGGCTGCAAGGCTCATTTCGAACTGTGGAGAAAGTTATTTTGCCTCATCCCTCGCCATCAAGGGGGGTCTATATTTGAAGTGGGTGGCGCCGAAGAATGGCGCATAGCTGGATCAGGTTACCCCGTCGGAACTCCCAAAAAGGGATCCGGAGAATGGCCTTCGGAATGGTTTTATATTGAGGATGTTCCCCTTCCGGACCCGGTTCGACGTGGACCTCCTGAATTCTCTAGTGCGCCTTTGAAGAAACGCCTCAAATGGCGCCCCCAGAGCCCCAAACAAGAAGACAGTGCAGAAGTAAGCAGGTTGGTCAGCAAGGTCATCTTACTTGCCCATTCAGAACTCTCAACAATCCATGTCATGGCCATCGCGACAAAGCGATGCATGCCCCTTCAGTCTAGAGTGACCATTTTATGGTGTTACAACGGAAAGGACGACGCATCTCGTTATAAGCGCGAGGGCCCAGATACCCCAGCCGCCCTGGCCACCATTCTGGCAGATCTTTATAAGGGGGAGAAAGAAGAATTCACCCATTTAAATTGTCGGGAAGGTTTTTCCATGTATAACCCCATTGAATGGGTAAGTTTTTGATTATCAGCAATGTCCTACCTCATTATCAAGGTGCGCTCATCAAATTGTTCTGGTCAACTTAAAACAGACATGGAGGAAGGTAGTCGAAAATGTCCATTGCCCCTCCCCACGGCCAGAGGACCATGCTCGCAACAAAGACCCCGACTTCTGCGAGGATCCGGATATATTTATAGAGTTTGATGATGGAGTCTTTTATCAAGCGAGCCTTGACGGCTCGGAAGTGGCTATTATGGCCGACTACCCCAGCATGTTCCCTTTCTCCAAGGTAAGTAATCGGAAATCATCCTAAAAAAAGGAGCCCCCCACTTGCGTCTCACCCATCACACTGAATCGTGCTTCATAGGATCGGCGCTCGGTGAGCCGCACTCCATCGTGGGCGGCCTCTAGGGAGGTAGCATCTACGTAGGGTGAGCCTTCAAAACAAAAGGAAACCAGGAGCGCCGTCGAGCCCCCTCCTTCATCAAAGAGGTATAACTTTTAATATGTCCCTAGGCATAACACCAGTTCCTCATATTTCTCCTTCCATCTTATATCAAGAGGAGCACACGGCGAACTGTGTCCAAAATCCTAGTTAGCCGATCATCAGCTAATCCGGCGCCGGGCTCATCAACCAGGACGAGAGCCAATACAAATGCAACGCCAACTCATCCACCTCATGAGTATTTGGATGATGTATCCATCACAAACTCCGAAGTGGAGAGCGTGATGAATCATCAATGACTGAAAGAGACCATGCGTGCTCCAGTTTTCACTAAGCAGGAATTCAATACCCTCAGCTATGTGGATGGATATATCCTAGCCGCCCGAGACGGACTTGCAGGAGTTGCTCACCTGTTTTCCAAGGATATGGAGGTAAGAGTTTGTGTAAATTTAAACCCGGAATAATTCCAAATTTTAGCACGAAACTCCTATTTGGTCTAGGCTGCTTGTGTAAGAAAATAAAAGCAGGAGAAGGCAGTGTATGTCATTTCGCACACAGAGGTGACATGTTCCATCTCGGAACCATGAGCCTTCTTGAGAGAAGCTCCGGTTTGTAAGAAGCTTATAACAAAGCTTGTCCCAATTTGGCCAAAAAAATTACCACAACATGTTGGTGCCATGTCATGACACCATGCCAAGTTTCATGATTTTCATGCGTGTTTTGGATTTACAGGAATTAAAAAACCAAGTTTCTCAATATTTCCGGTCGAGTCGCGACGCCCAGATATTTGAATTTCATTCCCATTTCTTGCATGGGACCTAGAAATTCACACAAGGACACACATGTGACTTTTCAACCAACTTTGGTGCAGTGGAGCATGTGCTTGTAGTTCAAATTTGAAGTATGCACATTAAATGCCCAAAAACTCAATTAATGTATAAAAAGGCCAAACGAACCCCGAATAATTCCAAATTTTAACACGACACTCATATGGTTCTATGTTTCCTTTGTAAAAAATCAAGGGGGGAGGCAGCGTATATCGTTTCGCACACAAAGGTGACACGTTCCCCCTCGGGAACCACAACTTGTCCAAAGGTGAGAGAAGCTCTGGTTTGCAAGAAGCTTATGCCAAAACTTGTCCAAATTCGACCTATTTTTTACCACTACATGTTGGTTCCATGAAATGACACCATGCCAAGTTTCATGAGTTTCAGGCAAGTTTTGAATTTACTGGAATTTAAAAAACCAAATGTGACGCCCCCGGTTCAATCATACACGCAAATGTGTACGATCAAGTTCAACGACTCACGGGAAGATATCACAACGCAACTCTAGACACAAATAAAATAATACAAGGCTTATATTACAAGCGAGGGGCCTTGGGGGCTCGAATACATAAGCTTGGGTACAAACGACTCAGCAGAAGTAACTATATTTGAGTACAAACATAAATTAAACAAGATCTGTCTTAAGAAGGCTAGCACAAAAGCAAAAACGATCGATAAGGCAAGGCCTCCTGCCTGGGAGCCTCCTAACTACTCCTGGTCGTCGGCGGTCTCCACATAGTAGTAGGCACCGTTGGGGTAGTCGTAGTCGTCAGCAGTAGCATATGGCTCCTAGGCTCCACCGTTTGGTTGCAGCATCCAAGAATAATGGAAAGAGGTGGAAAAAAGGGGGGCAAAGCAACTGTGAGTACTCATCCAAAGTACTCACAAGGAAGGATCTACACTACATATGCACTGGTATCAAAGGAAAGGGGTTGTATATGTGGACCATACTGCAGAATGCTAGAATAGAGGGGAAAGCCTAGCCTATCGATGACTAGCATCTTCTTGAAGCCACCATCTTGCAACATTTAGAAGAGTAGATAATAGCATTTTATAATTAGCAAGCATGTTGTAGCATTAACGTCCAAAGATTCTTTCTCAACTCCCTGTGAGAAAGCAATCCCAGAGCCATCAAATCCATTCCACGTCTTAGTATCAAGTTCTAGTTGTAAAGGTTGGAATAAAACTCCGTGTCGTCCTGTTACCGTGGACACGGCTATTCGAATAGATTAACTTCCATGCAGGGGTGCACCACATTACACAACACACTCGATCACTCTGGCTGGACACACTTTCCTGGGTCATGCCCGGCCTCGGAAGATCAACACATCGCAGCCCTACCTAGGCCCATCAGAGAGGTCGGCACGCCGGTCTAAATCCTATGTGCGCAGGGGTCTTGGGCCCATCGCCCGTTGCACACTTGCACGTTGCGTGGGCGGCCGGTGAGCAAACCTGGCAGCCTCCATTACAAAGGAGGTTGCTTTACATGGTCCAACCCGGCGCGCCGCTCAGTCGCTGACGTCTAGAAGGCTTCGGCTGATACTACGACGTCGAGTGCCCATAATTGTTCCTGGGTGGTGGTTAGTGCGTATATGCCAGTGGCCGACTCAGATCAAATACCCAATCTTGTTAGTGGCTTGGGAACGCGCGGTAACAAGCAGAGACTCATGATATGTGACCCCGTCGCCCCATCTCGTGGACTTACGGCAAGGGCCCAGAATGCCCGGCCGTGCCACGTAGAAATCTCGCGGGTACCCTCCATGTCAACCCGACTACACATCAACTCGCGGGTACCCCTCAGGGCCAGCCCGACTTTAGTAACATGGTTATGTGGTAAAGGCAAAGTAACCATGTGTCCAAAACACCAAGGGGGGATTTGAGGAATCACCCTCGAAGGAATCCACCTTATGTACTCCTCAAGGTGAAATAGGAGGAATCACCCTTGAGGTTCACGCTTGAGGTGTTGCACGATAGAGTTGTATCGGGAGTGGTAAAGTAGGAATCACCCTTGATGACCACGACCAATTAGCTAAACTGTAGAGTTAACATCAGAAGTGCTATACGAGGTATCACCCTCGACACTCGATAGTAACCCTGCAGAATCGTACAAATAAGGGAGTGTGATGTGGGCCCTGGACGTCGATCATGTTGATGAAGTCACGTGGTAACCAGCGGGGCCAACAAGGACAAGGTGAGGGGCCGCTGATGGATCACTAACCAACCTATACTAAACAGTTTAGGATAACCAGGTAAGGTACAAAAGTAGGCTATGCATCAGAATAGGAGCAATCAAGTACAATAGCAAAATCTAATGCAAGCATGAGAGAAAATGGAATAGGTGATATCGGAATGCTCAAGGGGGGTTTGCTTGCCTGGAAGCTTTGCAGAGAAGGATGGGTCGTCGTCGACGTAGTTGATTATAGTGGCATCGGCAGCTGTCTCGGTGTCTACTGGAGAGAAGAGGTGGAAGAAACAATAAATATAAAGCAAACAAAGCATAACATGATGATAAGCAAACTAGGGGTGATCTAACATACACTGGTGCGCGTCGGTCCTAAACAAACGGTTTTTTACCCCTTTCCGTGATGGCATTTGGAACCGTCGCCAAGTGAGTGTGGGCGATAGGGGGCCCTTCCCACACGACCCAGAAACCGTCGGGGATAGGGAGCCTTGATGCATACAGTTGTCCCTATATAACCGTTTCCGATACCTCGAATATCCCAAACGCTTCATCCTTGCTACTCGTTTGTGCTCGCATTGCCATCGCAATCGGAGTTTTGTGGTTCTACCTAAAACCATGCAGATTCCAGGAACGAGAGTTTTCTAAGCAGATTCTAGGCACGGGACTTTTACGATGCCTGGCACATCACAAATAGTTCATGATCATAAACTGTGTATGATGGGTAGACAATCACACACATTTCGTTTTCCCGCAACGTATGTGATAGTGCCTGACATCACACACGCTTTGCAAATGGCAACTGTGTGCATGCTTGCACACGTTTCCTCTCTGTGAACCGTCTCGCATTATGGTGTATATCACAAACGTTTGTATTTTAGCAACCGTGTGTGTCGTAATGACCTGCACAATGTAATTTCGCCCTAATTTAATTGCTGCTATTTAAAATTGTACCTAATTTAAACTTGAAAGTAGGCTATAGCTTTATTCATATCCATCAGGTTCAAACAACCAATGCATTATTCGATTCACAGGTATATATGTTTAAGAATTACATAAGCACCATATAAAGAATAATGTACCAGGGTTCTATACTTGTACTATTACAGATGGTAAAGAAATAGGCAACAGACATTCCAGTTGCTGAACAAGGTGAAGCGGAATGGCCCTATTGTGCTCTCCTAGATGCAGAAGGCATGCAGGACTCTAGTCCAACCCCTTGTGATGGCCGGCTGCAAATCATGTAGTTTGAGAGGTAATCTTGAGGAAACTGCTCCAGGATCCACTGCAAAAGAAAAAAGATTCAGATATTGTCCTTTAACACAAATCATTACGGGCAGTAAAAACAAGGCTACATGGTTCTTACTTACCATCCCACGGTTCACTGTTGCCTTGCATAAAGTGTAAACAAATAGTTCGATTGACATCTTTTGACCCATTTTAATAACAATCTTTATCAGTTTCCTCACTTAATGTTGGTTCATGAATATCTCATTGCCCCATACGCAGAAAGGGTCGAAGTGTGGATCTTTCGCAATGATATATGTACCTAAAAGCACCAAGTTATTATTAGAAGCTAAACAACAATTGAAAAATGATGTAGTACAACACTCCATCCATCCCAATATATTAAATTTTATCACATGTATATCTAGACATCATCAGAACATTAAGGTAACACTCTTCCTTGTTGCTATGTAGCCTGGGATTGCATATTTAGTCATTCAGTACAATGCATGTTGCTAAACAACAATTGAAAAATGAAAAGGCATGTTAACTGCAATATCCTTAACAACAACCAAATATCGTAATTCATAGTGGTATTGTTGAAACTGTTATTGATGAAATTGAACTACATAGCAAATAGTTGCACATATAGAGCATCACATTGTGAAGAACTGAAATAAACAAGTCATAAGGACATCTCTAGGTGATCCTTAAAAAGTTAAAAGGACTAAAACCCTCAGTCGATTTATATATACTCCAGCAAATTTTGGCCTTTTCTAGTCGATCCCCTAAACTTAAGGTTGTAAACTTCAATTTGATCAAGTTCAAAGCAGGTTCAATCGAAAGTAGCATGCATTCAAACATAAACATAGATAGTTTTGCATAACCAAACATAAAACATAAATTTAAACTAAGCTAAACTACTTTCGGTCGAAGTAGAGGTCGAACCAATCCTTCCTCGTCATGCACGTTGTACCGCGAGCCAGTTCTGGGCTAGTACCGTCGTCGGGGTCGTTGGGGAAGCCACTCCTCCACTCGTAGATGTCATTCTCCTCGTTGTCGGGGCCCACCTCGACGCCCTCCACGCTGCCGTCGCCGCCGCCTTCGACCTCGTCATCAGAGGAGAGCACGATAACCTCGCCGCCCTCGGTGCCGTCGTCCTCGCCGCCTTCAACCTCGTCATCGGAGGAGAGCAGCATAACCTCGCCGCCCTCCGCACCGGCAAAGATCGCCTGCTCCGCCTCCACGAGCTCCGGGTGCTGCTGGCGGAGCTCTTGCATGTAGGTGATAGAAGCAAAGGTGTCCCGTCTTTCGATGAGATGGTGGTTATCATTTTGGACGAAGTCGACTTTAACGATCCGACTACGAACGTGCGAGGACGTCGCGCCTTAGCAATCGCTAAACCAACACCTAGAGGTTATTGACCACGCCGAAGCACGATCAACCTGACCACGAAGGTCTGTTTCCTGCAGGCAAATGAAGAACAAGCAAGAAACTAAGATTGCAATATGGATGTTGCGAATATAAGAGGAAAGCTTTATTGATCAAGATGGGGTTCTGTGACGCCTTGGTCTGGTCGTTGAACACAAACGAAGTACGCGAAGTTGCAGCTATGGCGAACTTTTAATCTAAACAAAACCCAAAGTCTAAACGACGCCCTAAGGGCTGTATATATGGAGGAAGAGGAGGGAATTTCGTGGCCCTTGAGGGAGGGGTCCGAAACCAACCCTAACTCTTGTTTCCCCACACATACGGACTCTAAAAATAGCCTATACTTAAGTATTTCGAAATTACATGGGCCTGGCCCAATAATAAGGTGACGCAGCACCTAGAATAGCCTATGGACGAATACTATGAAGTGGCGTCTTGTATATTTCGTCCAAGGCTTCATGCACTCATTATGGTGGCTTCAAAGTCCTGGAATCATCACTTGTAACTCCGTTCTTGTTCCCCTTGCGCATGCCAACATCTCCATGCTTGAACTTGCTCCAAGGTTCATCTTTCTTGTCCATGGTAGGCCCTTCATTTGTAAGCAAAAAACATGTATCCAATTTAGGCAGCATCATATTCTCATGAACATTGGAATCGTTACCAAGAAACGAAAGTACCTGATAATTCAATTGGCGTGCGCGAGCTCTAGTAATTTTTTGAGAGGCGGGAGTAACAAGGCGGGGCTACTGAAAATTTGGATCAAGGGCGAGCAGATATTTTTGAGATTGCGACGTATGCAGACGTGGGAGTAAAATGCTGGGGCTACTCAAAATTTGAATCAAGGGACTGAAGCAGAGCGGGAGTAACAGACATCGCACACAGTTCGCACATACTTATTGTGTGCTATCAAGCATTAAAACCTTCCAGGCGGTAGATATTTTCGAGATTGCGAGGGATGCAGAGGCGGGAGTTTTTGGGGAAGTGAGCTAGTGTGCCTGACACGCCGGCTGTGGACTGTAGCCGACGCACCTTCTCGCGTAAGCCATATGCGTACTATACACCAACGCTGCTCCAAGATATTTTGTACTACATCTCACACGGTTGGTGATAATAAACTGTGTGGGATCTACTTGATTTGAATTACAAAATGGGGTCACAACGGCAAAGAACGCTATTTGAATTGCTAGACCTTTTATCCGCAGTGAACATGCAACTATATGTGTGTCGTAAAAGAATTGGAATTATTCAGGGTTCATTTGGACATTTTATACAATAAACTGGTTTTTTAGCCATTTCACGTGCACCATTCAAAATTAAACAACATGCACATGTTCCGGTGCATACAAATTGGTTGAAAAAACAAATATGTGTCCTTCAGTGCATGCTTAGGTCCGATGGAAGAAATGGTAATGAATTTTTTGGGGTTCGTTTGGCCTTTTTTTTATACATTAACTGGGTTTTCTAGGCATTTTATGTGCATAATTCAAATTTGAACTACAAGCACATGCTCCAATGCACCAAAGTTGGTTGAAAAATCACATGTGTGTCCTTGGGTGAATTCTAGGTCCCATGCAAGAGATTGGAATGAAATTCAAACACCAGGGCACTGTTGATTACCGGCAAAACGTTGAGATGCCTGGTTTTTAAATTCTACTAAATCCAAAACTCATCTGAAATTCATGAAACTTGGCATGCTATCATGGAGCAGCATCAACATGCCGTGGTAAAAAATTGTCCCATTTGGGGCAGGTTCGGGTATATGCTTCTCACAAACTAGAGCTTCTCACAACAAGCATGATGGTTTTCATAGGGAATGTCCCACCTTTGGGGACGAAATGATATCCATTGCCTCTTATTGCTTTCAATTTTTTTCTTGTGTCAACATAGAACAACAGGAGTGTTGTGTCAATTTTTGGGATTTTTCGGGGTTCGTTTGGACATTTTTATGCATTAGCTGAGTTTTCAATGCATTTATGTGCATAATTAAAATTTGAACTACATGCACATGCTCCAGTGCATATAAATTGGTTGAAAAATCAAATATGTGTCCTTGGGTGCATGCTTGGGTCCCATGCAAGAAATGGGAATGAATTTCAAACACCAGGCACCGTTGATTGCCGGCAAAACATTGAGATGCCTGGTTTTTAAATTGTAGTAAATCCAAAACTCGTCTAAAATTCATTAAACTTGGCATGCTATCATGGAGCGGCATAAACATGTCATGGTAAAAAAATTGTCCCATTTGGGGCGGTTTGGGTATATGCCTCTCACAAACCAAAGCTTCTAACAACAAGGCTGATGGTTTCGGTAGGGAACGTACGTCCCACCTTTGGGGATGAAACTATATCCATTACCTCTTATTGCTTTCAAAAAAAATTCTCGTGTCAACGTAGAACAACAGGAGTGTTGTCTCAATTTTTGGGATTTTTCGGGGTTCGTTTGGACATTTTTATGCATTAAGTGAGTTTTCTAGGCATTTTATGTGCATAATTCAAAATTAAACTACATGCACATGCGCCAGTGCATATAAATTGGTTGAAAAATCACATGTGTGTCCTTGGGTGCATGCTTAGGTCCCATGCAAGAGTCGGGAATGAATTTTAAACACCAGGGAACTATCGATTGCCGGCAAAACATTGAGATACCTGGTTTTTTAATTTTGGTAAATCCAAAACTCGTCTGAAATTAATGAAACTTGGCATGCTATCATGGAGCGGCATCAACATGTCGTGGTGAAAATTTTGTCCCATTTGGGACAGGTTTGGGTATAAGATTCTCACAAACCAGAGCTTCTCACAACAAGCATGATGGTTTTGATAGGGAATGTACCACCTTTGGGGACGGGACGATATCCGTTGCCTCTTATTGCTTTCAAAAAATTTCTAGTGTCCACATAGAACAATAGGAGTGTTGTGTTTAATCTTGAAATTTTTCGGGGTTCGTTTGGCATTTTTTATACATTAACTGGGTTTTGTAGGCATTTTATGTGCATATTTCAAATTTGAACTGCAAGCACATGCTCCAATGCACCAAAGTTGGTTGAAAAATCACATGTGTGTCCTAGGGTGAATTTCTAGGTCCCATTCAAGAGATTGAATGAAATTCAAACACCAGGGCACTGTTTATTGCAGGCAAAACGTTGAGATGCCTGGTTTTTAAATTCCAGTAGATCCATAACTCGTCTGAAATTCATGAAACTTGGCATGCTATCATGGAGAGGCATCAACGTGTCGTAGTAATTTTTTTGTTCCATTTGGGGCAGGTTCGGGTGTAAGCTTCTCACAAACCAGAGCTTCTTACAACAAGCATGAAGGTTTTGATAAGGAATGTCCCACCTTTGGGGACGAAATGATATCCATTGCCACTTATTGCTTTTATGTGTCGTAGTAAATTTTTTGTCCCATTTGGGGCAGGTTCGGGTGTAAGCTTCTCACAACCAGAGCTTTCAAAAAATTTCTAGTGTCGGCATGTAACAATAGGAGTGTTGTGTCAATTTTTGTGATTTTTCGGCGTTCGTTTAGACATTTTTATGCATGAACTTGATTTTCTAGGCATTTTATGTGCATAATTCAAATTTGAACTACAAGCACAAGCTACAATGCACTAAAGTTCGTTGAAAAAATTTATCGCAAAAAAGTTGGTTGATAAATCGAATCGTTGTCCTTTGGTGAATTTCTAGGTCCCATGCAAGAGATGAGAATGAAATTCAAACACCAGGGCACTGTCGATTGCCGACAAAACGTTGAGATGCCCGGTTTTTAAATTCTAGTAAATCCATAACTCGCCTGAAATCCATGAAACCTGGCATGCTATCATGGAGCGGCATCAACATGCTGTGGTAAAAAAATTGTCCCATTCGAGGCAAGTTCGGGTATACGCTTCTCACAAACCAGAGCTTCTCACAGCTAGCATGATGGTTTTGGTGGGGAACGTCCCACCTTTGGGTACGAAACGTTATCCATTGCCTCTTATTGTATCATAAATTTTCTGGTGTCAAGATAGAACAACAGGAGTGTTGTGTCAATTTTTGGGATTTTTCGCGGTTCGTTTGGATATTTTTATGCATTAACTGAGTTTTCAATGCATTTATGTGCATAATTCAAATTTGAACTACATGCACATGCTCCAGTGCATATAAATTGGTTGAAAAATCAAATTTGTGTCCTTGGGTGCATGCTTAGGTCCCATGCAAGAAATGGGAATGAATTTCAAACACCAGGGCACCGTTGATTGCCGGCAAAACATTGAGATGCCTGGTTTTTAAATTTTAGTAAATCCAAAACTCGTGTGAAATTCATGAAACATGGCATGCTATCATGGAATGGCACCCGACATGCTGTGGCATTTTTCGTGTCCATTTTGAGAGAAGGCGTACTCGAATAATGACAGCCAACAAAGGCATTTTGAAAAAAATAGCTGCCACTGTAATATCTTAAACGTTTGTAGAATTCAAACCATGTGTATTCTTTTAACCATTCACGTGACACCACGTGTCTTGGTTTTAATGGTTGTAGGAGGTGTTGTGCGGACAGCTGCTTGACCTTGACTGAACGGGAGGCGTGCAAGCACAGTCCGGTGCGCAGGCTGGCCAAGAGGTGTGCAAGTTGTCCTCCAATGCCCAGGCTCACCAGGAAGCATGCGAGCTGTACGCTGAGCAGGCTCACAGGGAAGCAAGCCCTTTGACTTCCATGGCCGCCGCCTTCCTCTCCATTAATGGCGCCCGAGCCACTGTTTAATACGGGCGGCCTTACTGTTCGCCTCCCATTCCCCTCCCTCCCGCAGCCGCAGACCTCCACCAACGCCATGCCGCAGAACGATGATCTGCCATTAGTCCTAAAGTTTGGTGAAGTCGACTCCGAGCCGGAGGAGATAGAAAATAAGGAGGAATGGGGCTTCATGGGCATGCCCAGAATGAGCTGGTCGCGGCGGTTGCTGCCCCCGCGCCAGCGACCATCCTCGTAGCATTGATGGGTTGGACGCCAAGCACTATCATAGAGTTGGAATCCGCGGGTGTCTACGAGGTCTCCGCGGACCCGCGCGAGCTTGTGTACATGCAGCGCCAGCGCCCGTGCCCGTGCCTGTGCCCGTGCGCACCACTCCACCTTTGATAGAGGCAAAGGTGTCTCGTCATTCGATGAGATGGTGACTATTGTTTTGGAGGAAGTCGACTTTGACAATCCTACTACGAACGTGTGAGGACGTCGCGCCTTAGCAATCGCTAAACCAACTCCGAGAGGTTATTGACCACATCGGAGCACGATCAACCTGACCACGAAGGTCTGTTTCCTGCAGGCAAACGAAGAACAAGCAAGAAACTAAGATTGCAATCTGGATATTGCGAATATAATAGGAAAGCTTTATTGATCAAGGTGGGGTTATGTGATGCCTTTGTCTGGTCGTTGAACACAAACGAAGTACGCGAAGTTGCAGCTATGGTTAACTTTAATCTAAACAAAACCCCAAGTCTAAGAGGTGTCCTAAGGGCTGTATATATGGAGGAAGAGGGGGGAATTTCGTGGACCTTGGGGAAGGGGTCTGAAACCAACCCTATCTCTTGTTTCCTCACACATACGGACTCTAAAAATAGCCTATACTTATGTATTTAGAAATTACATGGGCCTGGTGATGAGGACATCAATACATTGTTACACCCACAGCCCCTGCTGCTATACATACTGTACCAATTACTAGAGCTCGCACACGCCAATTGAATTATCAGGTACTTTCGTTCCTTGGTAACAATTCCAATGTTCATGAGAATATGATGCTGCCTAAATTGGATACATTTGTTTTGCTTACAAATGAAGGGCCTACCACGGACAAGAAAGATGAACCTTGGAGCAAGTTCAAGCATGGAGATGTTGGCATGCGCAAGGGCAACAAGAACGGAGTTGCACGTGATGATTTCAGGACTTTGAAGCCACCATAATGAGTGCATGAAGCCTTGGACGAAATATACAAGATGCCACTTCATAATATTCGTCCATATGCTATTCTATGAGCTGCGTCACCTTATTATTGGGCCAGACCCATGTAATTTCAAAATACTTAAGTATAGGCTATTTTTAGAGTCCGTATGTGTGGGGAAACAAGAGTTAGGGTTGGTTTAGGACCCCTCCCTCAAGGGCCACGAAATTCCCTCCTCTTCCTCCATATATACAGCCCTTAGGGCGTCGTTTAGACTTTGGGTTTTGTTTAGATTAAAAGTTCGCCATAGCTGCAACTTCGCGTACATCGTTTGTGTTCAACGACCAGACAAAGGCGTCACATAACCCCACCTTGATCAATAAAGCTTTCCTCTTATATTCGCAATATCCAGATTCCAATCTTAGTTCCTTGCTTTTTCTTCGTTTGCCTGCAGGAAACAGACCTTCGTGGTCAGGTTGATCGTGCTCCGATGTGGTCAATAACCTCTCGGAGTTGGTTTAGCGATTGCTAAGGCGCGACGTCCTCGCACGTTCGTAGTCGGATCATCAAAGTCGATTTCGTCCAAAATGATAGCCAACATCTCATCGAAAGACGGGACACCTTTGCCTCTATCAAGCGGTATAAGATTTCCAGGTTGCTCGGCGAGATTTTACAATTTTTTATAGTTTAGATCGAGTCTGTTCTTCATACCTATAGTCCACGAAAAAGCCAAAAAAATTAGGGTTAGTTCATCCCATACGAACCAATCTGAGCCTTTGCATAATATGTTCTGTATTTGCTTTGTTGAATTTGCGGTTGCATCATCGTGTCAAGTTGCTGGTCTTAGTGTCTAGTCCTTTAGAGTTTCGAGTTCTATTCACAGGTTGTCACGTCGCCGCTGCCATATATCACCACCGCATCATCATCATCACCGCTGCCATATACCACCACCACATATTCACCGCCAATCCGAGTCCATATACGCCACCACATATCCGCCGCCATCACGCCAATCCGAGTCCACCTACAACATATGTCCAACGACCAGACCAAGACCACTTCCGGATCCCCACCATTATCAATACTTCATATATATTCGCAATATTCAGATTGCTTTATCAAACTGAAGTAGTCAATAGAACATTGTCTACTATGCTTAGGGTTGTTTTAAAGAATAATAAGAAAATGTGGGAAGAATGCTTGCCTCATATTGAATTTGTTTATAATCGTTCATTGCATTCTACTACTAAGATGTGCCCTTTTGAAATTGTGTATGGTTTCCTACCTCGTGCACCCATTGATTTGTTGCCTCTTCCATCTTCGGAGAAGGTTAATTTTGATGCTAAAGAACGTGCTGAATTGATTTAAAAAATGCATGAGTTGACTAAGGAAAACATTGAGCGTATGAATGCTAAATATAAACTTGCTGGAGATAAGGGTAGAAAACTTGTTGTCTTTGCACCTGGAGATCTTCTTTGGTTACATTTGCGTAAGGATAGGTTTCCTAATTTGCGCAAATCAAAGCTAATGCCACGTGCTGATGGTCCATTTAAGGTGTTAGAGAAAATAAATGATAATGCATATAAACTTGAGCTGCCTGCAGATTTTGGGGTTAGTCCCACTTTTAACATTGCAGATTTGAAGCCTTATTTGGGTGAGAAAGATGAGCTTCCGTCGCGGACGACTTCATTTCAAGAAGGAGAGGATGATGAGGACATCAATACCATTGTTACACCCACAGCCCCTGCTGCTATACATACTGGACCAATTACTAGAGCTCGCGCACGCCAATTGAATTATCACGTACTTTCGTTTCTTGGTAACGATTCCAATGTTCATGAGAATATGATGCTGCCAAAATTGGATACATTTGTTTTGCTTACAAATGAAGGGCCTACCATGGACAAGAAAGATGAACCTTGGAGCAAGTTCAAGCATGGAGATGTTGGCATGCACAAGGGGAACAAGAACGGAGTTACAAGTGATGATTCCAGGACTTTGAAGCCACCATAATAAGTGCATGAAGCCTTGGACGAAATATACAAGATGCCACCTCATAATATTCGTCCATAGGCTATTCTATGTGCTGCGTCACCTTATTATTGGGCCAGGCCCATGTAATTTCGAAATACTTAAGTATAGGCTGTTTTTAGAGTCCGTATGTGTGGAGAAACAAGAGTTAGGGTTGGTTTCGGACCCCTCCCTCAAGGGCCACGAAATTCCCTCCTCTTCCTCCATATATATAGCCCTTAGGGCGTCGTTTAGACTTTGGGTTTCGTTTAGATTAAAAGTTCGCCATAGCTGCAACTTCGCGTACATCGTTTGTGTTCAACGACCAGACAAAGGCGTCACGGAACCCCACCTTGATCAATAAAGCTTTCCTCTTATATTCACAATATCCAGATAGCAATCTTAGTTTCTTGCTTGTTCTTCGTTTGCCTGCAAGAAACAGACCTTCGTGGTCAGGTTGATCGTGCTCCGGCGCGGTCAATAACCTCTCGGAGTTGGTTTAGCGATTTCTAAGGTGTGACATCCTCGCACGTTCATAGTCGGATCGTCAAAGTCGACTTCCTCCAAAATGATAGCCACCATCTCATTGAAAGAGGGGACACCTTTGCCTCTATCACCTGGCCCAATAATAAGGTGACGCAGCACCTAGAATAGCCTCTCGATGAAATTTATGAAGTGGCGTCTTGTATATTTCATCCAAGGCTTCATGTATTCCTTCTGGTGGCTTCAAAGTCCTAAAATCAACACTTGTAACTCTGTTCTTGTTCCCCTTGTGCATGCCGTCAACTCCATGCTTGTTCTTGCTCCAATGTTCATCCTTCTCCAAGCTAGGCCCTTCGTTTGTAAGCAAAACAAATGTATCCAATTTAGGCAGCATCATATTCTCATGAACATTAGAATCATTACCAAGAAACAAAAGTAGCTAGTAATTTAATTGGCGTGCGCGAGCTCTAGTAATTGGTCCAGTATACGTAACAATAGGGGCTATGGGTCTAACAATGGTATTGATGTCCTCATCATCCTCCCGTGCTTGAAATGAAGTCGTCCACGACGGAAGCACATCTTCCTCTCCCAAATAAGGCTTCAAATCTGTAATGTTAAAAGTGGGACTAACCCCAAAATCTATAGGTAGCTCAAGTTTATATGCATTATCATTTATTTTCTCTAACACCTTACAAGGACCAGCAACACGTGGCATTAGCTTTGATTTGCGCAAATTGGGACATCTATCCTTACGCAAATGTAACCAAACAAGATCTCGAGGTGTAAACACAACATATTTTCTACCCTTATCTCCCGCAAGTTTATATCTAGCATTCATACGCTCAATGTTTTCCTTAGTTAACTCATGCATTTTTCAAATCAATTCAGCATGTTGTTTATCATCAAAAATTACCTTCTCCGAAGATGGAAGAGGCAACAAATCAATAGGTGCACGAGGTAGGAAACCATACACAATTTCAAAAGGGCACATCTTAGTAGTAGAATGCAACGTATGATTATAAGAAAATTCAATATGAGGCAAGCATTCTTCCCACATTTTCTTATTATTCTTCAAAACAGCCCTAAGCATAGTAGACAATGTTCTATTGACTAGTTCAGTTTGTCCATCAGTTTGAGGGTGACATGTAGTACTAAAAAGCAGTTTAGTCCCCAACTTAGCCCGTAAACATCTCCAAAAGTGGCTAACAAATTTAGTATCACGATCTGAAATGATAGTATTTAGCACACCATGCAAGCAAATAATTTCACGAAAGAACAAATTAGCAACATTAACAACATCATCGCTTTTATGACATGGTATAAAGTGTGCCATTTTCGAGAACCTATCCACGACAACAATATGCTGTCCCTCCCCTTCTTTGTTCGAGTTAACCCTAAAACAAAGTCCATAGATGTATCCTGCCAAGGAACACTAGGTACAGCCAAAGGCATATATAAACCATGAGGATTGAGTCGTGACTTAGCTTTTTGACATGTAGTGCAGCGAGCAACAAAACGCTCAACATCCCGTCTCATCTTTGGCCAAAAGAAATAAGTAGCAAGTATATCCTCCATCTTCTTCACGCCAAAGTGTTCCATTACTGGAATGCATAGCTTGTTAGCACGAAACACAAATTCATCGTTAACGACAAACTTGTTCCATGTTCTACCTTCTTCACAATTCTGTAATACATCTTTAAATTCAGCATCATGCACATATTGATCTTTCATGGTCTCCAAACCAAATATTTTAAAGTCAAGTTGTGAAAGCATAGTATAACGATGAGACAATGATCAGCAATAACATTTTCTTTACCCTTCTTGTGTTTAATGACATCAGGGAAAGTCTCAATGAATTCAACCAATTTAGCATGTCTACGGTTCAGTTTTGCTTGACTCTTAATGTGTTTCAAAGATTCATGATCAGAATGTATAACAAATTCTTTGGGCCATAAATAATGTTGCAATGTTTCTAAGGTCCGAACAAGAGCATATAATTCTTTATCATAAGTAGAATAGTTCAGACTAGGCCCACTCAATTTTTCAGAAAATTATGCAACAGGTTTGCCATCTTGTGATAACACACCTCCTAATCCAATTCGACTAGCATCACATTCAAGCTCAAAAGTCTTCTAAAAATCAGGAAGTTGGAGTAAAGGAGCATGTGTCAACTTATCTTTCAATACCGTGAAGGCTTCTTCCAGTGCGATACCCCAAACAAAAGGTACATCCTTTTTATAAGCTCATTGAGAGGTGCAGCAATGGTGCTAAAATCTCTCACAAAACGCCTATAGAAACCAACGAGTCCAAGAAAACTCCTCACTTGTGTGACCATTTTGGGCTGCAACCAACTCTCAATAGCTTCAATCTTGGCTTTATCAACTTCAATTCCCTGTGGAGTAACAACATAGCCAAGAAAAGATACTCGGTCGGTGCAAAAGGTGCACTTCCCAAGGTTACCAAACAAACGTGCATCACGTAGAGCAATAAAAACATCACGTAAATGTTCCAAATGTTCTTCCAAAGATTTGCTATAAATCAGTATATCATCAAAATAGACTACCAAAAATCGTCCAATGAAAGCACGTAAAACTTCGTTCATTAGTCTCATGAAAGTACTAGGTGCATTAGTTAACCCAAAAGGCATGACTAACCACTCATATAAACCAAACTTAGTTTTAAATGCTATTTTCCATTCATCTCACAATTTCATACGAGTTTGATGGTATCCACTACGCAAATCAACTTTGGAGAATATTGTAGAGCCACTCAATTCATCAAGCATATCATCTAGCCTAGGAATAGGATGACGATAATGAATGGTAATATTATTAATGCCTCTACAATCAACACTTCACATTCAGCTTTACAAGCAAGATGGAATAAACGAGTGATATTATTATACTCCTTATACTCTAGAATGGTCTGAATTTCTCTATTTAATCCACCCATAAAACGTGCAAGCATAGGTTCATTATCCTCAACAATAACACATCTAATCATGCCAGTTTGTAATTCCTGATAATATTCCTCTACAGGATTTTTTCCTTGTCTTAAACGCTGCAATTTTTGAAGTAATTCTCGTTGATAATATAGTGGAACCCAACGAGTACGCATAGCAGTTTTCAAAGCAGCCCAAGTAGTTGGAATATTATTCGAATATAATCTACGATGTTCAGACTACCACACAAAAGCAAAACTAGTGAAAGCACAAAGCGCAGCAGCAACACGTCTCTCCTCGGGATATTCTAAACATGTAAAACGTTGTTCGGTTTCTAACTCCCAAGTAAGATATATATCAGGAACATATCTACCCTCAAATGGTGGAATATTCAATTTCAGTTTAGGAAGATGGTCATGATCTCGTACCTGAGGGAGAGCCCTACCATTGTGATTATTTGCATGTGGACGACCTGGTGGTTGTGGTGCTGGTGGTTGCACATAGTTCTGATTTTGATCAACCTCATGCTCGTAATCTCCCGCAAAATCCTCCTCCTCATCTACAGTAGGAGCCACAGAAGTATCAATAGCAGCACCAACAGTTTGGCCAGGATGAAGAGGGACACAGCTCGCACGGCGGAGGGCTGTTTCACGACATGGAGGTAGTCGTTGTTGTTGTTGCAGAGGTGCGGCAGGTGCAGCCGGTGGTGGAAGACGCACAAGCAGTTCATTAAATATGTTATCAAGCTTTGTTTCGAACGTCTTCTCAAGGCTAGTGATCTTTTCCATGGCCTCTTCAAAATTGTTCAGCACATCTTGCACCTGTTAATTCATCATTTGTTGAAACTAATCATGAAGCTCCTTGTTCGTTAAGTTCTCCCAGTCAATCTCATCGGGTTGTGATCCTGGCATGGTTAGCAGCAATAGAAACACACAAGAATATGATCCTACAGACTACTAACAAGTGGTGGTGGTGATGGGTGTCACAAATCCATCAAGCAAATCTCAAATTCTTACCAGTTCTTACCCAGCAACAGGCGGTGATTGGCAACCGATGTAGTCAAAACTCTCAAAGCTTGGATAGAGCGATTACCAGGGAGAGTCAAATGCACGATGTAGATGTATGTGGAGCTGGGAAGGCTTATAATATGGTAGCAAAAAGGGTCAACAATAATCAATTCAGAGATGCAAAGTTGAATAAACGCTCAACGACGGTACTGTGCTGGTCCTAGGCTAGACCGTGCTAGAGACGCGAGCCTAGAACACTAACAAAATCACGGCGCTGCACGTAAACAAGGGAGGAGCACACTCTAGAAAAAAATCCGCTCTCTTTTTTTGGCACTCTTTTTTTTGCGCTCCTTTTTTTTGCGAAAAACCACTATGATGGTGAGTGTCTCAAAACTCTTCCCAGGTCAAAATGACAGGATGGGCACAAAAATTTTTGACTATTTTTTTCGAAAATCAGGGCAGCGACGACGAAAAAGTGCGACAAAAAATTCATTATGATGGCACGTGGCTCAAAAGACTCAGAAAAGCCTACAAATAGGATAGGGAAAAAATATATCGATAGCCGAATTTTTTTTCCCGGGACCTACTCAGGCAAGGAAACACGAAACGGTAAATAGATGAATCTCGAAAACAAACCTAATATGAAAAGAACTCGGATTGGTGGTGGATATATGGTGGTAGGATATGGCAGCGGTGATGGTATGTGGTAGCGGTGGTGGTATATGGATACGGATTCAGAGCGGTGGCGGATAAGCGGTGGTGGTAGATGGCAGGGACGATGATGATGGTGCGGCGACGGCGTGATAACTTATGACCAGAACTCGAAACTCTAAAAGTGTAGACACTAAGACCAGCAACTTGACACGACGATGCAACCGCAAATTCAACAAAGCAAAACCCCTAAAAAGATTATGAAAATGCTCAGATTGGTTCAGATATGATGAACTAACCCTAACTTTTTTGTGTGGCTTTTTCGTGGACTATAGGTATGAAGAACATACTCAATCTAAACTACGAAAAACAGTAAAATCTCACCGAGCAAACTGGAAATCTGATACCACTTGATAGAGGCAAAGGTGTCCCATCTTTCGACGAGATGGTGGCTATCGTTTTGGAGGAAGTCGACTTTGACGATCCGACTACGAACGTGCGAGGACGTCGCGCCTTAGCAATCGCTAAACAAACTCTGAGAGGTTATTGACCACGCCGGAGCATGATCAACCTGACCATGAAGGCATGTTTCCTGCAGGCAAACGAAGAACAAGCAAGAAACTAAGATTGCAATCTGGATATTGCGAATATAAGAGGAAATCTTTATTGATCAAGGTGGGGTTCTGTGACGCCTTTGTCTGGTCGTTGAACACAAATGAAGTACGCGAAGTTGCAGCTATGGCGAACTTTAATCTAAACAAAACCCCAAGTCTAAACGGTGCCCTAAGGGTTGTATATATGGAGGAACAGGGGGAATTTCGTGGCCCTTGGGGAAGGGGTCGAAAACCAACCCTATCCCTTGTTTCCCCACACATACGAACTCTAAAAACATCCTATACTTATGTATTTAGAAAATACATGGGCCTGGCCCAATAATAAGGTGACCTACACCTAGAATAGCCTCTAGACGAAATTTATGAAGTGGCATCTTGTATATTTCGTCCAAGGCTTCATGCACTCCTTATGGTGGCTTCAAAGTCCTGAAATCAACACTTGTAACTCCGTTTTTGTTCCCCTTGCGCATGCCATCAACTCCATGCTTGTTCTTGCTCCAATAATCATCCTTCTCCAAGCTAGGCCCTTCATTTGTAAGCAAAACAAATGTATCCAATTTAGGCAGGATCATATTCTCATGAACATTAGAATCATTACCAAGAAACAAAAGTACCTGGTAATTTATTTGGCGTTCGCGAGCTCTAGTAATTGGTCTAGTATATGTAACAGTAGGGGCTATGGGTGTAACAATGGTATTGATGTCCTCATCAACCCACCATGGCGCCGGCCCCATGCGTTTGGCTGCACCCGCCACGCCCGTGCCCATGCCCGTGCGCGCGCCCCCCTCAGCGGCATGGGATGCTGTCATCGACCGCTACCTCTCAGCAGCGCCAGTTGCCGTCCTCCCGCGCCCCGCCCGTCGATCGCGCGATGACATGATGTTTGATTTACAAGTGAAGAACATTTTGTGCTGCCTTGAATTCTTCAACAACAGCGTCCCGAAGGACGACAACGACAACGATGGTGCGGCAAGCCGCCTCCGCCGCCGCCGGAAATATTTTTTTGGGGTTTAATACTGTATCTCGAATTCTCGATCATATGAATATAAATTTGCAGCGTGATTGAATGAAAGATATGGTTTGAACAAACTTGCGTTTTGCTCTCTTAATGTATAGACTCATCAAACGATTTTCTTTTGAAAAAATGTCAATGGTTTTTAAATATAAAACACTCATCGCAAACGTTTAGTTAGAACACCCGGATGCAAACCGACAGCTGCCCCAGGAAGCCAAGGGAAAATGTGCCGAGCAGGGTTCCTGCATCCCTTCAACGCTAACGGTTGTTTTGCATGACCCGTGTGCAACCATGTACAAACAATTGGGTAAGATTTGCAGATCTATCATTTTGGGTATGTTGGCATTTGTCAAACTGGAAAGAATGACATTTGTTTATCTAGTAACATTGCCATTTGTCAACCTTGTAAGACTGCGATTTATCAAAATATGCATCTAAAAATCACTAGCATTATCTAGTTTTTACAACTAAAATCACTAGCACTGTTCATATGGATACCACTAGCAGGTGTGAGTTGATGGACAGATATGCAAATGTACCATTGATTACATACAATAAGTCATCAGCCCATAACGACAACGAGGATACACGTTGGATTATAGATCATTCCCAACAAAACATTCTAGTAAAGTTTTTCTCACACATCAAATAACAAAGCGGTGAAATGAACTTCAGCTCAACCACTCATCGGTGTAGGAAACGCTTGATTTGAACCAGAAGTGATTCTCTGGTAAGGGCCAGCTACTGTTGATACGTCTCCAACATATCTATAATTTATGAACTATTCATGCTATTATATTATCCATCTTAGATGTTTTATATGCTATTTTATATGATTTTCGGGACCAACCTATTAACCTAGAGCCCAGTGCCAGTTTCTGTCTTCTCCTTGTTTTTGAGTTCTACAGAAAAGGAATACCAAACGGAGTCCAATTGACGTGCCAATTTTTGACGATTTTTATGGACCAGAAGAATCCCGAGCCATCCACGAGGGTGGAGGGCGCGCCCTACCTCCCTGGGCGCGCCCCCTATCTCGTGGACGACCCGGAAACCCCCCTGACGTGAAACTGACGCCAAAAATTCCTATAAATAGAGAAACCTCTAGAAAATAACCTAGATTGATGTTCCGCCTCCACAAGCCTCTGTAGCCACGAGAAATCAATCTAGGCCCTCTCTGGCACCCTGCCAGAGGGGGCCATCATCACCGGAGGACATGTAGGAGGATCTCGGAGGGGCCATCATCGCCATGAAGGCCAAGGACCAGAGGAAGATCCTCTCTCCATCTAGGGGGGAGGCCGTGGAGGAGGAAGCACAAGGGGGACAGCCTCTCCTCTCTCTCAGTGGCGCCGGAGTGCCATCGGGAGGCGAATCATCGTCTCTGTGATTGTCTTCATCGACATCACCATCATTGATGAGGACATCAATACTATTGTTACACCCACAGACCCTACTGTTACATATAATGGACCAATTACTAGAGCTCGCGCACGCCAATTAAATTACCAGGTACTTTTGTTTCTTGGTAATGATTCTACTGTTCATGAGAATATGATGCTGCCTAAATTGGATACATTTGTTTTGCTTACAAATGAAGGGCCTAGCTTGGAGAAGGATGAACATTGGAGCAAGAACAAGCATGGAGTTGATGGCATGCGCAAGGGGAACAAGAACGGAGTTACAAGTGATGATTTCAGGACTTTGAAGCCACCATAAGGAGTGAATGAAGCCTTGGACGAAATATACAAGATGCCACTTCATAAATTTCGTCCAGAGGCTATTCTAGGTGCTGCGTCACCTTATTATTGGGCCAGGCCCATGTAATTTTGAAATACATAAGTATAGGTTGTTTTTAGAGTCCGTATGTGTGGGGAAACAAGAGATAGGGTTGGTTTCGGACCCCTTCCCCAAGGGCCACGAAATTTCCCCCTCTTGCTCCATATATACAGCCCTTAGGGCACTGTTTAGACTTTGGGTTTTGATTAGATTAAAAGTTCGCCATAGCTGCAACTTCGCGTACTTCGTTTGTGTTCAACGACTAGACAAAGGCGTTACAGAACCCCACCCTTATCAATAAAGCTTTCCTCTTATGTTCGCGATATCCAGATTGCAATCTTAGTTTCTTGCTTGTTCTTCGTTTGTCTGCAGGAAACAGACCTTCGTGGTCAGGTTGATCGTGCTCCGGCGTGGTCAATAACCTCTCGGGGTTGGTTTAGCGATTGCTAAGGCGCGACGTCCTCGCACGCTCGTAGTCGGATCGTCAAAGTCGACTTCCTCCAAAACGATAGCCACCATCTCATTGAAAGACGGGACACCTTTGCCTCTATCAAGTGGTATCAGATTTCCAGGTTGCTCGGTGAGATTTTACAGTTTTTCGTAGTTTAGATCGAGTCTTTTCTTCATACCTATAGTTGTAGCGACCCGACCTCAGATGGTCAAGTCTCTGTGCTCCGGTGTCATCCCTGGATCAGTAATGCTGACACGACACAGTACTTCGAAGGATTTATAGCAGAGTAGCAATCACACACTTATTACATCGATGTCTCAAAGAGAACTTATTACAATAAATATGGCTTAAGGCCATCTAATAATGATAACAGCGGAAGGCTTGGAAGATAAGTGAGTCCATCAACTCCAACGGCATCACTGAGTATAGAACCACGACCTAAAAGCACCTTACTCGTCGTCTGAAAAGTCTGCAACATGAAAGTTGCAGCCCAAAACGGGTCAGCACATGGAATATGCTGGCAATGTAACACATAGAGAATGAATGATAAGCCTATAATACATGCATATATGGCTGGTGGAAAAGCTCTATAGTTACAGTTTTGCGTAAAGCCAATTTTTCCCTACTGCAAAAGAATAGATTTTATTTAACTATCATGGTGGTTGAAACATCGAGAATGGTTGACAGCATTCCGATCCCAATTAAGTGAACAATTAAAACCCAATAAATTAATTAGAAGTAACATGATGAGATTCACATGATATTCAAGTACTAGATACTCAAGATGTCCATAACCGGGGACACGGCTAATCATGATTAGTTTGTACACTCTGCAGAGGTTGCACTTTTCCCCACAAGACTCGATTGCCTCCATTTGGTTTCTCGTACTACATGGTGTTTGAGAAACGGATGACCGAGACATAGTCTTTCAGAAGTGCTAGCACCTTACGTTTGGATAGACCGGTACACCTACTTTCCCCTACATCTGCTAGTCTACCCTGTACGAGTTCGCACGACTTAATCAACTATGCCAGAGCCCATAATGGCTTGTGGCTGCACACGGAATTTACTAGCATGAATGATCTTATGATCCCTTTGAGCCTGGGTGGCGGTCCAAAGAAAAATAGGCAAGTCCTGATAGAAACCAGGTGCCTCAATCCACCCAGATGTGTATTTAAGTTGCCACCTTAGATAAAACCATTAATTAACAATACTCACATCTGTCATGGATATCACTCACCCAATCCACGTCTACTAGCATAGCATGGGATAATAAGCAAACATAGAAGTAACTCCCAAAGGTTTCATAAGTAAAACAGGTAATAGGTACTACCTCATCTACTTCCCATCCCACAATTTAATTAAACCCTAATCATGCAATGTTTGAGGGTTGAACTAATGCAATAAAACTGGGCAACGAGAAGGTATGATCAAAGTGTTACTTGCCTTGCTGAGGATCCGCGAAACCTAGAGCTTCGAAAGAACAGGCGGCACACTCCGGGTGATCTATCGCAAACAAACAACAAGCATACAATAAGTACTCATCTAATGCACAGGTAAAACTCGAACAAAAGATCGAACCAGAGAGTTCAACTTAAGAACTCCGGTTGCAAAAAGAAAATGAACCGAACAAAGCAACGGAAAACAAACGGCGGAAGAAAACAACTCGGTTCTAGCAATTTGAAACTAAGTCAAATTTTACAGTAGCAAAAACTTGTTTAAGTTGATTAGTCGGAACGGCGTTTCGAAACGAAACTCCAGGCGCTTGAATCACCTGATTCCGATAAACGAGCGAGAAGATAAACTAGAAAGAAGATCGGATCTGAAATCGCGATCAGAAATATCGCGGAATAAATCCGACGAAAAAGAAAACGACGAACGATTAATCGAACGGACGTTTGTTAACCGAGACTAACCGGTGGTCACGCTCGCTAAGACGAACGGTCCGGCGAATGCTCGCTAAACAATTAAACCGAAAAAACATCGATCTAGGGTTTTTGAAAAAAAACCGAAACAAAATTAAACCGGAACGATTTTTTTAACAAAAAACCGAACCGGGCGAGGGGCGGTGCGGCGCGGGGCTACCTCGGCAATGCGGGGCTCCGGCGAGGGCGGGGCTTGGCGGCGGGCGAGGCGCGGCGGCGGGACAGCGGCGCGGCAGCGGGACGGCGGCGGCAGGCGGCTGCGTGCGGCGGCGGCGGCGGCTTGCGGTCGCTGCTGCTGCTACGGGCGGCGGCGGGGCTGGGTGTGGGGAGGAGAGGGGGAGGGGGTATATATAGAGGGGGGGGGAGAGGTGGCTTGGGGTAGGGGGCAAGCAAGGGCGGCGGCGGCAGCGGAGTCCGACCCGGACTCTGCGGCGGGCGGCGACGGCTGGCGTGGTCCCGCGCGCGCGAGGGGAGCGGCGGGGCTGGGCCGGCTCGGCTGGGCCCTTGGCCCAGTCGGGTGCGGCGCATTTTTTTAATAGATACACGTAGAAAAAAATAAAAGAAAATCTAAATGAACCCCAAAAATTCCGAAGTTAATTTTCCCCGACTCCTAAAAATGAGTGGAACAAAATGAACTTTTACTCGGGGCCTAAATGCAATATTTTAAAACACACATTTTTCCCTAATGCAAATAAAATGTAAATAAACTCCGGAAAAATCCAAAATTCGATTTATTTATTAAATCTTCATTTTTCCTAAAATTGGGAAAGTCATATTATTCCCGTCTCATATTTTTGTTATTGGAAAAATAATTGAAGATGAAATAAATAAAATCAAATGATCCTCTTTTCAAAATTTGAGAAAACTCAAATATGAAAATAATGAAGTCTCCAACTCTCTCCGAGGGTCCTTGAGTTGCGTGAAATTTCTAGGATCAACCAAAATGCAAGAAGTTATGTTATGCATGATGATCTAATGTATAACATTCCAAATTGAAAATTTGGGATGTTACAAACGTACCCCCCTTAAGATGAATCTCGTCCTCGAGATTCGGGTTGGCTAGAAAGTAGGTGAGGGTGGTCCTTGAGCAAATCTTCTTCTCTCTCCCAGGTGGCTTCATCCTCTGAGTGGTGGTTCCACTGAACTTTGCAAAACTTGATAACCTTGCTGCGGGTAACTCTGCTGGCATATTCGAGAATCTTGACTGGCTTCTCTTCATATGTTAAGTCATCCTTCAACTGAATCGCTTCAAGCGGCACTGTATCTCTTAGCGGTACCTCCGCCATCTTGGCGTGACATTTCTTCAGTTGAGAAACATGGAATACATCATGAACTCCTGACAGTCCCTCTGGTAATTCCAACTTATAAGCGACTTCTCCCATACGTTGCAAAATCTTATACGGTCCAACGAAACGCGGTGCTAATTTTCCCTTAACTCCAAAGCGCTTAACTCCTCGAAGTGGGGATACTCGAAGATAAACTCTGTCTCCTGTTTCGTAAACTATCTCCTTACGTTTAGAATCTGCGTAGCTCTTCTGCCTGGATTGGGCTACCTTGAGCCTATCGCGAATCAACTTAACTTTCCGTTCAGACTCCTTAATCAGATCTGGTCCAAAGAACTGACGGTCTCCAACTTCGTCCCATGACAACGGTGTCCTGCACCTCCTTCCGTATAAAGCTTCGAAAGGTGCCATCTTCAAACTGGTTTGGTAACTGTTGTTATAAGAAAACTCCGTGTATGGCAAGTTATTGTCCCAACTAGATCCATAATCTAGTGCACAGGCTCTCAACATATCTTCCAAAATTTGATTGACTCTCTGAGTTTGTCCATCCGTCTGTGGGTGAAAAGCTGTGTTGAACTCTAGTTTGGTTCCTAAAGTTTCATGCAACTGATTCCAAAACTTTGAGGTAAATTGGGTTCCTCTATCTGATACGATACTCCTCGGAACTCCATGCAAACAAATGATCCTGGTCATGTATATCTTTGCCAACTTAGCACTGGTGTAAGTGGTCTTAACTGGGATGAAATGTGCTACCTTCGTCAAACGATCAACTACTACCCATATTGAGTCATAGCCTGCCTTCGTCCTGGGTAGTCCTGTGATAAAATCCATGCCTATCTTATCCCACTTCCATTCGGGTATCGGCAATGGTTGTAACAATCCGGCTGGCTTCTGATGTTCTGCTTTCACTCTATGACACACATCACGAACTGCTACATATGCTGCAATATCCTTCTTCATTCCGGTCCACCAGAATGTTTCCTTCAAATCCAAATACATCTTGGTATTTCCTGGGTGAATCGAATAGGGTGAATCATGTGCCTCTTGTAGAATCAACTTCCTGATCTCCGGGTCATTGGGCACATAAACACGGTCCTCAAACCATAGGGTATCATGCTCATCCTCATGAAATCCCTTTGCTTTTCCTTCGCTCATTTTCTTCTTTATATCTGCAATCTCCTTGTCAGATTTCTGAGCCTCTCTGATTTTATCCATCAATGTTGATTGAATTTCCAATGCTGCTACATAGCCTCTCGGAACTATTTCCAAACATAGCTCACGAAGATTTTCTGCTAACTCCCTTGGTATTTCTCCCGTCATTAGGGTATTGACATGGCTCTTACGGCTCAATGCGTCAGCTACAACATTAGCCTTTCCTGGATGGTAATGCAATCTCATATCATAATCCTTGATGAGCTCCAACCATCTCCTTTGTCTGAGGTTCAACTCCTGCTGTGTGAAGATATACTTCAAACTCTTGTGATCCGTATATACTTCACAATGATTTCCAATGAGGAAATGTCTCCATGTCTTTAATGCATGCACTACGGCTGCTAACTCCAAATCATGCGTAGCATAGTTTAGTTCATGAGGTTTCAGTTGTCGTGAGGCATACGAAACAACTCTTCCTTCCTGCATAAGCACTGCTCCAAGTCCTCGACGTGAAGCGTCGCAATACACCTCATAATCCTTGGTCTGGTCTGGCAGAATCAACACTGTTGAGGAAACCAATCGTTTCTTCAACTCCTGAAAACTGGCCTCACATTCCTTAGTCCAATTGAACTTGGTATCCTTCTTCAACAACTCCGTCATAGGCTTTGCAATCTTTGAGAAATTCTCAATGAATCTCCGGTAGTATCCTGCAAGTCCAAGAAAACTCCGGATCTCTCCAACTGTCGTTGGTGCTTCCCATTCGGTTACGGTCTCAACCTTGGTGGGGTCAACTTCTATACCTTCTCCGGATATAACATGTCCAAGAAATCCAACTTCCTTTAACCAAAATTCACATTTGCTGAATTTGGCATATAACTGATGTTCCCTTAGTTTCTCCCAAACCAAACGCAAATGTTCCTTATGCTCTTCTTCATCCTTTGAGAAAATCAGAATGTCATCAATGAACACTACGACGAACTTATCCAAAAACTCCATAAATACTTTGTTCATCAGGTTCATAAAATAGGCAGGTGCGTTAGTCAGTCCAAATGACATAACGGTATACTCATACAATCCGTATCTCGTGGTAAAAGTTGTCTTGGGTATGTCCTGCTCTCGAATCTTCAACTGATGGTACCCTGATCGCAAATCGATCTTGGAAAACACTTTAGCTCCTTGCAAACGATCAAACAGATCATTTATCATTGGTAGTGGGTACTTGTTCTTGATGGTTACTTCATTCAATCCACGGTAATCAACAACCATCCTTAATGATCCATCCTTCTTCTCCACAAGAAGTACGGGTGATCCCCAAGGCGAAGAACTTGGGCGAATCTAACCTTTATCCAATAACTCCTTAATCTGCTTCTTAATTTCCACCAAATCTTGTGAGGGCATCCTGTACGGTCTCTTCGATATTGGCCCAGTGCCTGGCAAAAGCTCAATCAAAAACTCAATGTCTCTATCTGGTGGCATGCCTGGCAATTCCTCAGGAAATACATCAGGAAAATCCTTAACTACTGGTACTTCCTCCTGTACAACTCCTGATAAAGAATTTCCTTGTGTCCTGTTTGGCGTATGTCGGGATACATACTTGATCCTTCTTCCTTCGGGCGTTGTAAGCAAAATTGTCTTACTGGCGCAATCGATGTTTCCTCCATACATCGACAACCAATCCATACCGAGAATTATATCCAAACCTTGGGATTCCAGAACGATTAAATCCATTGGGAAAACATGTCTTCCTATACTCAATGGCACTTGAAAACATCCTTGTCTGGCCATGTACTCTGCTCCTGGCGAGCTTACTAGCATAGGTGTTTTAAGAATCTTAGTGGGCAGGTTATACTTTTCCACAAATCCCCTTGATATGTATGAATGCGATGCACCAGTATCAAAAAGAACGAGTGCAGTAAATGACTTAACTAAAAACTTACCGATTACTGCATCAGGCTAAGCTTCAACCTCCTCCACGCTAACGTGGTTCACCTGTCCCCTGTTGAAAGGGTTTGGCTTCTTTCCAGAGCTTCCATTGCCATTCTGGCCTTCGGGACATTCATTGGCATAATGTCCGGTCATGGAACACTTGAAACAGGCGACTTGACTCAGATCTCTCTTGGCTGGGGTTGATGGGGTGGTACAGTTCTGGCCGTTGCTTCCTCCATTCCCATTACCATTTTTGTGGCCATTATGGTTGTGCGAACCACTTCCTCCATGGGTATGCTGAAACTAAACTCTCGGTTTAGGGGCAAAACGGGGCTTCTGCTGGGCTCCAGAGTTATATTTCCCCTGTCCATACTTCCTCTTGCGGTTCTCAATCTGCTGTTGCTTCCCTTCAATCATGATGGCACGATCTACCAACTCCTGGTAGTTGTTGAAACTTGCTACCATCAACTGCATGCTTAGCTCATCATTCAGTCCTTCTAGAAACTTCTCCTGCTTAGCTGCATCTGTAGCAACGTCATCTGGGGCATAACGTGCTAACTTGCTAAAGTCGTCAACGTACTGGCCAACTGTCCTTCCTCCTTGGCGTAAGTTGCGAAACTCACGCTTCTTCATGGCCATAGCTCCTGCTGAAACATGGGCAGTGCGGAAAGCTTGCTGAAACTGATCCAATGTGACAGTGTCAACTGGGTAAGTGGCTGTGAAATTCTCCCACCATGCTGCCGCGGGTCCGTCCAACTGATGTGCGGCAAACTTCACTTTCTCCACATCTGTGCATCCTGCAGTGGTCAACTCCCTTCCTGTCTTGCGGATCCAATCATCTGCTACTATTGGCTCGGTGCTACTAGAAAACACCGGCGGATTCAGCCTAAGGAAACGGGTTAGGTGATCAACAGGTGGCGGCGGCGGACGATTGTTGTTGTTGTTGTTGTTGTTGTTGTTGTTGTTCTGCTGATTCTGGACTAACAACTGCATCAATTGGTTCTGCTGCTGGATCAACTGAGTGAGTTCCGGTGGAAATCCATTATCAGGTCTCGGAGGCATCTGAGGGTTTAGAAAAGATGAGAATTAAGAATAGAGTGAGGTCTAAGGAGAAAACACTACCCAAATGCACATGAGGCAAATGCACACAAAATCACTTCATTCAATTCAAACAAGGGCATACAAAACGGTCTAGAACTATCGCAAAAGTGCTCGAACTATAATGTATACATGGGGGAAATACTACTAATATTGGGTGGTCATCTAGAAATTTGAATCGGTGGAAGACTCCATGATGTCTGCTCCAGCATCGTCTTCAAAGTCGGGCTCACTTGGATCCGAATCGGTGTCGTCGATGATGATGTAGTTGTCCGGACATGCGACGTACTTGTCTTCCTTGGATGCTAATCTCTCCTTGAGTTCTTCAATCTCCTGCTTAAGATCGACATTGTGCCTTGCTAGAGCTACGATCTCGTCCATGTAGTCCTTGCGTGTACCCTTCAGTTCTCCTTCTAGCTCGATGATCCTTGCCTTCGCATTCTTCAACTCTATCATATCATTGCACATCTGGTTCTCTTGGCGTCGAATGTGCTGGTTTAACTCCTGGATGAAAGCTGCAATGGATCTATCCTTCTTGGTGCTGACTATCTCCCATTGTTCATCTCGGCGTCCACAATTCTGGTAGATAGTGTCCTTGAGGTCTTCTTGATAAACTTCTCCAATGCGTCCCATGGTGATATGAGCTGCCATGCTCTTTCCCAGACTCCAGGTTGGTGCACTGAAAACACTATCTATGGGCTTTGTGATTGGCGCGAATGTCCTTCCCGGAACATGAGCTTGAATCTTCCAGCGCTCCTCTTCAGGCAGAGTGGCGTTGAAGGTCCGGTGAAGCTTGGTAGTCCAATGTTCAGGTACTTGGTGACTTCCTTCAAGTGAAAACCAAAAAGTGTGCCTTCATCCGGTTGAGCGTACTTGATCTTCGTGTCCGTCATCCTAAAAGAGTAGAAAAGACGAGGAGTTAGAAAATGAGAGGAGAATAGTGACCTATGGCTTTAGCTTAGTGGTCGTGTCCTACAGTCAGCGTGTGCTCTGATACCATCTTTGTAGCGACCCGACCACAGATGGTCAAGTCTCTGTGCTCCGGTGTCATCCCTGGATTAGTAATGCTGACACCACATAGTACTTCGAAGGATTTATAGCAGAGTAGCAATCACACACTTATTACTTCGATGTCTCAAAGAGAACTTATTACAATAAATATGGCTTAAAGCCATCTAATAATGATAACAGCGGAAGGCTTGGAAGATAAGTGAGTCCATCAACTCCAACGGCATCACTTAGTATAGAACCACGACCTAAAAGCACCTTACTCGTCGTCTAAAAAGTCTGCAACATGAAAGTTGCAGCCCGAAACGGGTCAGCACATGGAATATGCTGGCAATGTAACACATAGAGAATGAATGATAAGCCTATACTACATGCATATATGGCTTCTGGAAAAGCTCTATAGTTACCAGTTTTGGGTAGAGCCAATTTTTCCCTACTGCAAAAGAATAGATTTTATTTAACTATCATGGTGGTTGAAACATCGAGAATGGTTGACAGCATTCCAATCCCAATTAAGTGAACAATTAAAACCCAATAATATTAATTAGAAGTAACATGATGAGATTCACATGATATTCAAGTACTAGATACTCAAGATGTCCATAACCGGGGACACGGCTAATCATGATTAGTTTGTACACTCTGCAGAGGTTTGCGCACTTTTCCCCACAAGACTCGATCACCTCCGTTTGGTTTCTCGTACTACATGGTGTTTGAGAAACGGATGACCGAGACATAGTCTTTCAGAAGCGCTACCACCTTACGTTTGGATTGACCGGTACACCTACTTTCCCCTACATCTGCTAGTCTACCCTGTAAGAGTTCGCACGACTTAATCAACTATGCCAGAGCCCATAATGGCTTGTGGCTGCACACGGAAGTTACTAGCATGAATGATCTTATGATCCCTTTGAGCCTGGGTGGCGGTCCAAAGAAAAACAGGCAAGTCCTGATAGAAACCAGGTGCCTCAATCCACCCAGATGTGTATTTAAGTTGCCACCTTAGATAAAACCATTAATTAACAATACTCACATCTGTCATGGATATCACTCACCCAATCCACGTCTACTAGCATAGCATGGCATAATAAGCAAACGTAGAAGTAACTCCCAAAGGTTTCATAAGTACAACAGGTAATAGGTACTACCTCATCTACTTCCCATCCCACAATTTAATTAAACCCTAATCATGCAATGTTTGAGGGTTGAACTAATGCAATAAAACTGGGCAACGAGAAGGTATGATCAAAGTGTTACTTGCCTTGCTGAGGATCCGCGAAACCTAGAGCTTCGAAAGAACAGGCGGCACACTCCGGGTGATCTATCGCAAACAAACAACAAGCATACAATAAGTACTCATCTAATGCATAGGTAAAACTCGAACAAAAGATCGAACCAGAGAGTTCAACTTAAGAACTCCGGTTGCAAAAAGAAAATGAACCGAACAAAGCAACGGAAAACAAACGGCGGAAGAAAACAACTCGGTTCTAGCAATTTGAAACTAAGTCAAATTTTATAGTAGCAAAAACTTGTTTAAGTTGATTAGTCGGAACGGCGGTTTCGAAACGAAACTCCAGGTGCTTGAATCACCTCATTCCGATAAACGAGCGAGAAGATAAACTAGAAAGAAGATCGGATATGATATCACGATCAGAAAAATCGCGGAATAAATCCGACGAAAAAGAAAACGACGAACGATTAATCGAACGGACGTTCATTAACCGAGACTAACCGGTGATCACGTTCGTTAAGACGAACGGTCCGGCGAACGCTCGCTAAACTATTAAACCAAAAAAAACCGATCTAGGGTTTTTGAAAAAAAACCGAAATGAAATTAAACCGGAACGTTTTTTTTTAAAACGAACCGGGCGAGGGGCGGTGCGGCGCGGGGCTACCTCGGCGATGCGGGGCTCCGGCGAGGGCGGGGCTTGGCGGCGGGCGAGGCGCGGCGGCGGGACAGCGGCGCGGCAGCGGGACGGCGACGGCTGCGAGCGGCGCCGGCGGCTGGCGGCTGCTGCTGCTGCTGCGGGCGGCGGCGGGGCTGGGTGTGGGGAGGAGAGTGGGAGGGGGGTATATATAGAGGGGTGGAGAGGTGGCTTGGGGGAGGGGCAAGCAAGGGCGGCGGCGGCAGCGGAGTTCGGCACGGACTCTGCGGCGGGCGGCGGCGGCTGGCGCGGGCGCGCGCGCGCGAGGGGAGCGGCGGGGCTGGGCCGGCTCGGCTGGGCCCTTGGCCCCGTCGGTTGCGGCGCGTTTTTTTAAATAGATACGCGCAGAAAAAAAATAAAAGAAAATCTAAACGAACTCCAAAAATTCCGAAGTTAATTTTCCCCGACTCCTAAAAATGAGTCGAACAAAATGAACTTTTACTCGGGGCCTAAATGCAATATTTTAAAACACGCATTTTTCCCTAATGCAAATAAAATGCAAATAAACTCCGGAAAAATCCAAAATTTGATTTATTTATTAAATCTTCTTTTTTCCTAAAATTGGGAAAGTCATATTATTCCCGTCTCATATTTTTGTTATTGGAAAAATAATTGAAGATGAAATAAATAAAATCAAATGATCCTCTTTTCAAAATTTGAGAAAACTCAAATATGAAAATAACGAAGTCTCCAACTCTCTCCGAGGGTCCTTGAGTTGCGTGAAATTTCTAGGATCAACCAAAATGCAAGAAAATATGTTATGCATGATGATCTAATGTATAACATTCCAAATTGAAAATTTGAGATGTTACAATAGTCCACGAAAAAGCCAAAGAAAATAGGGTTAGTTCATCTTGTCCGAACCAATCTGAGACTTTGCATAATCTTTTCTGTATTTGCTTTGTTGAATTTGCGGTTGCATCGTCGTGTCAAGTTGCTGGTCTTAGTGTCTAGTCCTTTAGAGTTTCGAAATCTGTTCACAGGTTGTGACGTCGCTGCTGCCATATATCACCACCGCATCATCTTCATCATCGCTGCCATATACCACCACCACATATTTATCGCCAATCCGAGTCCATATACACCACCACATATCCGCTGCCATCACGCCAATCCGAGTTCCACCAGATTCATCTCCACCACCAGTCCGAGTTCCGCCAGATTCATCTCCGCCACTAGTCCTATTCCGAGTCCAGTATTTTGTTACTCTGTTTTGGATTTCCAGTTCACGCCATACTCCGAGTCGTGACAGAAAAGGACTCCCCAATATCCGTGCTACCCGCAGTGGAAAATTCTGGCTAGGCAGTTTTTAGGACATTTGTAGACATTTTCGAAAAAAAATTGTTGTGGAGCAAAAAAAATAAGAGGAAAAAAGTGCAACAAAAAGTGAAAAAAAAAGAAAAAAATTCAGAGTTTGCTCCTCCCTTGTTTACGTGCAGCGCCGTGATTTTGTTAGTGTTCTAGGCTCGCTTCTCTAGTATGGTCTAGCCTAGGACCAGCAAAGTTTGAGTGTTTATTCAACTTTGCATCTCTGAATTGATTATTGCTGACCCTTTTTGCTACCATATTATAAGCCTTCGTAGCACCACATACATCTACGTTGTGTGTTTGACTCTCCCTGGTAATTGCTCTATCCAAGCTTTGAGAGTTTTGACTACGACGGTTGCCGATCACCGCCTGCTGCTGGGTAAGAACTGGTAAGAATTTGAGATTTGCTTGACGGATTTTTGACTGTCCACCACACCACCACCACCACTTCCTAGTAGTCTGTAGAATCATATTCTTGTGTGTTTCTATTGCTGCTAACCATGGCAGGATCACAAGCCGACGAGACTGACTGGGAGAACATGACAAATAAAGAGTTACATGATAAATTTCAGCAAATGATGAGTGGACAGGTGGAAGATGTGCTAAATAGATTTGAAGAGGCCATGGAAAAGATAGATGGCATTGAGAAAAAGGCGTTCGAAACAAAGCTCGATAACAAGTTTAATGAATTGCTCGCGCGTCTTCCACCACCACCACCGCCTGCACCTAACGCACCTCGACAACAACAATGACTACCTCCAAGTCGCGAAACAGCCCTCCGCCAAGCGAGCCGTGTCCCTCTTCAGCCTGGCCAAGCTGCTGGTGCTGCTGTTGATACTTCTGTGGCTCCTGCTGCTGATGTGGAGGAGGATGATTATGTGGGAGGTTACGAGGATGAGGTTGATCAACATCAAAACTACGTGCAACCACCAGCACCACAACCACCAGGTCGTCCACATGCAAATAATGGCAATGTTAGGGCTCCCCCTCAGGTACGAGATCATGACCATCTCCCTGAACTGAAATTGAATATTCCACCATTTGAGGGTAGATATGTTCCTGATATATATCTTACTTGGGAGTTAGAAACTGAACAACGATTTACATGTTTAGAATATCCAGAGGAGAGACGTGTTCCTGCTGCTCTTTGTGCTTTCACTAGCTTTGCATGTGTTTGGTGGTCTGAACATTGTAGATTATATCCTGTTCCAGCTACTTGGGCTGCTTTGAAAACTGCTATGCGTACTCGTTGGGTTCCACCATATTATCAACGTGAATTACTTCAAAAATTGCAGCGCTTAAGACAAGGAAAAAATTTGGTAGAAGAATATTATCAGGAATTACAAACTGGCTGGATTAGATGTGGTATTGTTGAGGAGAATGAAGCTATGCTTGCACGTTTTCTGGGTGGATTAAATAGAGAGATTCAGACCATTCTAGACTATAAGGATTATAATAATATCACTCGTTTATTCCATCTTGCTTGTAAAGCTGAACGTGAAGTGCAGGATCGACAGGCATTGGCACGAACTAACTTTTCTGCAGGTCGACCTTCATCATGGACACCATGTGCATCATCTACTTCCACACGTTCGTCTACACCGGCACCTCCGTCAGCTGCCACCTCCAACCGTGATACAATAAAGCAGGCACAATCACCACTATCTGCCAAGAGCACACCTTCTGGGCCTGCAAAGAGCTCTTCTTCATCCATGGCATCAACAGGGCAAACACATGATATTATTTGTCAACGTTGCAAGAGAATGCCCATCTAAGCGTGTGATGATTTCTACTGAGGATGGTGGGTATGAGTCCGCTAGTGACTATGATGAGGAGACTTTGGCTCTTATTACACATGAAGAACACGGTGGAGATGATTCTGATCATGAGACGCAATACATGGCTGCTGAAGATGCTGACAGGTATGAATGTTTAGTTGCTCAACGTGTTTTGAGTGTGCAGGTCACGCAAGCTGAGAAAAATCAGAGGCATAATCTGTTCCATACAAAGGGAGTTGTGAAGGAACGTTCTGTTTGCGTCATCATAGATGGAGGGAGCTGCAACAACTTGGCTAGCATGGAAATGGTGGAGAAGCTATCTCTCACCACAAGACCAAATCCACATCCTTACTACATCCAATGGTTCAACAACAGTGGCAAGGTTAAGGTAACACGTACTGTTCAGCTGCATTTTAGTATCTCTACATATGCTGATTATGTTGATTGTGATGTGGTACCTATGCAAGCATGTTCCTTATTACTTGGCAGACCATGGAAATTTGATAAAAATTCTGTACACCATGGTAGAAACAATCAGTATGCTCTTGTTCATAAGGATACGAATATTACTTTGCTTCCTATGACTCCTGATTCCATTTTGAAAGATGATATTCATAGAGCTAATAAAGCAACACAGGAGAAAAATAAGAGTGAAAATCAGATTGTGGCAAAAGAATTTGAGCAACAAATGAAGCCTAATAATAAACCATCTAGTGTTGCTTCTGAAACTAAATTGAAAAGTGCATGTTTACTTGCCACCAAATCTGATATTGATGAGCTAGATTTTAGCAAATCTGTTTGCTATGCTTTTGTGTGCAAAGAGGCATTATTTTCATTCGAGGACGTGCCTTCCTCTTTGGCCCCCTGCTGTCACTAACATTTTGCAGGAGTTCGCTAATGTCTTCCCACAAGACGTGCCACCGGGATTACCACCTATTCGAGGGATTGAGCATCAAATTGACTTAATTCCCGGTGCATCGCTACCCAACCGTGCACCATACCGTACCAATCCAGAGGAGACGAAGGAGATTATGCGTCAAGTACAGGATCTGCTCGACAAAGGTTATATACGTGAATCTCTTAGTCCTTGTGCTGTTCCTATTATACTAGTGCCTAAAAAGGATGGTACGTCGCGTATGTGTGTTGATTGTAGAGGCATTAATAATATTACTATTCGTTATTGTCATCCTATTCCTAGGCTAGATGATATGCTTGATGAATTGAGTGGCTCTACAATATTGTCCAAAGTTGATTTGCGTTGTGGATACCATCAAATTTGTATGAAATTGGGAGATGAATGGAAAACAACATTTAAAACTAAGTTTGGATTATATGAGTGGTTAGTCATGCCTTTTGGGTTAACTAATGCACCTAGTACTTTCACGAGACTAATGAACGAAGTTTTACTTGCTTTCATTGGACGTTTTGTGGTAGTCTATTTTGATGATATACTGATCTATAGCAAATCTTTGGAAGAACATTTGGAACATTTACGTGCTGTTTTTAATGCTCTACGTGATGCACGTTTGTTTGGTAACCTTGGGACGTGCACCTTTTGCACCGACCGAGTATCTTTTCTTGGCTATGTTGTTACTCCACAGGGAATTGAAGTTGATAAAGCCAAGATTGAAGCTATTGAGAGTTGGCCGCAGCCCAAAACGGTTACACAAGTGAGGAGTTTTCTTAGACTTGCTGGTTTCTATAGGCGTTTTGTGAGAGATTTTAGCACCATTGCTGCACCTCTCAATGAGCTTACAAAGAAGGATGTGCCTTTTGTTTGGGGTACCGCACAGGAAGACACGGTATTGAAAGATAAGTTGACACATGCTCCTTTACTCCAACTTCCTGATTTTAATTAGACTTTTGAGCTTGAATGTGATGCTAGTGGAATTGGATTAGGAGGAGTGTTACTACAAGATGGCAAACATGTTGCATACTTTTCTGAAAAATTGAGTGGGCCTAGTCTGAACTATTCTACTTATGATAAAGAATTATATGCTCTTGTTCGGACTTTAGAGACATGTCAACATTACTTATGGCCCAAAGAATTTGTTATACATTCTGATCATGAATCTTTGAAACATATTAAAAGTCAAGCTAAACTGAATCGTAGACATGCTAAATGGGTTGAATTCATTGAGACTTTCCCTCATGTCATTAAACACAAGAAGGGTAAAGAAAATGTTATTGTTGATGCTTTGTCTCATCGCTATACTATGCTTTCACAACTTGACTTCAAAATATTTGGTTTGGAGACCATCAAAGATCAATATGTGCATGATGCTGATTTTAAAGATGTAATGCAGAATTGTAAAGAAGGAAGAACATGGAACAAGTTCGTTATTAATGATGGCTTTGTGTTCCGTGCTAACAAGCTATGCATTCCTGCTAGCTCTGTTCGTCTTTTGTTGTTGCAGGAGGCGCATGGAGGAGGATTAATGGGACACTTTGGCGTGAAGAAGACAGAGGACGTACTTGCTACACATTTTTTTTGGCCAAAGATGAGACGGGATGTTGAGTGTTTTGTTGTTCGCTGCACTACATGTCAAAAAGCTAAGTCACGACTCAATCCTCATGGTTTATATATGCCTTTGCCTGTACCTAGTGTTCCTTGGGAAGATATATCTATGGACTTTGTTTTGGGTTTACCTCGAACAAAGAAGGGGAGGGATAGCATATTTGTTGTCGTGGATAGATTCTCAAAAATGGCACACTTTATACCATGTCATAAAAGCGATGATGTTGTTAATGTTGCTGATTTGTTCTTTCAGGAAATTATTCGCTTGCATGGTGTGCCAAATACTATTGTTTCAGATCGTGATACTAAATTCCTTAGCCACTTTTGGAGATGTTTATGGGCTAAGTTGGGGACTAAACTGCTTTTTAGTACTACTTGTCACCCCCAAACTGATGGACAAATTGAAGTAGTCAATAGAACATTGTCTACTATGCTTAGGGCTGTTTTGAAGAATAATAAGAAAATGTGGGAAGAATGCTTGCCTCATATTGAATTTTCTTAGAATCGTTCATTGCATTCTACTACTAAGATGTGCCCTTTTGAAATTGTGTATGGTTTCCTACCTCGTGCACCCATTCATTTGTTGCCTCTTCCATCTTCGGAGAAGGTTAATTTTGATGCTAAACAACGTGCTGAATTGATCTTAAAAACGCATGAGTTAACTAAGGAAAACATTGAGCGTATGAATGCTAAATATAAACTTGCTGGAGATAAGGGTAGAAAACATGTTGCCTTTGCACCTGGAGATCTTGTTTGGTTACATTTGTGTAAGGATAGGTTTCTTAATTTGTGCAAATCAAAGCTAATGCCACATGCTGATGGTCCTTTTAAGGTGTTGAGAAAATAAATGATAATGCATATAAACTTGAGCTGCCTGCAGATTTTGGGGTTAGTCCCACTTTAAACATTGCAAATTTGAAGCCTTATTTGGGTGAGGAAGATGAGCTTCTGTCGAGGACGACTTCATTTCAAGAAGGGGAGGATGATGAGGACATCAATACCATTGTTACACCCACAGACCCTACTGTTACATATAATGGACCAATTACTAGAGCTCGCGCACGCCAATTAAATTACCAGGTACTTTTGTTTCTTGGTAATGATTCTAATGTTCATGAGAATATGATGATGCCTAAATTGGATACATTTGTTTTGCTTACAAATGAAGGGCCTAGCTTGGAGAAGGATGAACATTGGAGCAAGAACAAGCATGGAGTTGATGGCATGCGCAAGGGGAACAAGAATGGAGTTACAAGTGATGATTTCAGGACTTTGAAGCCACCATAAGGAGTGAATGAAGCCTTGGACGAAATATACAAGATGGCACTTCATAAATTTCGTCTAGAGGCTATTCTAGGAGCTGCGTCACCTTATTATTGGGCCAGGCCCTTGTAATTTCGAAATACATAAGTATAGGCTGTTTTTAGAGTCCGTATGTGTGGGGAAACAAGAGATAGGGTTGGTTTCGGACCCCTTCCCCAAGGGCCACGAAATTTCCCCCTCTTCCTCCATATATACAGCCCTGAGGGCACCGTTTAGACTTCGGGTTTTGTTTAGATTAAATGTTCGCCATAGCTGCAACTTCGCGTACTTCGTTTGTGTTCAACGACGAGACAAAGGCGTTACACAACCCCACCTTGATCAATAAAGCTTTCCTCTTATGTTCGCGATATCCAGATTGCAATCTTAGTTTCTTGCTTGTTCTTCGTTTGCCTGCAGGAAACAGACCTTCGTTGTCAGGTTGATCGTGCTCCGGCGTGGTCAATAACCTCTTGGAGTTGGTTTAGCGATTGCTAAGGCGCGACGTCCTCGCACGTTCGTAGTCGGATCATCAAAGTCGAATTCCTCCAAAATGATAGCCACCATCTCATCGAAACGGGACACCTTTGCCTCTATCAATCATCATTACCATCCTCATCTCCTTTACGCGGTCCACTCTCCCGCACCCCGCTGTAATCCCTACTTGAACATGGTGCTTTATGCCACATATTATGATCCAATGATGTGTTGCCATCCTATGATGTTTTGAGTAGATATCCTTTGTCTTTGGGTTGATTGATGATCTAGATTGGTATGAGTTGTATGTTTTATTTTGGTGCTGTCCTATTGTGCCCTCCGTGTCGCGCAAGCGTTAGGGATTCCCGCTGTAGGGTGTTGCAATACGTTCATGATTCACTTATAGTGGGTTGCTTGAGTGACAGAAGCATAAACCCAAGTAAGGGGGTTGTTGCGTATGGGATATAGGGGACTTGATGCTTTAATGCTATGGTTGGGTTTTACCTTAATGATCTTTAGTAGTTGCGGATGCTTGCTAGAGTTCCAATCATAAGTGAATATGATCCAAGAAGAGAAAGTATGTTATCTTATGCATCTCCCTCATATGAAATTGCAATAGTGATTACCGGTCTTGTTAACAATTGCCTAGGACAATTCCACACACCGATCCATCATTATTCCACACTCGCTATTGATAATATTTAGTAATATATTTTAACTTTATGATAACAACACCTACTTTTATATTTTAGCTCTCCGATATCATGCAAAGTTATCCTCTTCATACCCACAACATAGTTGTATTTCTCATTTCTAGTTGGAAGCAAACGCTCGGTGTACGTAGAGTCGTATCAGTGGCAGATAGGACTTGAGAGAATTTTAGCTCTTGTCTGGCGCCGTTGCCGGGGAGCAATAGCGTGGGGTTGATATTCTCGTGTGTGATTGTTTGCTTTCTTCACTAAGTAGATTTTGTTTTTCCTTTTTGTTTCTGTTTAGTTGTGGGTGAAACATACAAAAAATTAAAAGAATGAAAATACCAAAAAAAATTACTTGCCTCTCATGCATAAAAAGTCTTTTCAATAAGAGAAGTGATTGGAAGGTTATGCATTGGAGAAGTGAGGGTCGACCTTGAATACTTGTGTTCATGCTCATGGAAACAATGTAAAACATTTCATGGAAGCTTCTCTGAAAATAATTATCCCATTGTATATATCCATTGTACTATAAAAATAATGTGCCAAGCTTTGGTTTTTGGATGATTAGATTGCTTGTTTACTATGTGTAGTACAAAAACAGAAACTTTGGCTGTAGTGCGTGAATTTACATTTTTTACTGGAAATTCAAATGGGTCTAAAACTTTTTGCACATTACTTCTGTACAAATTTTTTAAATTGTAATATTTTTTAGAATTTGTTGGAGTTACAGAAGTTTACTAAACTTCCAGATTACTACAGACTGTCCCGTTTTTGACAGATTCTGTTTTCTATGTTTTGATCGCTTATTTTGATGAATCTATGAGTAGTATCGGGGGGTATGAACCATGGTGAAGTTGGAATACAGTAGACATAGTTATAATATGAAATTGGAATAATTTTGCAACAGTACCTAAAGGTAGTGATTTGCTTTATTATACTAACGGATCTCACAAAGTTTTTGTTAAAGTTTTGTGTGGATGAAGTATTCGAAGATCGAGGAGATATCAATATGAAAAGAATAAAGAGAGGCAAGAGTTCAAGCTAGGGGATGCCCAAGGCACCCCAAGTAAATATTTCAAGGATACTCAAGCATCTAAGCTCGGGGATGCCCCAGTTGGCATCCCATCTTTCTTCTTCAACAATTATCGGTATACCTTGGTTTATGTTTTGTTCACATGATTTGTGTCCCTTGTGTTTTTATTTTTTTCTTTAAGAACCATGCTAGTATGATATATCCCTTCATCAATTTATATAATGATCCATGTGCTTCACTTAAATCTTTTGAGTATAACCTTATAGAATGCTCTTTGCGCTTCACTTAAATCTTTTGAGTATGGTTTTATGGAATGCTTCGTGTGCTTCACTTATGTATTTTGAGCTTGGATATTGGTTAGACTATATTAATTGTAGAATGATCCATGAAATTCACTTATATCTTTTGGAGTATGAATAATACTATCATCTAAAGCGGGTTTGGAAGAGTGTCAATTTTAGGAATTAGTGACCCCACTATTCCGAATGAGAAGAATTTTGCTTATGTGGAGAGTAGAAAATTCCCTATGCTTGTAGATCATGAAAAGAATGCTTTATGTGATGGTTATATTGATGAATTATTTCATGATGCTACTGAAAAATATTATGAGGGAGGAATATGTGCTTGTAGGAGTTGCAATAATATCAAGTTTCCTCTCTATATGCTTAAAGTTTTGAAGTTATACTTGCTTTGCCTTCCTATGCTAGTTGATTTTTGTTCCTATATATTATGTGCTCACAAAATCCCTAGGCATAGGAAGTGGGTTAGATTTAAAAGTTATAGTCATATTCTTCATGATGCTCTCTTTATGTTTCAATTCTTTTCTTTTTATGTGAGCATCATTGAAATCATCATGCCTAGCTAAAAGGCACTAAAGAAAAGCGCTTGTTGGGAGACAACCCAATATTTACCATTACTGTTTTTGAGTGTTTACATGATTAAGCTACTGTAATAATCATGTTTTATAGCTTTTGTTTCAATAAAGTTCCAAGTAAGACCTTTGGGAAGACTTGGGTGAAAGTTAATGTGATCTTGCTGTAAAAGAAAGAAACTTTGCGCTCACAAGATTAGCTGCCATTTTTTACAGAAGAGTGCTTTTGAGTTGATTCTTTTTGAAGAAGATTAATAGCCAAATTCATCACGTCAAACAAGTTATTTCATAATTTTTGGAGTAGCAGAAGTAGGGTTGTTGTTCAGGTCATTACAGACTGTTCTGTTTCTGACAGATTCTGTTTTCATTGCATGGTTTGCTTGTTTTCTAGTTTCTATGGATTATACTTCTCAATATAAATTGTAGAAATGATATGGTATAGTAGGCATTGTGTGAGAACAATTATGAACCTTGTCTTTGACAGTACGAAAGTGAATGGTTAACTCTTTTTCATACTAACCTATCTCACGAAGTTCGTTAAGTTTTGTGTGATTGAAGTTTTCAAGCTTTGGGTGAGATATCGATATGAGGAGAATAAGGAGCGGAAAGACCCTAAGCTTGTGGATGCCCAAGGCACCCCAAGGTAATATTCAAGGAAGACTCAAGCGCCTAAGCTTGGGGATGCCCCGGAAGGCATCCCCTCTTTTGTCTTCAAAACTATCGGTATACCTTACTTGGAGCTATATTTTTATTCGTCACATGATATGTGTTTTGCTTGGAGCGTATTTTCAATTTTACTTGCTGATTGAATAAAATCATTGGATCTAAAATCTTGAATGAAAAACAATGCTCCCATGGCTAGTTAATTATTTGACTACTCAGTGTCCTTCACTTATATCTTTTGGAGTAGTTTGTCATTTACTCACATGCTTCACGTACATCCTATGCGTAAATGGTTGAATGAATTGAATATCATAAATCTGACTTTATATATGTTTCATATGCTTATACCATGGGGAGTAATGACTTCGCACAAAATAAGTATAGGTAGTAAACTTATTGAAAGTTAGCAAACGCAGAATTGGTTACTTGAACAATTCATGAAAGAATATTGAAGGAAGAGAGATTTCACATATAAATGTACTATCTTGAACATCTTTTGTAATTGTGAGCACTCATTAAAATATGACATGCTAAAAGGTTGATGTTGGACAAGGAAGACAACTTAATGGGTTATGTTTTCCTATATCCGAAACATTATATTGTCTTGGATCATCCAACATGTTGAGCTTGCCTTTCCTTCTCGTGCTAGCCAAATTCTTTGCACCAAGTAGAAATAACACTTGCGCTTCCAAACATCCCTTAAACTAGTTTTGCGATGAGAGTCCACCATACCTACCTATGGATTGAGTAAGATCCTTCAAGTAAGTTGTCATTGGTGCATGCAATAAAAATTGCTCTCTAAATTTGTATGATCTATTAGTGCAAAGAAAATAAGCTTTATACGAACTTGTGATAGGGAAGAAATAAAAGCGACGGACTGCATAATAAAGGTCTTTATCACAAGCGGCAATATAAAGTGACGTTCTTTTGCATTAAGATTTTGTGCATCCAACCATAAAAGCGCATGACAACCTCTGCTTCCCTCTGCGAAGGGCCTATATTTTACTTTTACCTTCTACCCTTATACAAGAGTCATGGTGATTTTCACCTTTCCTTTTTACACTTTTTCCTTTGGCAAGCACTTTGTGTTGGAGCGATCCGGATATATATATATATATATATATATATATATATATATATATATATATATATATATATATATATATATATATATATATATATATATCCCCTTGGATGTAGGTTGTCATAAAGTATTATTGTTGACATTACTCTTGAGGTAAAAGGTTGGGAGGCGAAACTATAAGCCCCTATCTTTCTCTGTGTCCGCTTAACACTTTGAACCCATAAATATCACATGAGTGTTAGCAATTGTGAATGATTAAATGATAGTTGAGTATGTGGAGTTTGCTAAATCAAAGCTCTAACATAGACCCTTCCTGAAAATAAGATGAATTGCAATTGTTTGATGACTGAAAAAATAGTTTGTTAGTTTCAAGAAAGTTTATGATCTATACTTTAAGATGTGAATAGCTTGTTACTTGATCATGAAAAGTTTTATATGATGAGCTATTGTTATGACATATACTGATGGGAGAAAAGGTGATTGAAATTATCATTGATCAAACTTGTGCACTTGCTAGCATTCACACTTCATAAATTATTTCTTTTATCATTTACCTACTCGAGGACGAGCAGGAATTAAGCTTGGGGATGCTGATACGTCTCCAACGTATCTATAATTTATGAAGTATTCATGCTATTATATTATCCATCTTAGATGTTTTATATGCATTTATATGCTACTCCCTCCGTAAACTAATATAAGAGCGTTTAGAATACTAAAATAGTGATCTAAACGCTCTTATATTAGTTTACAGAGGGAGTATTTTATATGATTTTTGGGACTAACCTATTAACCTAGAGCCCAGTGCCAGTTTTTGTTTTTTCCTTGTTTTAGAGTTCTACAGAAAAGGGATACCAAACGGAGTCCAACTGACGTGCCAATTTTTGTCGACTTTTTATGGACCAAAAGAAGCCCACGGAGCATCGGAGATGGACCAGAAGAGTCCCAAGACGTCCACGAGGGTGGAGGGCACGCCCTACCCCCTGGGCGCGCCCCCTATCTCGTGGACAACTCGGAGACCCCCTAACGTGAAACTGACGCCAAAAATTCCTATAAATACAGAAACCTCCAGAAAATAACCTAGATCAGAAGTTCCACCGCCGCAAGCTTCTGTAGCCACGAGAAATCAATCTAGGGCCTCTCTGGCACCCTGCCGGAGGGGGCCAACATCACTGGAGGCCATGGAAGAGGATCTCGGAGGGGCCATCATCGCCATGAAGGCCAAGGACCAGAGGAAGAACCTCTCCCCATTTAGGGGGGAGGCCATGGAGGAGGAAGCACAAGGGCGAGAACCTCTCCTTCTCTCTCTCCGTCGCGCTGGAGTGCCATCGGGAGGGGAATCATCGCCTCGGTGATCATCTTCATCAACATCACCATCATCATCAACATCCTCATCTCTTATACGCGGTCCACTCCCCCGCACCCCGCTGTAATCCCTACTAGAACATGATGCTTTATGCCACATATTATGATCCAATGATGTGTTGCCATCCTATGATGTTTTCAGTAGATACACTTTGTCTTTCGGTAGATTGATGATCTAGATTGGTATGAGTTGTATGTTTTATTTTGGTGCTGTCCTATTGTGCCCTCTGTGTCGCGCAAGCGTGAGGGATTCCCGCTGTAGGGTGTTGCAATACGTTGATGATTCTCTTATAGTGGGTTGCTTGAGTGACAGAAGCATAAACCCGAGTAAGGGGGTTGTTGTGTATGGGATATAGGGGACTTGATGCTTTAATGCTATGGTTGGTTTTTACCTTAATGATATTTAGTAGTTGCGGATGCTTGCTAGAGTTCCAATCAGAAGTGCATATGATCCAAGAAGAGAAAGTATGTTAGCTTATGCCTCTCCCTCATATGAAATTGCAATAGTGAGTACCGGTCTTGTTAACAATTGCCTAGGACAATTCCGCACGCCGATCCATCATCATTCCACACTCGCTATTTCTAATATTTAGTAATATATTCTAACTTTATGATAACAACACCTACTTTATATTTTAGCTCTCCAATATCCTGCAAAGTTATATCCTCTTCATACCCACAACGTAGTTTTATTTCTCATTTCTAGTTGGAAGCAAACGCTCAGTGTACGTAGAGTCGTATCAGTGGTAGATAGGACTTGAGGGAATATTGATCTTACCTCTAGCTCCTTATGGGTTCTACACTCCATAATTATCACTTCCACCATTGGGAATTGCTACGATGATTCCCTGCACTTGGGGATTATCAACTGTCAATCTCGAGACTAACGCAGGACTGATCATCCAGGTTGAAGCGGCCTATGTCAGGACCCATATTGGGACGGTAGGGAAGCATAGAAATGTCCGAGGTATAGATACAGTTGCTTCTCATAAGTGGTAGTAACGTTGTGTCAACAGTAGCTGGATCGCCTTCCACCATCATTGGATAGTTTTGTCCAAGGAAGAGCGAGTTTCCTCCAAGACTTTCAATACTGAACCATGGAGAAGGTGTTGGTGCTAGTAAACTAGTATCCATCCCGAATACCCTGCAACGGATGTTGGAATAGGTCCGGAGAGTGCGACCATGCGAGACAACACCTGCTTCCTTAGTAAAATTAGCAGTGCCCTGTATACAAACAAGAAGAAGAGGTGATCCATCGGAATAAGTTGCCAGGCGCCACTGAGTATATGGGTCCGGCTCAACCTCATGCTCGTGATCATCAGCATCGCCATATCCCCCTTGGTTATAAAAATTTAGAAGTATAGGTGGTGGAATGTTCACAGGACCTTGGAAACACAAGAAGGTTAATTAATTAGTAAAGGGAAACTAGCTAACCCGCATGCATGTGGATGAAACAATTATAATTACGGTGGAAGACAAACGTAGCGAAAGCATGATGATTCCATGCAAAAACAGTGCCACGAGTGGTGGCAGCAAACACAAGACCCTCATATTGAATTGCATCACAGTACTCATCCGTGTATAGAAATTGATTTTTGAGCAATATCCATCGAGGCGTGGAAGTAAGGAAGGCAACAAGCTTGTCGAAGATAGCAATAACTTCATAGTTCGAGTAATCCCTAGAGCGGCTGGTAACTCGACAAATTGCTATCTTCCGTAGACGACAATCACCATGATCGTATTTGAACTCACGTAGAATACCGGTGTACTCAACCTCTAGGCCGTCATCTGAGATTTTTGGAAGTGGAACCCAGTGACGAGTGTACACATTCACAAGTTCCCACTCGCAGTTGTACCCAATGTCAACAACCCAATCTCCATTTGCACCTGCCAAAGCCTTGCCCTCAAGCGATGGCATCTTAACATCATACGTATCATTATCAAGCGGCATCAACTTGCACAAGGCGAGGCTTCCCTCGTCCCCGCGCCAGTCAGCAGGGTCACGGGGAAGAAGATAGGGGAGATCAAACCGCTCCGGGACCCTTGGGTTCCTTGCAATGATGTTATTAGTTGAGTCGAGAATGGTCTTGAACGAACCTGCCATGCTAGCCGAGGTGATGACGTCACACCAATCAATGAGTTCCTCCACCAGATCGGGGCAAGAATAACGGGGTCGTTTCCGGCCTATTCCCTCCATGTATAAGATGATCGATCAATGGTAGAAGGAAGGGTGAAGGCGAATGGAGGAGGGAGGAAGAGCGTGCGACATCAGTTCCAAATCCAGAGGGAAAGGCGAAGAGGCGGTGGACGGTTGCCACGGTATACGAGGAGGCGCCTGGGGAGCGAACGGTTGCCACAGAGGTCACACACTGATGACAAGGGCCGAGTGAACCGCATGCGTATATCGCACACACCTTGATCTGGTTGACCGTTTCTTTTGTGTTGCCTAATCACAAACAGTTCATCCGAGTGAACCGTATGTTGTATATCGCACACACCTTCATCTGGCTAACCGTTTCTTTTGTGTTGCCTAATCACAAACAGTTCATCCGATTGAACCGTATGTTGTGTATCGCACACGCCTTCATCTGGCTGCCCGTTTCTTTTGTTCCTCCTCATCGCAAACAATTAATTGAACCTAACCGTATGCCCTTAATCGCACACGCAACTAAAACCTGAACCGTGTTTCATGCATCCGTGATCACAAACGTTTTATACATTTCTGACAATTTTCATACAACACCGTTTGCGACTATTGCATCGCACACAGTTTCTCGAAGGGTCTCTGATCATAGTGTCGCGTTAGCAGCATCCTGCAGTAGTGGTAGTACTACACATTGCAGACGGAGAGGGAAAACATCTGGAGGGGTTTTCTCGATATTTGGCATTCTTCGGATAGATGAAAGAAAGGGGACGGTTCCATGCTCGGCATGCTAGGGGCATGTGACAGATGGACGAATTGCATATTCGGATTCTTTGGATTTTTCTGAGCAACTTTCATATATAAATTATTTTCATTTCACTTACAGTTTAATTACTATGAGTTTCCAAAGTTTTAAGCATGGGATGGCATGTACGGTGATGGATTCGAGGGGGAAACATTGGGAGCTGGGAGAGGAGCTCACCGCAGAGCTGTAGGCGTGCTCGGGGAAAGCCGGTGTGGTCGGAGTAGAGTGGAAGATTGATGTGGCAGCCGAGGCAGAGGCAAACGGAGACGGTGATGCGTGCGTCGACGTGGTGGCCTCGCGTCCTCGATCCGATGGCATAGGGTACGATGATGAGCACGACAGAGCGGCTGGATAATCTTTGGTGGCTCGGAATGGCACCGGTGCACGTGGGCAACGACGACTCGGCGATCTCCCTACTCGAGGAGCAAAGCATAGAGGGATTGGGGAGCGAGAGAAAGGGGATCTGGGGCGAGAGGCGGGAAGTGGGTGTCTAGTGTTCGTGGAGAGGGCGAGGGGTGGCCTTATCCACGCCTCGGAGGTGCGGGATCACTGACTCGGGCCGCATCCGCGCGCGAACGGACAAGCAGCATCCAAGGCGAGGGGTTGAAGGAGACACAGTGGTGGGTTGGGCCTCCACTGTGGACCTAGAGCCCATTGGTACCATAGGCCTCTATTCCTTTCTCTCTCTTTTTCTTTTTCTGTTTTGCATATTGTTAGGCCACTAAAAGAGTTTTGTAAAATATGGAATTGTGCCACATAAATACTTTGCAATATTTAGCACTGCCATAAAAGGTTTTGAGGCAAGATAATTTCATCTGAATTTTGTTTAAATGAAATTGGATTAACAAGGGTTCTTTAGGTACTATTTTTGGGTGACAACTTTTCATTAACCAAACAAGTGACATAGTTTTTCTCCACCACAATTAACTATGGATTATTTGCCAACACATGAACTTTTTATTTTCTTATTTTGGAATTTAAATCTTTCACTTGAAATTTGAATTTTGAAATTGGCTTGGATCTTTATCAAAGGCAATTTGACTTAGTCAAACTTGATTACAAGGCACCATTAGGGGGACCTAGAAATTCACCCAAGGACATACATGTGATTTTTCAACCAACCTTGGTGCACATTTGAATTATTCACATTAAATGCCCAGAAACTCAATTAATGCATAAAAAGGGCCAAACGAATCTGGAATAATTCCAAATTTAAACACGACACTCATATAGTTCTATGTTTGCTTTGTAAAAAAAATCAAGAGGGGGGCAGCGTATGTCGTTTCACACACAAAGGTGACACATTCCCTCTCGAAACCACACACCTTCTTCAGAGAAGCTACAATTTGCAAGAAGCTTATGCCAAAACTTGTCCCATTCGGCCAATTTTTTTACCACAACATGCTGATGCCATGAATTGACACCATGCCAAGTTTCATGATTTTCAGGCGAGTTTGGGATTTGAAGGAATTTAAAAACCAAGTTTCTCAATGTTTCCGGTCGAGCCACGATGCCGAGATGTTTGAATTTCATTCCCATTCTTGGATGGGACCTATAAATTCACCCAAAGACACACATGTGATTTTTCAACAAACTTTGGTGCACTGGAGCATGTGCTTGTAGTTCAAATTTGAATTATGCACATTAAATGCCTAGAAACTCAATTAATTCATAAAAATGCCAAACGAACACGGAATAATTCCAAATTTTAACACGACACTCATATAGTTTCATGTTCACTGTAGATAATTGTTCTAGCGATTCAAACACCATGATTTCCCTCTGAAACACCATTTTTCCTTTCCGGACATAATGAAAAAATCAGGTATACCACAAACAGTTTACTAGCAAGAATCGTGTGGGATGCGATATAAAATATCTTGGCGCACCGTCTTGTCTGGCTTACGCAGGAAGCTTTATCGTCTACAGTCCATCACCTGTGCTTGAACCACACTTGGGCACCAGTTTCTCACGGCACCGAGCGAAATCTTTCTGCCACCGCGGAAATATCTATCTCCTAGGCCCCTCCCTCCCACCAAAAGCCACATTCCCACTGTTACTCCTTGCTTTCCAAGTTCAAACCTTCACTGCTTCTTACTGGCAGCTCAGCCTCCTCGCCTATGACCCTTCTTCTTGCAGCGTCGCCTCCTCGCCGACAACCCTTCTTCTTGTAGCGCCGCCTCCTTGCCACCGACCCTTCTTCTTGCTGCGCGGCCTCCTCGCTGACGACCCTTCTTCTTGCTGCACGGCCTCGTCGATATGGTTAGATAATCCACACCCCACCCACACAATCCTCCTCCTTCCCCGTCCCACATTCCCCGACCGACGGTGCGACACCTTCCGCCGAAATCACTGACCCCGTCCTCCAATTAAGCGCCGCCCACAGTCATTTTGCACGCAGTATAACATGGAGCTCAGTAGCATCTGGCAGCGAAGAAGCAAATCGTGGCCGCGCGCGCGGACGAGGTCGCTATGGCTGCCATGCATGCCGATCACCAGATCTGGGAGGAGCACCTCGTCTTCGAGGCCACGGTCGACACCGCCACGCGGTTATCTACTTTAACATACAGTTCGTGTTGTCTTCTCCAGGCCACCTCTAGTGCCTTCTAGTGATTTGTCCTATGTAATGCTAATATGCAATCTGATATTCTAAAATGTAATGTTCGGTTAATAGTTTGGTCCAACAATTGATACATTTCGTAGTAGTGTTCTCAAACATTCTTTGTTTCTTTAACTGTCTAATCTTCTTACATGTTTCTATTCTGCAATGGCATGCTCAGTTAACTGTTTTGGTTCATTTGGTCTATCGTCCATTTAACTATTTGGTTCAATTCTGCAATTTAATTTTCATTTGTTGTGGGTACAATTTCCTATTGTTATGCATGTGAGAAATAAAGCGAATTTGGTTGTAACATCTCAAAATTCTAAATTTTGGAATGTTTTATTAAATAAATAGTTTTGATTGTTTGTTTGATTGTTGTGTGATTGATTGACTGAAAGTGAGTGAAATTGAAAATTTTGAAAGTTAAATGAGAGGAAATAAAAGGAATTTCCGAAACTTTCATTTTGTATTTATGATCTCCATGGATTCAAATTATTTTCAAATACAAAACCCTAGAGAGAAGATGACATGACTTCTTCCATTTAAAATGAAAATGGTGTTTGAAAATATTTGAATTTCATTTTGAAATATTTTCAAATTTAGAAACTTTAAGCAACTCAATGATATCATGAGAGAAGATAAAATGACTTCTTCAAAACATATGAAATATGAGTTGGAAGTTTCAAAGAATTCAAATTTAAAGTCCCTTTGAAATTATTTTCAATTTGGAGTTATTTGGGTTTTATTCAAATTATTTTTCTTCAAAAATAAAATATATGGAAATTAGGGTAAAATGATTCCTTACATTAGAAAATTGGAGAGAAATTAATTTGAATTTATGTAGGTATTCTTAAAATTATTTTGATGAGGTTTTATTGCAACAATAGCATTGTTTCTTTATTTTATTTCTTGTGTATTTTATTTCACACCAGGAAAATGTTCATGTTGTAGATAATCTTTTTATGAAACTTTAGATATATAATATGCCTATATAAAATTTTATTTTATTTTATTTATTCAGTTTTCTTTCTGTTTCTATTTTAAAAAAAACTATACGTGCGGCCCATAATTATTTGTCGCCCACACACCTTGCATAGTGGCAGCGGGCGCCTCATCTTACTTTTTTTTATCCTAAATGGGACAAGCCCAGTCAACCTTTTTCTTCCTAGTTTTTTTTATTCTTTCTTCCTTCGGCAAAACAAAACTGCAGATAGTACGCGCGCGGCCGGCCGATGGCCTTTAGGCCCATGCGAGGCGTTTGGATTTTCTCCCTATTTCGTTTATTTTACATCTACGTTTAGTCCCACATTGCCTAGCCTTAAATGTTTATGCATCCCTTCAACCTATAAATATAGAGCCATAGTGCCTCCAAAAATCATCCGATTCGGGTTAAATCAATATATTTTGGTTTGACTAGATTCATTAAAGAAAAATATTTTTCTCCTCTCCGGCGGGACTTCTGAAAGTTGTCTCCTCTCTCTGAAGTCGTCTTTTCTCTACCTTATAAAGGTACCTTTCTTCGTTTTTTTACTTCCTTAGTTTATTATTTCTACACTAGTACGGTAAAATAATTAGATTATCAATTAGTCCATGTATTTATACAATAGACTTAGAATTTTTTTAGCCGTACCTATTTTCTTCCGTAAAATAGCTTGGCCCTAATTTTTCAAATAGCCATAATTTTTTTACTCGTTCATTCAAATTAGATGAAACCAACGCCTATAGTTTCGTCTTGTTTTCACCTATCCAGTGAACCTGTTACATCAACTTTTTGAAATTTTCAAATTTTGAAATTTATTCAGATTCATATTCCAACTTCGTTTAATCTTAACTTGAGTTTTATAACTCCGTTTGAGTTGATTCTTTTTGCAAATAGAAGCTCTTGACCTAAACTTTCTGATAAGGCCAAATCCACCTAATTTTGGTACTGTTAGAAACTGTTTTCTGTTGCAAGAGTTAATTATTTGTTTTTGAGGTTTTTTGAGATCTTTTCTTCGATTCTTTGCATGATTGCTTATGTGTGGTTACTATTGCTTGCTTACGATAGATTGACCGGATGTGAAGAGTGGAACTATCAGGAGTTATGAGTGCGAATTGTCTTCATCAACAGTACAAGGCAAGTTCACACTTTGATCATACTTTTCATACCCAGTTTTAATGCATTAGTTTCAACCCTCAAACATTGCATGAGTAGGATTGATAACATGTGGGTATCGGGAAGTAGTTGATGAGGTAGAACCTATAGTCTTATATTCAAACCTTGGGAGTTACTGCGTTATGCTTACTGATATGCTATGCTCGTAGACGTGGTTTGGTTTTGAGAGAATTCATGAAAGATGTGAGAGTTATTGTTAACTAAGGTTTAACTTAAGGTGGCTACTTTAATACACATTTGGGGGGATTGGTTGGGGCACCCTGGAGCACCCAGTGGTTTGCCCGGGCACCTGGAGAACCCAGTGCTTGCCCAAGGGGATCCCGGAGTACCCGTGTGACCACCCTATGGAATGCCACCCAGACTCAAAGGGATCATAAGATTATTCATGCTAGAAACTTCCATGTGCAGCGACAAGCTATTATGGGCTCTAGCATAGTTGAGTGTGTTGCGTGACCTCTTTTAGTGGTAGACTAGCAGATGTAGGGGATGTAGTTTGGTACTGTCTACCCAGAGTAAATAGTTAATGTTTCTGAAAGACTGTGTCTCGGTGATCCGTTTCTCAAACACCACTTAGTGCGAGAAATCCAGCGGAGGAGATCAAGTCTTGTGGGGAAAAGTGGGCAAACCTCTGCAGAGTGTGCAAACTAATCATGATTAGCCGGGTCCCCAGTTATGGACATCTTGAGTATCTGGTACTTGAATTATTGGTTTGATCTCATCACTTTACTTAATAAATTTGTTGGGTTAATATTATTATTTTGGGATTGAGTTGGAGGAATCTTCGCCAGATTTTTCAACAAACTTTGTAGTTAAATAAAATATAATCCTTTGTTGTAGGGAAAAACTAGCTTTATGCAAAATTAAACCTAGAGCCTCCACCAGCCAAATATGCATGTAGTGATTATTCAGCATAGCTCTACAGTGTGAAATTGCCAGTACATTCAATGTACTGACCTATATGGTTGCAACGTCTCATGTTGCAGCATTCTTACGACGAGTAAGTGATACGTTAGGGTTATGATTTCTACACTCAACATTGCCGTTGGTGTTGATGGGAATCCACAACCTTATTGTTACTTCCACCATACGGATTGAGGTAATAGTATTTACACTACTTTATACATGTGATTTACCTCTGTTATCAATACTCGAGTACTGTGTGTGTCAGCATACCGATCCAGGGATGACACTTAAGCACAGAGACTTGACCGTCTGAGGTCGGGTCGCTACAAGATGGTATCAGAGCACATGTTGACTGTAGGACGTGACCCCTAGAAATTGGCAAGCCCATAGGAAAGATTTTATCTAAAAATCTATTTTCAAAAAGATCTTTTTCCTCTCTTTTGAGCTTATTCAAATATTCCCTTTTAGTTAGACTATACCCCGTTTCCCTTTTGACCACGCGAAGATTCAGCTGATGAGACCACTCCGAGAAGGACAAGATATCGGACAGCTAAGACCACTTCGGAATGAAGAGGATTTTACCAAGAATTATAGTACTGGAAACTACAACGGTTGAAGACTCCGAAGACTAGGAGAATGTGAAAGCTCTGTAGAATTTCCAGAATTGGTATGACCTAGGAAGGCTACACTTATGGAACTAGTCAGACTATTGAAGCTGTCAATACCCGAGATCAAGGCGTGTTGGAGAAAGACCGGAACATGGAGCTTTAAAACTCAAGGTTTTTGTCGAGAAAACCCTAAGGAAAAAGATATCAACTATGGAATGATAGCTCATGGTAATGACAAGGGCAGAAACACGGCTAACCATGATGTCATCACCCGCTTATGCTATTGTCACTGTGCTGAGATAGGCATGCATTTCTTCGGAAGGATTGGATGGTAGAAGGTTGATGGAGCATCTATCTGCAAAGGATGTAGTTTTAGCCTTAGCTGGTGTATCGCCGGGATCTGGAGTATTACATGAAGAATTTTTAGATGGACCTTTAGGAAGTTGTATTTGACAAAGAAGTATTTCGTGAAGACCTTAGGACCCAGAAGCTGGAAGTAGCCAAGTTGGAAGAGTAAAACCTCGAGATACCGGAGATTCTTCAGGAACTGAAGGACAGTAGGACCATGGTTCATGCCAAGGATGTTGAAACCCAGAAGTTGGAACGCAACTCCAAAGGATGTCACGAGAGACTTCGCGTCAACAGAGATGATCTGGCAAAAGAATTTGAGAAGGACAAGCACGATCGGAAGAAGCCATCGGAGACATGAACAAGACTTGAAGAGTTTGGAGATTATGAAGATTTATTGACCTTTAGAAGACCCAACCCATGTTATATACCTACGTTAGATTCGACGTTTGTGAGCTGTCATTTTGTTTGATATTTTTCCGGGCGCCACAAATAAAATCTGTCTTTTCAAAACTATTGTTTGCATTGTGTGTATCCCTCTCTATGTCTCTTATCTCACCCCACAACCCCTGGACCCAATAGAGGATGAATGGAGATGAACTCATATTTCCGGGACCAATAAGTCAATTGGAGACAAACCGATGGATTCAGAACATGGAAGATCATATGGAGAATAATAATATAGTCGGAAAGGATATGACACAGCATGCTCTTCAGTGCTCTGAAGGAGGTGCCTCTACTTGGTGGAGGATGTACCAAACCATCAATGGATGGCAAGGAGTAACCACTTGGAAAGAATTTAAGTTGACTATGCTAAAGTCTCGTCTTGTGTCCCCGAATTTGAAGCCTTATGGAAATGATATGAAGAAACCATGTGCATGCAAGTTTTGTGGAGAAATAGGACACAACCACAAAGAACACAAGGATGAATGCCCTAATTGTGAAGGAAGTCACCCAGCTGAAAAATGCCCCACTAGGCAGATCATTTGTTTCTTGTGTGAAGGGACTACCCACTACCCTGCTCAGTGTCACATTTACCCCATAGTACAACGAACCATCCAGCAGAAGAAAGAAGCAACGAAAGGAGCCCCCATGGAATTTTTAGAAGAACCTGTGATGAAGGAAGAGTTGGAGGACACACCCAAAGAAGGCCCAATTAAACCCTGCACCAAGTCATGCTATTCATGTGGAGAAGAAGGACACATCTCCTAGAATTGTCTCAAGGGGGATCTAGTAGCATTCTCGACAGTGGAAGTAGAGTATGACCCACAAGGAATAGAAGCCCCGATTGGCATGGAAAAGTCCAGGAAGAGAAATAGATTGGATCCCAGGAACAACCCAATTTCTACAAAGAAGGACCTGAGTCATATCACATGTTCAGGTGCAAAGATTCAGGGCACTATTTCAACGATTACCCAAAAAGGAAGCCGAGGACCCAAGGAGGCTATGTAATCACAAGGAAACCTCTAGGCTTGTCACAAGTAATATGTTTCCTCTGTAATGAAGCAGGGCACTTTGCCAGATATTGTCCCAAAGAGAAGGAGGCTTGTGCTAAATAGCTGAGTCTGTGAGAAGTATAGTAGTAGTAGTGGGAACAATTATTTTGTATCGAGGCGTTGAGTTGAGGCATGTAATGGAAATGCAGGAGATTGAAATGATTTGAGAATTAATGAAATTAGCATCACTCGTACTGATTTGGATTTTATGAGTAGTGACTCTATGAAGGAAGATTTTGACCATTTTCGAGGATATGAGAAATATGGTTTATGGTATATTTGGTGCATTTTAAGGGTGGTAGTACATTGTGAGGACACTTGAACCCTGGAGAAGATAAGGATATTCCACGGAGTGGACTTCAGACAAATAAGTACGAGTTTTATCTCGATATGAGGGATACCCTAAGATTATGAAGAGATGAAGTACTATTGGATATAAAGGAGTTATAATGTTGGTGATATGGAGCAATAGTAACCCCATGATGAGTCTGAGTAATCACGTCTTAGTTTGGTACAAATGGAAGGAAGGGAGACAGTACAATTGGATGGATTTTAAGTATGCTAGGAAGCTGGATGTTGGAATAATGATTAGTTGCCCCGATGATGAGTTCAAGGTTTACAAGTGATGAGATGGGCCATAACCCACAGGCTCCAGGACCTGCCAAGAAGCAAGCACACTCTTGCTGAAGGAAAAACCCTGGAAGAGATCACGACCCTACCGACCGATGATTTTATAGGAGTAACACAAAACCTGAGAGTTGTCAAGGAAAGATAGATGTTTGTTTGGCTTGCAGAATCCATGGATTTATCTGAACTTAGTTCGTTGACAAGAGAAATTATGCAATGCTTGTGAGGATGACCGAGTGTTAGAATGTGAGATTCGCTAAACCATATACAGGGTAATGATTTGGGTGCGGGATGGATTGATCACCATACCGACTTACTCTTATTATTCGCCTTGCTATATCGGATGGTAAATCTGAGTGACTTACCCATAGTAGAGCGATGACGATCAAAACCTTGTTTAAACCTTAGAATTGTATGATAATTTTTTCCCTTGTACATGGCAGCTGTTGCCAATCGTAGGATATATGGTGAGGTTCAACCCAGACCCATTTCCTGCAGGACAAACCATAAATTGTTGACCACCATGAGATATCGATAGTTGTTTAGTATTGGCGCCATACCTATCAGCTAAGAAGACCCAGTCTCTGAAGGACCATACCAAGATAAAAGGACAGAAGAATTGAGGAAAAGGTTATGTCATTAGCGAAAGAACCAGAGAAGGAATTATACTGAAGATCTGAGAAGACCGGCCTTGTCAAGAATAAGGATGGAGTATATGAGTATTGATGGAACCGTAACAATGCTTCTAAGATGTTAGCACCCCAGATCCCCTGTGATGATCGATGGATTTTGAGAAGACCCCGACCCTAACCTATTTCTTTCGAGCCTCTCCGAATCTCAAGGACGAGATTCATTTTAAGGGTGGTAGGTTTGTAACATCCCAAAATTCTGAATTTCGGAATGTTTTATTAAATAAATAGTTCTGATTGTTTGTCTGATTGTTGTGTGATTGATTGACTGAAAGTGAGTGAAATTGAAACTTTTGAAAGTTAAATGAGAGGAAATAAAAGGACTTTCCCAAACTTCCATTTTGCATTTATGATCTCCATGAATTCAAATTATTTTCAAATACAAAACCCTAGAGAGAAGATGACATGACTTCTTCCATTTAAAATGAAAAGGGTGTTTGAAAGTATTTGAATTTCATTTGGAAATATTTTCAAATTCAGAAACTTTAAGCAACTCAATGATTTTCATGAGAGAAGATAAAATGGATTCTTCAAAACATATGAAATACGAGTTGGAAGTTTCAAAGAATTCAAATTTAAAGTCCCTTTGAAATTATTTTCAATTTGGAGTTATTTGGGTTTTATTCAAATTATTTTTCTCCAAAAATAAAATATATGGAAATTAGGGTAAATTGATTCCCTGCATTAGAAAATTGGAGAGAAATACATTTGAACTTATGTTGGTATTCTTAAAATTATTTTTACGAGGTTTTATTGCAATAGTAGCACTCTTTGCTTTATTTCATTTTTTGTGGATTTTATTTATCACGAGGAAAATGACCATGTTGTAGAAAATATTTTTATGAAAATTTTGATATATAATATGCCGATATAAAGTTTTATTTTATTTTATTTATTCAGTTTTCCTTCTGTTTCTACTAAAAAAATTGTACATGCGGCACATAATTATTTTTCGCCCACACACGTAGCATAGTGGCAGCGGGCGCCTTATCTTACTTTTTTTTCTCCTAAATGGGCCAGGCCCACCCAGCCTTTTTCTTCCTAGATTTTTTATTCTTTCTTCCTTTGGCAAAAAAACTGCAGACCGTACGCGCGCGGCCGGCCGATGGCCTTTAGGCCCATGCGAGGCGTTTGGATTTTCTCCCTGTTTCCTTTATTTTACATCTACGTTTAGTCTCACATTGCCTAGCCTTAGATGTTCACGCATCCCTTTAACCTATAAATATAGATCCATATTGCCTCAAAAAATCATCCGATTCGGGTTAAATCAATATATTTTGGTTTGACTAGATTCATTAAAGAAAAATATTTCTCTCCTCTCCGGCGGGACTTTTGGAAGTTGTCTCCTCTCTCCGAAGTCGTCTTTTCTCTACCTTATAAAGGTACCTTTCTTCTTTTTTAAATTCCGTAGTTTATTATTTCTACATTAGTACGGTAAAATAATTAGGTTATCAATTAGTTCATGTATTTATACATGAGACTTAGAATTTTTTTTAGCCGTACCTATTTTTCTTCCTAAAACAGCTTGGTCCTGATTTTTCAAATAGCCATAATTTTTTACTCGTTCATTCAAATTAAATGAAACCATCGCCTATAGTTTCCTCTTGTTTTCACCTATCCAGTGAACCTGTCACATCAAGTTTTCGAAATTTTCAAATTTCGAAATTTATTCAGATTCATATTCAAACTTCGTTTAATCGTAACTTGAGTTCTATAACTCGGTTTGAGTTGATTCTTTTTGCAAATCGAAGCTCTTGACCTAAACTCTCTGATAAGGCCAAATCCACCTAATTTTGGTACTGTTAGAAAATTTTTTCTGTTGCAAGAGTTAATTATTTGTTTTCGAGGTTTTCTGAGATCTTTTCTTCGATTCTTATGCATGATTGCTTATGTGTGGTTACTATTGCTTGCTTACGATAGATTGACCGGACGTGACGCGTAGAACTATCAGGAGTTATGAGTGCGAATCCTCTTCATCAACAGTACAAGGCAAGTTCACACTTTGATCATACTTTTCATACCCAGTTTTAATGCATTAGTTTCAACCCTCAAACATTGCATGAGTAGGATTGATGACATCTGGGTATTGGGAAGTAGTTGATGAGGTATAACCTATTGTCTTATAATCAAACCTTGGGAGTTACTACGTTATGCTTACTGCTGCTCGTAGATGTGGTTTGGTTTTGAGAGAATTCATGAAAGATGTGAGAGTTATTGTTAACTAAGGTTTAACTTAAGGTGGCTACTTTAATACACATATGGGTGGATTGGTTGGGGCACCCTGGAGCACCCAGTGGTTTGCCCGGGCACTTGGAGAACCCAGTGCTTGCCCAAGGGGATCCCGGAGTACCCGTGTGATCACCCTATAGAATGCCATCCAGGCTCAAAGGGATCATAAGATTATTCATGCTAGAAACTTCCGTGTGCAGCCACAAGCTATTATGGGCTCTAGCATAGTTGAGTATGTTGCATGACCTCTTTTAGTGGTGGACTAGCAGATGTAGGGGATGTAGGTTGGTACTGTCTACCCAGAGTAAAGAGTTAATATTTCTGAAAGACTGTGTCTCGGTCATCCGTTTCTCAAACACCATGTAGTGCGAGAAATCCAACGGAGGAGATCGAGTCTTGTGGGGAGAAGTGTGAAACCTCTGCAGAGTGTACAAACTAATCATGATTAGCCGTGTCCCTGGTTGTAGGAAAAAACTAGCTTTCTGCAAAATTAAACCTAGAGACTCCACCAGCCAAATATGCATGTAGTGATAGCCATTATTCAGCATTGCTCTATAGTGTGAAATTGCCAGTACATTCAATGTACTGAACTATATGGCTGCAACGTCTCATGTTGCAGGATTCTTACGATGAGTAAGTGATACATTAGGGTTACGATTTCTACACTCAACTTTGCCGTTGGTGTTGATGGGAATCCAAAACCTTGTTGTTACTTACGCTATATGGATTGAGGTAATAGTATTTACGTTACTTTATACATGTCACTTTCCTCTGTTATAAATCCTCAAGTACGGTGTGTGTCAGCATACCGATCCAGGGATGACACTTCAGCACAGAGACTTGACCGTCTGAGGTCGGGTCGCTACATTGTTTGTACTCAATACATATTCTACTGATAATATGGCAACTCTCAGTTAACCTCATCAAGATCTTCCTAATATGTGTTGTAGGGAAACAATGGGAGACACTACGGTTTACCATCGAGGTGTGCTCATGCATGGTCCTTTCGCTAATAGCACATTATTGTGCCATTGTAGGAATCATCCTAATATTTAGGTTTCTTACAATTTGGTCTTGCACATGTAGGTCCTGCTGTCAGAGGCTTAGACCCACTGTTCGACCCATTTTGCGTATGGGGAAATGAGATGTCCATGAATATCAGTCAAGTCAAGCAACTCAGAAAGATTGTTAGAATGAAGAAACTTGCGACAAATAACACCAAGATCTCTGTTTGCACAATGAAGAAGACATCAGTCAACTATAGGATGGTACTAACTCTTTTACCTTGTTTTTACCCCTTGCGCCATTTCAAAATTTTAACAGTGATTTATGGATATCGTTGTTTTCAGTACTTTTCAAAGCAGTTCACTGATGATTACCTCTCAAAACACCTGCATGGTCAAGAAGCGAGGAAGGTATTCATTCAACACCTATGGTACAATATTGATGTCTTCCTAAAGAGGATGAAGGTTGGGCGGGCAATTATCCATAGCCACTGGCCTAAAGTTGAAAGGACATTCAACATCACTAAAGGCTCAATATTCGACTTCCGCTTCTGTAGTTTCCCAGATGAGATTCATTTGTCTATTTACCGTGTATGGTGCTACTTTTCCAAAGGTTTTTTATGTTGCATTTGAAACTTGGTGGTGTTGTGTAATGACACAGCTAGCTATATCCCTCTTTGGAGTAACTGAGTGCTGGAGCTATCTGATGTAATTCGATTATGAAATCCTGGTTGCCATTATACGGATATGAAATTTCTAGTGTGTTTTATAGGAAATTTCAATTTGATTGCTACACAAATTATCAATAATAGGCTAATCACCCTCCTTATTGGGATTTTCTATTACAGACAGTTACTCAGACAACACCGTGGGCGATGAACTCAAACAACCCACACGGTTTCTGGAAAGTAGGCGTGTTGGATCAACTAACAATCACACACGGCTTCTGTCGGTGTGGAATGACACCTATGGGATCACAAGAATCCCTACTACGGTTGCCGGGGCGCAGGGTTGTGAGGAGAGCAGGGCTAGTAGACAGCACAAGGATCGTTTACCCAGGTTCGAGCCGCGAGGATGCGTAAAACCCTAATCCTGCTTTGGTGGGTGTATTTCTAAGAGTTCTTAGGCTCCCGAACTAGCTGTGGTCAGTGCGTGGTTCGAAAGAGCCGAATCCTCCTCCAGTATGCCATGGGCCTCCTTTTATAGTTGAAAGGGGCAACCACAGCGACACACAGGAGGTGGAAAGGCGTACAGTGCCCTGAGCTTGTCCCTTGTATTACAGGACAAGACGCATTTAGTGCATAGCTTAGGTGTCCCTTTGCTTTATTGGGGACGGGGGCAAGGCCCGTCCCGTCCGTCGCCCCTTCTCCATGCCTTAACACGCGCCCTGTCCAGTGAGGTGCGTGGTGCCATGTTGGCAGTCAGGCAGCTGAGGTGGCGCGGTGGCGGAGCCTTCACGAAGATCTGCATGCCGCCACGTAGGCGCTCGTTGAGTTGGCCTGGGAGCTGCATGTTGCCATGCAGGTGCCTGCCCAGCTGGTTGGGCTGGCAGCTGCATGTGAACGATGGTGGAAGCTTGTTTGGCGCGGGTTTGGCGGTGGCCCCGCTGGCGACCTTGGCGAGGGTCTTGCCAGGTGGCCCGACAAGGGTCTTGTCGTGGCATGTTGTCGACCCCCGGCAAGGACCTTGCCGGGGGTCTGGTGGCCTTCCTCGGCAGGGATCTTGCCGAGAATCGTCGTCTTCTGATCCTCATCTGATCTTGAATATTTCTTCACAAAGATCTGCATGCCACCACAGAGGTGCCTTCCCGAGCCCTGGCCCTATGTTGATGAAGGCATTGGGCGCCGTGGGCCCAAGGGTGGCTCGCTCTGTTGGTGTGGGTCGAGCTGTCCCGGCAAGGTTCTTGCCGGGGCCGCTGAGGCCGCCCGGCAAGGATCTTGCCAGGGGATCCTGCTTCGCCCCACTGCTCTTTGTGGTCTTGGCCTTGGCGTTGCTTTGATTGTCTTGGGCTTCGGTCTTACCTTGGCTCACCTCCCCTGTTCTTCTTGGTGTGGTCGTGGGCGCAGCTCTGACTGCCCGTGCACAGGTAAAGGGGTACAAAAGCGTTCCCCTATTTTTGTACACCGACAGGAGCCCCTGGGCCTGGGCCACACATAAGCGCGACACGTTGTTGGGCCAGGCCCAAAACGTTGCGCGGGCAGGTGGGCGGTTTTTACCGTGGTAAGACTCTTCACGCGCTCCGCTTCACACGACCCGCGCGCGCGGCGCGGCGTGGAGGGGCGTGCGTGACATGGGCGGCATGCGTGCGGCGGTTTCCACACACATGCATCATATCGCAGTAAAGAGGCGGCTCGCCCCCCCACCCCGTAAAAAGAGGGAGGCGTGGAGGCGCGGCTCATTTACTAAGCGGGGGCGAGGTGCGGTCTTCAAGGCATCCACTCCCCACGATCACGGAGTAAGGAGAGGTCGCTTCACCCATCCCCTCAGTTCGGCACGTATGCCACGCGTCTTTCATGTGCCCGGGGTGGCAAACGGTGGAGGCGGGAAACTGGGCCATCGCTGGTTGGGGCAGCGGGTCGGTCCTGATTTCCTGCACCTCTGGTGTCTGGGTTGGCTGAGCGGGGCGGCCGAGCCCCAACCCCGTTCCTTTATAAAGAGGGGGAAGGGGGGATGGCATCCCGCATTCTTCCATCTTCTATCTCCTCCTGCTTCTGCTTCTTCCTCTCACCCGCCATGGAGAAGGGGAATCCTGGTCCCTCGATGGTGGCGGCGAGGGTCGCCGCTCAATAGTGCGTCCCTCCTCTTCCTAAGCCCGTGGTGGTGGAACCGACCATGAGGGGAAGGGGGAGGGGGTGAGGCTGTGGGTGAGGCCGGGCAGAGGCCATAGCGCTCGGGGAAGAGGAGGACGGGGCGGCACATCGGCCTTGCCACTGCCAATGATGCCCTTCCCGATGAAGGCCCATGTTGAAGACCAGCCTTGCGAGTTCTTCATCGGGCTGCGCCGGCCTCCGCGTCGTCGTCTTCGTCTCCCCGCCCCGTTTACTCAGGTGATGGAGTGTGACCCACCCCAGACCCTCAGGTTGCACATGAGGGGCTGTGAGACCGGGGGCACGCGAGTTGACGTCGACTTCCCGGCTCCTCGGGTTATGTACCTCCGCCGTGGATGGAAGACGTTCGCCCGCATCCACAGCCTAACGGCGGGGCTCATCCTCTACTTCAAATTAACGGAGGATGACTTGCTCTCCGTCAAGGTCTTCGGAGAGTTTGGGCCTCGCCTGAAATGCTGCGTGGAGAGCTCCTCTGATGAAGATTCCGACGATGGAAGCTTTTCCTCGAGCGAAAGTGACGAGGAGGACAGCGGGGACGAGTCCGACTAGGCGTCGGACGCCCCGCGCCTGGGAGGGTGCGGCAGCAGCAGCATCTTAACCTGGCCGCTCCTCTGGCAGGGTTTTCTAGGGGGCGGGGCCAGCTCCTTGAACTTCTCAGGGTCGTCTCCTTGGGCGGCTGGCGTCGGCAGGTTGCAGAAGAGGAAGAGGGCAGGCGGCAAGGCCGTCAACTCGTAGTACGCGGGCACCGACACCTTCATCGCGTACTGCCCGTTCTGCCGCCTCGTCTTCCAGCTCCTTTCTGGCACCGTCATCACCAGCCCGCCCGTGGGCGGCCACCGAGGTGTTCTCTTGGTGCTTTCTGCTACTCGTAGCTCGCCCAGGCACCCCTTTTGCCCTCTCGCCTCCTTGACCTGCCTCTTGAGGAGAGGAAAGAAAAGGATCACGGGCACCTTATCTCTTTTTTTAATCTATAAGCCTGCGGGCCTTGTTAAATTTAAAGCTTGTAATCCCCTTTGTCCATGTTTTTTCATTTCGTACGAACTGTACCTATATGGGATGTTTTTAATGAAAAAGGGATGCTTGCTGGGCTTTTCGTTCGTGGGTAAATCCCGCGACAAGGAGCGAATACTTGTTATTGTTTAAGATAAACGTTTTTCTCCCGGCAACAGGCCTTGCTGTTCCCGCCACTCCGTTCGACCGTTCTCGCGCTCTTGGCGGAGGCAGGGATGAAGTGGGCTTTAGGCTCCTCGTTCTACCTCCTTGCCGCCGCGGCTACAACCAAATCTAGACCCAGGAAATAATCCTTAGGTATAGGAAAAAAGGGAGCACGGCGGCCTAGAGATAAAAACGAGGCTTCACATGCCCCAGTCCTGTTTCGAAATGCATGACACGGGATAAAAAGACTTATCTGGATCTGCAGCCCCCGGCAGTTTTATCTTGCCGCGGTTGGATCCTCGAGTTTGTAGCCCCCGGCAACTCTGGTTTGCCGGGTTTCGGACGCCGGTCCGTTTCCTTTCTTCCAAGTGGCTCAGCAGAAGTGCTCATGTGCCCTGCGAACCAAAAAAGGACAAAAGAGGAACAGATAGACATGCACATGACCTCTAAGCTAGGGGTTAGTCGCTGCTGAGCAGTATCAACCCTAACCGAGGAAGAGACTCGACCTATCATGCATGCTATGACTTAGGGCGCCAACGCTTCATTTATTTATGCTCAGGGTCTGCGCCTGGCTTTGTACAAAGGGTCACATGCCTTGCCGGCAAAGCTTGTACAAAAGGTGCCTGGCCGGCAAGCCGCGCCTTACGGGTAAAACTTACGAAGATGCTCAATGTTCCAGGAGTTGCTCACTGGGACGGCATCCTCGATCTCCAGGCGGACTGCGCCAGGCCTGGTGACTAGTATTACCCGATAAGGGCCTTCCCACTTCGGTGTCAACTTGTTGGAATTCTTGGCCAACTGAATGCGCCAAAGAACAAGGTCGCCTTCCTCAAAGATTCGGGCATGAACCTTGCGGCTATGGTAGCGGCGCAAGGCTTGCTGGTAGCGTGCCGCTGTCACAGCCGCCCGAAGACGATCTTCCTCAAGGAGCGTCGCGTCATCTTGGCACAACGGCTCTTGCTCAAGCTCATCATAAGCGAGCACTCGAGGTGACCCATATATGAGTTCTGCGGGGAGAACTCCTTCTGCCCCGTATACCAGGGTAAAAGGTGTCTGGCCGGTGGCTCGATTTGGCGTCGTCCTGATCGACCAAAGAACCGTCGGCAAATCATCAATCCAGCGCCTTCCACTCTTGTGCATCTTGTCAAAGGTCTTCGTTCTTAGGCCTCGCAACACTTCAGCATTTCCCTCTCAGCTTGGCCGTTGCTCCGTGGATGTGCCACGGAAGCAAAACAGACCTTGCTGCCGAGGTCTTGGATGTACTGCATGAAGGTGTGGCTTGTGAACTGCGTGCCATTGTCGGTGATGACTCTGTTTGGCACACCAAAACGGTAGACCAGTCCTTTGGAGAACTTGACGGTTGACTGAGCAGTCACCTTCCTCACTGCTTCCACCTCCGGCCACTTTGTGAACTTGTCGATTGCAACATACAAGTACTCAAAGCCCCCGACGGCGCGGGGGAAAGGGCCCAGTATATCGAGCCCCCACATCGAGAATGGCCAGGAGAGAGGGATTGTTTGAAGGGCTTGAGCTGGTTGATGAAGCTTCTTTGAATGGAACTGGCATGCTTCACACTTGGTTACTAGTGCCGTCGCATCCTGGAGGGCGGTGGGCCAGAAGAAACCTTGCCGGAACGCCTTCCCGGCAAGGGCCCTCGACCCTATGTGGGAGCCACATATGCCTCCATGTATCTCTGCCAATAGCTCCAGTCCTTCCTCCCGGGGGATGCACTTGAGTTTCACACTGTTCGGCCTTCTCCGGTACAGGACGTCATCGACGAACTGGTACAGGGCGGACCGACGGGCTACTTTCTTTGCTTCTTCCTGCTCCTCAGGAAGCTCCCCTGTTTGGAGGAATTGGACGGTATGTTGCGCCCATGCCGGAGCCTGGGGATTGACGGCAAGGACCAAAGGCATCTCTTCCGCCATGGGAGCGGCTGTCTCTACGGCCAGGGCTTGACACCCTGCCGGAGCCAGTTGCTCTTGGGCGCGCTCGACAGACTTGGAGATGAATCGGCTCATGGCAGCAACGCAGCCGGTGAGATGCGATGTTTAGAAGACCCAACCCATGTTTTATACCTACGTTAGATGCAACGTTTGTGAGCTGTCATTTTGTTTGATATTTTTCCGGGCGCCACAAATAAAATCTGTCTTTTCAAAACTATTGTTTGCATTGTGTGTATCCCTCTCTATGTCTCTTATCTCACCCCACAACCCCTGGACCCAATAGAGGATGAATGGAGATGAACTCATATTTCCGGGACCAATAAGTCAATTGGAGACAAACCGATGGATTCAGAACATGGAAGATCATATGGAGAATAATAATATAGTCGGAAAGGATATGACACAGCATGCTCTTCAGTGCTCTGAAGGAGGTGCCTCTACTTGGTGGAGGATGTACCAAACCATCAATGGATGGCAAGGAGTAACCACTTGGAAAGAATTTAAGTTGACTATGCTAAAGTCTCGTCTTGTGTCCCCGAATTTGAAGCCTTATGGAAATGATATGAAGAAACCATGTGCATGCAAGTTTTGTGGAGAAATAGGACACAACCACAAAGAACACAAGGATGAATGCCCTAATTGTGAAGGAAGTCACCCAGCTGAAAAATGCCCCACTAGGCAGATCATTTGTTTCTTGTGTGAAGGGACTACCCACTACCCTGCTCAGTGTCACATTTACCCCATAGTACAACGAACCATCCAGCAGAAGAAAGAAGCAACGAAAGGAGCCCCCATGGAAATTTTAGAAGAACCTGTGATGAAGGAAGAGGTGGAGGACACATCCAAAGAAGGCCCAATTAAACCCTGCACCAAGTCATGCGATTCATGTGGAGAAGAAGAACACATCTCCCAGAATTGTCTGAAGGGGGGTCTAGTAGCATTCTCGACAGTGGAAGTAGAGTATGACCCACAGGGAATAGAAGCCCCGATTGGCATAGAAAAGTCCAGGAAGAGAAATAGATTCGATCCTAGGAACAACCCAATTTCTACAAAAAAGGACCTGAGTCATATCACATTTTTCAGGTGCAAAGATTCATGGCACTATTTCAACGATTGCCCAAAAAGGAAGCCGAGGACCCAAGGGGGTTATGTAATCACAAGGAAACCTCAAGGCTTGTCAAAAGTAATATGTTTCCTCTGTAATGAAGCAGGGCACTTTGCCAGATATTGTCCTAAAGAGAAGGAGGCTTGTGCTAAATACCTGAGTCTGTGAGAAGTATAGTAGTAGTAGTGGGAACAATTCTTGTGTATCGAGGCGTTGAGTTGAGGCATGTAATGGAAATGCAGGAGATTGAAATGATTTGAGAATTAATGAAATTAGCATCACTCGTACTGATTTGGATTTTATGAGTAGTGACTCTATGAAGGAGGATTTTGACCATTTTTTAGGATATGAGAAATATGGTCTATGGAAGAATTGGTGCATTTTAAGGGTGGTAGTACATTGTGAGGACACTTGAACCCTGGAGAAGATAAGGATATTCCACGGAGTGGACTTCGGACAAATAAGTACGATTTTTATCTCGATATGAGGGATACCCTAAGATTATGAAGAGATGAAGTACTATTGTATTTAAAGGAGATATAATGTTGGTGATATGGAGCAATAGTCACTACTAGGAAAAGGCCTACTAATGGCGCACTGGTTTTGCCTACTAATGGCGCATTACCAGTGCGCCATTAGTAGCACGCCATTAGTATCTGGTATACTAATGGCGCACCAACTAGTGCGCCATTAGTATGTAACAGCATGCGCCATTAGTGTGCCTCCAGGAGGGCCATACGTAAGCATGGCTTTGTCATACTAATGGCGCATTCTCCGCTGATGCGCCATTAGTATCCTTTGGCATACTAATGGCGCACCTGGTGGTGATGCGCCATTAGTACGAATATTTGGTTTATTTTTTTTTCTTTTCTGATTTTTGCGCAGGTTACAAAATATATTATTAGACAGAATATAAAATATATTATTAGACAGAATATAAACAGCAGCACACAGCAACATCAGTTTCATCGAATACAATAGGAGATTAGTCTCCGAATACAATTCATCATATTAGTCTCCGAATTCAAAAGACCGAACAAAGATAAAACATTACAAGTCTCAAGACCGCGAGTATCGAGTTTGTCTTCACATTACAAGTCGATATCGATCGTCTAAACTACCATCACATAGAAGAGAGCTATGGTCATCACGATGAGCATCATCGCAATCAAACTGGTCTTCATCCGGTTCCTCCAACGCTCCCTCCTCTCTCCCACTAGATAGCGTGCGTATCTAGACTCGGCCTCCGCCCTAGTGGTGTACCCTTTCTAACTGTTACCGCTGAAACGGTGAACCTGTCTCCGACACTCCTCCCAGTCATCGTAGACTCCGGGAACCTTACCCTTGTACACGACATACGGCGACATCTCTATGCACAAGCCAAACAACAGACAATACATAAGCAATATGTAAGTATGTAACAAAAGGATCGGAAGAGAAAAGCAAGACATTAATAGCACGATTCATAGTCCTACTAATAAATAGCATCGATTACATCTAACTTGAACAACTGTCCAAACCAAAGAGATATACGAATTCATTAAAGTTTAATTACAACATGAGCCAATCAATGTTTCACAACTACACATCACTACTTTCGACTCGACTCATCGGACAGGAGCGTGGGTGAAGCCGCCGTCTGTCGTGATGGTCATGAAATCACGGTCGTTGTCACCCTGCATTTGTAGCGTTTCAGCTATCTCACTGTTGTACGGTTGATATCTGAGGAAGAACTGCCCCGCGGTATGAAGGACATCTTGATGGATGATGTCCGCAAACTCCGACTGGATGCGAAAGAATTCTTGTCTGAGGTCCGCGTCCTGGACTGCCGACAAGCTCGCGGCCCAATCTTTGAGTTTATCTGGTAGCAGAAGGTGATGATGGTCCCTTACGATCGCCCGCATGTGATGGAGGGCGTAGTAGGCATCCTTCTGACCACCAGGCGGCTGCTTGACGCAGCAGAACTTCGTATTGTGTGAGAACATGTGCTTGCCGTACTTACGAACTGGCCTGGTGAAGGTGCTCCAGATTTGGCGTAGCCGGGGAGAACATCATCAAGAACTTTCTTGACATTTGTGTAGTCTATCTTGGAGTTATGGTTCGGGTCGAAATACGTGGCCATGGAATATTTCGGGCTTAAGAGGATGAGTGTGCAATGTGTGTCACTGCACAGAACACGGAATGTTAGAAAGAAAAAGAACGATCGAAATCTAAGAAATCATATGTTACGGGGCGGTTAAGGGATGACTTACTCGGGAAAGTAAGCCACAAGGAAGTTATTCTTATCTGCGTTTGCCAGAATGATGCCTTCGAGGTGTGAACTCGCAACTTGGCGGTCCCCAGAGCTGCTCAAGTGCTTGGCACGCATGTAGAAGGGGTCGACTATCACGATGTCCGGGGTCTTGTCTCTAATGATCCGCATCTGCATGCTCAACGAAAACGGCCGAACGAAGGTGTAGTGCAGCGGATGAAGGTTAAACATAGCAAAGATGTCATCAAACCGCAGGACGATCGTACCCCCGATGTCGCCACCCACAAATCCCTTGCTCTCTGGCACCTTGGCCATGAAAACCGGGTATGCCACATCCTTCTCTCTGAGACGCCGCTTCTCCAAGAAAGAACACTGTCGTGCAGACTCCGCATAGCACCGGCTGCAGCATTCAGCATATTTGGCGGTAGCATCGCCCTACCCGCCACATGCACCCTCCTCGAGATATCCTTAGGTGAAGGTGGCCTGTCCTGAGCACGGATCGAACTCGGTGCCGGCTGGCTCACACCGGCGCCCTTGTTAGTCTTTCGTTTCCGTCCCTTCTTCTTGATCTCCTGTAATGGGACCGAGTTCTGCTCATAGACCGCCTTCTTGAGCGTGTTGGGGCTGATAACATTTTGCACCTCAGCTATCTGAGGCTCGGTGAAGGCGGGAGCTGGAGGCGTGTCCTGAGAACTGAACGCCAGACGATGCCTGTTGCAATTGGATTTCTCCGTCGTACCAGCTAGATCGCGGTCGTCTTGGTTGGGTTCTTGAGAAAGAGGCCCGCAGAACTCGTCAGAGTACCCATGTTCGGCAAAGTAATTATCAACTTTGGTAAATGTACCGTCGTCGTTGTCGTCGCCGTCCGGATCCTGTGCCATAGGGCTGTCCGGATCCTGTGCCATAGGGATGTCCGGCAGGTCCGGTAGCGTTGCGGCGTTCTTGCCATGGCTTGGCGCCGGCACGACTGGTGGTCTTGTCTGTGGGGTGGTGTCCCCCGCCCCCAAATGAATCTGGCTCTTCGGCCAAAGCAGGGGCGAGTTTACGCAGGTGCTGAGGGTCATCTCATCTTCTTCGTCGACCCCAGCGGGTCGAATCGGAGGTAACAGCTCGTCGCAGCCTGGCAGCACCCGAACCACTTCAACCCTATACATTGTGGGTGGCATCGGATTACCGTGGAACATGGGGTTGCCCGGTTGAACGATTCAGCCCTTGGCGACATCGACCAACTCGGCGCCCACGAAGTGCAGAAGAGTGCAAGGAACGTCGGCGGTGCCCTGCGAAAACATGTACAGGGCGTCAGGGATGCCCAGTCAAAGGCAAGGAGATGAAGTCATCGGCCGAGAGGCTTAGTTACCGTGATGTCGTCGAGCTCGGCTAATGTCGAGGCACCGCCAACGGCGGGCGTGCAACTGACGGAGGGGGCGCTTGCTGGCGAGGTGCCGGCCGGCGTACACCTGGGTGCATTAAGCTCCAATGCCTGTGCCGGTGCCGGAAACACGAATACCGCCTCCGCCGGAGACACCAATGGCGCCGCCGCCGGAGACACCAATGGCGCCGCCTGCACGCTGTGCGAGTTGCTGGCCGTGAAGCTGGGAACCGGGGGAGGCCCCTGTTGGCTGCCAGCAATCCACGTCGTCAGCCCATGAATCAACATAGGCACCATGGCGTTGAGCGCCGTTCCAAGTTGTTGTTGCACTTGCTCTTGGACAAGCTCCGGAATCTGCGCCACTTGTGCCTTGAGTTCTTCAACCTCGCGCGTCTGGCTTTCCGAGCTGGTCTTTTTCTCCTTCCGCACACCAGCGGTATAGTATGACCCCCATTTTGTGGACAAGCCTTTGCCGGCCACACGACCAGCTGACGTCCGCTTACTGAGCTTATCCTTGTTTTTCATTATGTTCAACGCCCTATTTAAAGGGGTGTCGAAAGGGGAGCTCTGAGACGTTCCCGCGCTACTGCTTTCATTTTCCTGCGAAAGGAACGTGAACCATTTAGAAATATTGGGGATTAATTAGAGTGCCACCATATGGAGCCAATTACGCGGGGGTGTATTCCTTACCAGAAGAAGCTCAAGCGCCCTGGTCTTCGGATCCGTGGTAAGCTCCTTTGTTATCGGGTCCTCCTTGTACCGGGCCCTGACATAGTTCCTGGTCTGCTTGTCACCGCTGTATTTCTCGAAGCGGGGCGGTAGGCCTTGCTCGGCACGCTCCGCTTCGTCCTTGTCCCATATAGGCTCCGCCACTCTGTAACCGCCGGGACCGAGTTTGTGTTCCCCTAAGTTCAACTCCCGCATTTCTTTCCCCCAGTGACTTGATTCGGAGGTTGCGGGGCTCTCGCACTTGATCTTGAACTCCTTGTAGTCATCTTCGCTCATCAAAGGATATTTCGCCTTGATCTTGTCATAACTATCACCTTTATCAATCATTCTCTTCACCGCGCTTCTCCAAGTAGACAGGGCCGTGCTCATCTTCGTGAGGGCGGCACTGTTCACTTTATTCCCTGAGAGGCGTGTGTTTTCAAATTTGGCGGGGAACTTGTATCGTTCGTGCAGCTTCGTGAAGAGGAGGTTGCGCAAATTCCCTCGGTCCTTATGCCTAAGGTTCTCGGTGTTGATCGAGATGGTGCTCCGGAGAATGCACCCGAGCTCAAGCGAGTACCCCTTGACTATATGTTTGGGCTCCGTTGGATTCCTGTCGGAGTCCACTTGAGTGAATTCCTCCTTGAGGGCGCGGAGCACATTCGGGCGCCGGTCCTTCCTTTGCTTCTTCGGTTGGCTACCATCTGTGTGTGCGCCACCATCATCAATGGTGGCATCCTCGGCGGCACCATCAGTGGTGTCATCCCCGACGCCACTAGGGGTTGTGTAACCAAGATCGGTGTCTTCCGCGGCGTCCTCATAGCGGTGAGGTTGTTCCTCCATCTCCTAGGACAGCTCCCAGAATGGCTTGCCGCCCGAACCACCGGCCTCATCGTTGTGGGCCATGTTTCGCTCTAAATAGGAAAAAAAATTGTCAAAAAGTTGGTTATTGTCAAGGAACAAGATCATGGTCTCATCATTTAGGGTTTGTCGACACCGAGGCACCCTAAAAGCCTAAGCTTTCATCATTTAGGGTTTGTCGACGCCGAGGCACCCTAAAGCCTAAGCGTACATCATTTAGGTTCTCATCGACACCGAGGCATCCGGGGCAGCCAAGTTAAGTTTTCATCATTTAGGGTTTATCGATGCCGAGGCACCCTAAATGCTAAGTTAAGTTTTCATCATTTAGGGTTTATCGATGCCGAGGCACCCTAGGTTGGGCCTAATGACTTGGCACTAATCACTTGGCTCTATTGCCACCTATGGTTTAATACAGCAAGAATAAAGGGGCAGTTGATCCTACTTAATTAAGTACTAAGATACCCCGGCCCATGCATTAGTAGCAAGTACCTCATATGTCCGATTTTTAGCAAAGTCATGCTAAAATTCACGGAAAATTTCAGCATGACCTTTGCTGAAAATAGGACATATGGAGTACCCGAATTTGCCGGAACGGAAGTTAATCGACATTCCGGCAAACTCAAGGGCCTCTCGGGGTACCTGCAAATTCATCACGACATGATGGTCGGAGACAAAACCCAGCAAACTAACATGTAAAACATGTCCAATAAGAGCATATAATTCAACAACTCCACTGAAAATGAGAGCTGAAAGATGCAGGGAGAGCACAAACAGCTCAGAAAAATCAATCCATCTAGCATTTCAGGTTTTGCTAGAAATACCTTTAACATCAGTATCAATATGATTTATAGAGTCAACATCCAGTAAGTATAATCAAGGTAATCAACCATTCCCATAAAACAATGCAAGTTTGATTCAGTACTGCTAATATGATTGGAGATTACTATGAACATGTGGCAAGACTACTTTGATAACAAGGGCCACTAGTTGGCCAGTAGTTGAACTAGCAGCTTGGCCATATCACTGACACCACGCACTGCTGTGACAACTCTCAGCAGCAACCTCCAAGGCTCCGACAACCGACACAGATAACCTGTCTCAAAGATGAGCCTCAAGACAAGCTTCGCATTCTTGAGTTTAATTTTTTCCAGAATTTTAGAGGCCCCACAAATTCAGTTCAGGTATTTTATACCATGTTAAAGACAGTAATGTATAGAGGTTTAGCCCTGGTCCTTAGATTCAGTTTCCTAATCTTTTTGTTTTCTACAAAGATATTCCCAACCTTCATGATGCTGGTAAGAAAAGAGCTACTCTCTGAATCTTTTATCTATTTATACCTGTAAATTAGCACTCTGATGCTGGCCTTGACAAATGATCCCACTATGTTGTTTGCTGGAATCTGCAAAATGATCCCACTATGTTGACAAATGATCCCACTGTGTTGTTATACTTGAGAACACTGTAACAAAATCAAAACCACAATAAACAGTGGTCAGATATAACAGGTACAATTACACAAAGCATCTGAATACACACATACTTCATCTATCAAGTATAACTCTGTCAAGCCAAGAAGGTATGAGTTGTTCATGTTTTTTATAAGACCATGGTTATCTAAGAATATCAAATAAGCTTACCACCCACTACAATCACCAAATGATTCAAATCCAACCATTTTCATGTAAAATGTGGAAGCAGTTTATCTGAAATGTCGAATGAGAAAAAGTTGTTGCAGATTGCAAGCACTAAGAACCTCCACGTCTCCAATTTTCCCTTCAATAAAATAACTTCATCCAGGAAGGCAGCAAGCAGTAGTTCATTGTACACATATAAAGAAGCAACAGCGCAACAAGCAAGAGCAGCAGAAGTGCAAGAGCAGCGGTGACGGCAAGAGCAGCAGGAAGCAAAAGCAGCAGCGGCAGCAACACTATAGGCAGAAGCAGTAGCAGGCGAGCAGCAGAAGCAGAGTAGCAGCAACGGGCGCGCGCGAGGCGCAGTCAGGAGATGGCGTGGGCGGCTGCGGGCGACGACAGGCACGATGGGGGCGCAGTGCAGCAGCAGGTCAACATGGCAGCGACGAATCGAGGTGAAGTAAAGGGGGATCCGGAGGAGAAGCTCACCACGAAGTCGGGGACGTGGTCGGGGAGGCCGGGGACGGACCAGAGCGGCGGCAAACGGCGACGAACGACGGCGATGTACAACGACGGGGCCACGCGCAGGAAGAGACAGTGGGAGGTGGATGCTGCTCCTCGGTGAGGTGGACGCGCTGCTGCTTCTCCTTGTCGGCGGGGGGGTCGGCGGCGGTGGAGAGCGGTCACGGGGGGCGAGGGAGGGGGATCGATCTGGCGAGGGAGGGGGAGGGAGGGAGATCGATCTGGTGAGGGGGAAAGGGATAGAGGGGGGGAAGGTTACCGCCATAAGTACATCCATAGCAATGGCGCACCACCGAGGGGTGCGCCATAAGTAACTTTTTTTTATTTTTAGTTGTGTCTAATAATTTTTTAGAAAATGACGATCAAATTTGAAAACATTTATGAATGTGAAAAAATATCATCAAATTTTTTATTTCAAAATATTTATGAATATGAAAAAATATCATCAAATATGTTATTTAAAAATATCATCAATATTTTTTTGGATTTTTAGTTGCATTCATTTGTGAATTGGTAAAACATTTATGAATATGAAAAAATATCATCAAATTTGAAAAAACATTCATGAATTCAAAAAGTGTCCATGAAATTTAAAAATATTCATGAGTTCAGAAATTCAATACCATAATAAACATAAATAAATATTCATGAGGACTAGAAACAGAAGAAATATCATTTCAATATGTCGAAATACAATCGAGAAATGAAGACTACGGTTTAAATACAATCGATCTTAGCTAGCTATCTGTTCACAATCTTCTTGCCCTTCTTTTTCGCAAATGGAGTTCTTCTGTGGAACGGACGTCCTTTAGGTAGGGTGGTCCTGCTTCTTCTTGTGGTGTGTGCTGCTACTTCATCGTCGTCGTCATGTTCGATCTTCGGGTCGCCGTACTTGTCGAAGTCTAGCTCATTGGCTACTCCATCCATTCCGGTGATCTTCCTTTTGCCTCTCCTCACGACAACACGACTGGGCTTTGACGGGTCGGTAATGAAGAAGCATTGGTCCACTTGGGAAGCCAGTACCCATGGCTCATTTTTCGCGGTGACGTTTGCGCCCGCGGTCTTGGATTTGGCTTCGGGTATAACCATGGTGGTGAAATACCAGTCTTCTTTTGGGACGCTCTTGGCCCATCTGACACGGAACATCGGGACCTTCTCTCCAGCGTAGTTCAGCTCCCAGATCTCCTCGATCCTTCTGTATCATCTGTCCTTGTCGTTGCTGGTGTAGGATTCCATCGTTACCCCGGAGTTTTGATAACCATCGCTCTTCATGTCCTTGTCCTCGGTGTAGAATGTGTAGCCGTTGATATCGTACGCCTCATAGGTCATCAGGTTGTGCTCGGCGCCCTGTGACAAGGCGAATATGAGTTGTTCTTCCGCGGAAGAATCCTCATGTAAAGGGTACGACAGAAGCTTCTGCTTGAACCAACGCGTGAAACATGAGTTGTGCTCTTTGAGTATATCTCCGTCCGTCCTCTGTTGGCCTCGGTCATTGTACGTCTTCTCAATAAAGGTTTTGTGCTCTACCACCCAAGGATCGACCACGTCTATGTGTTGTAGCGTGACTAGGTTTGCTCTTTCAAAGTCAGCGAGTCGACCCTCGAAGTCGACATGCATTTCGCGGCGACCCTCACGATGACCCCATCCAGCGAGCCTGCCGAGGTGCCTGTTGACGGGCAGACCAACGGGGTTCTCGATGCCTAGATAATTCGTGCAGTAGGAGATGCACTCTTCGGTCAGAAAGCCCCTGGCTATACTTCCGTCTGGACGTGACATGTTGCGAACGTATCCTTTGATGACACCATTTATCCTTTTGAACGGCATCATGCTGTGCAGGAACGTCGGCCCGAGTTGGATGATATCCTCTACGATATGGACCAGCAGATGCACCATAACGTCGAAGAATGCGGGCGGGAAGTACATCTCAAGCTCGCATAGTATCACCACGATCTCTTCCTGTAGCCTTCTGAGTTGCCTCACGCCAATCGACTTCCGAGAGATGACGTCGAAAAAGTTGCATAGGCCAAATAGCGTTTCACGGACGTGCGCGTCCATGATCCCACGGATTGCAACTGGAAGTATCTGCGTCATCAGCACGTGACAGTCGTGAGACTTCATCCCGCTGAACTTCTGCTTCGCTGGGTCTAGGTATCTGCTTATCTTCCCCGCGTAACCGTAAGGAAGTTTTACTCCTAGGAGGCAGGTAAAAAACTGCTCGATCTCCTCCTGACTTAGAGTGAAGCACGCGGGAGGGTAGTCATCTCCGGTCTTCTTGGCCTTTTTGCCTTTACGACGACTTTCTGTGTCCTACTTCGCCTCATCATCATCATCATCATCATCATCATTAGCGTGAAGCTCCTGCCTGATGCCCATTGATTTCAAGTCTGCCCTTGCTTTCGGCCCATCTTTGGTCCTCTCTGGCATGTTGAGCAGGGTACCAAGCAAACTCTCGCACACGTTCTTCGTGATATGCATGACATCAAGGCTGTGAGGCAAACGGTGGATCTTCCAGTACGACAAGTCCTAGAAAACAGACCTCGTTTTCCATACCTTCAGCAGCGGCTCTGGCGCCTTTCGCTTCTTTCCCGGCTCTGGCGCCTTTTGCTTCTTTCCCGGCAGTGGGCAGTCTTTCCAATTTCTCAACAGCTTGTCTATTTCCTCGCCGCTCCTCGTACACGGGCGTTTTCGGGGTTCGGTTTCACCATCGAACAGATCCTTGCGTTTCCTCCACGGGTCATCGTCGCGAAGCCACCTTTGATGTCCCATGAACACGGTTTTCGAAGACCCGGGATCTCTATATAGCTGGCGATACGTTGTGTCATCCATGCACCTTACGCATCCAGAAAATCCGTGGACTACCTACCCTGCGAGATATCCGTAACCGAGATAGTCGTGCACCATCGTGAGCAGTGCGGCTTTCATAGGGAAATATTATTTCTCTGCGGCGTCCCATGTATTGGCTGGCTTTTTCCACAGCGTGTCTAGCTCCTCCTTCAGCAGCCCCAGATACAGATTGATGTCGTTCCCTGGTTGTCTCGGCCCTTCAATTAGCATACTCATGTGAATGTACTTCCTCTTCATGCACAACCAGGGGGGAAGGTTGTACATCCACACTAACACTGGCCAGGTGCTATGTGTGCTTCTCTGGCTGCCAAACGGATTGACTCCATCGGTGCTCGCGCCCAGCACGATGTTCCTTGGATCCTTCCCAAATTCTGGGTATTCGAAGTTCAACGCTTGCCACTGGCTCGCAACCTTAGGGTGACTCAACATCTTGTCTTTTTTATTTATCTCTGGATCATTTCCGTCATCTTCCCGCTTCTTCTCCTCCCTATCCGCGTGCCAACGCAGGAGCTTTGCTACCTTAGGGTCCGCGAAATACCGCTGCAGACGAGGAGTGATCGGAAAGTACCACAACGATTTTCGAGGAGCTTTCTTCCTCTTCTTGTATCGAGTGACGCCGCACACCGGACATATGGTAGACTCCGCGTGCTCGTCCCGATAAATGATACAATTGTTCATGCACACATGGTATTTCACGTGCGGTAAATCCAGAGGACACACGATTTTCTTCGCCTCCTCGAAACTGGTCGGGAACTTGTTCCTCTTGGGAAGACGTTCGTGCCAGAATGACATGTTCTCGTCGAAGCATGCGTCGGTCATTTTGTGTTTTACCTTCATCTCCAGAGCCATGAGCATTACTTTCAGGCGGGTATCCTCGGGCCTGCATCCTTCATACAATGGAGTAACCGCGTCTATCTCCAGTTGATCCAGCTTGGCTTTCTCTCGGGCGGCAGCTCTTGCGTTATCCGTCTTCTTGAGAAGCAGCTCTTGAATATGAGGGTCCTGCACCCAGCCTCCATCGTCGTCTGCTCCGGCATCTTCATCTTCATGATCATGCCCTTCGTCTTGATCTTCCTCATCATCATGTGTGACATCTTCTACATGATGACTGTGTACAGCATCACCGTCGTGATCATGTCCTGGAGGTTCTTCGTCTTCTCGCCCGCCCTCGCCCGCCCTCGCCGCGGTGGTACTTGTCTTGTTGCCCTTCCTCATTTCTTGCCCGGCGCCGGCCACGGACGACTTCATAGTCATCTTCATCACCTTGCCACCGATAGCCATCCATGAAACCACGCAAGAGCAGGTGGTCCCGCACCTGCCCGGAATCCGGGTCCGCAATAAGGCTCTTCAGCTTGCATCTTCGACACGGACATCTTATCTCCGTCTCGTTCTTTTGAAGCATCTCGGCCTTCGCGGAGCTCAAAAACCTATTCACGATGCCTTCAGTCATCGTGCGGACCATGATCGCCTGCGGGGTAGAGCAAAACGATATTTTAGAACCAAGAAAAAATGTGGCATGACCTTCCCTAAAAATAGGACCAAAAAGAATGCATAGTGCCAAAATTCTCGCCGAAACGGAAATGAATCAAAACATTCCGGCAATATTGGCAACTATCGCATTTCAAATACCGGTACCTTCAAACACAAACATATATGCAACACCACAAACACATGCAACACCACAAACATACATCGATCTAGCTAGGCCACAAAAAGTGCATGTGCACGTTGTTGGAGCGAGCTAGGGAGAAAAAAAGTAGATCTACATCATGAAGATAGCTTTCCCTTACTTACCTATCAAAAAAGGTAATTTCACCACTTAATTTTGATGAATCTATGGTGGAAATGAGGTGAGGAGGAGGAGATGGCCGAAAGCTTGGAGAAGGAGGTGGAGGGAATGAAGTGGGGAAAGTGAGTGGGTAGGTGTGGGGTTGTCCAAAATATCTTGTTGGGGTCCCAGGTTACTAATGGCGCACCACCAGCAAATGCGCCATTAGTAACCCTGGTTACTAATGGCGCACCAGCAGGTGGTGCGCCATTAGTAGTTTTGCAAAAAAGTAAAAATAAATAAATAAATATACTAATTGCGCATCTTCTCACAGTGCGCCATTACTAGTTTAAACTAGTAATGACGCACTATGAGAAGATGCGCCATTAGTAGTTTTGCAAAAAAAAAATGAATAAAAAAAATTACAGTAATGGCGCACTGTCTGCTTGGTGCGCCATTAGTAGTTAGAACTAGTAATGGCACATTGTAGACCTGATGCGCCATTAGTATGTATGGAAAAATGGAAAAAAAATTCATACTAGTGGCACACCCTGTTTCTGGTGCGCCATTAGTGTCTTCCACACTAATGGCGCATCACAAACAGGTGCGCCGTTAGTATATAGTAGTGGCGCACTACTTTCCTGGTGCGCCATTAGTACCAATCCTATCTATAGCCCTTTTCCTAGTAGTGAGTAACCCCATGATGAGCCTGAGTAATCACGTCTTAGTTTGGTACAAATGGAAGGAAGGGAGACAGTATAATTGGATGGATTTTAAGTATGCTAGGAAGCTGGATGTTGGAATAATGATCAGTTGCCCCGATGATGAAGCGATGAGATGGGCCATAACCCACAGGCTCCAGGACCTGCCAAGAAGCAAGCACACTCTTGCTGAAGGAAAAACCGTGGAAGAGATCACGACCCTACAGACCGAAGATTTTATAGGAGTAACACAAAACCTGAGAGTTGTCAAGGAAAGATAGATGTTTGTTTGGCTTGCAGAATCCATGGATTTATCTGAACTTAGTTCGTTGACAAGAGAAATTATGCAATGCTTGTGAGGATGACCGAGTGTTAGAATGTGAGATTCGCTAAACCATATACAGGGTAATGATTTGGGTGCGGGATGGATTGATAACCATACCGACTTACTCTTATTATTCCCCTTGTTATATGGGATGGTAAATCTGAGTGACTTACCCATAGTAGAGCGATGACGATCAAAACCTTGTTTAAACCTTAGAATGGTATGATAATTTTTCCCTTGTACACAACAGCTATTGCCAATCGTAGGATATACGGTGAGGTTCAACCAGACCCATTTCCTGCAGGACAAACCATAAATTGTTGACCACCATGAGATATCGATAGTTGTTTAGTATTGGCGCCAGACCTATCAGCTAAGAAGACCTAGTCTCTGAAGGACCATACCAAGATAAAAGAACAGAATAATTGAGGAAAAGGTTATGCCACTACCGAAAGAACCAGAGAAGGAATTATACTGAAGATATGAGAAGACCGGCCTTGTCAAGAATAAGGATGGAGTATATTAGTATTGATGGAAGCGTTACAATGCTTCTAAGGTGGTAGCACCCCAGAACCCCTGTGATGATCGATGGATTTTGAGAAGACCCCGACCCTAACCTATTTCTTTCGAGCCTCTCCGAATCTCGAGGACGAGATTTATTTTAAGGGTGGCAGGTTTTTAACATCCCAAAATTCTAAATTTTGGAATGTTTTATTAAATAAATAGTTTTGATTGTTTGTTTGATTGTTGTGTGATTGATTGACTGAAAGTGAGTGAAATTGAAACTTTTGAAAGTTAAATGAGAGGAAATAAAAGGACTTTCCCAAACTTTCATTTTGCATTTATGATCTCCATGAATTCGAATTATTTTCAAATACAAAATCCAAGAGAGAAGATGACATGACTTCTTCCATTTAAAATGAAAAGGGTGTTTGAAAATATTTGAATTTCATTTGGAAATATTTTCAAATTCAGAAACTTTAAGCAACTCAATGATTTTCATGAGAGAAGATAAAATGGCTTCTTCAAAACATATGAAATATGAGTTGGAAGTTTCAAAGTATTCAAATTTAAAGTCCCTTTGAAATTATTTGCAATTTGGAGTTATTTGGGTTTTATTCAAAAAAAATTCTCCAAAAATAAAATATATGGAAATTAGGGTAAATTGATTCCCTACATTATAAAATTGGAGAGAAATAAATTTGAATTTATGTTAGTATTCTTAAAATTATTTTTATGAGGTTTTATTGCAACAGTAGCTCTCTTGGCTTTAATTCATTTTTTGAGGATTTTATTTATCACCAGCAAAATGTCCATATTGTTGAAAATCTTTTTATGAAAATTTTGATATATAATATGCCTATATAAAGTTTTATTTTATTTTATTTATTCGGTTTTCCTTCTGTTTCTATTAAAAAATTTGTACATGCGGCCCATAATTATTTGTCGCCCACACACGTAGCATAGTAGCAGCGGGCGCCTTATCTTACTTTTTTTCTCCTAAATGGGCCTGGCCCAGCCAACCTTTTTCTTCCTAGTTTTTTTTATTCTTTCTTCCTTCGGCAAAACAAAACTGCAGATAGTACGCGCGCGGCCGGCCGATGGCCTTTAGGCCCATGCGAGGCGTTTGGATTTTCTCGCTGTTTCGTTTATTTTACATCCACGTTTAGTCCCACATTGCCTAGCCTTAGATGTTCGCGCATCCCTTTAACCTATAAATATAGAGCCATAGTGCCTCCAAAAATCATCCGATTTGGGTTAAATTAATATATTTTGGTTTGACTAGATTCATTAAAGAAAAATATTTCTCTCCCCTCCGGTGGGACTTCTGGAAGTTGTCTCCTCTCTCCGAAGTCGTCTTTTCTCTACCTTATAAAGGTACCTTTCTTCTTTTTTACTTCCGTAGTTTATTATTTCTACATTAGTATGGTAAAATAATTAGATTATCAATTAGTTCATGTATTTATATATTAGACTTAGAATTTTTTTAGTCGTACCTATTTTTCTTCCGTAAAACAGCTTGGTCCTGATTTTTCAAATAGCCATATTTTTTTACTCGTTCATTCAAATTAGATGAAACCAGCACCTATAGTTTCGTCTTGTTTTCACCTATCCAGTGAACCTGTCACATCAACCTTTTGAAATTTTCAAATTTCGAAATTTATTCAGATTCATATTCAAACTTTGTTTAATCGTAACTTGAGTTCTATAACTCTGTTTGAGTTGATTCTTTTTGCAAATCGAAGCTCTTGACCTAAACTTTCTGATAAGGCCAAATCCACCTAATTTTGGTACTGTTAGAAATTTTTTTCTGTTGCAAGAGATAATTATTTGTTTTCGAGGTTTTGTGAGATCTTTTCATCGATTCTTTTGCATGATTGCTTATGTGTGGTTACTATTGCTTGCTTACGATAGATTGACCGGATGTGATGCGTAGAACTATCAAGAGTTATGAGTGTGAATCATCTTCATCAACAGTACAAGGCAAGTTCACACTTTGATCATACTTTTCATACCCAGTTTTAATGCATTAGTTTCAACCCTCAAACATTGCATGAGTAGGATTGATGACATGTGGGTATTGGGAAGTAGTTGATGAGGTAGAACCTATTGTCTTATATTCAAACCTTGGGAGTTACTATGTTATGCTTACTTCTGCTCGTAGATGTGGTTTGGTTTTGAGAGAATTCATGAAAGATGTGAGAGTTATTGTTAACTAAGGTTTAACTTAAGGTGGCTACTTTAATACACATCTGGGTGGATTGGTTGGGGCACCCTGGAGCACCCAGTGGTTTGCCCGGGCACTTGGAGAATCCAGTGCCTGCCCAAGGGGATCCCGAAGTACCCATGTGATCACCTTATAGCTTGCCACCCAGGCTCAAAGGGATCATAAGATTATTCATGCTAGAAATTTCCATGTGCAGCCACAAGCTATTATGGGCTCTAGCATAGTTGAGTATGTTGCATGACCTCTTTCAATGGTAGACTAGCAGATGTAGGGGATGTAGGTTGGTACTGTCTACCCAGAGTAAAGAGTTAATATTTCTGAAAGACTGTGTCTCGGTCATCCGTTTCTCAAACACCTGTAGTGCGAGAAATCCAACGGAGAAGATCGAGTCTTGTGGGGAAAAGTGCGAAATCTCTGCAGAGTGTACAAACTAATCATGATTAGCCGTGTCCCCGGTTATGGACATCTTGAGTATCTGGTACTTGAATTATTGGTTTGATCTCATCACTTTACTTAATAAATTTGTTGGGTTAATATTATTATTTTGGGATTGAGTTGGAGGAACCTTCTCAATATTTTTCAACAAACTTTGTAGTTAAATAAAATAAATTCCTTTGTTGTAGGAAAAAACTAGCTTTTTGCAAAATTAAACCTAGAGCCTCCACCAGCCAAATATGCATGTAGTGATAGCCATTATTCAGCATTGCTCTACAGTGTGAAATTGCCAGTACATTCAATGTACAGACCTATATGGCTGCAACGTCTCATGTTGCAGGATTCTTACGACGACTAAGTGATACGTTAGGGTTACGATTTCTACACTCAACTTTGCCGCTGGTGTTGATGGGAATCCACAACCTTGTTGTTACTTACGCTATATGGATTGAGGTAATAGTATTTACGTTACTTTATACATGTGATTTACCTCTATTATAAATCCTCAAGTACTGTGTGTGTGATGACCCACAAGTATAGGGGATCTATCATAGTCCTTTCGATAATTAAGAGTGTCGAACCCAACAAGGAGCAAAAGGAAATGACAAGCGGTTTTCAGCAAGGTATTCTCTGCAAGTACTGAAATAAGTGGTAACAGATAGTTTTGTGATAAGATATCTTGTAACAAGCAACAAGTAACAAAAGTAAATAAAGTGCAGCAAGGTGGCCCAATCCTTTTTGTAGCAAAGGACAAGCCTGGACAAACTCTTATATAAGGAAAAGCGCTCCTGAGGACACATTGGAATATCGTCAAGCTAGTTTTCAGCACGTTCATATGATTCGCGTTCGGTACTTTGATAATTTGATATGTGGGTGGACCGGTGCTTGGGTGCTGTTCTTACTTGAACAAGCATCCCACTTATGATTAACCTCTATTGCAAGCATCCGCAACTACAGCAAAAGTATTAAGGTAAACCTAACCATAGCATGAAACATATGGATCCAAATCAGCCCCTTACGAAGCAACGCATAATCTAGGTTTTAAGCTTCTGTCACTCTAGCAACCCATCATCTACTTATTACTTCCCAATGCCTTCCTCTAGGCCCAAATATTGGTGAAGTGTTATGTAGTCGACGTTCACATAACACCACTAGAGGCTAGACAACATACATCTCATCAAAATATCGAACGAATACCAAATTCACATGACTACTAATAGAAAGACTTCTCCCATGTCCTCAGGAACAAACGTAACTACTCACAGAGTATATTCATGTTCATAATCAGAGGGGTAATAATATGCATAAAGGATCTGAACATATGATCTTCCACCAAATAAACCAACTAGCATCAACTACAAGGAGTAATCAACACTACTAGCAACCTACTAGTACCAATCCCGGACTTGGAGACAAGAATTGGATACAAGAGATGAACTAGGGTTTTGAGAGGAGATGGTGCTGGTGAAGATGTTGATGGAGATTGCCCTCTCCGATGAGAGGAGCGTTGGTGATGATGATGGCGATGATTTGCCCCTCCCGGAGGGAAGTGTCCCCGGCAGAATAGCTCTGCTAGAGCCCTAGATTGCTTCCGCCAAGGTTCCGCCTCGTGGCGGTGGAGTCTCGTCCCGAAAGGTCGCTTCTGATTTTTTCCTCATAGAAAGACCTCATATAGCAGAAGATGGGCATTGGAGAGCCAACAGGGGGCCCACGAGGTAGGGGCGCGCCCCCACCCTCGTGGACAGGTGGGCCCCCCTCTGGTGAACTTCTTCCACTGGATATTTTTTATTATTTCCAAAAATGACTTTCGTGGAGTTTCAGGACTTTTGGAGTTGTGCAGAATAGGTCTCTAATATTTTCTCCTTTTCCAGCCCAGAATTCCAGCTGCCGACATTCTCCCTCCTTATGTAAACCTTGTAAAATAAGAGAGAATAGGCATAAGTATTGTTACATAACATGTAATAACAGCCTATAATGCAATAAATATTGATATAAAAGCATGATGCAAAATGAACGTATCAACTCCCCCAAGCTTAGACCTCGCTTGTCCTCAAGAGAAAGCGGATAACGATAAATATGTCCCCATCTGTAGAGGTAGAGGTGATGAGGACATGACTACCTTGGATACGACCAAAACTATTGCATACATGCATATTTGTCAGGTGATTTCTAGTGCAAACTATTCATAAATCTATTTATGTTATCAAGAACAAAAATACTTCACACACTTTTGTGTTTTGTCTAATTGTAGGTGTATGGGACATTTGTACAATTCACATATGAAGATAGGCGAAAAGGAGAAGTTTTGGTTCTGTTCAGAAAGTCCTCTCACGTCACTTTTGGGCCAAGAGAAGATAGAGTCCAAGTCTTTCACGTTCTGGATTCAGATTCGGACTACACAAACATACCTGACTCAAAACGGCAAGAACTTTTTCATACAGACTCCGAATTGGATGATTCTTTTTTTGTTGGAAAGTAGATTTCGTCCTCTTTCCAACCCAATTGGATTCACCTTTAAATTCGTCCAGAGCGTTGAGATATGGAATAAACAATCTCACGCTGCAGCAGAATCCGAGTCAAACAACAAGTCCAAAGGTGTTGCATCACCTCCACTTGGGCCCATGAGCCTTGTACAACCTAGGGTTGATTTTAGCCTGCCTTGGGACGTCCTCCCACCTCCTTGACCGCCACCCCTTGCTCCTATATAAGTAGATCCATCTAGTAGCTTTTTCCTTGGGTTTTGTTTAGATTAAAAGTTCGCCATACCTGCAACTTCGCGTACTTCGTTTGTGTTCAACGACCAGACAAAGGCGTCACAGAACCCCACCTTCATTAATAAAGCTTTCCTCTTTTATTCGCAATATCCAGATTGCAATCTCAGTTTCTTGCTTGTTCTTCGTTTGCTCGCAGGAAATAGACCCTTGTGGTCCGGTTGATCATGCTCCGGCGTGCTCAATAACCCCTCAGAAGTTGGTTTAGCGATTGCTAAGGCGCGACGACTTCGCATGTTCGTAGTTGGACCGTCAAAGTCGACTCCCACAGAAAACGATTGCTATCTCACCGTAACATCGGGACACCTTTGCCTCTCTATCAAGTGGTATCAGTTTTCAGGTTGCTCGATGACATTTTCCAGTTTTTCCTAGGTTAGATTTATTTTCTTACCTATTGTCCAAGAAAAGCCACAAAAAAAGTTAGATCTATTCATCCTTTATCCAAGCCAGTCTGAGCCTTTGCAATTTTCTTTTCATTGCTTGCATAGTTAAATTATCGGTTGCATCATCGTGTCGAGTTGTTGGTCTTAGTGTCTAGTTCGTTTAGAGTTTCGAGTTCTGTTCATATTAGTCACACCGCCGCTGCATCGTTATCCCTTCCATTTTCCACCACCCATCCATCAATTTCCACCACGTGCTACCCACCGTTCATTGTCACAATCATAGTTGAGGTCGTTCACATCTTCGCTTGATCCAATCTGCATCTTATCTAGTTTCTTTTGGAAAGAAGGAGAGAAAAAAAAAGATAGAGAAAAAAGAGAGAAAAATTAAAAAAAATCAAAAAAAGAGAAAGAAAAAGAAAAAAAGTGTGAGGAAAAAAAGCGAGAAGAAAAAAAACAAAATTCGAATCTATTTAGATTCAATCTCGTAGTTGAATTCGGATTGGAATCTGTTTTGTGCACTGATCAGTAAAACAGGCGTAACTTGCTCATACGAAGTCCGTTTTGGCTCCGCGAGTACTCAAATGAAAGCTACCAACGAGCCGCATCTAAATAGTTGCAAAAGCATGTTCACTATTTGGCACCTCAAATCGGCTTCTAAATAGGTCTTTTTGCCCTCCGAAGTTCGCGACACAGCTTATTCCATTTTTCAAGCCCGTTTTATAATTTTTTGACTCCTCATATCAACTCGGAATTGAGTAATTCTTTTTGCGTTTGAAAGCTTGGGTCAGTGCCATTCTTGAGAAAAGTTATCAGAAAATTGGCTCAAACTTTTTAAGAGGAAAGTTGGAGAGAGAGTTGTTGTATATCCTGCTTGGCAGTTGTTTTTCATCATTATCTTTACTGCCGTTGTGATCTTCACTTATATCTTGTTGTCCAGAGCTACTTAGTATTCTTCATTGATGCTAGTTGTGCTACGCCATGACCTCATTAGTGTTCTAGGCTCGCGTCTCTAGTCTGGTCTAGCATAGGACCAGCACAGTACCGTCGTTGAGCGTTTATTCAACATTGCATCTTTGAATTGATTATTGCTAATCTTTTGCTACCATATATAGCCAACCCAGCTCCACATATTTCTACATCGTGTATACGTACGTTCCCCTGACAATTGCTTTACACAATCTTCAGAGTTATTTGACACCGCTGGTTGCCTGTCACCACCTGCCGCATGGTAAGAACTTGTAAGATATTGATATTTGCTTTATTGTGAGCACTTTACAACCACATCCTAGTAGTTCATAGGAACATTATTCTCGAATTTTGTTTCTTGTTTCTACTAATCATGACAGGTTCCGGAGTCAGAAGTTGTTGGACGACGGACACATCATCACCATCACGAGACTTGGGACAACACACACAAGCACATGGTCAGGTTATCTCTTTACCGTCATTTGAGGGTAGATTTAATCCTGCTATTTATCTAGCTTGGGAGCTTGAAGTAGAACAAGTTTTTAGTCACCATGACTTTTCTGAACTTGAGCGAGTACGAGCTGCCACTAGAGCATTTACTGGTTTTGCTTCTGTTTGGTGGAGTGTGCATTGTAAGAAAAACATTGATAACGAACCCACAACTTGAAATGATTTGAAAGATGTAATCAGACAACAATTTTTCCCTCCTTACTATCATCGTGAATTGCTTCGCAAACTTGAACAATTTAAACAAGGCAACAACATTGTTCATGCTTACTACCAAGAGTTCAAATCTTATATGCATCATTGTGACATAGAAGAATCTGAGGATGATATAATGAATAGATTTTTTGGTGGTTTGAACCATGATATTCAGGCACGATTTCAGTATATTCCTCGTTGCATTACTGGTATGTATGTTCGTGCTTGTACCTTTGAGAGACAGTTACATGAGGACGCATTGGGTGACTACAACAACTACTATTCCAGTTCATGCTCACCACCACCGCTTGGTTCCTCCACCGTTGCACCTAATAGAGCAGCCACACCTCAGATTGTGAGCGCGACATCATCTCAAGAGTATGGTACATTGCCATCATCCGTACCTACATCAGCTACATCTTTGCGACAAGGTAACTGTAAAGGTATTGATGATATAACTTCACATGAGAATGATGCATGCCTAGTTAACTTGAATACATCATGTGTTGAGTTACCTGTTGATTTGAGCGCATCACCTATTTTAGAGAATCATGTTACTATCATGAATGCGTCATGTGATCAAACAACTGAAATACCAACAATTTTAAGTGCACCCAATGAATTAACTATTGATGCAAAAGAACTAATGTTTAATCATTTTGATATGACCTCTAATCTTGGTGATGATTCTGTGTCAAATGACTTATTGCATGTTTGCTTATTTAAGCATGTTGTAGCATGTAAATTTGATGCAAGTAAGGTTTATTCACCAATGTTGGGATGGTTTAATGATGAATATTATCAATCTTTTCATATGAGACAGAGCTTCACTTATATGTGCAAACTGAGTTGCAATACTTTCATGCCTTCTAATTTTTGTGATAATATTTTGGCTTTATATTTTATTAACTATGAAAGTTACTCATGTATACATGTGACATATGTGCAAAATCCACGGAAAGTAAAAATGGATGACATATACATATACAACATGTACACCTTGTCTCTTTTGTTAGCCACATTTCAGATTAAGCAACGCCGAGGACGGCTTTATTTTCAAGAAGGGGAGGATGATGAGGACATGACTACCTTGGATACGACCAAAAATATTGCATATATGCATATTTGTCAGGTGATTTGTAGTGCAAACTATTCAATAATCTATTTATGTTATCCAGAACAAAAATACTTCACACACTTTTGTGTTTTGTCTAATTGCAGGTGTATGGGACATTTGTACAATCTACATATGAAGATAGGCGAAAAGGAGAAGTTTAGGTTCTGTTAAAAAAGTCCTCTCACGTCACTTTTGGGCCAAGAGAAGATAGAGTCCAAGTCTCTCACGTTCTGGATTCAGATTCGGACTGCACAGACATACCTGACTCAAAACGGCAAGAACTTTTTCATACGGACTCCGAATTGGGTGATTCTTTTTTTGTTGGAAAGTAGATTTCGTCCTCTTTCCAAACCAATTGAATTCACCTTTAAATTCGTCCGGAGCGTTGAGATATGGAATAAACAATCTCATGCTGCAGCAGAATCCGAGTCAAACAACAAGTCCAAAGGTGTTGCATCACCTCCACTTGGGCCCATGAGCCTTGTACGACCTAGGGTTGATTTTAGCCTGCCTTGGGACGTCCTCCCACCTCCTTGACCGCCACCCCTTGCTCCTATATAAGTAGATCCATCTAGTAGCTTTTTCCTTGGGTTTTGTTTAGATTAAAAGTTCGCCATAGCTGCAACTTCGCGTACTTCGTTTGTGTTCAACGACCAGACAAAGGAACCCCACCTTCATTAATAATGCTTTCCTCTTTTATTCACAATAACCAAATTGCAATCTCAGTTTCTTGCTTGTTCTTCGTTTGCTCGCAGGAAATAGACCCTTGTGGCTTGGTCAATAACCCCTCGGAAGTTGGTTTAGCGATTGCTAAGGCGCGACGTCTTCGCACGTTCGTAGTCGGATCGTCAAAGTCGACTCCCACAGAAAACGATTGCTATCTCACCGAAACATCGGGACACCTTTGCCTCTATCAAGAGGTGTCGATAAAATAAAATACGGACATGAAGGCATCATGATTATTCTCATAACAGCAACATATATATATTTTGTCATATGATTTCTTATGTTCATGTAATAATCTATTCACAATGCAGAGGTACGAATCATAAACTTTATTGATAACCAACAAACTATAATCTCAGTCATTGAAGCAATTGCAATTTATCATAACATCAGAAAGAGTCTATGTCAGAGCTTAAAAGCAAGTCCACATACTCCACTATCATCTAGTCTTTCATAATTGCTAACACTCATGCAATACTTGTGGTTATGAAGTTTTAATCGGACACAGAGAAAGATAGGGGCTTATAGTTTCGCCCCACAACCTTTTACCTCGAGGGTAATGTCAACAATAATAACTCATGCTCCCCTACATCCAACTAGGTACATATATCAGGATCTTTCCAACATACCGTGCTTGCCAAAGGATAAAATGAAAAAGGAAGGGTGAAGATCATCGTGACTCTTGCATAAGGTAGAAGATAAAAGATAGGCCCTTCGCAGAGGGAAGCAGAGGTTGCCATGCGCTTTTATGGTTGGATGAACAAAATCTCAATGTGAAAGAACGTGATGCGGAGCATCCCACGATCATCCCCATGGACACCACCTCAACTTCCAAGCTCCAAGTGGACCCATGACGAGAGCTAGGGCTCGTGCTATTCAATCCGAGGTGACATCTCTCCTACTTGAGTTTCCCTCCTCTTCAAGTGAGACATGGCTACTGCCTAAGTCCGAGATGCTATTGTGATCAGGTACAACACTCAAGACCCGGAGCCGGGAGCTGAAGAAGAAACGACATGCGTCAACTCTCTAGACAACCTCGAACCTCCGGCCACAGCCTGGAACTTTCGGACCCCGGAACGTCCGGCCTACCCGGAGCTTCCGGCCTCCGACGACATCGACCAGCCCAGGCGTGCCAACTCTTTGGTTAGCCCGGAACCTCCGGCCCGCACGGACGTTCCGGCCCCCGGAACCTCCGGCCCGCCCGGACCATCCAGCCCCGGACGCCAGCCCAGCTCCACCCGCGCCAACTCTCTGGTTAGGCCGGACCTTGCCCGGACCCTCCGGTGCCCGGAACTTCCGGCCCCGCCCGGAACTTCCGGCCCTGCCTGTGCGCAGCCACTTGGGCCGAGGCCCGTGTACCCTTTCGCCCCATAAACTATATATGCTCTTCTTCTACCTACGTTTTAGGGTTAGCATTGGTATTAGCTCATAGTTGAGATATATCTTTGCTCATCCATTACGGATCTACTCCACGAGAGAGACCGTGGCCCCTCTATGGAAAAGATCCCCTTGGATTCAAGACCCCCTCTTGGGTGGCCCCATCAAGACCTCCTCTAGGAGAAGAACAGTTACCCCTTGTATCGTCCTTTGTTGGATTTGGATCATGTATCTCTCTTTTGTGTTCATCGATCTAGCGCATGTGTGATCTATTCTTGTTGGTTGAGTGTTTCTCTTGTTTTTCCCCGTGATTTCCCTCGTCTTCTTCCGCGCGTTCTTCGTGTTCCTCGTAGGGATCCTCTCCAAACATGAAAGATCAGCGATCTAGGGTTCCACCCTACATCATCTTGGTATCATGAGCCACGTTGATCACGTTTTGGAGCCCCTACCCCGTGTTTTCTAGCTTGATTTTGTTGTTTTCGTCCTAAACCCCGAAAATCCCCACCAAAAATAGCCCAATTTTTTTTGATTTGTTGGTGTGATGAAGTTTTGTTGGATTTGATCCATGGATCTGCTTTGTTTCGAGTTGATCTAGCATCCCTACCCTTCTTCCCCTCTAATTTTTTCTTTTTCCCCTTCGGATTTGGGTTTTTCCTCAAGTTTTTCCGCCCAAATCCACGATCCCGAAGTCTCCGTTCTCGACAGAATCGTGACCACCGGAACTTCCGGCCCAGCCCGGACCTTCCGGCCCCCGGACCTTCTGGCCTTCCCCGGAACTTCCGGACCCCGGACCTTGCGTCTTGCCCGGACCTTCCGGCTTAGACAGAAAGTTCGCGCATCTTCGACGACTTCCGCTACTTCGACAACTCCGTCCACGGTGCAGCGGCATCTTCGCCAACGTACTGAAGACCGTGCACTACGACAACGACTACAATCTCATCCTATTGAAACTTTCAACCGTAAGCAAGGACGGTAATCTCGATGACATCTTTGTCCAAACCTTGCCATTGCATTGATAAACACCATAGCCCATCTTTTGCGTTGCTTACCCATCGAGACTAGCCATTGAGTATTGCCGGCAACGTGACTTGTGCACATTAGTGATCATACTCCATAGCATACATACCATACCATAGTGGTGCATATCTTGGCATCAACTTGTGTGTCACAAAGTTGTCATCGCATACACAATTGCTATCTTGGTTCGTGAAGTTTGGCATAAGAAAAGAGCTCAAAAGTGAAAGAGCCACCAAAGATTTTAAGCAATAGAGGAAAGATAAGCAAAGAGCTTATAAGCAAGAACCATAGCATCATACAACATTAAGATTGTCATACTCGATCATCTTGGATCAACGCACAGGAACATCATACATATAGCATACTTAGGATAGAAGTCGTTGCATTTTTGCTTAGTAGGTTGTGCACAAGTTCGTATCCGCCTATTGTGCAATCGTGCTAGTGTCTCTCTAGTGTTGTGCAACAAGAGGTTCTTGGTGGATTCCACATTTTGGCTCACCCTTTGTTGCATAACCCCATCTTATATAATTGCGTGTGTGTTTCCGTGTGCCATATCTTGCTATTGGTCTACTTGTTGCATTTGCAAATTTGTGAATCTTTTCCAACATTATTGAGTCTCACTTACAATAGCATGAAATTTTGTGCCACCATCCTAACCGAGCTCCACCATAAGCTTTTACTTGTGTAGGTGTGAGAATCGACAAGAATCGGTACCAATAGTGCTATTTCCTTGATACACATTGGAGTGATCTTTGATCCATTTTCAACATCGGTCAAGGTACATTTGGTATTGGTTCTTCTTTGTCCCCAACTCACATATCTTTGTTTGGAATGATGGATAGGCCAAGTACTTCTAACAACCCACTCTTCTTGGAGCAAGACAAAGACATGTCATCCTACATCACCAAGACTCAACTATTTGGTGCACACCGAGCTTTGAATCAAGAACAACTTGCTTTGGGCGACTGCATCGACAATGTCGCCACCGACTTAAGACACTCTGAGCAACATACAAGGGACTACTTCGACACATCCATGAGTTCCCTCAAAGAAGATATCCGAACCATGATGGTCCGCTCTTCTACAACTTCATCCTCGTCAAGACGGAGCCGCTCAAGTCGACACTCCGATGACACTATCTCCGGTTCAAGTACACCGACATCAAACACTCTTCGTCGTGCCGCGCGTCAAGACCGTCAAGCAAACCGCAATCCTCTACATGACACCGACTCTCAAGAGCATCGACATCGTCAAAACCAAGCTGCATTCGCACAAGCTCAAGAACGGCAACGTCAACGACAACAAGAACAAGAGGAGAGAGCGCGACAACATTAAGATGCACAAGATGCCGAGGCGCAATGCCAAGAACAACAACTACGTGAAGCTCAAGCACTTGATATTTTTTTTGGAGTCGGTTTACTTACCGTATCACATACCTATTCCTTTTCGGAGTCTGAAACGTTCTGGAAAGTGTCCCTTATGTATTCCTCCGGGGTTACGGTTTCAATAATATTGGTTTCAACATTTATGGGATTACCTGAGATATAATGTTTAATTCTTTGACCATTCACTACCTTCAGATTTGTGCCTTCGAAATTATTGATTTTTATGGCACCGGAACGATAGACCACCTTGATAACGTAGGGGCCTTCCCATTTAGAGAGAAGTTTTCCTGCCAAAAATCTTAAACGAGAGTTGTATAGCAATACATAATCACCTACATTAAACTCACGCTTTTGTGTCCTTTTATCATGCCATCTTTTAACTTTTTCTTTAAACAACTTGGCATTTTCATAGGCTTGGGTTCTCCATTCATCAAGTGAGCTAATATCAAATAACCTCTTCTCACCGGCAAGTTTGAAATCATAGTTGAGCTCTTTAATAGCCCAATATGCCTTATGTTCTAGTTCAAGAGGTAAGTGACATGCTTTTCCATAAACCATTTTATACGGAGACATACCCATAGGATTTTTATATGCAGTTCTATAGGCCCATAATGCATCATCAAGTTTCTTAGACCAATTCATTCGATACCTATTGACAGTCTTCTGGAAACTTAATTTGAGTTCTCTATTGCTCAATTCTACTTGACCACTAGACTGTGGGTGATAAAGAGATGCAATTCTATGATTAACGTCATATTTAGCAAGCATTTTACGGAAAGCACCATGAATAAAATGTGAACCACCATCAGTCATTAAATATCTAGGGACTCCAAACCTCAGAAAAATAACTTCCTTAAGAATTTTAATAGAAGTGTTATGATCAGCACTACTAGTTGGAATAGCTTCTACCCACTTAGTAACGTAATCAACAGCAACTAAAATATGTGTATATCCATTGGAGGCAGGAAAAGGTCTCCTATAATCAAAGCCCCAAACATCAAATGGTTCAATAACAAGTGAATAATTCATAGGCATTTCTTGACGTCTACTAATATTACCAATTCTTTGACATTCATCACAAGATAAGACAAACTTACGGGCATCCTTGAAGAGAGTAGGCCAATAAAAACCAGATTTCAATACCTTATGTGTATTTCTATCTCCAGCGTGATGTCCTCCATAAGCTTCGGAATGACACTTGCGTAGGATCTGTTCCTGTTCATGCTCAGGTACACAACGTCTAATAACACCATCTACTCCTTCTTTATAAAGATGTGGGTCATCCCGAAAGTAATGTCTCAAATCATAGAAAAACTTTTTCTTTTGCTGGTATGTGAAACTAGGTGGTATGAATTTAGCAACAATGTAATTAGCATAATCAGCATACCAAGGAGTACTACGAGAAGTACTTATAACATTTAATTGTTCATCAGGAAAGCTATCATCCATATGTAGTGGGTCATCAGGAACATTTTCTAACCTAGATAAGTTGTCTGCAACGGGGTTCTCAGCTCCCTTTCTATCAACAATATGCAAATCAAATTCTTGTAGCAAGAGAACCCATCTAATAAGTCTAGGTTTAGCATCTTTCTTTTCCATAAGGTATTTAATAGCAGCATGATCAGTGTGAATAGTTACTTTAGAATCAACAATATAAGGTCTAAACTTATCACAAGCAAATACAACTGCTAAAAATTCTTTTTTAGTAGTAGCATAATTTCTTTGAGCATTGTCTAGAGTATTACTAGCATAATGGATAACATTTAATTTCTTATCGACTCTTTGCCCTAGAACAACACCTACAGCATAATCACTAGCATCACACATAATTTCAAAGGGTAAATTCCAATCAGGTGGCTGAACAATAGGTGCAGAGACCAATGCTTTCTTAAGTATTTCAAATGCTTCTACACAATCATCATCAAAGACAAAATGGTATATCTTTTTGTAATGAATTAGTCAGAGGCCGAGAAATTTTTGAGAAGTCCTTAATGAACCTTCTATAAAATCCGGTGTGACCAAGGAAGCTTCTTATACCTTTGATGTCCTTGGGACATGGCATCTTTTCGATAGCATCAACCTTGGCTTTATCAACTTCAATACCTCTTTTAAAAATTTTATGCCCCAAGACAATACCTTCATTAACCATAAAGTGGCACTTTTCCCAATTCAAGACAAGATTAGTTTCTTCACATCTATGCAAAACTCGATCAAGATTGCTCAAACAATCATCAAAAGAAGATCCATAGACGGAAAATTTGTCCATGAAAACCTCACAAATCTTTTCAAAAAACTCAGAGAATATAGCCATCATGCATCTTTGAACGTAGCAGGTGCATTACACAAACCAAAAGGCATACGTCTATAAGCAAAAGTACCAAATGGGCATGTAAAAGTAGTCTTTGATTGATCTTTAGCCGACACAGGTATTTGAGAGAAACCAGAATAACCAACTAGAAAGCAATAATGTATATGTTTGCATAATCTTTATAACATTTGATCAATAAAAGGTAAGGGGTAATGATCTTTCTTAGTAGCCTTATTTAATTTGCGGAAATCAATTGCCATCCTATAACCTGTAATAAGTCTTTGTGGAATCAATTCATCTTTATCATTAGGAACAACAGTAGTGCCTCCCTTCTTAGGGACACTATGGACAGGACTTACCCACTGACTATCAGCAACGGGATAAATTATACCTGCCTCCAGAAGTTTTAGTATATCTTTTCTTACCACTTCTTTCATTTTAGGATTCGGACGTCGTTGAGGATCATGAACTGGTTTGGCATCTGCTTCCAAATTTATTTTATGTTGACATAGAGTGGGACTAATGCCCTTAAGATCATCGAGAGTGTATCCAATAGCAGCACGATGCTTCTTCAGTGTTTTCAATAATCTTTCTTCTTCATGCTCTGAAAGGTTAGCACTAATAATAACAGGATATATCTTCTTTTCATGAAGATAAGCATATTTATGATTATCAGGCAACGGTTTTAGCTCAAACACGGGATCACCCTTGGATGGAGGAGGATCCCCTAAGATTTCGATAGGCAAATTGTGTTTCAGAATAGGTTCCTATTTAAAGAATACTTCATCTATTTCCCTTCTTTCATTCATAAACATATCATTTTCATGGTCTAGCAAATATTGTTCTAAAGGATCACTAGGAGGTATGACAATAGAGGCAAGACCAATAATTTCATCCTTACTAGGCAATTCCTATTCACGGTGTTGTTTACTAAATTTAGAGAAATTAAACTCATGAATCATATCATCTAAGCCAATAGTAACAACATTCTTTTCGCAGTCTATCTTAGCATTGACAGTGTTCAAGAAGGGTCTACCAAATATAATGGGACAAAAGCTATCTTGTGGGGAACCAAGAACAAGAAAATCTGCAGGATATTTAGTTTTCCCACACAAGACTTCAACATCTCTAACAATTCCCATTGCTGATATAGTATCTCTATTCGCAAGTTTAATTGTAACATCAATATCTTCTAACTCAGCAGGTGCAATTTCATGCTTAATTTCTTCATATAAGGTAATAGGTATAACACTAGCACTAGCACCCATATCACATAAGCCATGATAACAATGATATCCTATTTTAACAGAAATAACAGGCACGCCTACCACAGGTCTATGTTTATCTTTAGCACAAGATTTAGCAATTCTAGCGGTTTCACCACAGAATTGAATAGCATGCCCATCAATATTATCAGACAAGAGATCTTTAACAATAGCAATATTAGGTTCAACTTTAACTTGCTCAGGAGGTGTATAAGTTCTAATATTGCTTTTATGAACCACATTTGAAGCTTTAGCATGATCCTTTATTCTAACAGGGAAAGGTGGTTTCTCAACATAAGAAGTAGGAACAATAGGATCATTATAAGTGACCGTCTTTTCTTCAACTTTAATAGGCGCAACTACTTTTACTTCTATGGGAGGATGATATTTAAACCACTTCTCTTTTGGGAGATCAACATAAGTAGCAAAAGATTCACAGAAAGAAGCTACTATCTCAGAGTCAAGTCCATATTTAGTGCTAAATTTACGGAAAATATCGGTATCCATAAAAGATTTAACACAATCAAACATAGGTGTCATACCTGAATCCTTACCTTCGTCGAGATCCCAATCTTCAGAGTTGCATTTAATTCTGTCCAATAAATCCCATTTAAATTCAATAGTCTTCATCATAAAAGAGCCAGCACAAGAAGTATCGAGCATGGTGCGATTGTTTTCAGAAAGCCGAGCATAAAAGTTTTGAATAATTGTTTCTCTTAGGAGATCATGATTGGGGCATGAATATAACATTGATTTAAGCCTCCCCCAAGCTTGAGCGATGCTTTCTCCTTCGCGAGGCCAAAAATTATATATGCATAAGATGCATAGGATAATACTTTTGATGAAATTCCAATTTCAATCTTCTATAGTTCCATGATCTCGTATCATCACATAGCCTATATACCATGTCAATGCATCCCCCTTAAAAGATAAAGGGAAGACCTTCTTCTTAGCAACATCATCGGGTATACCTGCAAGCTTAAATAATCCACAAACTTCATCCACATATATTAGGTGCTCATCAGGAAGCTTTGTTCCATCTCCTGAAAAAGGATTAGCTAGCAGTTTTTCTATCATACCCGAAGGAAATTCAAAGGGAACATTTTCATATTCAATAGGTTCAGTAGGTTGAGGAGCAACTCCTTTGCTCTACTGGTCGGGGTGAAGATACCCCGAACAAGCCCCTCAGAGGATTACTTTTCATAGTAACAAGTGACAGTAAATTTCAGCACACTATATAAAGTTTTCCTTACCAAATTCCACCTACCAAAGGCGCTTCACTCCCCGGCAACGGCACCAGAAAAGAGTCTTGATGACCCACAAGTATAGGTGATCTATCGTAGTCCTTTCGATAAGTAAGAGTGACGAACCCAACGAGGAGCAGAAGGAAATGATAAGCGGTTTTCAGCAAGGTATTCTGTGCAAGTACTGAAATAAGTGGTAACAGATAGTTTTGTGATAAGATAATTTGTAACGAGCAACAAGTAACAAAAGTAAACAAAGTGCAGCAAGGTGGCCCAATCCTTTTTGTAGCAAAGGACAAGCCTGGACCAACTCTTATATAAGGACAAGCACTCCCGAGGACACATGGGAATATCGTCAAGCTAGTTTTCATCACGTTCATATGATTCGCGTTCGGTACTTTGATAATTTGATATGTGGGTGGACCGGTGCTTGGGTGTTGTTCTTACTTGAACAAGCATCCCACTTATGATTAACCTCTATTGCAAGCATCCGCAACTACAACAAAAGTATTAAGGTAAACCTAACCATAGCATGAAACATATGGATCCAAATCAGCCCCTTACGTAGCAACGCATAAACTAGGGTTTAAGCTTCTGTCACTCTAGCAACCCATCATCTACTTATTACTTCCCAATGCCTTCCTCTAGGACCAAATAATGGTGAAGTGTTATGTAGTCGGCGTTCACATAATACCACTAGAGGCTAGACAACATACACCTCATCAAAATATCGAACGTATACCAAATTCACATGACTACCAATAGCAAGACTTCTCCCATGTCCTCAGGAACAAACGTAACTACTCACAAAGAATATTCATGTTCATAATCAGAGGGGTAATTGTCGGTGTACTAAAGTAGGGGTACCTTAGTACCCCAGACTTGTGCACGGGCAGTTGTAGCACCCTGCGGCGAGGCCCGCCCAGGAAGCGCCAAGAGAAGACCAAGCATTCAAGACAAGGCCCCCCGGCAAGAGGAGCTTGCCGGGCCAAGAAGGCAAGGCCCCGGCAAGAGGAGCTTGCCGGGACGACCGAGCCCATATAAGGCCATTCAAGAACAAAGTACACAAGACAGAAGATCGAGACCCCGGCAAGAGGAGCTTGCCGGGAAGGCCGAACCCAGGCACCACAAGAGAAGCCCGCCACGGCGCGCCATGCGCCCCGGCAAGGCCTGATAGCCGGCAAGCTATCAGGCACAGGAAGACGACCCCCGCGGCAAGCCACTTGCCGCGGCAAATCGCCACCTCAGGACCGCGCTCCGGCTCGCCCGCCCACGCGTCGCTCCGGGGCTTCCCCCAACGGCACGTGGCGGGGCGCCGCGCAGCCTGGGGTATGCGGTGGCATGCAGCCACCGGCGTGGCGAGCGGTGGCGCACCTAACGGTCCGCCTCGGTGCTGTCCGGGCGACCGTGACGGGCATTTAATGCCCTTGTCCCCTACCGTCAGAAGTAGGTATGATAACACTGTGCCGCGCCGCAGCGCCACTGTTCCCGCGCTGTTACAACTACCACCCCTTTTACACTTTTACCCCTTTCTCTTACGTTGACACCTGTCGGTGACCCCTTTGCGCTATAAAAGGAGGCCCGTGTGCAACGTAGGGGGGGGTTCCGAGGTTCGGAGACTGGGAATCCAGACAGCCATACGCTCGGTGTAGCTAGCTCTCCAAGCTCCCGAGCTCCCTAGTTCAATACAGCCAAGCAGGAGTAGGGTTTTACGCGTCCATCGTGGCCCGAACCTGGGTAAACCGCCCGTGTGCTCGCCTCGATCTACTCTCCGTGCTCCCTCCGCCCCCCTCACCGGACAAACGAAAGGGGCTCCGGCCCCATAGGTGGTCGCGGGGGACAGTTCCCCCCGACATCTTTGGCGCGCCAGGTAGGGGGAGGGCGAGGCCTTGGGGACAGCCCGCTCCTGCGGATCCCAGGATCCGTCCAGTCGAAGCAGGTGTCCCTGATAAGCCTTGCTCCGGCAAGCAGATCAGCAGTCTGAACGCTGAGGAACAGTCCGCTCCTGCGGATCCGAGGATCTGTCCAGTTGAAGCGGGGGTTCCCGACAAGCTTAGGCATTCTTTCCCACGGGCTCGTGTGCGGCCCTCCTCGAGTATCCACTCGCGCAGAGACTGGGCAAGAAGCAGCTGCTCCTTGAGGAGGACCGCCTTCTGGCCGCTGGGCGAACGATTCGCCTCCAGCGAACTCTGCGCCGCTCCCGTAGCCGCAGAAGTTAGCGCCAGGAGTCACGAGAAAGGCGATCTCGTTCCCCGGCGCGCCTCGTCCGCCGGGGTGCCGAACGAGTTGACGCCGACCGTGGGAGGAATCTTGCCAGCGCGGTTGCCGGAACCTGTTCCACCAACCATCCTCTCTGCCCAAGTCTTGCCGCAGTTGCATGTGATCCTCGGCGCAGAGAGGGGCGCGAATCCCCGAGCATAGCTACGCCTAGCTCCGGAGGGTCGTGAGGCCCTGCGCCATTGCCTACCCCCAGGATGGGCTGGATGCTGCCCAAGGAGGGTTTACCCTACCGGGCGGCACGCGATAAGAAAAGATAAGTTGCCGGAGCTCGAGCAATTGCCCCATCAATTTTTAAGAGTTATCTCCCTCGAACGACCGAGCCTTGGTTGAGAGGCCTGAGCGCGGAAGGACCGACACGAGACTGGTTGCGCCCTCATTTCGTTTCGAGTCCGCTCAACGACTTGAGTGTGCTACACCCCGAGTAGCGTCCTCACTTTGTTTCGAGCTCGCCCGGCACCCTAAGCGTGCTGCGACCGCAGTCGCACCGCTTACTTTGCCTTGAGCCTGCTCAACAATCTGAGTGAGCGGCAACCAGCCGCGGCCAGGTTTCTTGCCGGTGGTAGCCCCGCCAGCGGGTCGCTGACGTCCCGCACTCGGCGCCCGTGGCAAGGCGGAGGCCTACGCCGGCAAGTCCCCGAAAACGTAGGGCGGAAACAAACAAGGCGCCGGTCAAGTAGAGGAGATAGCAGCGCGATGCATTGCCTAAGATAAAAGTTATATTACAAAATGCCTTACTGCTGCTCTAACCAGCCGTTTCCATGGCATATTTGACAGCGGCAGGGAAAGGAGATAAAAAAAAAGAGGGGGCAGGCGGCCTAGTCCACGCGGCCGCCTCGGTCCTCCAATAGAAGCAGAGGAAGGGCAGGCGACTGGGGCCGACCCACTGCATCGACCCGCGCCGGCCCGACTCCCTGCCTCCGCCGCTGCGACTCCGAGTGCATGAGGACCGCGTGGTGGGCGCGCAGAACCGAGGCGACGGGTGGGACGACCTCTCCCCATCCCGTGATTATGGGGAACGGACGCCTCGAAAGCCGCGCCTCACCCCCGTTCATCCATCGGGCCGCGCCTCCGCACCTCCCTCCACTTAAAGAGGGAACGGGCGTTTCGCCCCCACGACGCCGCGATAAGCGCGCGCCGCCTGGGGAAGGCGCGACGGATGCGGAGTTAAGGAGCAGCGCGACCAAGGCCACGCGTGCCCGTGCACTGTTAGGGCCTGGCCCAACGACGCTCGGCACCGTGTATGGCCCAGGCCCGGGGGCTCCTGTCGGTGTACTAAAGTAGGGGTACCTTTGTACCCCAGACTTGTGCACGGGCAGTTGTAGCACCCTGCGGCGAGGCCCGCCCAGGAAGCGCCAAGAGAAGACCAAGCATTCAAGACAAGGCCCCCCGGCAAGAGGAGCTTGCCGGGCCAAGAAGGCAAGGCCCCGGCAAGAGGAGCCTGCCGGGACGACCGAGCCCATATAAGGCCATTCAAGAACAAAGTACACAAGACAGAAGATCGAGACCCCGGCAAGAGGAGCTTGCCGGGAAGGCCGAACCCAGGCACCACAAGAGAAGCCCGCCATGGCGCGCCATGCGCCCCGGCAAGGCCTGATAGCCGGGAAGCTATCAGGCACAGGAAGACGACCCCCGCGGCAAGCCACTTGCCGCGGCAAATCGCCACCTCAGGACCGCGCTCCGGCTCGCCCGCCCACGCGTCGCTCCGGGGCTTCCCCCAACGGCACGTGGCGGGGCGCCGCGCAGCCTGGGGTATGCGGTGGCATGCAGCCACCGGCGTGGCGAGCGGTGGCGCACCTAACGGTCCGCCTCGGTGCTGTCCGGGCGACCGTGACGGGCATTTAATGCCCTTGTCCCCTACCGTCAGAAGTAGGTATGATAACACTGTGCCGCGCCGCAGCGCCACTGTTCCCGCGCTGTTACAACTACCACCCCTTTTACACTTTTACCCCTTTCTCTTACGTTGACACCTGTCGGTGACCCCTTTGCGCTATAAAAGGAGGCCCGTGTGCAACGTAGGGGGGGTTCCGAGGTTCGGAGACTGGGAATCCAGACAGCCATACGCTCGGTGTAGCTAGCTCTCCAAGCTCCCGAGCTCCCTAGTTCAATACAGCCAAGCAGGAGTAGGGTTTTACGCGTCCATCGCGGCCCGAACCTGGGTAAACCGCCCGTGTGCTCGCCTCGATCTGCTCTCCGTGCTCCCTCCGCCCCCCTCACCGGACAAACGAAAGGGGCTCCGGCCCCATAGGTGGTCGCGGGGGACAGTTCCCCCCGACAGTAATAATATGGATAAAGGATCTGAACATATGATCTTCCACCAAATAAACCAACTAGCATCAACTACAAGGAGTAATCAACACTACTAGCAACCTACTAGTACCAATCCCGGACTTGGAGACAATAATTGGATACAAGAGATGAACTAAGGTTTTGAGAGGAGATGGTGCTGGTGAAGATGTTGATGGAGATTGCCCTCTCCCGATGAGAGGAGCGTTGGTGATGATGATGGCGACGATTTCCCCCTCCCGGAGGGAAGTGTCCGTGGCAGAATAGCTCTGCCGGAGCCCTAGATTGGTTCCGCCAAGGTTCCGCCTCGTGGCGGCGGAGTCTCGTCCCGAAAGATCGCATCTGATTTTTTTCCTCATCGAAAGACCTCATATAGCAGAAGATGGACATCGGAGAGCCAACAGGGGGCCCACGAGGTAGGGGGCGCGCCCTGGGGGATAGGGCGCGCCCCCACCCTCGTGGACAGGTGGGCCCCCTCTGGTGAACTTCTTCCGCTGGATATTTTTTATTATTTCCAAAAATGACTTTCGTGGAGTTTCAGGACTTTTGTAGTTGTGCAGAATAGGTCTCTAATATTTGCTCCTTTTCCAGCCCAGAATTCCAGCTACCGTCATTCTCCCTCCTTATGTAAACCTTGTAAAGTAATAGAGAATAGGCATAAGTATTGTGACATAACATGTAATAACAGCCCATAATGCAATAAATATCAATATAAAAGCATGATGCAAAATGGACGTATCAGTGTGTCAGCATACCGATCCAGGGATGACACTTAAGCACAGAGACTTGACCGTCTGAGGTCGGGTCGCTACATTGGTTGTTCTCAATACATATTCTACTGATAGTATGGCAACTCTCAGTTAACCTCATCAAGATCTTCCTTATATGTGTTGCAGGGAAACAATGGGAGACACTACGGTTTACCATCGAGGTGTGCTCATGCATGGTCCTTTCGCTAATAGCACATTATTGTGCAGTTGCAGGAATCATTCTAATATTTAGGTTTCTTACAATTTGGTCTTGCACATGTAGGTCCTGCTGTCAGAGGCTTAGACCCACTGTTCAACCCATTTTGCATATGGGGAAATGAGATGTCCATGAATATCAGTCAAGTCAAGAAACTCAGTAAGATTGTTAGGATGAAGAAACTTGCGACAAATAACACCAAGATCTCTGGTTGCACAATGAAGAAGACATCAGTCAACTATAGGATGGTACTAACTCTTTTACCTTGTTTTTACCCCTTGCGCCATTTCAAAATTTTAGCAGTGATTTATGCATATCATTGTTTTCAGTACTTTCCAAAGCAGTTCATCGATGATTACCTCTCAAAACACCTGCATGGTCAAGAAGCGAGGAAGGTATTCATTCAACACCTATGGTACAATATTGATGTCTTCCTAAAGAGGATGCGGGTTGGGCGGGCAATTATCCATAGCCACTGGCCTAAAGTTGAAAGGACATTCAACATCACTAAAGGCTATTCGGCTTTCGCTTCTGCAGTTTCCCAGATGAGATTCATTTGTCTATTTACCGTGTATGATGCTACTTTTCCTAAGGTTTTCTATGTTGCGTTTGAAACTTGGTGCTGTTGTGTAATGGCATAGCTAGCTATATCCCTCTTTGGAGTAACTGAGTGCTGAAGCTATCTGATGTAATTCGATTCTGAAATCCTGGTTGCCATTATATGGATATGAAATTTCTAGTGTGTTTTATAAGAAATTTCAATTTGATTGCTACATGGATTATCAATAATAGGCTAATCACCCTCCTTATTGGGATTTTCTATTGCAGACAGTTACTCAGACAACACCGTGGGTGATGAACTCAAACAACCCACACGGTTTCTAGAAAGTAGGCGTGTTGGATCAACTAACAATCACATACGGCTTCTGTCGGTGTGGAGCGACACCTATGGGATCACAAGAATCCCTACTACGGTTGCCGGGGCGCAGGGTTGTGAGGAGAGCAGGGCTAGTAGACAGCACAAGTATCGTTTACCCAGGTTCGGGCCGCGAGGATGCGTACAACCCTAATCCTACTTTGGTGGGTGTATTTGTGAGAGTTCTTAGGCTCCCGAACTAGCTGTGGTCAGTGCGTGGTTCAAAAGAGCCGAATCCTCCTCCAGTATGCAATGGGCCTCCTTTTATAGTTGAAAGGGGCAGCCACAGCGACACACAGGAGGTGGAAAGGCGTACAGTGCCCTGAGCTTATCGCTTGTATTATAGGACAAGACGCATTTAATGCATAGCTTAGGTGTCCCTTTGCTTTATTAGGGACAGGGGCGAGGCCTGTCCCGTCCGTCGCCGCTCCTCCTCGCCTTGACACACGCCCTGTCCAGTGAGGTGCGTGGTGCCATGTAGGCAGTCAGGCAGCTGAGGTGGCACGATGGCGGAGCCTTCATGAAGATCTGCATGCCGCCACGCAGGCGCTCGATGAGTTGGCTGGGAGCTGCATGTTGCCACGCAGGTGCCTGCCCGGCTGGTTGGGTTGGCAGCTGCATGTGAATGGTGGTGGAAGCTTGTTTGGCGCGGGTTTGGCGGTGGCCCCACTGGCGTCCTTGGCGAGGGTCTTACCGGGTGGCCCGACAAGGGTCTTGTCGTGGCGTGCTGTCGACCCCCAGCAAGGACCTTGCCGGGGGACTAGTGGCCCTCCTCGGCAGGGATCTTGCTGAGAATCATCGTCTTCTAAACCTCATCTAATCTTGAATATGTCTTCACAAAGATCTGCATGCCACCACAAAGGTGCCTTCCCGAGCCCTGGTCCTATGTTGATGACGGCGTTGGGGGCCGTAGGCTCAAGGGTGGCTCGCTCTGTTGGTGTGGGGCGAGCTGTCCCGGCAAGGGTCTTGCCGGGGCCGCTGAGGCCGCCCGACAAGGGTCTTGCCGGGGGAACCTGCTTCGCCCCTTTGCTCTTTGTGGTCTTGGCCTTTGCGTTGCTTTGAGTGTCTTGTGCTTCGGTCTTACCTTGGCTCACCTCCCCTGTTCTGCTTGATGTGGTCGTGGGCGCGGCTCCGACTACCCGTGCACAGGTAAAGGGGTACAAAAGCGTGCCCCTATTTTTGTACACCAACAGGAGCCCCCGGGCCTGGGCCACACATAAGCGCGACACGTTGTTGGGCCAGGCCCAAAACGGTGCGCGGGTAGGTGGGGCGGTTCTTACCGTGGTAAGACTCTTCGCGCGCTCCGCTTCCCACGACCCGCACGTGCGGCGCGGCGTGGAGGGGCGTGCGTGACGCGGGCGGCATGCGTGGGGCGGTTTCCACACGCATGCGTCATATCGCAGTAAAGAGGCGGCTCGCCTCCCCCACCCGTTAAAAGAGGGAGGCGTGGAGGCGCGCTCATTTACTGAGCGGGGGCGAGGTGCGGTCTTCAAGGCGTCCACTCCCCATGATCACGGGGTGGGGAGAGGTCGCTTCACCCGTCCCCTCAGTTCTACACGTCTGCCACGCGTCTTTCATGCGCCCGTGGTGGCAAACGGTGGAGGCGGGAAACTGGGTCGTCGCTGGTTGGGGCAGCGGGTTGGTCCTGATTCCCTGCGCCTCCGGTGTCTGGGTTGGCCGAGCGGGGCGGCGGAGCCCCAACCCCGTTCCTTTATAAAGAGGGGGAAGGGGGGTTGGCATCCCGCATTCTTCCATCTTCTATCTCCTCCTGCTTCTGCTTCTTCCTCTCACCCGCCATGGAGAAGGGGAATCCTGGTCCCTCGATGGTGGCGGCGAGGGTCGCCACTCGACACTGCGTCCCTCCTCCTCCTGAGCCCGCGGTGGTGGAACCGGCCGCGAGGGGAAGGGGGAGGGGGTGAGGCCATGGGCGAGGCCGGGGCAGAGGCCGTAGAGCTCGGGGAAGAGGAGGACGGGGCGGCACGCCGGCTTTGCCCCTGCCAATGATGCCTGTCGGTGTCAAAACCGGCGGATCTCGGGTAGGGGGTCCCGAATTGTGCGTCTAGACGGATGGTAACAGGAGACAAGGGACATAATGTTTTACCCAGGTTCGGGCCCTCTTGATGGAGGTAAAACCCTACGTCCTGCTTGATTAATATTGATGATATGGGTAGTACAAGAGTAGATCTACCACGAGATCAAGGAGGCTAAACCCTAGAAGCTAGCCTATGGTCTGATTGTTGTATGTTGGAGTTGTCCTACGGACTAAAACCCTCCGGTTTATATAGGCACCGGAGAGGGTTAGGGTTACACAAAGTCGGTTACAATGGTAGGAGATCTGAATATCCGCATCGCCAAGCTTGCCTTCCACGCCAAGGAAAGTCCCCACCGGACACGGGACGAAGTCTTCAATCTTGTATCTTCATAGTCCAGGAGTCCGGCGGATGGTATAGTCCGGCTACCTGGACACCCCCTAATCCAGGACTCCCTCAGTAGCCCCCGAACCAGGCTTCAATGATGACGAGTCCGGCGCGCAGACTGTCTTCGGCATTGCAAGGCGGGTTCCCCTCCCGGATTTCGTGTACCTGTTGAATAATGTCCTGTTCTTTATAAATGCAGCGCTCCTTGGCTTCTACGCCCAATAATGGTTGTCTTCCACGTGTCAAATGAATACGAAAAGTCTGGGTGTTTTTACATTCACACCCCTAGCCGCGTAAATGAGCCGCCTTTTTAAAGGAATGGGGACTTAGATCCAATCCACACCTTCTCCCCTCCGCGAGTAGTCATCAGAGCGCATCGTCCATTCCACCATGGCCAGCCGTTGCAACTCCTCCACTCGCCCTTCCAGTCCTAAGCCCAGAGACTGGGAGAGGTGCTCCATCCCGCATAGCGAGCTAGTATCACTTCAGACCAAGGGATTCCTCCCTCCGGCCTACATGGTCCCGGTTTGAGCCGGACTCGCCGCCTATAATGGCGGAGAGCAAGCGGAGAGCGCCCCCACTCCCTCCAAAGGAGAGCGGGTATGCCTTGTCCCTTATCTAATAAGGGGACTCGGATTTCCAATTCATCCGTTTCTCCGAGGGCTTCTGGAGTTCTATGGCCTCCAGTTGCACAACCTCACACCTGCCTCTATATTGCATATCGCGGGCTTCGTTGCCCTTTGCGAGCTATTCTTGGGTGTTGAGGCTCATTTCGCGTTGTGGAAGAGGCTGTTCTGCCTGGTGCCCCGTTCTCAAGAGGGGTTAATATATGAAGTGGGCGGAGCCAAAGTGTGGCGCATCGCCGGGACCGGATATCTATCCGGAACCCCAAATAAGGTATCTGAGGACTGGCCTCCAGAATGGTTTTATATGGAGGATGTCCCACTGCCGGATCCTATCCGGATCGGCCTCCCCGAATTCAACAGTGCTCCCTTAAAGAAACGCTTAAGCTGGCGTTCATGGAGCTCTCAGAGAGAAAGTGACATGGACGTCCTTTACCTGATGGGCCGGATAAGACTATTGGCTCATTCCGGACTAACCATGGTTGGAGTCATGACCGTGTGCATCATGCGGGGGGTGCAGCCGCTTCAGTATAGAGGCCACCCCATGTGGGATTTTAACGGGGAGGATGACGCCACTCGTTACGGTCGTCAGGGGCCACACTCAGCTGCCGCTCTAGTAAAGATCTTGTCCTCTTTGTACAAGGGAGAAGAGGAGGAATTCCTCCGCGTCAACCCACAGGGTGGATTTACTATGTACAACCCTCCAAGTTGGGTAAGCGGACAATCTTGCTTGCCCATCCGTTTTATATTCCCATGATTAAATATATAGTCTAACGACTCCTACGCAGGAACTGCGTCAGGAAGTAAAGGATATAAACAGCCGTCCTCCACAGCCCGAGGATCCTGAACGGTCCCTCGATCCGGCCTCCGAAGAGGATCCGGACATATCGGTGGAGCTGATTGACGGGGTGTTTTATCAGCTGAGCAAGGACGATACCTTGGTGGCTATTACGGCCGATTACCAAAGGTTAATCCCGGCCTCCCAGGTAACTGAGACCGGAGTCTCATCACCCTGGGAAGGGATCCATCCTCACATGTTTTCAGTTTTCCTGACAACAACCGTGTTTTGCTGGGGAGGTTCCTGAGGCGGGAGGCCGAGCCTGTGGCGGCTAGCCAATGAGGGGCCGCAGGGCCCCGTGGGGTAAAAAGGAATGTAGTCCGGACTGAGGCGCCAGTGCAAAGGTATAGCACGCCTGTTTAGTCCAGGTGTTATTCCTTCAAGGCATATTAACACTCGTGCTCGGTGCAGGACAAAGAGGCCTCGCCGGACTATATCCGGAGAGGCTACCAATCGCGCCTCGACCAACTAGACTCCACAGCCCGGCCCGGAGGCGGAGGCAAACACGAGGCACGCACCGGACGCTCCTCCGACAGAGGATGCGGACAGGCTGTCTGCCACCCATTCCGAGGTGGAGAGTGCCATGAATCACCGGCGCTGCCGGACAGTTCTCCGCGACGCTTGTTTCTCCCAAGAGGCGTTGGATGCCTTTAATTCGGGAGATGCGTATCTCCGTGCCGCTCAAAGTGGTCTAGCTAGAGCCACGGAGCAATATGTAAAAGACATACGGGTGAGAAAATTTGATAGTTATATGGATCAGTAGCCCCCGAGACTTGAAACAGTTAGAATAACTGATTTAAGGATCATATGACATGCAGGCTCTTTCAGAGAAGAATACCCAACTGTCCCAGGAGCTGAAAGAGTGCAAAGCCCAACTTGAGGCTGCACTGGCCGCGACAGGGGAGCCCAAGGGGGCCCCCTCTGGTAATATATGCTTGAAAAAGATAAGTATTGTGCAAAATGCGGCGTATGTGCTAGTCTGACAAATGATATTGCATATGGTGCCGGACTAGATCCGGACAAGCAACAACTCCTATGCCGGCTAAAGGCTGGCGAGAGCGTGCTAACAAAGGTGAGGCGGGAGAAGATTGATCTTCAGGATGCCAACACCAAGCTGGGTGTTGAACTGAAAGATGTTCGTGCCCAGCTGTCGGACTCCGTTAAGGAGAATCAGCGGCTTCGATGCGGCATATTTAGTAAGTGCTTGAACAAACTTTTTGAAAAAAAAGGTTCGGCGAGGAAGTCGATTAATAGACCGATGTCTGTAGGTATGCTAACAGGTCGTCCTGCAGAGGAGATGCCCGGTTCTACGGGTGACCTTCTTCCCGAGCTCTTGCAACTGCACGAGCGAGTTCGGCAGGCGATGCAAGGCGTTGCCCAAGCCTTATGGCCATCCCTCCCCATGCTCGAGGGCCTTGGAGAGCTTGCGGAGAAGTTGAAGGGAGCGCGGCGGCGCTTCCGATTGTGGAAGATATCGGCCTGACGTCAAGGCGCTAGGGAGGCCTGGGCCATGGTGAAGACGCGGTACACAAAGGCTGGCCCAAACCACATGGCCGAGATCAGACCTGTGGGGCCCGATGGGAAGGAGATCTCTGTAAGCTTAGTATACGGCCAAGTAGAATTGGCGGCAAAGTATTCCCAGCAAGACTGTAAATTAGACAGCCTGTTAGATGGTATTGAAGAGGAATTCAGTCAGAGTGACTATGTAATTTTAATTGACATGTATAATGTCTTCTAGCCGGATTGTAGATCGTTTGTCGTTGCCGACCTTTTCGCTTCGACCTCGGGACCTGACGGTCCGGAGTGTGTCCAAATACCCTTGCGGTTATATAAGAACCGGGGTATGCATGGAGACCAAGCGTAGGGGTCATTAGTGCTTTATCAGACAAGTGCCCAACTAGTTATGTTATATTACATGGTTAGTAAAAAACATCTTCCAGAGAGAATAGTTCCGTTAGGGGTTCCTTTCTCTGGGAGGCATGCCCTAAAGTGCATGTCCGGACTGCGAACGCAGAAAAAGCATTTGGGGGCACATAAATAAGTAAAAAAGGTCATCTTTAGTTCACCGACCGAATATTCCCTTAAGAACGCTAGCTTTCGGCTTCACCCAGTCTGAGGTACACATCCGGCTGACCCGGCAGTAACAATCGCAGAGGTGCTCCCTTTACCACCTAGCCGAACAATCGGGAACGTAGGGGTAAGCACAGTAGCCAGGCAACCCAGCTTGGCCAAAACTTAAGTCATATCGATGTATATAACGGTGAATAAAAGGTACATCCGGAAGTTTAACACATGTATTGGGCATGAAGCCCGTATAAATAAGCTTCTGTTTAAAGAAGCCCCCAGGTTTAATGAGCGCGGGTAGCGCGTCTCTTGATGATCCTTTAAGGGAAGGAGGGAAATGTAAGACAGGAAATAAAAAATAGATAGAGGTAGGAGACGAACATAGAGTCCGACGCTAGGCATAGAATCTTCGGAGACGGGCTGCGTTCCATGGGTTTGGCTCCAGTCGGTTGTCCGACACATCTCGCAGGCGGTACGCTCTGCCAGTAAGGACTTGGTCGATTATGAAGGGACCTTCCCACTTGGGCTTCAGTTTGTCCTTTTTCTTGTCCGGCAGGCGTAGAACTAGTTCGCCAACGTTGTAATTTTTGGCTCGTACTTCTCTGCTTTGATATCTTCGAGCCTGCTGTTGATAGAATGCGACTTTTGCCACGTCACGCTCCTCCTCCAAGGCGTCCAAACTGTCCTGCCGGTCGAGTTCGTCTTCTCTTTCTTCGTACATGCGCACTCGAGGTGAGTCATGAATGATGTCACAAGGCAAAACAGCCTCTGCGCCGTACACCATGAAGAATGGTGTGTATCCGGTGGTGCGATTCGGCATGGTCCGCACCCCCCAGAGTACGGAGTCGAGCTCCTCTACCCAGTGCATGTTGGATTCCTTGAGGGACCGCACTAATCTAGGTTTGATGCCACTCATAATAAGACCGTTTGCATGTTCGACCTGGCCGTTAGTTTGTGGGTGATAGACGGATGCATAATCGAGCTTGATGCCCATGTTTTTGCACCAGAGTTTTACCTCGTCGGCCGTAAAGTTCGTGCCGTTATCGGTGATGATGCTGTGGGGGACACTGTAACGGTGTACGACCCTGGATATGAAGTGTATCACCGGTTCGGATTCGGCCATCTTAACAGGCTTGGCTTCTATCCATTTGGTGAACTTGTCCACCATGACCAGTAAGTATTTTTTCTTGTGGGTTCCGCCTTTAAGGGGTCCAACCATGTCAAGCCCCCAGACCGCGAAAGGCCAAATGATGGGGATAGTTTGGAGGGCGGTGGGTGGCATATGGCTTTGGTTTGCGAAAAGCTGGCAACCGACGCATCGTTGGACCAAGTCTTGAGCGTCTGCCCGAGCCGTCGGCCAATAAAAGCCTACACAGAAAGCCTTGATTACAAGGGACCGAGCTGCAGCGTGATGACCACCGAGTCCGGCATGAATTTCAGCCAGCAAGTTCCGCCCTTCCTCTTCGGAGATGCACCTTTGAAGGACTCTCGTAGTGCTTTTCTTATAGAGTTCTCCCTCATGGACTTTATAGGCCTTAGATCGCCGCACTATGCAGCGTGCCTCATTTTGGTCCTCTGGGACCTCCTGCCTAGTAAGGTAGGCTAGGAATGGTTCTGTCCATGGGGCGATGACGGCCATTATTACGTGGGCTGAAGTTGTCATTTCAATGGCAGAGCCTCCGATTATGTCAGATTGTTCGGTGCCGGATAGTGCGGTTGGGTCCGGGCTGTTATTACCAAGTTCCCCTTCCCATACTATGGATGGCTTGAACAGCCTTTCCAAGAAGGTGTTGGGGGGGACTGCATCGCGTTTTGCGCCGATGCGTGCCAGGACGTCTGCCGCCTGATTGTTTTCTCGGGCTATGTGGTGAAATTCGAGCCCCTCGAACCGAGCTGACATTTTTAAGACGACATTGCGGTAAGCTGCCATTTTCGGATCCTTGGCATCGAAGTCTCCATTTATTTGGGATATCGCAAGGTTCGAATCCCCGCGCACCTCTAGGCGTTGAATGCCCATGGATACTGCCATCCGGAGACCATCTATAAGGGCCTCATATTCGGCTGCATTGTTGGAGTCTGTGTACATAATCTGGAGTACATATTGAAATGTGTCTCCTGTGGGGGATGTCAACACGACGCCGGCCCCTAGTTCGGCCAACATTTTGGAGCCGTCGAAATGCATGATCCAGTTTGAGTATGTGCCGTACTCTTTAGGGAGTTCAGCCTCCGTCCATTCTGCGACGAAGTCGGCTAAAACTTGCGACTTGATAGCTCGCCGTGGCTTATAAGTTATGTCGAACGGGAGGAGCTCGATGGCCCATTTTGCAATCCGGCCTGTTGCATTGCGTTTGTTTATAATGTCATTGAGTGGTACTTCCGATGCTACTGTTATCGAACACTCTTGAAAGTAGTGTCGTAGCTTCCGGGATGCCATGAATACCGCGTATGCGATCTTTTGATAATGCGGGTACCGTGATTTGCATGGAGTAAGGACAGTGGACACGTAGTAGACCGGCTTTTGAAGGGGGAATTTGTGTCCGTCCATTTCTCGCTCGACGACGAGCACTGCGCTGACAACCTGGTGGGTCGCAGCAATGTACAATAGCATTGGTTCGCCGATATTTGGCGCGGCCAGGACTGGGTTTGTTGCCAATATGGATTTTATTTGGTTGAGTCCAGTTGTGGCGGCAGCGTCGAAGGAGGCGATAAAGGGGTAATGCCTTTTCTCCCAAGCAGGAGATGAAGCGGCTTAGAGCCGCCACGCATCCGGTTAACTTTTGTATTTGTTTGAGGTCCTTTGGGATATCCAATTGCCGCAAAGCTCGGATCTTGGATGGATTTGCTTCAATTCCTCTACCGGATACGATGAAGCCCAAGAGCTTTCCGGCTGGAACGCCGAAAACGCATTTTTCCGGGTTGAGCTTGATGTCGTATGTTCGGAGGTTATCAAATGTAAGCCTCAAGTCGTCTACTAGAGATTCGACATGTCTTGTTTTTACGACCACATCATACACGTATGCCTCTACTGTTTTGCCGATCTGGTTTGCCAGACATGTCTGAATCATGCAATGATATGTTGCGCCGGCGTTTTGAGCCCGAAGGGCATTGTGTTGAAGCAGAATGGGCCGTATGGTGTGATGAATGCCGTTGCGGCTTGGTCTGAGTCTGCCATCTTGATTTGATGGTAGCCGGAGTATGCGTCGAGGAAACACAACGAATCATGTCCTGAAGTGGCATCGATAATTTGATCGATGCGGGGGAGGGGGAAGGGATCCTTTGGGCAAGCCTTGTTAAGGTCTTTAAAATCAATGCACAGGCGCCAAGATTTGTCCTTCTTTGGTACCATCACCAGGTTTGCTAGCCAGTCCGGATGTTTTATATCTCTGATGAATCCGGCCTCCAGTAGCTTGGCTAGCTCATCTCCCATGGCCTGTCTCTTGGGTTCGGAGAAACGCCGAAGGGCTTGTTTGACCGGTTTGAATCCTTTTAGGATATTTAAGGTGTGTTCGGCCAGCCTGCGTGGGATTCCTGGCATGTCTGAAAGGTGCCAAGCGAAGATGTCCCAATTTTCACGTAGGAATTTGTTGGGGAACGTTGCAGAAAATTAAAAAAATTTCCTACGGTTTCACCAAGATCCATCTATGAGTTCATCTAGCAACGAGTATTCAGATTAGATAGCATCTACATACCACTTTGTAGATCGCAACGGAAGCGTTCGAGTGAACGTGGATGAGGTAGTCGTACTTGCCGTGATCCAATTCACCGATGATCTAGTACCGAACGGACGGCACCTCCGCGTTCAACACACGTACGGGACGTGAGACGTCTCCTCCTTCTTGATCCAGCAAGGGGGGAGGAGAGTTTGAGGAAGATCCAGCACGACGGTGTGGTGGTGGATGCAGCAGAACTCCGGCAGGGCTTCGCTAAGCAACTACGGGAGGAGGAGGAGGTGTTGCAGGGAGGAGGGAGGAGCCAGGGCATAGGGTGCGGCCACCCCTCCCTCCCCTCCCTTTATATAGGCGCATGAGAGGGAGGGAGGGTGCAGCCTTGCCCCTTCCTCCAAGGAAGGGGTGCGGCCAAAGGGGGGGAGGAGTCCATCCTCCCCAAGGCACCTCGGAGGTGCCTTCCCCTCTTTGGACTCTCCCTCTCCAAGTCTCCTTGGCGCATGGGCCCTTGGGGCTGGTTCCCCTTGGCCCAAGCAGGCCAAGGCGCACCCCCTAAGGCCCATGTGGCCCACCAAGGCAGGTGGCCCCACCTGGTGGACCCCCGGGACCCCTCCGGTGGTCCCGGTACAATACCGATAACCCCGAAACTTGTCCCGATGGCCGAAACAGCACTTCCTATATATAATTCTTTTCCTCCGGACCATTCCGGAACTCCTCGTGACGTCCGGGATCTCATCCGGGACTCCGAACAACATTTGGGTTACTTCATGTACATATCTTCACAACCCTAGCGTCACCGAACCTTAAGTGTGTAGACCCTACGGGTTCGGGAGACATGCAGACATGACCGAGACGGCTCTCGGGCAATAACCAACAGCGGGATCTGGATACCCATGTTGGCTCCCACATGCTCCATGATGATCTCATCGGATGAACTACGATGTCAAGGATCCAATTAATCCCGTATACGATTCCCTTTGTCAATCGGTATTTTACTTGCCCGAGATTCGATCGTCGGTATCCCAATACCTCGTTCAATCTCGTTATCGGCAAGTCACTTTTCTCGTTCCGTAATGCATGATCCCGTGATCAAACACTTTGATCACCTTGAGCTCATTGTGATGATGCATTACCGAGAGGGCCCGGTGATACCTCTCCGTCAAGCGGAGTGATAAATCCCAGTCTCGATCCATGTAACCCAACAGACACTTTCAGAGATACCCGTAGTATACCTTTATAGTCACCCAGTTACGTTGTGACGTTTGGCACACCCAAAGCACTCCTACGGTATCCGGGAGTTACACGATCTCATGGTCTAAGGAAAGGATACTTGACATTGGAAAACTCTAGCAAACGAACTATGCGATCTTATGCTATGTTTAGGATTGGGTCTTGTCCATCACATCAATCTCCTAATGATGTGATCCCGTTATCGATGACATCCAATGTCCATAGTCAGGAAACCATGACTATCTGTCGATCAACAAGCTAGTCAATTAGAGGCTCACTAGGGACATGTTTGTTGTCTGTTATTCACACATGTATTACGATTTCCGGATAACACAATTATAGAACGAATAAAGACAATTATCATGAATAAGGAAATATAATAATAATGCTTTTATTATTGCCTCTAGGGCATATTTCCAACAGTCTCCCACTTGCACTAGAGTCAATAATCTAGTTACATTGTGATGAATCGAACACCCATAGAGTTCTGGTGCTGATCATGTTTTGCCTTAGGGAGAGGTTTAGTCAACGGATCCGCGACATTCAGATCCGTGTGTACTTTACAAATTTCTATGTCTCCATCTTGAACATTTTCACGAATGGAGTTGAAGCGACGCTTGATGTGCCTGGTCTTCTTGTGAAACCTGGGCTCCTTTGCAAGTGCAATAGCTCCAGTGTTGTCACAGAAGAGCTTGATTGTCCCCGACGCATTGGGTATGACTCCGAGGTCGGTGATGAACTCCTTCACCCAAATTGCTTCATGTGCTGCCTCCGAGGCTGCCATGTACTCCGCTTCACATGTAGATCCCGCCACGACGCTTTGCTTGCAACTGCACCAGCTTACTGCCCCACCATTCAAAATATACACGTATCCGGTTTGTGACTTAGAGTCATCCAGATCTGTGTCGAAGCTAGCGTCGACGTAACCTTTTACGACGAGCTTTTCGTCACCTCCATAAACGAGAAACATTTCCTTAGTCCTTTTCAGGTACTTCAGGATATTCTTGACCGCTGTCCAGTGTTCCTTGTCGGGATTACTTTGGTACCTACCTACCAAACTTACGGCAAGGTTTACATCAGGTCTGGTACACAGCATGGCATACATAATAGAACCTATGGCTGAGGCATAGGGGATGACGCTCATCTCTTCTATATCTTCTGTCGTGGTCGGACATTGAGCTGAGCTCAATTTCACACCTTGTAACACAGGTAAGAACCCTTTCTTAGATTGATCCATATTGAATTTCTTCAATATCTTATCAAGGTATGTGCTTTGTGAAAGACCTATGAGGCGTCTGGATCTATCTCTATAGATCTTGATGCCTAATATATAAGCAGCTTCTCCAAGGTCCTTCATTGAAAAACTTTTATTCAAGTAGGCCTTAATGCTGTCCAAGAGTTCTATATCATTTCCCATCAAAAGTATGTCGTCTACATATAATATGAGCAATGCTACAGCGCTCCCACTCACTTTCTTGTAAACACAGGCTTCTCCATAAGTCTGTGTAAACCCAAACGCTTTGATCATCTCATCAAAGTGAATGTTCCAACTCCGAGATGCTTGCACCAGCCCATAAATCGAGCGTTGGAGCTTGCATACCTTGTCAGCATTCTTAGGATCGACAAAACCTTCCGGCTGCATCATATACAATTCTTCCTTAAGGAAACCATTAAGGAATGCCGTTTTGACGTCCATTTGCCATATCTCATAATCATAGTATGCGGCAATTGCTAACATGATTCGGACGGACTTCAGCTTCGCTACCGGTGAGAAAGTCTCATCGTAGTCAATTCCCTGAACTTGTCGATAACCCTTAGCGACAACCGAGCTTTATAGATGGTCACATTACCATCCGCGTCTGTCTTCTTCTTAAAGATCCATTTATTTTCTATGGCTCGCCGTTCAACGGGCAAGTCAGTCAAAGTCCATACTTCGTCTTCATACATGGATCCTATCTCGGATTTCATGGCCTCTAGCCATTTGTCGGAATCCGGGCCCGCCATTGCTTCCTCATAGTTCGAAGGTTCACCGTTGTCTAACAACATGATTTCCAAGACAGGGTTACCGTACCACTCTGGTGCGGAACGTGTCCTTGTGGACCTTCGAATTTCAGTAGGAGCTTGATCAGAAGCATCTTGATCATCATCATTAATTTCCTCTCTAGTCGGTGCAGGCTCCTCAGAAACGTTTTCTTGAGTTTCGCCATTTTCCGGTTCAAGAGGTAACACTTCATCAAGTTCTACTTTCCTCCCACTTACTTCTTTCGAGAGAAACTCTTTCTCTAGAAAGGATCCATTCTTGGCAACAAAGATCTTGCCTTCGGATCTGAGGTAGAAGGTATACCCAACAGTTTCTTTAGGGTATCCTATGAAGACGCATTTTTCCGACTTGGGTTCGAGCTTTTCAGGTTGAAGTTTCTTCACATAAGCATCGCATCCCCAAACTTTTAGAAACGACGGCTTAGGTTTCTTCCCAAACCATAATTCATACGGTGTCGTCTCAACGGATTTCGACGGAGCCCTATTTAAAGTGAATGCGGCAGTCTCTAAAGCATAGCCCCAAAAAGATAGCGGTAAGTCGGTAAGAGACATCATAGATCGCACCATATCTAATAGAGTGCGATTACGACGTTCGGACACACCATTACACTGAGGTGTTCCAGGCGGCGTGAGTTGTGAAACTATTCCACATTTTCTTAAGTGTGTGCCAAATTCGTGACTCAAGTATTCTCCTCCACGATCTGATCGTAGAAACTTGATCTTTTTATCATGTTGATTTTCAACCTCACTCTGAAATTCCTTGAACTTTTCAAAGGTCTCAGACTTGTGTTTCATCAAGTAGATATACCCATATCTACTCAAGTCATCAGTGAGGGTGAGAACATAACGATAGCCACTGCGAGCCTCAACACTCATTGGACCGCACACATCGGTATGTATGATTTCCAATAAGTTGGTTGCTCGCTCCATTGTTCCTGAGAACGGAGTCTTGGTCATTTTACCCATGAGGCATGGTTCGCACGTGTCAAATGATTCATAATCAAGAGACTCTAAAAGTCCATCTGTATGGAGCTTCTTCATGCGTTTGACACCTATGTGACCAAGGCGGCAGTGCCACAAATATGTGGGACTATTGTCATCAACTTTAATTCTTTTGGTACTCACACTATGAATATGTGTATCATCACGTACGAGATTCATTAAGAATAAACCATTAACCATCGGAGCATGACCATAAAACATATCTCTCATATAAATAGAACAACCATTATTCTCGGATTTAAATGAGTAGCCATCTCGAATTAAACGAGATCCAGATACAATGTTCATGCTCAAACTTGGCACTAAATAACAATTATTGAGGTTTAAAACTAATCCCGTAGGTAAATGTAGAGGCAGCGTGCCGACGGCGATCACATCGACCTTGGAACCATTCCCGACGTGCATCGTCACCTCGTCCTTCGCCAGTCTCCGTTTATTCCGCAGCTCCTGCTTTGAGTTACAAATGTGAGCAACTGCACCGGTATCAAATACCCAAGAGCTACTACGAGTACTGGTAAGATACACATCAATTACATGTATATCACATATACCTTTGGTTTTGCCGGCCTTCTTGTCCGCTAAGTATTTGGGGCAGTTCCGCTTCCAGTGACCACTTCCCTTGCAATAAAAGCACTTAGTTTCGGGCTTGGGTCCATTCTTTGGCTTCTTCCCGACAACTTGCTTACCGGGCGCGGCAACTTCCTTGCCATCCTTCTTGAAGTTCTTTTTACCCTTGCCCTTCTTGAACTTAGTGGTTTTATTCACCATCAACACTTGATGCTCCTTCTTGATTTCTACCTCTGCTGATTTCAGCATAGCATATACTTCAGGAATGGTCTTTACCATCCCCTGCATATTGTAGTTCATCACAAAGCTCTTGTAGCTAGGTGGAAGCGATTGGAGGATTCTGTCAATGACCGCTTCATCCGGGAGATTAACTTCCAGTTGAGTCAAGCGGTTGTGCAACCCAGACATTTTGAGTATGTGCTCACTGACAGAGCTATTTTTCTCCATCTTACAGCTAAAGAATTTGTCGGAGACTTCATATCTCTCGACCCGGGCATGAGCTTGGAAAACCATTTTCAGCTCTTCGAACATCTCATATGCTCCATGTCTCTCAAAACGCTTTTGGAGTCCCGGCTCTAAGCTGTAAAGCATGCCGCACTGAACGAGGGAGTAATCATCGCAGCGTTACTGCCAAGCGTTCATAACGTCTTGTTCTGCAGGGAGAATAGGTGCGTCACCCAGCGGTGCTCTTAGGACATAATCTTTCTTGGCAGCTATGAGGATAATCCTCAGGTTCCGGACCCAGTCCGTATAGTTTCTACCATCGTCTTTCAGCTTGGTTTTCTCTAGGAACGCGTTGAAGTTGAGGACTACGTTGGCCATTAGATCTACAAGACATATTGTAAATATTTAGACTAAGTTCATGATAATAAAGTTCATTTAATCAAATTATTTAATGAACTCCCACTTAGATAGACATCCCTCTATTAGTCATCTAAGTATTACATGATCCGAGTCAACTAGGCCGTGTCCGATCATCACGTGAGACGGACTAGTCAACATCGGTGAACATCTTCATGTTGATCGTATCTTCTATACGACTCATGCTCGACCTTTCGGTCTTGTGTGTTCCGAGGCCATGTCTGTACATGCTAGGCTCGTCAAGTCAACCTAAGTGTTTTGCGTGTGTAAATCTGTCTTACACCCGTTGTATGCGAACGTAAGGACCTATCACACCCGATCATCACGTGGTGCTTCGGAACGACGAACCTTAGCAACGGTGCACAGTTAGGGTGAACACTTTCTTGAAATTATTATGAGGGATCATCTTATTTACTACCGTCGTTCTAAGTAAACAAGATGCAAAACATGATAAACATCACATGCAATCAAATAATAAATGTGACATGATATGGCCAATATCACATAGCTCCTTTGATCTCCATCTTGGGGCTCCATGATCATCTTGTCACCGGCTTGACACCACGATCCTCATCATCATGATCTTCATCATCGTGTCTCCATGAAGTTGCTCGCCAACTATTACTTCTACTACTATGGCTAACGCGTTTAGCAATAAAGTAAAGTAATTTACATGGCGATTCTCAATGACACGCAGGTCATACAAAAAATAAAGACAACTCCTATGGCTCCTGCCGGTTGTCATACTCATCGACATGCAAGTCGTGATTCCTATTACAATAGCATGAACATCTCATACATCACATATAGATCATTCATCATTCATCACAACTTTGGCCATATCATATCACATAACACTTGCTGCAAAAACAAGTTAGACGTCCTCTAATTGTTGTTGCAAGTTTTACGTGGCTGAATTAGGGTTCTAGCAAGAACGTTTTCTTACCTACGTTAAAACCACAACGTGATTTGTCAACTTCTATTTACCCTTCATAAGGACCCTTTTCATCGAATCCTCTCCAACTAAAGTAGGAGAGACAGACACCCGCCAGCCACCTTATGCAACTAGTGCATGTTAGTCGGTGGAACCGGTCTCACGTAAGCGTACGTGTAAGGTTGGTCCGGGCCGCTTCATACCACAATACCGTTGAAGCAAGATAAGACTAGTAGCGGCAAGAAGAGTTGACAACATCTACGCCCACAACAAATTGTGTTCTACTCGCGCAAGAAGAACTACGCATAGACCTAGCTCATGATGCCACTGTTGGGGAACGTTGCAGAAAATTAAAATTTTTTCCTACGGTTTCACCAAGATCCATCTATGAGTTCATCTAGAAACGAGTATTCAGATTAGATAGCATCTACATACCACTTTGTAGATCGCAACGGAAGCGTTCGAGTGAACGTGGATGAGGTAGTCGTACTTGCCGTGATCCAATTCACCGATGATCTAGTACCGAACGGACGGCACCTCCGCGTTCAACACACGTACGGGACGGGAGACGTCTCCTCCTTCTTGATCCAGCAAGGGGGGAGGAGAGGTTGAGGAAGATCCAGCACGATGGTGTGGTGGTGGATGCAGCAGAACTCCGGCAGGGCTTCGCTAAGCAACTACGGGAGGAGGAGGAGGTGTTGCAGGGAGGAGGGAGGAGCCAGGGCATAGGGTGCGGCCACCCCTCCCTCCCCTCCCTTTATATAGGCGCATGAGAGGGGGGGAGGGTTCAGCCTTGCCCCTTCCTCCAAGGAAGGGGTGCGGCCAAAGGGGGGGAGGAGTCCATCCTCCCCAAGGCACCTCGGAGGTGCCTTCCCCTCTTTGGACTCTCCCTCTCCAAGTCTCCTTGGCGCATGGGCCCTTGGGGCTGGTTTCCCTTGGCCCAAGCAGGCCAAGGCGCACCCCCTAAGGCCCATGTGGCCCACCAAGGCAGGTGGCCCCACCTGGTGGACCCCCGGGACCCCTCCGGTGGTCCCGGTACAATACCGATAACCCCGAAACTTGTCCCGATGGCCGAAATAACACTTCCTATATATAATTCTTTACCTCCGGACCATTCCGGAACTCCTCGTGACGTACGGGATCTCATCCGGGACTCCGAACAACATTCGGGTTACTGCATATACATATCTTCACAACCCTAGCGTCACCGAACCTTAAGTGTGTAGACCCTACGGGTTCGGGAGACATGCAGACATGACCGAGACGGCTCTCGGGCAATAACCAACAGCGGGATCTGGATACCCATGTTGGCTCCCACATGCTCCACGATGATCTCATCGGATGAACCACGATGTCAAGGATTCAATTAATCCCGTATACGATTCCCTTTGTCAATCGGTATTTTACTTGCCCGAGATTCGATCGTCGGTATCCCAATACCTCGTTCAATCTTGTTATCGGCAGGTCACTTTTCTTGTTCCGTAATGCATGATCCCGTGATCAAACACTTTGATCACCTTGAGCTCATTGTGATGATGCATTACCGAGAGGGCCCGGTGATACCTCTCCGTCAAGCGGAGTGACAAATCCCAGTCTCGATCCATGTAACCCAACAGACACTTTCAGAGATACCTGTAGTATACCTTTATAGTCACCCAGTTACGTTGTGACGTTTGGCACACCCAAAGCACTCCTACGGTATCCGGGAGTTACACGATCTCATGGTCTAAGGAAAGGATACTTGACATTGGAAAACTCTAGCAAACGAACTATGCGATCTTATGCTATGTTTAGGATTGGGTCTTGTCCATCACATCAATCTCCTAATGATGTGATCCCGTTATCGATGACATCCAATATCCATAGTCAGGAAACCATGACTATCTGTCGATCAACAAGCTAGTCAACTAGAGGCTCACTAGGGACATGTTTGTTGTCTGTTATTCACACATGTATTACGATTTCCGGATAACACAATTATAGCACGAATAAAGACAATTATCATGAATAAGGAAATATAATAATAATGCTTTTATTATTGCCTCTAGGGCAGATTTCCAACAGAATTCTCGCAGTGTGGCGTCTAGATCAGGGTTTAATTGTGCCCCGATGAAAGCTATTTTATTGGGGTTCGTTGGATGGACCTGGAATTTGACTATTTCGTCCGCTGGTTTAAATGAGGTGTACTTGGATCTTTTGTCGAGTATCACATCATCCCTATTTACCGTGGAGCGCAGCGCAGTCAGTTCCTCAGCCGCTAGGGCTTCGGATAGTGCCTCAAGGGCCAATGCGGCTGTCTTGTTTTTGGCACGGAGCGCTTTGTCCGCATCACTAGCGAGAGTGATAATTCCGTTCGGCCCGGGCATCTTGAGCTTCCCCACTGATGGAGGGTCTTGCCGGGGCCGTTGAGGCCGCCCGGCAAGGGTCTTGCCGGGGGAACCTGCTTCGCCCCTCTGCTCTTTGTGGTCTTGGCCTTGGCGTTGCTTTGATTGTCTTGGGCTTCGGTCTTACCTTGGCTCACCTCCCCTGTTCTGCTTGGTGTGGTCGTGGGCGCGGCTCCGACTGCCCATGCATAGGTAAAGGGGTACAAAAGTGTGCCCCTATTTTTGTACACCGACAGCTTCCGACATAGAACTATTTGCGTTAGGACACCTTGCACAAACGTTTCCACACAAAAACCTGTGTGTGATATACATACGAACGAAAACGTTTTTCTGGGATTCACTGTGTGGGATGTACATACAAATGAAAATGATTGAGTTTCTATGCCTCGCCTGATCGCACATGATCTCATTTTTCCCCCGCCTATGTGGCCGGAGGGCCTATCCCCGAAGGTCTCTGGGTTGTGTGCGAAGGACCCCCCCTATCGCACACACTCACAAGGCGACGGTTTAAAACTCCATCGCAGAAAGGGGGTAAAAATCGTTTGTATAGCACGTCTCTGCACCAGTGACTTACCCTCCGCCAACCTCCTTTGTGCAAGGAGTTCGCGCATTTCTTCTACATGGCCCTCACTTGATTATGGGTTATTGTCCATTATATATCCTTTGCCCATATTTCCATGTTCACGTTGCATGATATGATCATTCATATGCCTTTGTCATGCATTTGTGACCCATGCTTTGCATTATACATGATCATTTATTTGTGTGTTAGTATGCGTATTTGCAAGCTTGGTGGAGATATCACTTGTTGTTGCCATGTTTGCCTCGTTCCCCATGCCTATGATGATACTTTGATCATGTTCTGTTTTCGTGCTTGCGATATGTCATGTGCATTGCCTATGCCTACTATTTTCACACATGACATGATTGCCATCATTACCTCGAGTATGTTGCATCTTCGCACTACTAGCTTGCATGCCTTGAGTACTACGATTATTTACCTTGTTGCATCACCAATGATCCATCATTGGTCGTTTCATTGGGTTGATGGCATATATGTTCATGCCTCTCACATGATTTATCTTGATCATATTCCCTTTTATCCATTAGTCGCCTCTCTCATATTTACTTGTTGTGCGTGCAACCATGCTATGCTTATTGATCTTGGAGAACTTACTTGTGACGCATGTTCGTTTGCTTGAACTTAATGCCTTTGGTTGTGCTCGTGTCATATGCTTCCATACCATGCCACACTCCCTTGTAATTTCTTATGATAAGAATTATGGAAACACTTGTTGGGTATCTCACCCCACAAATGCTAGGTTTTGCACTCCTGCTAACCTTATTGGTTTTTTCAAGTGTTTGTCACGTTCTTTCATTTTCAAGAATCCACAAGGAGGTACCATCATGAGACATATTGCTCATGAGAAGACATATATGTGAGGGCCACCAACATTTACATAACGCAACGGTCCGTCCACATTTACCGTTTCCATGGTGATGAGGTTTACGATCCGAGAGCAGATCTTCCCCAAGGTGGGGGGGATATGATGTGGAGCATTCTACGGTCATGCCCATGAACATTCGATCATCACCACGAACACCAAGTGGACCGATGACGAGAGCACATGAACATGCCATATTAGAAATGGTTGCTACCTCGAGCGGAGACTTTCTTCTTGACTAGGTATCGAGAAGAACACCATGAGGAAGCAAGGAGGGAGATTCAAGCACGCACGGAGCCCCACAGAGAAGGACGAGGAAGACCGAACACGGAAGATTGGAGGTCCCCTAGACACACCGGGTGCCCGGACAAAAGCACCCCTGGGTGCCCAGACTCGCAGCCGCGAGGTGGCAAGGGCCCCTGGACACCCCAGATGCTCGGCCTCGTGGCCACGGGGTGGAAAGGGCCCTAAACACCCCAGGTGCATGGCCTTGACCACCCTTGGGTGCCCGGCCTCTGCCCCGGGTGCCCGACACCTCTACCCCGGGTGCCCGGGCTGGCTACAGCCAGAAGGGCGCGGCCCTTGAGTACCCCGGGTCCCCCCCACCTGGGTGCCACCCCAGGTGCCCACCCACTCTTGGGTGCTACCCCGGGTGCCCAGCCTCCTCCTCCCAGGCGACCCCGGGTGCCCGGACACTTTACCTCGAGTGTCCGGACCATCCGGCTGATGCATGTGTGCATGTTGGGTCAAATGACTCTTGTACCCCCGTTTTCCCTCAAGTCGCACCTGGGCTATAAGTACTTGTTCTCCAGCTCGGAATTTGGGTTAGCAAAGTATATTGAGACATTACTGAGAGCTTTGCTCCTTGCATCTCCATCTTGTGGAATCAAGACCTCCTAAGGATCCCCATTATATGATCATCATGACTTCCTAAGGGAGAATGATCTCTATAGATCATTAAGACCTCCTATCCTCTTGGATTTGGGATAAACTCTACCTTGTATCTTTGTTCCCTTTGATTGTTCAGGTACCTTGTGGATCTTGTGTGGATTTGAGTCTAGTGGATGTGTGAGCGGACTTGTTCTTGAGTATTCCTGATACGGTCACCGCAGGTGCTCTTGTGGTTCCTCCATTAGTGTCAAGTAAAACATCTTCCAACCGAGAGACTCGCTATGAAAACAAGATGCAAAAGCATGTGGTTCCCGCTCTACGTCATAAGAAGATCATGTGTGCTGTAGAACAGAGGGGGTTTGAGGTGTGAAGCATGTTCCATATGCCACTGAAAGGAGATCACTACTGCAGGTTGGCCCAAACGCGACAGTCCAATTAGAGACCCTTCTACGAAACTATGTGCGCTGAATTAATCACAAACGGTGATGTAATAAAATTGTCAAAACAATGCAAAAGTTTGTGATAGCGGTGACATCAAACACGGTTCAGATTAGAGTTGCGTGTGCGATGCGTGGCAAACAGTTAATCCAGAAGAACTGTTTGCGATGAGGCAGAACAACAGAAATGCGCAGTCAGATGAGGGTGTGTGCAATATACGGCATACAGTTCACTAGGATGAACTGTGTGTGATTAGGCAACACAATAGAAATGGCCAGCTAGATCAAGGTGTGTGCTATGAAGGGCATATAGTTCACTCGGATGAACTATTTGCAATGAGCCAAGACAACAGAAACAGTTTAACTAAACAAGATGTGCGTGATACGTGGCAAACAGGTCCGTAATCATAAATGTGTGCGAAAACCAATAATAACACAGACAATTGCTGCTAATGAGCCGTGTGATTTGCTCTGTCTACAGAGAATAACATATATACATATACATACATATATATATATATATATATATATATACATATACATATATATGTATATATATAACCGAAACAAACGTCTAATTACATAAGTGACTATACAGATCATTTGCACACACCTCAATAAACAATTGCATGCATTCTAAACTAGGAGAAACGATCGTTTAGTCATCTACTCCTTGTGACGCTCCCACCACTGCTCTGTGGCTTGATCCCTCGTTTGGGGCAGGAAGAAGACACTTCCTCATGTCAATGATCCGCCTGTACATATCGTAGCTTGTGTACACGTCCTTGGCCGTGAACTTGACGTGTTGTCCAGTCTCTGATGCTAGACACTATGCCAGGCGTTCTTGTCCTTCTTGCTCTCATCCTTCATCTTCATGTAGTAGGGGTCAATGATGGCTGAGGCAAGGTCAACTAGGGAGTTTTGTTTGTTATTCTCGTTGCCCCAGACCTTGTAGTGGTCCTGGATGTTGGAAAGATTCTGGCATTTCAAGCCCGAAACCTTGAGCGCTTTTAGATTGTTGGTGGTGTCCATAGTAGCGAAATTGTAGTCAGAGCTATTGATAAACCTGGAGAAACACTGGCAAGGCCTTGTGGCCAGGTGGTAGTGGTAGACGAGGACGTCATGTCGCACACACAACTGGGCGACGACAAACTTCTGATCGTGTCTGGCATGACTGCTGGTGTACTCGAGGTCGAAGCCGACCACTTGGTACTTGTCCTCAGCAAGCAACTGCTCCTCAGTTTGGATGGAGCTCTCCACCGAGACCGGCTCATTCCTGTACACCACCGAGAGGGCCTTCCCCCTCACATGGGTGTCCACTACATGATGCGTGGTGAACTGCCCCCCGTTGTTGTCATCGGCTGCTCGGAGCGCCATTGAAGCCACGGGGAGCGCCATTCGAACCGCTGGGTGTCCTCTCTATATGTGTCATCGTGGGTGTGCTTATAGTGTCATGTGGTGCGAGAGATGAAGGTAAATGGCCGCGGGAATAAATGGGGGCCGGGCAGCCTGGATTCTCGGTGCCTCCGCATGGCAGTTTTTGCAGCGGGTAACTACATTGTGGTGCCGCACCCAGTGCAACCGCATGCAAAATGGCAGCATGAACGTATGTGATTGTGCGCCGGCCCCAAACACTGGCAGCGCGCACAGAGGGACGAGGGCAGAGCGCCCGGAGGGAGGTGAGAGCAGAGTGCGCAGCAGCCGCATCAACCGCAAGCAACCACACGCATAGAGCAGTTGAACATGCAGGGAATGGTCGTCTACAAGCCGGCCGGCAGTTGCATCGTTGTGTAGAGAGCAGCCGTGTGCTACTACCTCCGTCTTGGTCTATTAGTTCCCTTTATATTATGTGCCATATTTTGACCTTAAGTTTAACCAACAAAATGTTAATGCATGTTATAAAAATTATATAATTGGAAACTATGTTCAAATACAAACCCAACAATATAATCTTTGGCGACATGCATTCATATTTTATTAGTTAAATCTCCAGTAAAAATTTGGCACAAAAATACATAGACGACTTATAAACCAGGCCGGGGTAGTAGGTAAATTAATCACAAAATGTTTTTTTATTAACTATATGTGCATGTGTCCTTTCGTTCTCCTCTCGCATGTCTGGTCACCCCGTTGCCGCAGAGGGCTTAGAGCGCAAGCTTGAGTAGCGCGGGGGGCGTTCTTTTGGACAACCGGTGGTGAGCCCATTCACGTGCAGGTTCCCGCACAAGCTTCCCGCCCGATTCGGTGAAATCCTCCAAAATCCCAATGCTTACCGGCTTGCTATATAAACCCTCACGGCCGGCGAGTCCTGCGTGGCATTTTCCCCTCCCTCCCAGTAGCTTATCTTGTCTGCTTCTCCCACAACCGCCAATGGCACCGGTCCGTCGTCGTCGCTCAGCCACTCAGCCGTCATGATGCGGAGCATCCTATGGGCATCACCATGTCAAGAGTCCGTTCGGCGGGTGACACGTGCAACATCTACTTCACATACACAAAGGTGAATCATCTCCTTTACACTTGCTCACTTGACCCCTTCGAGGATGGTATACAACTTGACACTCCACTCGTGTGCATGCATAGGTATTGTCGGAACACTACGGACGACGAGGAGGAGTGCGAGCACCAAGGAACAACTACACCATCCGCGAGGGAAGCCTGGAAGCAACGACAGAAGAAGACGGAGCTTCTGAAGCTACAGCGTCCAGACATCCGGCGCCTGTGCAGCCGCCAAGGAGCTGCACCAACAGACGGCCAACAGGATCAGCGGCCGGACATCCGGCGCCAGCCCCGGACATCCGGCACCTTGCCAAAGCCCGGACATCCAGCCCTTCCCTCGGAAATCTGGCATCGACGACAGAACGCACCCGAAGTTTGGCCACTTCAGCCCGGACATCCGGCACGAGCCCCGGACATCCGACACCTCGCGAAGCCCCGGACATCCGGCCCCCAGCCCAGACATCCGGTGCCTGCCTGCGCGCAGCCATGGGCCAGAGGCCCATGTATCCCTTTCCACTTACCCCTTCGAGGCTTAGACTATAAATAGACCTCCCCCTTCTCCTTTCTAGGGTTAGAAAAGGATTAGCTCATATGTGAGATAGAGCTTTGCTCATCCATTACGGATCTACTCCACGAGAGAGGACTGCGGCCCCTCTACGGAGAAGATCACCTTGGATTCAAGACCCCCTCTTGGGTGGCCCCATCAAAACCTCCTCACGGAGAAGAACCATTTACCCTTTGTATCGTTCGTTGTTGACTTTGGATCTTGTATCTTACCTTTGTGTTCATCGATCTAGCGCATGTGTGATCTATTCTTGTTGGTTGAGTGATATCTCTCGTGTTCCCCTCGTGTTTCCCCTCGTGTTCATCACGTTCTTCGTAGGGATCCGCTCCTTTCGTGAAAGATCGGCCATCTAGGGTTCCACCCTACATCATCTTGGATCAGAGCATAGGTTTATCACGAATTTGGAGCCTCCCCGTTGTGTTTTCTAGCCTAGTTTTATTGATTTCGTCCTAATTTCGAAAATCCCCACCAAAAATAGCCCCCAATTTTTTTTGTGATTTGTTGGTTTGATGATGTTTTGTTGATTTTGATCCATAAATTTGCTTGGTTTCGAGTGAATCTAGCATTTCCCCAAGTTTCCCCATTTTCCATCCACAAATCTCCGCAATTTTGTCCCCGAAATCATCAATTTCCACCCCCAAATTGAGTTCCTCGAGTTCATCCTCGGATTTGGAGCCCGGACATCCAGCCCGAGCCCCGGATATCCGGCCAGCCTGGAAATCCGGCCATTAGCCCGGACATCCGGCTCCTGGAGCGCATTTTTGCGCAATGTTCTGGACATCAGGCCCCGGATCCGTCCCGAGCCCCGGATGTCCGACCCCTAGCATTTCAGCCTCCCCCGTTTCACCGTTTTGTGCATAACTAATTCATCCGGAGTCCGTTTTTGACGTTCTTTAGCTCGTTTTGAAGCTATTGACATCCCCCATCCCACAAAAATACTACCATCACCATTTGACTCCATCAAATTTTTGGAACTTTGGCATCTTTGCCTAGGGCTTCCACCATAACTCCCGCAAAACCACTACCGACTTCCGCAACCTAACCAATTTTGTTCCCCATAGCATTAGTGGTTGTTTGAGTTGCGACTCGAGTCTCCTAAGGTGTTTCGACTACTTAGGGACGGTTGCTTCTTCATCAACCACCACCATAACTTCCGCATAGGCTTACCCACCATACACTCCCGCCAACCCAACTTAACCCAATTTTGTTTGTGTTGTGAGTTGTGTCTGCTAAGGTGTTTCGGCTACTTAGGACCGTGCTTCCAACTCCCACACCATGTATAGTTCACCACCTTACCCTCGACTTCCGCATTGCGTCTCACAACCCATCACTGCATTCTTGCAATCCCTTTGAGCTTCCGCAAAACCACCACCACATTCCCGCTACCACCATTTTGACATTTGACATTTGAGATTTTGAGTTCGCGGTTTCTCTGTTTCCTAAGGTGTTTCGGCTACTTAGGGACGAGTCTCCATCATCTTGGTATCTCCATCAAGAACACCGCCACTCATCATTGCCTCGGACGGTAACCTCAATATCATCTTGATATCTTGGTATCCCTCCATTGTATATTCCCTTGCACATTGCATTGTTAACCCCTAGCCCATTTTGCGTCACTTGCCTATCGAGACTAGCCATTTGAGTACTGCCGGCAATGTTACTTGTGCACAATAGTGATATACACCTTCCATTGCATACATACCATATCATATTGGTATGATATCATCTCTTGTATCACAAAGATTGTTCCGGCATATACACAATTGCTATCTTGGTTTGTGCATTTCACAAAGTGGCCATACATACAAAAAAAGAGAATAAGCTTTTAAGCAAAAGAGAGAGAGCAAGGAAGCTTGTAAGCAATAGCCATAGCATCATAAAACATTGCACATAAGATTGTCATATCCGATCATCTTGGATGATCTTGAGAGAAACACCGGGAACCATACACATATAGCATACTTGGGATAGAAAGTTTATCCATTTTGCATATCATAGGTTGTGCACAAGTGTCGTATCCGCCTATAGAGCAATCGTGCTAGCCTCTTGAGTTGTGCAACACGAGCGTTTTCCGTGGACTCCACATTTTGTGATCATTCCTTGGTTGCACGACCCCATTTATCTATCCGTGTGTGTGTTTCCGTGTTCCACATATTGCTATTGGTCTACTTGTTTCACTTGCAAATTTGTGAATCTCTTTCAACATTATTGACTCTTGCTAACATTTTGCATCAAATTTTTGTGCCACTATCCTCACCGAGCTCCACCATAAGCCTTACTTGTGTAGGTGTGAGAAAATGACAAGAATTGGTACCAGTTGTGCTATTTCCTTGTTACGCATTGAGTGATCATTGATCCATCTTCAAAATCGGTCAAGGTACATTTGGTATAGTTCTTCTCTTTCTCCCACTCATATTTGCTCGAGTCTTGTGATGGATAGGCAAGGCATTTCACCCTCGGTCTACAACAACAACAACGAGTTCGATGCCACGAACAACAGCCACCAGACGACCCATACTCGTCAAACGTCTGACACCTAGGAGCTTCGGCCAACCAGCTGAGTCCCAGCCTGCGCACGATCCAGCGGCCGAACGACCGACACCGACCGGACGTCTGACATGCTTCAGCCCCCGGACGACCGAGCCCCTCCGGACGAATGGCACCACTATCACAGAACCAAAGCGTCAGAATTATGGAGACCACCGGATGACCGACGCCCCGGATGTCCGACGTCGGCCGGAAATCTGACATCGACCATCCCAATCCAAAACGTTAGACTTCCGACAAGTACCGGACCCTCACGAGCCACCGGATGTCCGGTAGCTGTCACACGTCCGACGCCTGTGTGTTCACAGCGTGTTGGGCCGAGGCCCATGACGATGACATGTACCTAGGGTAGAGTCTTAGGCCTGACCTGTACGCCCTACCCAAGGACACTTCCCTAGAGTCAAAGACATTCAAAGTCCCACAGAAGGCACCGACTGAAATCACCTTGATGTGCAATCCACTCGACAGAAGATTCCACTCGGATATCCCAATTCCACTCGACAATACAAAAGAATCCCTCGGAGCATAGAAGACCTACAGTCGCCCGAGTATGGCAACAGTGAGGTGTTCACTCAGTAGTCTTAAAGATCATTAATAGTCATTTATAACGGGCGTTACCAGTAATGACCCTGTCTTAACTCACATTGAACCCTGTGTAACTGAGGGCTGGAGGGGCCTGGCGCACTCTATATAAGCCACCCCCTCCTCTGGCACAAGGGTTCGCACCCCCTGTAACTCTCACGCATAATCCAGTCGACAAGCCTCCGAGGCACCGAGACGTAGGGCTGTTACCTCCTCTGAGAGGGGCCTGAACTTGTAAACTTGTGTGTACAACCTCGCTGTAGCTACAGCCTTGCCTCCTCCTACGTACCCCCTACTCTTACTGTCAGACTCACATCCGGTGAGGTTGCAGTTTTTTCGATCTCCATCAACATGGTTTCTGGCGGTGGTTTGTCCCTGGGCCACGAGGTCCACCTCGGAGCGCTCGTATTCATTGTCGACGACTCCGCCTGGCTCCAAGAAGCCGCCCTCAACATCGAGACTCTCCCCATCCGCAGGGCGACGTACTTTCGCACGAGTGCTTGTGGCGTGCTCCTGCGGCAGCCGTCCACCCAATATCGATCGGCTCCCATGGCATCCTCACTTCCTGTTGTTCGCCGTCGTAAGCGATCTGGTCGATCGCGGCTCCAGCGGTGGATGAAGCATGCGGTGGCTCGCCAGTCGTCCATCCCTCAAGTTGCGGCCATCGAGCCCGACGAAACTCTCTATGGACCATTCAATCTGTCGACTAGTTCTGCACACACTCTTTATGAGTGCGGATGCAGCGACCCTACGGCGGTAGTCCTCATGGTCGACTCTCGTCGCATGGTCACGACGAATATCACTCCCAAGCCCTCGCTTCGGAGCAGAGGGAAGAGCTGCATCGCCGCAACATGGAGGCACTCCAGACCCCCGTCGTTGGGGAGACCTCCGAGGCTCGGGCCTTGGAGGCTGCACGCCTGGCCACCTTGGCTGAGTGCATGCGTCTGGAAAATCTCCAACATTCACTCCACGAACGCGCCCGTCAGTAGATCTCTGGATCCAGTCGATGGCAAAGACAACTGTTTCCGCCTGAACCACAGGTATACCGCACTCCGGTTCAAAATCTTGCAGCAATAGCACATATAGCAAAGTCAATTCAGCCGTCTCGTTCGGAAGCTGGTAGATGTTTGTTGTAGATCCAAGCGTTGCTCCGAGCAGCGAGTGAACAGAACTCGGCTGTTTCTTAGTCGCGCAACAGAATCCATAGCAGATCTGTGGTTGCAGACACAGTTCAGTCGGTGCATTGCCCAAGATGACCTTTGTAGTGTGAAGATCATGGTTACCGTCAAGATCAGTACCTTGGTCGGGGCCACGGGCAGTTTGATCCTCATGATGACCGCCGTCGAGTGCCTACGCCTCCTCCGAGAGGCGGGTCGTACGCGCCCCGGCCGTATGACAACATGCGCCCGTATGGTAATGAGCGGAGAGCCCTAGTCGACCCCAGAGAGCCCGGATTCGATGCAAGGTAAGTTCTGGTTTAGGGTTTGGTTGACAGAGGCAGAGCACATAGGGAAGGTCAGAGAAGAGATCGTCTAGTCAGTAACAGAGCTATTGTTTCGGGACCCGAGTGTTTTATTAGGGCCATCAGGGCCGCTGAGATACCTCCCAACTTCAGATTGGCCGCCGGAGTAAGCAAGTTCACCGGTGAGTCGAAGCCAGATACTTGGTTAGAAGACTACCGAGTGGCTGCCCAGATTGGCGGAGGCAATGATGACGTAGCTATGAAGCACCTCCCCCTGATGCTTGAAGGTTCGACCAGAGCTTGGTTGAATCAGTTGGCCCCTGGGAGTAATTTTTTGCTGGGAAGATTTTGCCCGAGTGTTCATGAAGACATTCGAGGGCACTTGCAAGCGACCTGCTGGGCTGACCGACCTACAACATTGTGTTCAGAAGCTGAGTGAAACTTTGAGAGGTTTCATCCAGAGATGGTCTACCCTTCACCATGTGGTGGAGGATGTGTCAGAGCACCCGGCAGTCTGCGCCTTTAAACAGGGCGTCCAATACAGAGAGCTCATCCTGAAGTTTGGTCGATCGGGAGACATGGCTCTAGGCTGAATGATGGAAATAGCCACTCGGTATGCAAATGGTGAAGAAGAATACCGACTCCGTAATGGTAAAGGGAAACCAGTCGACCGGGATACTGGAGGTGGAAACACCAATCGGAAACATAAGTGCAAAGCAGAAGCTGCAGGTCCCGCAAAGGTTGCAGTTCTGAATCAAGGAAAATTCAAGGGAAAACCTAAGGGGCCGTGCATACCCAAAAAGGTGAAACATCAGTCAGGCAACGATGTCCTGGATTTACCGTGTCACATACACACAAAGAAGGACGAAGAGGGTAACCTGACTCTGCCCAAACATACCACTCGACAGTGTCGACTCCTAATTCACCAGTTCCGAGAGGGTCAACCCCCAGAGGAGGACTCTGATAAGGAGGAAGAGAAATAAGAAGACATTGCTTACCCCAATGTCAATGCTACTTTGGTGATTTTTGTTGACGCTGAGAGCAAAAGTCGCCTGAGGATTATCAACAGAGAAGTGAACATGGTTGCTCCGGCAACTACGACGTACTTGAAGTGGTCAAAAACTCCCATTACATTTGACCAATCCGATCACCCAGCGCACGTTGCTACCCCCGGGCGGCAAGCGTTGGTGGTCGACCCAGTCGTTGGGGGCACCCGACTAACTAAGGTTCTCATGGATGGTGGCAGTGTACTGAACATTCTATATGATGAGACCCTCCGAGGGATGGGCATTCCGATGTCCAAGCTCAGTGAGAGCAACATGGCGTTCCACGGGGTCATCCCAGGAAAGAAGGCAGAATCACTCGGTCAGATCTCTCTTAATGTGGTTTTCAATGATTCCAAGAATTACCGCAAGCAAAAGTTGAATTTTGAATTAGTGGATTTTCATAGTGCCTATCATGCTATTCTGGGCAGACCCGCATATGCTCGTTTCATGGCCCGCCCATGTTACGTGTATCTTAAGTTGAACATGCCTGGACCGAGAGATGTGATCACAGTCACGGGGAATCGGCAGAGAGTAGAGGAATGCCTCCAGAAAGGTTCCAAGATTGCCGACGAGCAGATGGCAGCGGTGGAGCTGGAAGAGTACCAGAAAAACGCCGACCCGAGTGATTTGTTGCGAGCTTAGAAGCCACTTCAGAGCCGTCAAAAAAAAGCCAGTCCAAATTCACCCGGAAGATCCCTCTGCTGCTCCGACTCACATTTCAACGACACTCGACAACAAATAGGAAGAAGCGCTCATCCAGTTCCTCCGTGAGAACTGGGATATCTTTGCATGGAAGCCATCTGACATGTTGATACGTCTCCAACATAACTATAATTTCTAAAGTATTCATGTTATTATTTTATCATTCTTGGATGTTTTACAATCATTTTATAGCAACTTCATATCATTTTTTGGGATAACCTATTAAACCAGTGCCAGTTGTTGTTTTTTTTGCTTGTTTTTTACATCGTAGGAAATCAATATCAAACGGAGTCCAAATACCGCGAAACTTTTTTTGGATTCTTTATGGACTAGAAGACCACCAATGGGACAGAGCAGCACCTGGGCGGTGCCCCAAGGGGGGCACAACCCACCAGGGCGCGCTTGGGGGCCCAGGCACGCCCATGTGGGTTGTGCCCACCTCAGTGGCCTCCCGCACCCCCTCTTTACACTATAAATTCCCAAAAATTCCAGAAACCCTCGGGGTTAACCTAGATCAGAAGTCCCGCCGCCGTAGGCCTCTGTAGCCACCGAAAACCAATCTAGACCCCGATCCGGCACCCTGCCAGAGGGGGGAATCATCTCCGGTGGCCATCTTCATCATCCTGCGGCCACCATGATGAGGAGGGAGTAGTCCACCCTCGGGGATGACGGTTTGTACCAGTACCTTTGTGTTTAATCTCTCTCTCTCTCTCTCTCTCGTGTTCTTGAGATGTCACGATCTTGATGTATCGCGGGCTTTGTTAATATAATCGGATCATGATGCGAAGCATCCTATGGACATCACCAATTCAAGAGTCCGTTCGGCGAGTGACACGTGCGACATCTACTTCACATACACAAAGGGGAATCATATCCTTTACACGTGCTCACTTGACCCCTTCGAGGATGGTATACTACTTGACACTCCACTCGTGTGCATGCATAGGTATTGTCGGAACACTACGGATGACGAGGAGGAGTGCAAGCGCCAAGGAACAACTACACCATCCGTGAGGGAAGCATGGAAGCGACAACGGAAGAAGAAGGCGGAGACAGCTCCCAGGACCCGGACATCCGGCCAGGACCCCGGACATCCGGCCCCTGGAACCTCACGCACCCGAAGCTGAACCCCGTCAGCCCAGACACCCGGCCCCATGCCCCGGACATCCGGCTCCTCCCGAAGCCCCGGAAATCCGGACTCTTCGCCCGGACATCCGGCCCCGCCTATCGAGAGAGCACAGAACGCATCCACGCCAGCCCGGACATCCGACCACCCCTGCCCGAACATCCGGCCCGTCCCGAAGCCCCGGACATCCGGCCACCCCTGCGCGCAGTGTAACGGGCCACCGGCCCATGTACCCCTTCACTTCATCCTAGTGCTACGACTATATATAGACCCCCACCTCCTCCTAGTTAGGGTTAGCAAAGGATTAGCTCATATGTGAGATAGAGCTTTGCTCATCCATTACGGATCTACTCCACGAGAGAGACCGCGACCCCTCTACGGACAAGATCACCTTGGATTCAAGACCCCCTCTTGGGTGGCCCCATCAAGACCTCCTCACGGAGAAGAACCGATTATCGTTTGTATCATCCTTGTTGACTTTGGATCTTGTATCTTACCTGTGTGTTCATCGATCTAGCGCATGTGTGATCTATTCTTGTTGGTTGAGTGATTTCTCTCGTGTCCTCCTCGTGTTTCCCCTCGTGTTCATCACATTCTTCGTAGGGATCTGCTCCTTTCATGAATGATAGGCCATCTAGGGTTCCACCCTACATCATCTTGGATCAGAGCTTAGGTTGATCACGATTTCGGAGCCTCCCCGTTGTGTTTTCTAGCCTAGTTTTGTTGATTTTGTCCTAAATTCGAAAATCCCCACCAAAAATAGCCCCCAAATTTTTTTGTGATTTGTTGGTTTGATGATGTTTTGTTGGATTTCATCCATGGATTTGCTTTGTTACTAGTGGATCTAGCATACCCCCAAGTTTCCCCACTTTCCATCCATGAAATCTCCGCAATTTTGCCCCCGAAATCTTCAAGCCCCAAAATCGAGTTCCTCGAGTTCATCCTCGGATTTGGAGCCCGAACATCCGGCCCGAGCCCCGGACATCCGGCCATCCCGGAAATCCGGCCATTAGCCCGGACATCCGGCTCCTGGAGCACATTTTTGCGCAAGTTTCTGGACATCAGGTCCCGGAGATCAGGCCCAAGCCCCGGATGTCCGACCCCTGGGGTTTCAGCTTTCCCTGTTTCACCGTTTTGTGCATAACTAATTCAACTGGAGTCCGTTTTTGACGTTCTTTAGATCGTTTTGAAGCTATTGACATCACCCATCTGTCGGGGGATATCGGCCTCCACGAGCACCTATGGGGACGGAGCCCCTTGTCGGTTCGGCGGGGGGCGGAGGTTGCACAAAGAGCAGATCGAGGCGACACACACACAACGATTTTACCCAGCTTCGGGCCATACAGATGCGTAAAACCCTACTGCTGCATGTCTGGTTGATTCAAGTTCTTGCTCTGGAGCGCAAGAAGCTATAGTAAGTTGGAGCTGGACGTAGACGAGGGTCTACTGCGTGTCCTTCTTCCGGTCTGGATCCCTTCTAGCTTTTTTTCTCCCTTCTCCCCTACGTGCGCATGGGCCTCCTTTTATATGCTAAGGGGTTTTCCACAGGCAGCGACGCAGGTGAGGGTAAAAATGGCAAGGAACTGTGCGAACAGTGGCCGCACAGTGCTATCGCACCTAACTCTGACGGCGGGGGACAAAGGCATTAAATGCCCGTCTGGATCGCCTGAACAGTGCCGAGGCGGACCGTTAGGGGCGCCTCCGCTTGCCACGGGGGCGACTCCGCCAACGTCGCATGCCACGCGCGCGCCCCAGGCTGCGCGGCGCCCCGCCACGTGTCTCTGGGGAAGCTCCAGAGTGACGCGTGGGCAGGTGAGCTGGGGCGCACGTCTGAGGTGGTGGTTCGCCGCGGCAAGTGGCTTGCCGCGGTTGTTGTCTTGCCGCACCTGAGAGCTTGCCGCTCGTCAGGCCTTGCCGGGGCGCGTGGCGCGCCGCGGCGGGCTTCTCTTAGGGTGCCTTGGTTTGGCCGTCCCGGCGAGCTCCTCCCGCCGGGGCCTTGGTGCTTCGGCTTAGCCGTCCTGGCAAGCTCCTCTTGCCGGGGCCTTGTCGCCTTGGCCCGGCAAGCTCCTCTTGCCGGACCTCGCCTTCTCGGCCCGGCAAGCTCCTCTTGTCGGGGCTTGGTCTTGTTGGCTCGATCACTTGGCCTTCGTCCGGCCCAGAAAGGGCCGTGGAGACTCTTTTCGCTCCCCTGGAGAGCCTTGCCGCGGGACGCTACTACTGCCCGTGCACAAGTTCGGGGTACTAAGGTACCCCTACTTTAGTACACCGACAGGAGCCCCCAGGTCTGGGCCATACACGGTGCCGAGCGTTGTTGGGCCAGGCCCTAACAGTGCACGGGCACGCGTGGCCTGGGTTGCGCTGCTCCTTAACTCCGTGCCCGTCGCGCCCTCCCCAAGTGGCGCGCGCTTATCGCGGCGTCGTGGGGGGGCGAGGCGTGCGAGACGTGCGTGACGTGGGTGGCGTGCGCGGGGCTTGAGGCCCGCAGGCATGCGTCACGTCGGGCACGATTTCTTTATTTGGAAAGGCGAAACGTCCGCCCCCACTTTCGAGTGGGGGGGGGGGAGAGGTCGCCTCATCTGTCGCCTCGGCCCTGCTCGCCCGCCACGCGTCCTCCTCGCGCTTGGGGTTGCGGTGGTGGTGGCAGGAAGCCGGGCCGACGCAGGCCGAAGTAGAGGGTCGGGCCCGTCGCCTGCCCTTCCTCTGCTTTGATTGGTTGGGCGGGGCGGCCGAGCCCCCACTCCGCCCCTTTATAAGGAGCGGAAGGGGATGACAAGGGTCCGCACCCCTTCCTTCTTTCTTCTCTTAGAGCCCTGGTCCCCTCTCCCCAACTGTCATGGAGGAAGGGAACCCTGGTCCTTCTTCGGTGGCGGCAAGGGTTGCCGCCAGGCAGCGCGCCCCTCCTCCCCTTGCACCCGCGGCGGCGGAGCCAACCGTAAGGGGGCGAGGTCGTGGACGAGGCCGTGGACGGGGCCGAGGCGCTCGAGGCGGGCGGGGCGGCGCGCCGGCCTCGCCTCCGCCGGCGGCTCCGTTTCCCCCGGCGGTTCATCTCGGGGACGACACCTGCGAGTTCATCATCAGGCTGCGCCGGGCGCCTCGCCGTCGCCTCCGCCTCCCGGCTCCCTTCGCGGACGTCTTGGAGGCGGAACAACACGAGACGCTGAGACTGCGCATGAGGGGCTGCGGGATCAGTGGTACGCGAGTCCACGTCGAATCCCGAGCCCCCGGCGTGGTGTGTCTTGGCCGAGGGTGGAAGACGTTCGCCCGGATCCACAGCTTGATGGAGGGGTTCACCCTCCATTTTAAGCTGATGGAGGGTGATCTCCTCTCCGTCAAGGCCTTCGGGGACCTCGGCACCTAGGCCCGGTGCTGCGTGGATAGCTCCTCCGACAGCGAAGGCTCCTCCTCGAGCGAGAGTGACAAGGAGGGGAGCGGCCGCCGGGATGACGGGTCCGACTAGGTGCCGGTCGCAGCTCCGCGTGGCATCGGCGGCCCCCGTCGTTCGCGTCGCTGGTGCCGTGAACTCCCCGGGGTCGTCTCCTTGGGCGGCTGGCGCAGGGAGGCTGCGGAAGAGGAAGAGGGCGGGCGGCAAGGCCGCTGCCTCGTCTTCTAACTTTGCCCCAGACGCCGTCACCACCCCTGCTAGCGGCGACGACCACCGGGGTCTTCTCTCCGGCCCGGCAAGCTCCTCCTGCCGGGGCTTCGTCTTCTCGGGTGGCCGGCGTGGCGAGGCTGCGGAAGAGGCTGGCGGCAAGGCCGTCAACTCGGAGTACAAGGGCTAGATGCCCTCGACAGCGTGTTGACGTCCTGCTGCCTCCTTCTCGAGCTCCGCTTCCGGCGTCGCCGTCTCCATCCGGCCTCCGGAGCCCCGTGGCGGAGCCCCGGATGCTCTCTTGGCGTCTTCTGCCACCCGTAGCTCGTCTAGGCGCCCCTTTTGCCCTTCTCGCCTCCTTGTCCTACCTCCTAAGGAGAGAGACAAGAAAGGGATTACGGGCACCTTATCTCTTTTTATCTTGTAAGCCCTCGGGCCTTAGTTGTGTTTAAATCTTGTAATCCCATCTTTCATGTTTTTCATTCTCTCTGAGTTGTACCTGAGTGGAATGTTTTTAATGAAAAGGGAGTGTTTGCCGGACCATTTGTCTCGCGGGTACATCCCGCGGCAAGGAGCGAACCCTTTGCATCGTTAAGATAGACACTTCCCCGCCCTGCAACGGACCCTGTCGTCTCCCCGCGCCCCTTGGCCCTCCTCACGCTCTTGGCGGAGGCAGGGAGAAGGCGGGTTCTGGCCCCTTGCTTCCTCCTCTTGCCGCCGCGGCTACTATCAGAAACGGGCCCCGGGAACGTGCTCCGGGGTTTGTCGCTTAAGAGAGCACGACAGCTTTTAGGAGGAAGCAAGGTTTTCGCATCCCGCAGCTCACGAGAGAATGCATGATAAGGGATGCAAAGACTTATCTGAGGTTGCAGCCCCCGGCAACTCTGGCTTGCCGGGGCGCGGGTGCTGGCTCGCCCTTCTCCCCTTCTTCGTCCTTGAGCGGCTCGGCAAGGGTATGCAACTCCTTCGAGCCAAAGGGAAAGGACGGGAAAAAGACGCGGACTCGACCTCTAAGTTAGGGGTTAGCGACTGTTAGGCACTATCAACCCTAACCAAGGACGAGACTCGACTCAGCATGCATGCTAAAACTTGGGGGCGCCAGCGCTTCATTGCTGCCAGGGTCTGCGCCTGGCTTTGTACAAAGGATTACATGCAACTGCGGCAAGACTTTTGTACAAAGAGTTGGTTGTCGGACGGGGTCCGACAACCGCGCCTTACGGGTAAAACTTGCGAAGATGCTCAATGTTCCAGGAATTGCTCACCGGAGTACCATCTTCGGTCTCGAGGTGGACGGCGCCGGGCCTCGTGACTCGTTTCACCCGGTAAGGGACTTCCCACTTCGGCGTCAACTTGTTGTGTATCTTGGCCGACTGAACGCGCCGAAGAACAAGGTCGCCTTCCTCGAGGCTCCTGGCTTTAACTTTGCGGCTATGATAGCGACGCAGAGCTTGCTGGTAGCGAGCGGATCGCACAGAAGCCTGGAGACGATCCTCCTCGAGGAGCAGTGCGTCATCTTCACGCGACCGCTCTTGCTCAAGCTCATCATAAGCGAGCACTCGAGGTGACCCGTATACGAGTTCCGTGGGGGTAACTGCTTCTGCTCCATAGACTAGAGCAAATGGTGTCTGGCCGGTGGCTCGATTTGGCGTCGTTCTGACCGACCAAAGAACCGCCGGCAGCTCCTCGATCCAGTTCCGTCCGTGCTTGAGCAGCTTGTCAAAACTTCTGGTCTTGAGCCCGCGCAGTACCTCGGCATTGGCCTTTTCCGCTTGACCGTTGCTCCGGGGATGAGCAACGGAAGCGAAGCAGACCTTGGTGCCGAGGTTTTGGGTGTACTGCATGAAAGCGTGGCTTGTGAACTGCGTACCGTTGTCGGTGATGATCCTATTGGGGATCCCGAAGCGGCAAACAATCGACCTGAAGAATTTGATCGCGGACTGGGCAGTCACCTTCCTCACCGGCTCCACTTCTGGCCACTTTGTGAACTTGTCGATGGCAACAAACAAGTACTCAAAGCCCCCGACGGCTCGGGGGAAGGGGCCGAGGATATCGAGCCCCCAGACCGAGAAGGGCCAGGACAAAGGGATCATTTGGAGAGCTTGAGTTGGCTGGTGTATCTTCTTGGAATGGAACTGGCACGCTTCACACTTGGTTACTTGTGCAGTTGCATCCTGGAGGGCTGTGGGCCAGAAGAAACCTTGCCGGAACGCTTTGCCGGCAAGTGCTCTGGCGCTAATGTGGTGTCCACATATGCCTCCGTGTATCTCCGCCAACAGCTCCTGTCCGTCTTCCCGGTGAATGCACTTCAATTTCACCCCATTGCGTCCTCTTCTGTACAGTGCGCCGTCGACGAACTGGTACATACTGGACTGCCGGGCTACTCTTTCCGCTTCTTCTTGTTCTTCGGGAAGTTCTCCTGTCTGGAGAAAACGGACGATCTGCTGTGCCCACGTCGGAGCCTGTGGCTCGACGACGAGGACCAAAGGCATGTCGGCAGCCGCGGGAACATCAGCTTCTACGGCGAGGACTTGGGGCTCAGCCAGAGCTCGACGTTCCCCGGCAAGCTTGCCGGGGCATGACTTGCCGGGAGCGCCTGCTTCGTCGGGACAAACCCTGGGGCTTGCCGGAGCGGGCAGCTCCTCAGCACTCTCGGCGTCGATCTTGGGGACTCCCTTGGCGGCGGCTTCGGGAAGCTCTGCCGGGAGATAGTCACCGGAGACCGATTTTCTCTTCTTGCTTGGCCCAGTCGATGGTGTCACGGATGGCTGAGTCAGCTTGAGCACAAAAGTCCCTGGTTCCACAGGTAGCTTTAGTGCGGCGCATTTTGACAGGCCGTCGGCGATGTTGTTTTCTGCTCTTGGAACGTATTCCATTTGCAGGCCGTCAAAGCGCTCTTCCAGCTTCCTCACTTCATCAACGTAAGCCTCCATCAACGGGCACTGGTAATCCTTGTTCACTTGGCGGACGACGAGCTGCGAGTCACCCCTGACAATGAGCTTCTTGATCCCAAGTTCCGCCGCGATCCTGAGACCGGCGAGCAAACCTTCATACTCTGCTGTATTGTTGGTTGCTTGCTCCTTGGGAAAGTGCATCTGGACGATGTACTTGAGGTGCTCTCCGGTGGGCGCGATGAGCAGCACGCCGGCACCGGCGCCTTCCAACGAAAAGGCACCATCAAAGTACATCAGCCACTCTTTGGTTGCTTCCTTGCCGGGGATGCTCGTCTCTGGAATTTCTTCGTCCGGTGTCGGCGTCCACTCTGCTATGAACTCTGCCAATGCTCGGCTCTGGATGGTCGATGTGCTCTCGAACTTGAGGCCAAAGCTTGATAGTTCCAGTGCCCACTCGACAATCCTGCCTGTTGCTTCGGGATTCTGCAATATCCTCTTAAGCGGAAAGCGAGTGACCACTGTGATCTCGTGTGCTTGGAAGTAATGGCGCAGCTTCCTCGAGGCCATGAGGAGGCCGAAGAGCAATTTCTGCACACCAGAGTACCTCGACCTAGCCCCCTGCAGGAGGGAACTGACGAAGTAAACTGGGCGCTGCACCATCCTCTTCCTCTGCACTTCCCCTTGCGCTTGCGCGGATCCGCCTTTGCCGGGGCCAGAGCTTGTCGGGGAAGCTCCCTGCTTGTCGTCGGACGCGCTTGCCGTGGTTGCTGGCTCGTCATCAGCTTCCCTCTCCGCTACTAACGCAGCACTGGCCACTTGATTGGTTGCCGCTAGGTAGAGCAGCAACTTCTCTTGCGGTCTAGGCGCGACAAGTATAGGAGCGGAGGACAGGTATTTCTTCAAGTCTTGCAGCGCAGCCTCCGCTTCCGGAGTCCATTTTACTGGACCTGCCTTTTTCAAGATTTTGAAAAACGGCAGGGCGCGTTCCGCAGACCTGGAAATAAACCTGCTGAGAGCCGCCACGCAGCCGGCAAGTCTTCGCATGTCCTTGACACGCGTTGGTGCCTCAATCTGCTCGATGGCCTTGATCTTGTCGGGGTTGGCTTCGATCCCACGCTGAGACATGAAGAACCCGAGAAGCTTGCCGGAGGGAACTCCGAACACGCACTTCTCGGGGTTGAGCTTGAGGCTGATCTTGCGCAAGTTCGCAAAGGTCTCTTCCAAGTCTTGAACCAGGGTTGCCTTGTCTCTGCTCTTGACCACAATGTCGTCCATGTAGGCCTCCACATTTCTGTGGATCTGTGGCTCGAAAGCAGTGTGGACAACCCTCGCAAACGTCGAGCCTGCATTCTTCAGTCCAAAAGGCATCCGCACAAAACAGTACGTGCCGCATGGAGTGATGAACGCAATCTTCTCTTCGTCTTCTTCAGCCATGAAGACCTGGTGGTACCCGGAGTAGGCGTCAAGGAATGAAAGCAGGTCGCATCCGGCCGTGGAGTCAACAATCTGTTCGATGCGCGGCAAGGGGAATGGATCTTTAGGGCAAGCTCTGTTGACATCGGTGAAATCGATGCAAAGCCTCCACTTCCCGTTTGCTTTGCGCACGACAACAGGATTGGCCAACCACGTCGGATGGAGCACGCCTCTGACGAGGCCTGCCGCTTCCATCTTCCTGATCTCCTCCGCGATAAACTCTTGGCGCTCCACCGCTTGTTTCCTGACCTTTTGCTTGACGGGCCGCGCGTGGGGACAGACGGCGAGGTGGTGCTCAATCACTTCCCTGGGAACACCGGGGATGTCAGATGGTTGCCAGGCAAACACATCGACATTCACCCACAGGAAAGCAACGAGCGCGCCTTCCTATTTGGGGTCGAGAGTGGCACTGATGGTGAAGGTACCACCAGTGCCGTCCTCCTTGGCGGGCACCTTCTTGGTCGCTGGTGGAGCAGCCGTCGTCTCCTTGTGTTTACCGGCGGGGCTCGATGGTGCGTCCTCAACGGCAGCGCAGCACTCCGAAGAGGCGCGCTTGCCGGAGTGGGCACCAGAGCATTCGCCGGGCTTGGCCTTCTTGCCGGCGGGGCTCGATGGCACGTCCTCGACGGCAGCGCAGCACTCCGAAGAGGCACGCTTGCCGGAGTGGGCGCCAGAGCATTTGCCGGACTTGGTCTTCTTGCCGGCGGGGCTCGATGGCACGTCCTCGACGGCAGCGCAGCACTCCGAAGAGGCACGCTTGCCGGAGTGGGCGCCAGAGCATTCGCCGAGCTTGGTCTTCTTGCCGGCGGGGCTCCATGGCACGTCCTCGACGGCAGCGCAGCACTCCGAAGAGGCGCGCTTGCCGGAGTGGGCGCCAGAGCATTCGCCGGACTTCTTCTTTCCCCCGGAAGCTCCAGTGGCAGGTGGGCCGCGGGCCGTTGCTGCTGTTGTGTCCCGGTATATTTGGTCGGCGCAGATAAGGGCATCCTTCTTGTCGCCGGGGACAGAAATGACGCTTATCGGGCCAGGCATCTTGAGCATGTTATATGCGTAGTGAGAGGCCGCCATGAACTTGGCGAGCGCTGGTCGGCCGAGGATCCCGTTGTAAGGCAACGGAAAGTCGGCGACGTCAAAGGTGACCTTCTCAGTCCTGAAATTCAGCTCGCTGCCAAATGTTACCGGCAGCGTGATCTTTCCCTTCGGCTTGCTCCTTCCCGGGTTGATTCCTTGGAATGTGCCGGTTTCTTCGAGCTCGCTGTCGGGAACTTGGAGTCTCCGGAGAACAGCAGAGGAGATCAGATTCAAGCCGGCCCCGCCGTCAACTAGCATCTTAGTGACCTTGAGGTTGTGGATCGTTGGGGAAACCAACATCCGCAAGCACCCGACCGCGGTTGTGCGATCAGGGTGGTCCTCAATGTCGAAGATGATAGGCGTGCTGGACCATCTTAGGGGTCTGCACGACTCGACGGGTGGTTCCGCTGCATTGACCTCCCGCACCCACCGTTTAAGCTGGTGGTGGGAAGCGTGCAGGGAGGCACCGCCGTCCACACACAAGACCTCAGTGGCTTTCTGAAACTCCTGCTCGCTGGTCTCGGGGTCTTCCATGTCTTCGTCGTCGTCATCGTCTTCGCCTTTGTCGCGTCCCCGGGGAGGTTTGTCTGCTTGCCGCTGCTTGTCCTTGCCGCGGCGCTCCCTCGGGCCGGGATGCATCGTGCCGGATCCCCCGCCGCCTGCTTGGGCTCTCTCCTTGTCGCGTCGTGCGTACTCGGCCTTCTGCAGGTCGACGAGTCGCTCGACTTGCTTGCAACTCTGGAGGTCGTGGCCCCTGGTACGGTGGATCTTGCAGTACTTCTTGTCGGTACCGTCTCGCTTATCGGCAGCGGCCATCGCCCGGCAGTTGGCGCACCCGACAACCTCCTTGCCGGGGCCTCCCGCCTGGGCTTTCTTGGCGGAGCCCTCGCTGCCGGACTTCTCGAGAACCAGTACCTCTGGGTTTTTCTTCTTTTTGCCGTTCCGCCGCCGGCCTCTCCTTGCCGGGGCGGTACCTTCACTGTCGGATTCTCCTTCTCCAACACTTTCTCCGGGGAGCTTCCTCCCCTCCTCAGCGCGTGCACACTTGTCGGCCAGGGCGTAAAGCTCGCTGACCTCCTTGATCTTGCACATCGCCATCTCCTCCCTCATCCTGCGGTTGCGCACGTTCTGGTGGAACGCGTTGATCACCGCGGCGGGGTGGACGTCTGGGATGTTGTAGTGCACACGGCTGAACCTCTGGATGAACTTGCGCAAAGGCTCCCCCTCCTTCTGAACAAGCAAATGAAGATCGCTTGCCTGGCCATGGGGTTTGTGGCCGCCCGTGAAGGCGCCAACGAACTGATGGCATAGATCTGGCCAGGAGGAGATGGAGCCGTCCGGCAAGTGCATGAGCCAGGATCTGACGTTGGGCTTGAGTACCAGCGGGAAGTAGTTGGCAAGGATCTTATCGTCCCGTCCCCCGGCAGCCTGCACCGCAATGGTGTAGATGCTGAGGAACTCAGACGGATGCGACTTGTCGTCGTACTTCTCGGGCACGTCGGGCTTGAAGTTCTTTGTGCTGGGCCACTGGACTTGCCGCAGCTCGCGGGTGAACGCGGGGCAGCCTACCGAATACGGCAGTTCGCCTGGTTCCCCCGGTGCGTGCATGTTTCCAGAGGGCTCAACGCGCTGGTCTGATTGACGCCGCGCCTCTCTTCTGCGCTCGATGCGGGTTCGAGCGTCTTCTTCCCTTCGTTCGTGAAGGACTTGGCGTTGGTCGCGGCGAGTTCGCGGGTTCGACGACGCGGTGGAGTCGTTGTCGAGGTGAGCCCGGCGAGTCGGCGACCGCGGCTTCTGGGGCGGGGAGTGCACGGTGGTCGCAGCCCCGCCATTCTTGGCGCCATCGGTTCTCGCCTGGGTGACTGGCCGCGGCTGCGACAGGCTGTGCTGCCGCGGAGTGTCACCGTTGGCGAAACCGATGAGGCTCTGGATGATTGCCTCCAGTCGTCGAGCTTGTCCGCCGTCGGAGGGTAGTCTAGGAGTAGCTGAGCTCGCGCGAGAGCTTCCGCTGGGGTGGCGGGCATAGGCGGCGAACGGCGCGAGGAGCGGGATGTGCTCGAACTCCTAACCATGTTAGAAGGAGCAGCAACCGGTCCAGGCAGCCGCGCGACGCTCGTTCCGGCACGCTGGATCGCATGCTGGTCCTGAGCGCCTTGGGACCCACCAGCACGGTCTGGGTCCAGCAAGCGTATGGTACCATGGGTACCATGACGCTGCTGGTTTTGCGCCTCCTAAGAAGGGCGCGGGGCGAGCCCGGACGTCGCGGGACCAAGAACTGGTTCGACGGCGCCCGTTCCTCCGCCGGCGTCCTCCCCACCACCCGTCCGCTCCATGGGCGGTGGGTTCGACGCTGACGGACCGGTCACCTCCGGAGCTTTCTTCTTCGGCGCCATGCCGACGCAAACAGTGAGAGTCTGGCGCGCGCGGACGCCGGATCTGGTTCACACAACCTCGACGCTCCCCCTACCTGGCGCGCCAAAGATGTCGGGGGATATCAGCCTCCACGAGCACCTATGGGGACGGAGCCCCTTGTCGGTTCGGCGGGGGGCGGAGGTTGCACAAAGAGCAGATCGAGGCGACACACACACAACGATTTTACCCAGCTTCGGGCCGCATGGATGCGTAAAACCCTACTGCTGCATGTCTGGTTGATTCGAGTTCTTGCTCTGGAGCGCAAGAAGCTACAGTAAGTTGGACCTGGACGTAGACAAGGGTCTACTGGGTGTCCTTCTTCCGGTCTGGATCCCTTCTAGCTTTTTTTCTCCCTTCTCCCCTACGTGCGCATGGGCCTCCTTTTATATGCTAAGGGGTTTTCCACAGGCAGCGACGCAGGTGAGGGTAAAAATGGCAAGGAACTGTGCGAACAGTGGCCGCACAGTGCTATCGCACCTAACTCTGACGGCGGGGGACAAAGGCATTAAATGCCCGTCTGGATCGCCTGAACAGTGCCGAGGCGGACCGTTAGGGGCGCCTCCGCTTGCCACGGGGGCGACTCCGCCAACGTCGCATGCCACGCGCGCGCCCCAGGCTGCGCGGCGCCCCGCCACGTGTCTCTGGGGAAGCTCCAGAGTGACGCGTGGGTAGGTGAGCTGGGGCGCACGTCTGAGGTGGTGGTTCGCCGCGGCAAGTGGCTTGCCGCGGTGGTTGTCTTGCCGCACCTGAGAGCTTGCCGCTTGTCAGGCCTTGCCGGGGCGCCTGGCGCGCCGCGGCGGGCTTCTCTTGGGGTGCCTTGGTTTGGCCGTCCCGGCGAGCTCCTCCCGCCGGGGCCTTGGTGCTTCGGCTTAGCCGTCCCGGCAAGCTCCTCTTTCCGGGGCCTTGTCGCCTTGGCCCGGAAAGCTCCTCTTGCCGGACCTCGCCTTCTCGGCCCGGCAAGCTCCTCTTGCCGGGGCTTGGTCTTCTTGGCTCGATCACTTGGCCTTCGTCCGGCCCAGAAAGGGTCGTGGAGACTCTTTTCGCTCCCCTGGCGAGCCTTGCCGCGGGACGCTACTACTGCCCGTGCACAAGTTCGGGGTACTAAGGTACCCCTACTTTAGTACACCGACACCATCCCATAAAAATACTACCATCACCATTTGACTCCATCAAAATTTTGCAACTTTGGCATCTTTGCCTAGGGCTTCCACCACAACATCCGCATAACCACCACCGACTTCCGCCACCTAACCCATTTTGTTCCCCTTAGCATTTGAGGTTGTTTGAGTTGTGACTCGAGTCTCCTAAGGTGTTTCGGCTACTTAGGGACCGTGCTTCCAACTCCCACACCGTCTATAGTTCACCCCCTTACCCTCGACTTCCGCATTGCATACTCCATAACCCATCATTGCATTGATGCAATCCCTTTGAGCTTCCGCAAAACCACCACCGCATTCCCGCTACCACCATTGACATTTGACATTTGAGATTTTGAGTTCGCGGTTTTTCCGTTTCCTAAGGTGTTTCGGCTACTTAGGGACGAGTCTCCATCATCTTGGTATCTCCATCAAGATCACCGCCACTCATCATCACCTCGTACGGTAACCTCCATATCATCTTGATATCTTGGTATCCCGCCATTGTATAATCCCTTGCAATTGCATTGATAACCCCTAGCCCATTTTGCGTCACTTGCCTATCGAGACTAGCCATTTGAGTATTGCCGGCCATGTTAATGTGCACATTAGTGATCTACACCAACCATTGGATACATACCATATCATATTGGCATCATATCATCTCTTGTGTCACAAAGGTTGTTCCCGCATATACACAATTGCTATCTTGGTTTGTGCATTTCACAAAGTGGCCATACATACAAAAAAAGAGAATAAGCTTTTTAAGCAAAAGAGAGAGAGCAAAGAAGCTTGTAAGCAATAGCCATAGCATCATACCACATTGCACATAAGATTGCCATATCCGATCATCTTGGATCATCTTGAGAGAAACACCGGGAACCATACATATATAGCATACTTTGGATAGAAGTTTATCCATTTTGCATATCATAGGTTGTGCACAAGTGCTGTATCCGCCCATAGAGCAATCGTGCTAGCGTCTCTCTTCAGTTGTGCAACACGAGCGTTTTCCGTGGACTCCACATTTTGTGCTCATTCCTTGGTTGCACGACCCCATTTATCTATCGGTGTGTGTGTTTCCATGTGCCATTCTTTGCTATTGGTCTACTTGTTTCACTTGCGAATTTGTGAATCTCTTTCAACATTATTGACTCTTGCTAACATTTTGCATCAAATTTTTGTGCCACTATCCTCACCGAGCTCCACCATAGGCCTTACTTGTGTAGGTGTGAGAAACCGACAAGAATTGGTACCAATTGTGTTATTTCCTTGTTACGCACTGAGTGATCATTGATCCGTCTTCAACACCGGTCAAGGTACATTTGGTATAGTTCTTCTCTTTCTCGCACTCATATTTTCTCGAGTCTTGTGATGGATAGGCAAGACATTTCACCCTCGGTCTACAATAACAACAACAAGTTTGATGCCATGAACAACTCCAACGATGCCAAGATGAACGCTCAAATGGAGGAGCTCAAAGCCCTCATCAAGTCCTACAAGCGATCTTCCTCATCTTCGAGAAGACTCTCAAGAGCACATGCTTCCGAGCTACCATCTCCGGCAAGATCACATCGACATCGACACCATCACCAACAAGAACGTGAAGGTCAAGAGCTCAACACCAACAACCGCTCAACGACTTCACCAATTCCCTTGGCATCTTCTCCAAGTGACTTCAAGGCATATTCGCCTTCGGATATACGACATGTTCGCCAACAAGCACCTCAATACTACGCTCAAGAGAAGCTCCCCAAGCTCAAGTCCGCGACCTCCACGATCTACTATGACCTCGACACCGACCACGAGATTCCTTTCTATGGGACTCTAGAACCCGAGGAGTATCTCGAGTGGGAGCGTTTGATGGACAACTGCCTCAAGCTACATCAAGTTCCTCCCGAAGATCAACTGAAGTGCGCCACAAAAAACTTCCATGACTATGCCTCGACATGGTGGTTTCACACACCTTCGGAGAGCTACGACATGAGTTGGCCCAAGACGAATAGAGCTTTGCGGCGAGACTTTGTGCCTCCAACCTACACGGAACAACTTCTACACCAATTGGAGAACACCATCCAAGGATCCAAGTCCATCGATGAGTACTTCAAGGAGATGAAGAAAGCCTTGCGACGAGTCGGCATGGACGACCCCATGTCAATGAAGTTCCAGTTCATGATGGGATTGAACAACGACATCTCCAAGACTATCTTCCTCGAGAACTACAAGTCCCTCGACGACAACTACATTGGTGCTCTCCAGGCGGAACAAGAACTCATGAAGGCCAAGGCTTGTCCACCCCAAGCACACTTCTCAAAGACCAAACTCAAAGACGACGAGCATGAGGCTAGGACCACCAAGATGTCCAAGCCCGATGAGCTACAAGACGATGCTCCCAAGTTCGACTTCACCGCCATCCCTCTTTGTGGCATTGATAATGTCGAGTCCTCCGCGACTCTTTTTCAAGATGGTGCGGCGACGAGTACGACTATGGAGACCTTCAAGGACCAAGCTTTGGAGGCGAGCGACATGGTGACGAGCAAGGATAATGCTTCCATCTTAGGAGGCGAGAGCGATGATGTGCCATCTTCGGCCTTCATCCACGGCGACGATGACGAGATGATCGAGCATGGGATTTTCCCTTCGGTCATGGAGGAGAGTGATGATGTGCCATCTTCGGCCTTCATCCATGGTGACGGCGATGAGATGGTTGAGTATTTCTCCTCGACCACGGCGACGTATGATGACTTGAGTGACTTGTGCCACCATATTGAGAGTGAGAGTGACTTCGCCACTAGCCACATATGTGATGAGTTGCCCCAATTCCCATGTGAGGAGAGCCACAACGCCCACCACTTGAGTGAGATGAGTGACTCCACCATATGTGACTTTGAGTGCAACTACCTTGAGGGAGTGAGTGAACCACCACATAGAGAGAGTGAGGCCACTTCGATTTCCAACGACTTAACCTCTACCTCTATTGTGTCTTTTCATTTGGTGCTAGGTCCCATATATGATGACGCGCTGATTCGTGACGACTACGTCCTTCCTTTGGACAAGACAATGGCCATGGTGGAATATGATGCACCCCCACATGGTTCCATCAAGATGAAGATGACCACCATTTGGTCTTTGCCACCTCACCTATACCACTTGAGTGGAATGAACAAGGTAACATAGGTGAAGGTGATGGTCTAGTCCCACTAGTGGTCATACTTGATATTGATTGCTTGCATGATGTTGACCAACCTATTACCATGCTTCATGCTAGTATGATTTCCCCATGCGATGATTTACCCATTTATGATGAGTTTGATGATTGCCATGTGGAGTCTATTAGTTGTGATGCCATGTTACATAGGATTTCTTGTGACAATTCTTTAGGTCACATCATGTTTGATAATCCGCTTGACTTGTCATATGCTATGCATGAGATCAATCATATTTCATATTTGCGATCTCTTCATAGTGACTATGCATATGCCATTAAAATTAACCCAATTTGCACTTATGGCATAGATGACAAGCCCATGGTTATTGGCATTTGTTTTTCTTGTGATGATATTGATATGCTTCCTTTGCATCATTATCTCATATGCTATGCCATGACTACCTAGCTTCGGATATGCATTGTTTTGGATGTTGTCCATTTTCTCCATATGATGTTTCCAATATTGCTCATGAGGAGACCCCCATAGTTTCCTCATACATTTTAGGAGATTTTGATTCATCATATCCATTGCATGATCCCAATACTTGTGTGCACAATATGCTTCCCATGAATCATAATGATATTGTTGTGCCATATACTAGTATGCTCAATTTGCATCCCCATCGTGTCATACACAATAACTATTCTTTCATGATGGATGACATGTTCTTGTACCATGCATCAAATTTCTTTGAGCTATGCTTATCTTGTGCTAACTCACACGTGCACATACACATCATGATGGACGACGTGTACATTTACCACACACACAATTTCTTTGGTTTGTGTATTTGTTGTGTAGGTCCCCATGAATACTTGTCAACCTCACAATCCCATGAGTTGACAAAATGAGCACTAGAGAGCAATGATGACTTGGGATACCATGGATTGCCTTTCCCACCGCTCACTTCGCGCAAAACATTCGCGCATTTCTTCTACATGACCCTCACATGGTTATGCGTTGTTGTCCATTATATATCCTTTGCCCATCTTGCCATGTTCACTTTGCATGATATGCCCATTCCTATGCCTTTGCCATGCATTTGTGACCCATGCTTTGCATTACACATGATGATTGATTCTAGTACTTGTATGTGTATTTGCAAGCGTGGTGGAGATATTGTTTGCTATTGCCATGATTGCTTTGTGCCCCATGCCTATGATGATACTATGATGTTAATTTGTGTTCATGCTTGAGATATGTCATGTACATTTCCTATGTCTATTCTTTGCTCACATGACATGACTGCCATGATTTCCTCTAGTGTGTTGCATCTTCGCTCCACTAGTTTGCATGACTTGATTACTATGATTGCTTGCCTTGTTGCATCACCGATGATTCATACTTCCTCACTTCATGCGGTTGATGACAACCATTTCCATGCTTTGCACATGATTGTTATTGCTTCTTGTCATTTATCTCCATGTGTTGCCTCTCTCATGCTAGATGATTTGACATGTATTGAGTGCAACAATACCCTTAGTCTTGATAATGAGTTTGCCCCCATAGTATTCTCACATATAATTGGAGATTTTGACATATTCCTTGTGAAGCATGCTTGTCTTACCTCTTTGCACCATATACCCCGTGCCATGAATATAGCCATTGTTGCATCATATTATTCATGCACTTGTGTAATGGTTATGTGCAAAAGAAGAGAACCATCATGATGGATGATGTCTTTATCTACCATGCGCATACGTTCTTTTTTTTGTTGTGTGCATGTGTAGGATACTTGGACTTTGTGTCGACTTCCACGTCACGTGAGTTGACCATTCGAGCTCTTGAGAGCGAACCACATTCTACCACGATGATTTTACATCGCACTTGTTTGTACTTCAGCATTATGAAGGACGCACAAGGACACGCTTTCACGGTGATATCCTTTCTTTTGAGAACCCCCAAACCATGATCATGGATATTATGGATCATACTACTTGTGTTGCTTTCCCCATGAGACTTATTGTTCATCTTGGATCACTTGATTGCGCACTTGTTAGAGATCTTGCTTCGACTTGTCATTTTAACCATTCCATGCATCATGATATATATGCCTTGTGTGTTGCATCCAATTCTTGGATTATTTGCTCCTCTCATATGTTTGGTTGCAACAATGTCATCACTTAACATATGCCATGTCCCATTGCTTGTCACATGATTGACTTGATTGCCTCACACATAATGAACAATTGCTCTTTCTATTGTGTTGAGTGCCACACTATATTCACTACACCCTATGCACATTATGCTTGGATTGTCTTGCACTTAACCCATGTGTTTAGACAGCTCATCTTCTTAGGTGTTGTGAATGATTCCTATGCCTACCATAGACCTTTCACTGAGCAATTTGTGAATGCTTGCTAAGAACTTGAGGTAGATGCGTATTCTCTTGACACACATATTTGCATCTCTACCTCTCATTTACATGCTTGTCCCCATGATATCCTTGCTTGTGCTCGATTGATATACTTACATGCCATGTCTCAATCCTTTGTCACACCATATGCTTTGCATGATGACGACGCTTGTTTGGTGAATCACCTCTTGAATGCTTGGTTTTGCACTAACGCTAACCACATTTGTTTTTCCAATTGTTTTTTGTCCTTACTCCTTTTGAAGGAATCACAAGACGGTGCAACATTGGGAGTGCCCATTTCGAGCTTCAAGATGACAAGTACTCGGTGAATGTCCACTTCTACACGGCGAAGCTATCTCTTTCCCATGGTGATTTGCTTTTCGATCCGAGGTGGGATCTTTCCCAAGGAAGGGGAGATTCTGCGGAGCATCCTACGGACATCACCATGTCAAGAGTCCGTTCGGCGAGTGACATGTGCGACATCTACTTCACATACACAAAGGTGAATCATCTCCTTTACACGTGCTCACTTGACCCCGTCGAGGATGGTATACTACTTGACACTCCACTCGTGTGCATGCATAGGTATTGTCGGAACACTACGGACAACGAGGAGGAGTGCAAGCGCCAAGGAACAACTACACCATCCGCGAGGGAAGCATGGAAGCGACGACGGAAGAAGAAGACGGAGACAGCTCCCAGGACCTGGACATCCGGCCCTTGGAACCTCACGCACCCGAAGCTGAACCCCGTCAGCCCGGACATCCGGCCCCATGCCCCGGACATCCGGCTCCTCCTGAAGCGCCGGAAATCCGGCCTCTTCGCCCGGACATCCGGCCCCGCCTATCCAGAGAGCACAGAACGCATCCACGCCAGCCCGGACATCCGGCCACCCCTGCCCGGATATCCGGCCCGTCCCGAAGCCCTGGACATCCGGCCACCCCTGCGTGTAGTGTAACGGGCCACCGGGCCATGTACCCCTTCACTTCATCCCCAACTTGTGCTACGACTATATATAGACCCCCATCTCCTCCTAGTTAGGGTTAGCAAAGGATTAGCTCATATGTGAGATAGAGCTTTGCTCATCCATTACGGATCTACTCCACGAGAGAGACCGCGGACCCTCTACGGAGAAGATCACCTTGGATTCAAGACCCCCTCTTGGGTGGCCCCCATCAAGACCTCCTCACGGAGAAGAACCGGTTACCGTTTGTATCGTCCGTTGTTGACTTTGGATCTTGTATCTTACCTTTGTGTTCATCGATCTAGCACATGTGTGATCTATTCTTGTTGGTTGAGTGATTTCTCTCGTGTTCTCCTCGTGTTTCCCTCGTGTTCATCACGTTCTTCGTAGGGATCCGCTCCTTTCGTGAAAGATCGGCCATCTAGGGTTCCACCCTACATCAGATCATATGGTGTTTTCCCCTCTCTATCTTGTGGTGATGAATTGAGTTTTTCCCTTTGAGATTTTGTTCTTATCGGATTGAATACTTTTATGGATTTGAGAACACTTGATATATGTCTTGCAATTGAATACTCGTGGTGACAATGGGGTATCATATTGATTCACTTGATATATGTTTTGACACTCAACTCGCGTATTCCCGAGGTGACATTAGAGTAATCTATGCATAGGGGTTGATACACGTTCTTGTCTTTGTTTCTTCGATAGAAACCTTGGGGCACTCTTTGAAGTTTTTGGTGTTGGATTGATTATTATGAATATGAATTTACTTTGGTGTTATTTTAGTACAAACTCTAGGATAGATCGAAGGGGAAGAATAGCTTTGTGTTATTTTAGTACAAACTCTTGAATAGATCAAACGGAAAGAATAGCTTTGAGGTGGTTTCGTACCCTACAAACAATTTATTCTTATGTTCTCCGCTAGATAGGAACTTTGGAGTGATTCTTCATCGCACTTTGAGGGAAGGTTATATGATCCAATTATATTAGCATTGTTGAGAGATTGCACTAGTGAAAGTACGGACACTAGGCCTCATTTTCAAGCATTGCAATACTATTTTTGTGCCCGTTTACTATTTGCTAAAATATATTTCTACCATCCATATTACACTTTTATCACCATCTCTTCACCCATCTAGTGCACCTATACAATTTGCCATTGTATTGGGTGTGTTGGGGACACAAGAGAATTCTTGTATTTGGTTGCATGGTCATTTGAGAGAGACCATCTTCATCCTACACCTCTCATGGATTGATAAACCTTAGGTCATCCACTTGAGGGAAAATTGCTACTGTCCTACAAAACTCAGCGCTTGGAGGCCCAACACGTGTCTACAAGAATAAAGTTGCGTAGCAGACATCAAGCCCTTTTCTGGTGCCATTGCGGGGGAGGTGAGTGCATGAACGTATATCTTTAGATCTTGCAATTGAATCTTTTAGTTTCTTGTTTTATCACTAGTTTGGTTTATAAAAGAAAACTACATAAAAATTGGAATTGAGGTTGCATCATATTATTGATCATCTTTACAATATCTTTCTTGAGAATGATGGGTCGGAAAATTGTGCTCAATTGTTAGAAGAAGTCAATAAAATGTTTGGCACAAAATATTTGAATGATGACCATGATTGCAATGTTGTTAATATGAATTCTTTGAATATCCATGATGCTAATGATATGCAAAACCATAAGCTTGGGCATGCTATGTTTGATGAAAATGATGTTTTTAGTCCCCAAGTTTTGATGAGAAAAATTATTATGATGATTGCATGCCTCCTGTTTATGATCATTATAATGATGAAAGTGGATTCGGAGAGGTCATGACTTTATTTAAGGATGAATCCACCATTTTGGATGAGGTTTCAATTGATTATTATGGCAACAAAGTTCCTATGTATGATGATTATGGTGATGACATGTATGCTATATTGAATAATGATAACCATGAAACTTGTCATCATGATTTTAATTTTCAATCTTATGATAGTTATTTTGTTGAGTTTGCTCCCACTACTATTGATGAGAATAAATTTGCTTATGTGGAGAGTAACAAAAATTTGATGCTTATGTATCATGAAAAGAATGCTTTATGTGATGGTTATATTGTTGAATTCATTATGATGCTACTGAAATTATTATGAGGGAGGAACTTATGCTGTACGAATTGCAATAATATCAAGTCCTCTCTATGTGTTGAAAATCTTGAAGTTATGCATTTTTGCCTTCCTATGCTAGTTGATTATTGCTCCCATAAATTGTTTGCTCACAAAATCCCTATGCATAGGAAGTGGGTTAGACTTAAATGTGCTAGTGATATGCTTCTTTATGCTCTCTTTGTGTTTCAATCCTTATCATTTATGCGACCATCATTGAACTCATCATGCCTGGCTAAAAGGCATTAAAGAAAAGCGCTTGTTGGGAGACAACCAAACACTTTTACTTACTATTTTTGTGTGTTCACATGATTATGCTACTTTATTGATCATCTTTTATTGCTTTTGTTTCAATAAAGTGCCAAGTAAAGCCTTTGGGATCATCTTGGATGATAGTTGATTTGATCTTGCTGAAAAATAGAAACTTTTGCGCTCACAAAAATATTTCTCATTTTTCACAGAAGAGTAATTTTGAGTTGATTCTTTTTGCAGAATATTAATATACAAATTTCTCAGGTGGTCCTAATTCTTTCATAATTTTTGGGGTAACAGAAGTATGGTTTGAGTACAGATTACTACAGATTGTTCTGTTTTTGACAGATTTTGTTTTCAAGGCATAGTTTGCTTGTTTTCTAGTTTCTATGGCTTATATTGCTCAATATAAATTGTGCAAATGATATGATATAGTAGGAATTGTGTGGAAACAATAATGAATATTATCTTGGACAGTACCAAAGTGAAATGGTTTGCTCTTTATCATACTAACCTATCTCACGAAATTCCGTTAAGTTTGTGTGATTGAAGTTTTCAAGTTTTGGGTGAGATATCGATATGAGGGGAATAAGGAGTGACAAGACCCTAAGCTTGGGGATGCCCAAGGAACCCCAAGTTAATATCCAAGGAAGATCCAAGCAACTAAGCTTGGGGATGCCCCGGAAGGCATCCCCTCTTTCGTCTCCAACCTTATCAGTAACCTCACTTGGGGCTATGTTTTCATTCGTCGCATGATATGTGTTTTGCTTGGAGCATCATTTTATTTTGTTATGATTTTCTTGCTGTTATTTATAATAATGTTTTGCATATTTTATTTCAATAAAAGTGGCAATGATAGCCTTTACTATGCTTATTTTACAAGTCTATATGTTGCTGTTTGAAAATAGAAAGTTTACTGTTGTTGCAAAAATTCCCTAGAAAAGTCAGAATGTGATAAAATGTTGAAACTTTTTGCAAAATAAGATCTGAATTTTTTCTACAGTGTGGTAGATTTTCATAATCTTTGGAGTTTAGGAAGTATTGATACTCTTGCATTCTTTATAGGCTCTATTGTTTTGGTAGATTGCTGTTATGTTTGCATTGTTTGCATATGTTTGCTTGTTTAATGATTCTATTTGAGGATAGGAGTATTAAATATGCAGAGGCATTTAGTATGCAATGTTGAATAATAATTTTAGTGATTTTCTACAGTAGAGAATGGTAAGGTTTTTGCAATTGTTTATACTAACTTATCTCAGGAGTTCTTGTTGAGTTTTGTGTGGATGAAGCTTTTGAGATTTAGGGAAACCGTGTTATAAAAGGAATTAAGGAGACACAAAAGCTCAAGCTTGGGGATGCCCAAGGCACCCCAAGATAATATTTCAAGAAGTCTCAAGCATCTAAGCTTGGGGATGCCCCGGTAGGCATCCCACCCTTTTTTCTTCAACAATTATCTCAAGCATCTAAGCTTGGGGATGCCCCGATAGATCCACTACTAGGGAAAACCTTATACACAGAGGTATAGCAGTAGCGCTGGTTAAAATAGGGCGCTACTGCTACCTACTAGTAGCGCGTTCTAATAAAGCACGCTATAGCTACATATATAGCAGTAGCGCATTTGCTTGAAAAAGTGCTACCACTATAATTCCAACCTTGTTGGCGGTAGGCTAGGAATAGTAGTAGCGATGCCACATAAAGCGCGCTACCACTAAGTGTGTTGTAGCAGCGCGTTTCCTGGATAGAGCGCTACTGCTAAGTAAGAAAATAAAATGGAAAAAAATAGAAAAGTAAATGAAAATGAAAGAAGTAGGAAAAGGAGAAATGAAAAAAAGAAAATGTAAAGAAGAACAAAAGAAAAAAATAAAGGAGAAAGGCATATCAGTAGCACGTTTTACAAGCCAGCGCTATAGCTACATTCCTTATATAAAAGGAAAATAAAAGGGAAAATAAATAACCGCTTCCTATAGCAGTAGTGCGTTTTGCTAGAAACCTCTATAGCTAACTTATCTATAGCGCGTTTTCCAACCACCGCTACTGCTAATTTGACTTAACCACCCGCGGGCTCAAAATTTTGCTAAGTCCTTTCCCCCCTCTCCCCCCTGTTCCCCAACTACTCTATCGCCGATGTCGATCGCGCATGCCCTCGACATCACCGCTGCCGCTGGAGGCCGCCCTCAACCTCACCGCCGCCGCCTGAGCCCGCCCTCGACCTCATCGTCACCGCCCGAGCCCGCCCAGGACCGCTGCCGCCTGAGCCCAAACCCGAGCCCGCCCTCGCCTCCCCTACCTCCGCCATCGAGCACCTCCCCGCCACCGTCTCTCCCCTCTCTGTAAGCCCCCCACCCCCCTCTCTCTGCATTTTCTTCCTGCCATGTTCATTAGCAGTAGTAGTAGTTGTTAATTACTGGTAGGGTTCATAGATAATGTTTTTAGTAGTAGTAGTAGTAGTAGTAGTAGTAGTAGTAGTAGTAGTAGTAGTAGTAGTAGTAGTAGTAGTAGTAGTAGTAGTAGTAGTAGTAGTAGTAGTAGTAGTAGTAGTAGTAGTAGTAGTAGTAGTAGTAGATGTTAATTAGTAGTAGTGGTGGTACTAGTTAACTAGGGCAGTAGGGTTATGATGAGGACATCACTAACAAAGTTACACCCACAGCCCCTACTGATACATATATTGGACCAATTACTAGAGCTCGCGCACGCCAATTAAATTACCAGGTACTTTCATTTCTTGGTAATGATTCTAATGTTCGTGAGAATATGATGCTGCCTAAATTGGATACGTTTGTCTTGATTGCAAATGAAGGGCCTAGCTTGGACAAGAAGGATGATCATTGGAGTAAGATCAAGCATGGAGATGATGCCATGCGCAAGGGGAACAAGAACGGAGTTACAAGTGATGATTTCAGGAATTTGAAGCCACCATAATGAGTGCGTGAAGCCTTGGACGAAATATACAAGATGCCACTTCATAAATTTCGTCCAGAGGCTATTATAGGTGCTGCGTCGCCTTATTATTGGGCTAGGCCCATTTAATTTCGAAATACTTGAGTATAGGCTGTTTTTAGAGTCCATATGTGTGGGGAAACAAGAGTTAGGGTTGGTTTCGGACCCCTCCTCCAAGGGCCACAAAATTCCCCCCTCTTCCTCCATATATACATACCTTAGGGCGTCGTTTAGGCTTTGGGTTTTGTTTAGATTAAAGTGCGCCATAGCTGCATCTTCGCGTACTTCGTTTGTGTTTAACAACCAGACAAAGGCGTCACAGAACCCCACCTTGATCAATAAAGCTTTCCTCTTATATTCGCAATATCCAGATTGCAATCTTAGTTTCTTGCTTGTTCTTCGTTTGCCTGCAGGAAACAAACCTTCGTGGTCAGGTTGATCGTGCTCCGGCGTGGTCAATAACCTCTCGGAGTTGGTTTAGCGAATACTAAGGCGCGACGTCCTCGCACGTTCGTAGTCGGATCATCAAAGTCGACTTCCTCCAAAACGATAGCCACCATCTCATCGAAAGACGGGACACCTTTGCTTCTATCAAGTGGTATCAGATTTCCAGGTTGCTCGGTGAGATTTTATAGTTTTTCATAGTTTAGATCGACTCTGTTCTTCATACCTATGGTCCAGGGAAAAGCCAAAAAAATTAGGGTTAGTTCATCATATCCAAACCAGTCTGAGCCTTTGCATAGTCTTTTCAGTATTTTGCTTTGTTGAATTTGCGGTTTCATCGTCGTTTCAAGTTGCTGGTCTTAGCGTCTAGTTTCCGTTAGAGTTTCGAGTTCTGTTCGCACGTTGTCACGCCGCCGCACAATCGTCATCGCTCCTGCCATCTACCACCAACGCTTATCGGCCACCAATCCATATCCATATACCATCACCAATCCGCATCCATATACCACCACCAATCTGTATCCATATACCACCACCGCTACCATATACCACCACCGCTGCCATATACCACCACCACTGTCATATCTTACCATCATATATCCACCACCAATCCAAGTTCTTCTCATATTAGGTTTGTTTTCGATATCCATCTATTTTTCGATTCGTGTTTCCTTGCCTGAGTAAGTTTCGAAAAAAAGAGTCTGGAGACCCCCGGGCAGTTTTTAGGCCAAAATTTCGGTGACCAAAAATATTTTTTCCCTATCCTATTTTTAGGTCCCAGAGAGCGTTTTGAGACACTCGCCATCATAGTGATTTTTGTCGCACTTTTTCGCCATCGCTGCCCTGATTTCCAAAAAAAATTGTCAAAAAGATTTCGTGCCTATACTGTTAGTTTGACTTGGGAAGAGTTTTGAGACACTTGCCATTATAGTGATTTTTTCCTTGTTTACGTGCAGCGCCGTGATTTTGTTAGTGTTCTAGGCTCACGTCTCTAGCACGATCTAGCCTAGGACCAGCATAGTACTGTTGTTGAGCGTTTATTCAACTTTGCATCTCTGAATTGATTATTTCTGACCCTTTTTTATACCATATTATAAGCCTTCCCAGCTCCACATACATCTACGTCGCGTGTTTGACTCTCCCTGGTAATCTCTCTATCCAAGCTTTGAGAGTTTTGACTACGAAGGTTGCCGATCACCGCGTGCTGCTGGGTTAGAACTGGTAAGAAATTGAGTTTTGCTTCACGGATTTGTGACGCCCTACCACCACCATTTTCTAGTAGTCTGTAGGATCATATTCTTGTGTGTTTCTATTGCTACTAACCATGGCAGGATCACAAGTCGATGAGACTTACTGGGAGAACATGACGAATAAGGAGTTGCATGATAAATTTCAGCAAATGATGAGTGAACAGGTGCAAGATGTGCTGAACAATTTTGAAGAGGCCATGGATAAGATAACCGACCTTGAGAAGACGTTCGAAACAAAGCTCGATAACAAATTTAATGAACTGCTTGCGCATCTTCCACAACCACCACCGGCTGCACCTGCCGCACCTCTGCAACAACAATAATAATGAGTACCTCCACGTCACGAAACAGCCCTCCGCCGAGCGAGCGGTGTCCCTCTTGAGCCTGGCCAAACTGTTGGTGTTGCTGTTGATACTTCTGTGCTACTGCTGCTGATGAGGAGGAGGATGATTATGCGGGAGATTACGAGGATGAGGTTGAGCAATATCAGAACTAGGTGCAACCACCAGCTCCACAAGCACCAGGTCGTCCACATGCAAATAATCGCAATGGTAGGGCTCCCCCTCAGGTACGAGATCATGACCATCTCCCTAAACTGAAATTGAATATTTAACCATTTGAGGGTAGATACGTTCCTGATATATATATTACTTGGGAATTAGAAACCGAACAATGTTTTACATGTTTAGAATATCCCGAGGAGAGACGTGTTGCTACTGCACTTTGTGCTTTCACTAGTTTTGCTTGTGTGTGGTGGTCTGAACATCGTAGATTATATCCGAATAATATTCCAACTAGTTGGGCTGCTTTGAAAACTGCTATGCGTACTCGTTGGGTTCCACCATATTATCAACGTGAATTACTTCAAAAATTGTAGCGTTTAAAACAAGGAAAAAATTCCGTAGAGGAATATTATCAGGAATTACAAACTGGCATGATTAGTAGTGGTATTATTGAGGATAATGAAGCTATGCTTGCACGTTTTTATGGTTGGATTAAATAGAGAGATTCAGACCATTCTAGAGTATAAGGAGTATAATAATATCACTCATTTATTCAATCTTGCTTGTAAAGCTGAACGTGAAGTGCAGGATCGACAGGCATTGGCATGAACTAACTTTTTTGCAGGTCGACCTTCCTCATGGACACCGCGTGCATCCTCTACTTCCACACATTCTAGTGCATTGGCACCTCCATCAGCTGCCACTCCAGTCGTGATACAAGAAAGTAGACACAACCACCACTATCTACCATGAGCACACCTGTCGGGCCTGTACAGATCTCTTATTCTTCCATGGCATCAATAGGGCACATAAGTGATATTATTTGTCATCGTTGTAAGGGAAGAGGTCATTATGCGAGAGAATGCAAATCTCAGCATGTGATGATTACTACTGAGGATGGTGGTTATGAGTCTGCTAGTGACTATGATGAGGAGATTTTGGCTCTTATTACACGTGAAGAACACGGTGGAGATGATTCTGAAAATGAGACGCAATACATGGCTCCTGAAGACGCTGACAGGTATGAATGTTTAGTTGCTCAACGTGTTTTGAGTGTGCACTTCACACAAGCAGAGCAAAATCAGAGGCATAATTTGTTCCATACAAAGGGAGTTGTGATGGAACGTTCTGTTCGCGTCATCATAGATGGAGGGAGCTGCAATAATTTGGCTAGCATGGAGATGGTGGAGAAGCTATCTCTCACCACAAGACCACATCCACATCCTTACTATATCCAATGGTTCAATAACAGTGGCAAGGTTAAGGTAACACGTATTGTTCGTGTGCATTTTAGTATCTCTACATATGCTGATTATGCTGATTGTGATGTGGTACCCATGAAAGCATGTTCCTCATTACTTGGTAGACCATGGCAATTTGATAAAAAAATTGTACACCATGGTAGCAACAATCTATATACTCTTGTTCATAAGGATAAACATATTACTTTGCTTCCTATAACTCCTGATTCCATTTTGAAAGATGATATTAATAGAGCTAATAAAGCAAAACAGGAGCACAACAACAGTGAAAATCAGATTGTGGCAAAAGAATTTGAGCAACCAATAAAGCCTAATAATAAACCATCTAGTGTTGCTTCTGAAATTAAATTGAAAAGTGCATGTTTACTTGCCACCAAATCTGATATTGATGATCTAGACTTTAGCAAATCTGTTTGCCATGCTTTTGGGTGCCAAGAGGCATTATTTTCATGCGAGGACGTGCCTTCCTCTTTGCCTCCTGCTGTTACTAACATTTTGCAGGAGTTCGCTGACGTCTTTCCACAAGACGTGTGATGCGGAGCATCCTACGGTCATCCCCCTGGACCTACCATCGTCTAATCAGGAGCCAAGAGGACCCATGACACGAGCACGATCTAGAGCTCTCGAGAACGAGGTGACTTCCTTCCTTAGTGATATCACATATGATCCACTCGAGACATGGCTACTACCTAAGTCCGATATGCTATGCATGATTAGGTATCAAGAGGACCCTCCCGGAGATGCTCATGAAGACGGACAAGCCGCCAAGTTCATGGATGAGGAGAACCAACGAAAGGAGTCAAGTACAACTCCCAGGACCCGGACACCCGGCCAGAACCACGGACATCCGGCCCCTGGAAGCGTCACCAGCGTCAAGGAGCCAGCGGCCCAGCCTATAGGGCCCGGACATCCGGCGACCAGCCCGGACATCCGGCCTCCGGCCCAGAAATCCGGCCTCCACCCCGAACATTCGAACAAGCCTATCCAGAGGACAGAAGAAATGACGCTTCAGCCCGGACATCCGGCTAAAGGCCCGGACATCTGGCCCGTCCCGAGCTCCCGGACATCCGGCCCCTCACCCGGACCTCTGGACCCCGTCTATCCAGAGAGCATCCAGGCCAGCCATGCCAGCCCGGACATCCGGCCCTTCGCGAAGGCCCGGACATCCGCCCCCCTGTATGCGCATAGTGTAAGGGCCGAGGCCCGTGTACCCTTTCACCCACCTAGACTATATATACTCCCACATCTCCCTCTTTCTAGGGTTGGAATTGGTTTAGCTCATATGTGAGATAGAGCTTTGCTCATCCATATGGATCTGCTCCTTGAGAGAGACCGCATCCCCTCTACGGAGACGATCCACATTGGATTCAAGACCCCCTCTTAGGTGGCCCCATCAAGACCTCCTCACGGAGAATAGTCGGTTACCTTTGTATCGTCCCTTGTTGACTTTGGTCGTGTATCTCCTCTCGTGTTCCGAGGATCTAGCATATGAGTGACTGTATCTTGTTGGTTTGAGAGTTCCTCTTGTGTTTTCCCTTGTGTTTCCCCGTGTGTTCTTCGTGTTCTTATTTGGGATCCGCTCCTTTCGTGAAAGATCGGCCGTATAGGGGTTCCACCCTACATCATCTTGGTATCATGAGCTAGGTTGATCACGATTTCAGAGCCCCCTCTCCTTGTTTTCTGGCCTAGTTTTGTTGATTTTGTTCCTAATTCGAAAATTGCCCCACAAAAATAGCCCCAATTTTTTTTGTGATTTGTTGGTGCGATGAAGTTTTGTTGGATTTGATCCGCGAATTTCGTGTGTTGTAGGTAGATCTAGCTTTCCCCCATCTTTTCCCCACTTTCCATCCACAAAATCTCCCGAATTTTGCCACGAATTGACCTCTCCACGAGAAGTTCATCGAGTTCGTCCGCGGATCCAGAACCCGGACATCCGTCCCAACAGCCCCGACATCCGTCCGCCCTGGACATCCGGCCCGACCGCCCGGACATCCGGCCCCTAACAACATCACTTCCTTCCACCGCTTCTTTTCCACCTAACTCTTGCCCAATTTTGTCCCGGTGCCCATTTCCACTTCCGCATACCACCACCATAACCTTCCACTACCAACTCCGACAATTTTGACCCCTTTTTGCTTTGAGAATTTGAGTTGCGGTTCCCGTGTCCTATTGTGTTTCGGCTATCTAGGTATGGTTCGACATCGACATTCACCGCCGCTCATCTTCGCCATAGATTTGTCATCAACAACGGTAACCTGTGTGATGCGGAGCATCGTACGGTCATCCCCATGGACCTACCATCGTCTAATCAAGAGCCAAGAGGACCCATGACACGAGCACGAGCTAGAGCTCTCGAGAACGAGGTGACTTCCTTCCTTAGTGATATCACATATGATCCACTCGAGACACGTCTACTACCTAAGTCCGATATGCTATGCATGATTAGGTGTCAAGAGGACCCTCCCGGAAATGCTCATGAAGACGGACAAGCCGCCAAGTTCATGGATGAGGAGAACCAACGAAAGGAGTCAAGTACAACTCCCAGGACCCGGACATCCGGCCAGAACCCCGGACATCTGGCCCCTGGAAGCGTCACCAGCGTCAAGGAGCCAACGGCCAAGCGTACAAGGCCCGGACATCCCGCGACTAGCCCGGACATTCGGCCTCCGGCCCGAAATCCGGCCTCCACCCCGAACATTCGAACAAGCCTATCCAGAGGACAGAAGAAATGACGCTTCAGACCGGACATCCGGCTAAAGGCCCGGACATCTGGCCCGTCCCGAGCTCCCGGACATCCGGCCCCTCACCCGGACCTCTGGACCCCGTCTATCCAGAGAGCATCCAGGTCAGCCATGCCAGCCCGGACATCTGGCCCTTCGCGAAGGCCCGGACATCCGGCCCCCCTGTAAGCGCATAGTGTAAGGGCCGAGGCCCGTGTACCCTTTCACCCACCTAGACTATATATACTCCCACATCTCCCTCTTTCTAGGGTTGGAATTGGTTTAGCTCATATGTGAGATAGAGCTTTGCTCATCCATATGGATCTGCTCCTTGAGAGAGACCGCATCCCCTCTACGGAGACGATCCACATTGGATTCAAGACCCCCTCTTAGGTGGCCCCATCAAGACCTCCTCACGGAGAATAGTCGGTTACCTTTGTATCGTCCCTTGTTGACTTTGGTCGTGTATCTCCTCTCGTGTTCCGAGGATCTAGCATATGAGTGACTGTATCTTGTTGGTTTGAGAGTTCCTCTTGTGTTTTCCTTTGTGTTTCCCCGTGTGTTCTTCGTGTTCTTATTTGGGATCCGCTCCTTTCGTGAAAGATCGGCCGTATAGGGGTTCCACCCTACATCATCTTGGTATCATGAGCTAGGTTGATCATGATTTCAGAGCCCCCTCTCCTTGTTTTCTAGCCTAGTTTTGTTGATTTTGTTCCTAATTCGAAAATTGCCCCACAAAAATAGCCCCAATTTTTTTTGTGATTTGTTGGTGCGATGAAGTTTTGTTGGATTTGATCCGCGAATTTCGTGTCTTGTAGGTAGATCTAGCTTTCCCCCATCTTTTCCCCACTTTCCATCCACAAAATCTCCCGAATTTTGCCACGAATTGACCTCTCCACGAGAAGTTCACCGAGTTCGTCCGCGGATCCAGAACCCGGACATCTGTCCCAACAGCCCCGACATCCGGCCGCCCTGGACATCCGGCCCGACCGCCCGGACATCCGGCCCCTAACAGCATCACTTCCTTCCACCGCTTCTTTTCCACCTAACTCTTGCCCAATTTTGTCCCGGTGCCCATTTCCACTTCCGCATACCACCACCATAACCTTCCACTTCCAACTCCGACAATTTTGACCCGTTTTTGCTTTGAGAATTTGAGTTGCGGTTCCCGTGTCCTATTGTGTTTCGGCTATCTAGGTATGGTTCGACATCGACATTCACCGCCGCTCATCTTCGCCATAGATTTGTCATCAACAACGGTAACCTGTGTGATGCGGAGCATCGTACGGTCATCCCCATGGACCTACCATCGTCTAATCAAGAGCCAAGAGGACCCATGACACGAGCACGAGCTAGAGCTCTCGAGAACGAGGTGACTTCCTTCCTTAGTGATATCACATATGATCCACTCGAGACACGTCTACTACCTAAGTCCGATATGCTATGCATGATTAGGTGTCAAGAGGACCCTCCCGGAAATGCTCATGAAGACGGACAAGCCGCCAAGTTCATGGATGAGGAGAACCAACGGAAGGAGTCAAGTACAACTCCCAGGACCCGGACATCCGGCCAGAACCCCGGACATCTGGCCCCTGGAAGCGTCACCAGCGTCAAGGAGCCAACGGCCAAGCGTACAGGGCCCGGACATCCCGCGACTAGCCCGGACATTCGGCCTCCGGCCCGAAATTCGGTCTCCACCCCGGAAATCCGGACAAGCCTATCCAGAGGACAAAAGAAATGACGCTTCAGCCCGGACATCCGGCCGTCCCGAGCTCCCGGACAACCGGCCCCTCGCCCGGACATTCGGATCCCGTCTATCCAAAGAGCATCCAGGCCAGCCACGCTAGCCCGGACATCCGGCCCCCCTGTCTGTGCATAGTGTAAGGGTCGAGGCCCGTGTACCCTTTCGCCCACCTAGACTATATATACTCCCCCATCTTTTCCCCACTTACCATCCACAAAATCTCCCGAATTTTGCCACGAATTTGACCTCTCCACACGAAGTTCATCGAGTTCGTCCACGGGTTCAGAGCCGGGACATCCGGCCCGACAGCCTGGACATCCGGCCACCCCGGACATCCGGCCTGACCGCCCGGACATCCGGCCACTGACAGCATCACTTCCTTGCACCACTTCTTTTCCACCTAACTCTCACCCAATTTTGTCTCGGTGCCCATTTCCACTTTCGCATACCACCACCACTTCCGCATAGCACCACCATAACCTTCCGCTACCAATTCCGACAATTTTGACCCGTTTTTTGCTTTGAGAATTTGAGTTGTGGTTCCTGTGTCCTATTGTGTTTCGGCTATCCAGGTACGGTTTGACATCGACATTCACTGTCGCTCATCTTCGCCACGGATTCGTCATCAACAACGGTAACCTCATCTTGGTATCGTGATATCATCATACTTTCTTGCAATTGCATTGATAACCCCATAGCCTTACTTTTGCATCACTTACCCATCGAGACTAGCCTTTGAGTATTGCCGGAACGTGACTTGTGCACATTAGTGATCATACTTCCCATAGCATACATACCATATCATCATGTTGCATATCGTGGTATCATCTCTTGTGTCACAAAGTTGTCATCGCATGCACAATTGCTATCTTGGTTCATGAAGTATTGCATGAGAAAAGAGCTTAGACACAAAGAGCCAAAAAGCTTTTAAACAAAAAGGAAGATATAAGCAAAGAGCCTATAAGCAAGAACCATAGCAGCATACAACATTAAGATTGTCATACTCGATCATCTTGGATCATACCATCGAAATACCATACATGTAGCATACTTGGGATAGAAGTCGTTGCATTTTTGCTTAGTAGGTTGTGCACAAGTTCGTATCCGCCTATGGTGCAATCGTGCTGGCGTCTCTCTAGTGTTGTGCAACAAGAGCATTTTCGTGGATTCCACATTTTGGCTCATCCCTTGGTTGCACGACCCCACATATCTATTTGTGTGTGTGTTTCCATGTACCATATCTTCCTTTTGGTCTACTTGTTGCATTTGCAAATTTGCGAATCTTTTCCAACATTATTGAGTCTCACTTACAATTGCATCAAATATTGTGCCACCATCCTAACCAAGCTCCACTATAAGCTTTACTCATGTAGGTGTGAGAAACCGACAAGAATTGGTACCAATTGTGCTATTTCCTTGTTACACATTGAGTGATCATTGATCCATCTTCAACATTGGTCAAGGGACATTTGGTATAAGTTCTTCTATTTCTCCCACTCACATATTTTCTTGAAATGATGGATAGGCCAAGTACTTCTAGCAACCCACTCTTCCTTGAGCAAGCCGACGACCCGAACAACTATACAAGAAGCTTTGCATGAAGAGTAACTAGCAATGAGCGACCGCATCGACAACCTCGCCACCGACTTGCGACTCTCCGAGAAACGTACAAGAGACTACTTCGACAACAAGCTTGACGAGCACAAGCACGAGAATGATGCAAGAATGGACGAGATTCGTGCCTTGTTGGTCAATCGCTCTTCTACCACTTCGTCCTACTCAAGAAGGAGCCGCTCGAGTCGACACTCCGATGAAACTATCTCCGGCTCAAGTACCCTGACATCAAACACTCTTAGTCGTGCCGCGCGTCAAGATCGTCAAGCAAATCGCAATCCTCTACATGACACCGACTCTCAAGAGCATCGACATCGTCAAAACCAAGCTACATTCACGCAAGAATAAGAACGGCAACGCCAACGACAACAAGAACAAGAGGAGCGAGCGCGACAACACCAAGATGGACAAGATGCTGAGGCACAACGCGAAGAACAACAACTATGAGAAGCTCAAGCACTTGAGGTGCAACGTGCCCTTCGAGATTCAAGACGTGCCGTAGCCAACCGAGGCCGACAAGCTCATGATCATCAAGAAGCGCTTCGTGATGAAGTTCAAGAGCGGATTTATCAATCTCGTGTGCATCATCAAGTTCCTCATCAATATCGACAAGCACCTCCTCAAGATAGACAAGAACATCAAGTTCATCGCGAGCATGAAGACAATGGAACTCCTCCAAGACAAGAGCAACATGAGGTTGACAACCCTCCTCGCCAAGAGCATCATGAGATTGTCAATCCTCAACGACATGGGCGTCATCATCCTCGACCCCAAAACAATGAAGAGCAACGATACGGCAAGCTAAAGTTCACCATGCCCAAGTTCACCGGAAGCAATGACCCCGAAGAGTACATATCATGGGCATTGAATATTGACAAAATCTTCCGCTTGCATGACTATGAAGAAGAGAAGAAGATCACGATGGCATCCCTTGAATTCCAAGACTATGTCCTCATTTGGTGGGAACAAGTAATTGAGCACCGAGCGGCAAGAGGTGAACCACCCATCACTACTTGGGTGCAAATGAAGGATGTCATGAGAGCACGATTCGTGCCAAACTACTACAACCGCGACCTCTTCAAGAAACTCCAACTACTCAAGCAAGGAACCAAGAGCGTTGAAGAGTACTACAAGGAAATGGAGATTGCCATGATATGAGCCAATGTCACGGAAGATGATGAGCAAACTATGGCACGTTTCTTGAATGGACTAAATCATCCTATCAAGAAGATCGTCGACTTCCAACCATACTCGAACCTCATCGAGCTAGTGCGTCAAGCTACCAAAGCGGAACATCAAGTGCAAGATGACTTCAAGTACGCCAAGTTCTCATCCAAGTCCTACGACTTCTCCAACAATAAAGTTTCAACGACTTCAACACCTTCTACATCAACCAAGTCATCTACAAGCAACGGCGACAAGTCAAGTTACAAGAAAACTTCGACAACCTCAAGTCGTCCTCCTAATACAAGCAACTTCAAGCCAAAAGCTTCATCATCATCTATCCCAACCGATGAGGCCATCAAGACAAGTTCCTTCAAATGCTTCACATGCGGTGGCCGAGGCCACAAGTCCTTTGAGTGTACAAACAAGCGCACCATGATCCTCAACAACGACGGAACCTATGACTCCATGAGTGAAGAGGAGATGGAAGCCCTTGAGCAAGTGGCCATGCATCGGCGCGTGAACGAATATGAAGACGGTCAATTCTTTTGTGACGAAGATTCGAGCCCCGCTCTCGTTGTCTCCAAGATCTTGACTCTTCAACATCAACAAGACGAAGACCAAAGATGCCATATCTTCCACACCAAGGCCGACATCAATGGAAGGTTCGTCAAGGTCATCATCGATGGAGGGAGTTGTCATAACTTAACAAGTGAAGAACTATGCTCCAAGCTCCAATTGGTTAAGATGAAGCACCCGCACCCCTACGAGGTTCAATGGCTAAGCGACTCCGGCACAATCCAAGTCGAGCATAGGGTACAAGTTTCCTTCAAGATCGGAGCTTACAAAGACACTTTGGAGTGTGATGTCATTCCAATGACTGTTTGCCACCTCCTTCCTGGACGGCCATGGCAATTTGACCAAGGTGTCATCCACAACGGGCGTACAAATCACTTTAGCTTCAAGATGGAAGGAAAGGAGTACGTGCTACGACCTATGTCTCCAAGTCAAGTGCTCGCCGACAAGGAAGCCACCCATCGTGGAGAGAATAGTGAGAGAGCGAACCACCAAAAAAAGAGTGAGCACCACAAGCCAAAATGGAGTGCATCCACGATGAGCGACAAGAAGAACTTAGTCCTATTTGCCACCAAACGTGAGATGAGAGAAGTGTGTGAGAACACATCAAGTGTTATGCACCATGTCCTTTTGTGCAACGATGAGGCACCAAAAGCTAACACCTCTCACAATCTACCTCTAGTGTTATCTTCTCTTTTGCAGGAATTCCAAGATGTTTTCCCCGACAAGCTACATCCGGGTCTACCTCCACTACGAGGCATCAAGCACCGCATCGACCTCATCCCCAGAGCGCCACTTCCAAACAAGGCTCCCTTCCGAGTCAACCCCGAAAAACCAAAGAAATACAAAGGCAAGTAAAGCATCTCATAGATCATGGACATGTGCGTGAAAGTTTGAGTCATTGTGCCGTACCGGTCATTCTTGTGCCAAAAAGAGATGGTAGCTTTCGCATGTGTTCCGACTGTAGACCTATCAATGTTATCACCGTTAGATATAGGTACCCCATTCCACGCCTTGACAATATGCTAGATGAACTTAGCATGCCACTATTTTCTCAAAAATTGATCTCAAAAGTGGTTACTATCAAATACGCATACAAGAGGGTGATCGATGGGAAGCCGCTTTCAAAACAAAATTTGGTTTGTATGAGTGGTTAGTCATGCCTATGGGTTTACCCGAAGCACCCGGTACTTTCATGCGTCTTATGCATTATGTGTTCCGCCCTTACATTGGTGAGTTTGTTGTGGTCTACTTCGATGATATCCTTGTTTTTAGCAAATCTCTCAAAGATCATGTCACCCACCTTTGCACCATGCTACAAACTCTTCGAAAAGAGCGTCTTTATGCTAATATGGAGAAATGCCTTTTCTGTGTTGATAAGCATGTTTTCTTGGGTTTTGTAGTATCTTCTAAGGGTGTTCATGTTGATGAATCTAAGATCAATGCTATTAAAACTTGTCCCCAACCAAGCAATTTGCAACAAGTGCGTAGTTTCCTTGGTTTAGCCGGTTTCTACCGTAGATTTGTGAAGGATTTTAGCACCATTGCATCTCCTTTACATGCTTTGAGCAAGAAGAATGCACCCTTTGTTTAGGGACCATCGCAAGATAGCGCATTCAATGAGCTTAAGAATTGCTTACTCATGCTCCCGTGCTTGCATTACCCAATTTTGACAAACCCTTTGAAATTCATTGCGATGCTAGTGGTAATGGCATAGGAGGTGTGTTGACGCAAGAGAAGCGCCCCATAGCATACTTTAGTGAGAAACTCTCCAGAGTGCAACTCAATTACCCCATCTATGACAAAGATCTATGTGCTTTAGTGCGAGTTTTGCATGAATGGGAACATTACCTTCGCCCTCATGAATTTATCATCCATAGACACCATGAAACGCTTAAGTATCTTAAGGGTCAAACTAAGTTGAACAAGCGTCATGCTAAATGGAGTGAGTTTATTGAGTCATTTCCTTATGTAATCAAGTATATCAAAGGAAAGGAAAATGGTGTGGTGGATGCACTTTCCCGTATATGCATGCTTGTTACTCAACTTGAATTGAATGTCATTGGCTTTGAGCACATAAAGACTTGTATGAGCATGATCCTACGTTTGCTATCCCTTATGCCAAATGTTTGACACATACATCTTGGGATCGATATTACATCAAAGATGGTTATCTTATATGAGCTAACAAACTTTGCATCCCAGAGTCTTCTCTTCTTTGTTGCTTTTGCAGGAATCTCATGGAGGAGGACTCATGGGACACTTTGGACGCGACAAGACATTTGCTACGCTCTCCAAGAACTATTTTTGGCCAAGGATGTTTCGCGACGTCAACCGCTTCACCAACCGACGCTCTACATGTCGCAAAGCTAAGTCTAAAGCTCAATCTCATGGACTATATATGCCTCTTCCAATCCCGTACCAACCATGGGAAGATATTAGCATGGATTTTGTACTTGGTTTGCCTAGAACTAGAAATGGCAAGGATTCCGTGTTTGTTGTTGTGGACCGATTCTCTAAAATGGCACATTTCATACCATGCAACAAGATAGATGATGCTTCACATGTTGCAAACTTATTTTTGTAGGGAAATCTTGCGACTACATGGAGTTCTTGAGTTACTTTTGGAAGACATTGTGCGCCAAGCTCGGAATCAAGCTTTTGTTCTCTTTGGCATACCATCCTCAAACCGACGTCCAAATAGAGGTGACGAACCGTACACTCTCCACTCTACTACGTGTGTTGATAAAGAAGAACATCAAGGAGTAGGAGGAGTGCCTACCTATTGCCGAGTACGCCTACAACCGTGCAAGACATTTGACTACTGGGAAGTCCCCTTTCGAGGTCATCTACGACTTCAACCCATTGTCACCATTGGACATTCTTCCTCTACCACTCCAAGAGCGCACAAATATGGACATGAGTGCCCGAGTCAACTACCTCAAGAAGATGCATGAATATACAAGGCACACCATCGAGCGCCAAGTACAATGACTCACGACCAAGCTTAACGTCAACAAGCAACCCATGATATTCAACATCGGAGATCTTGTGTGGCTACACCTTCGCAAGGACCGCTTCCCCAACGAACGCAAGTCCAAACTTCTACCACGAGCCGATGGACCCTTCAAGGTGCTTGCACGCTACAACAACAACGCCTACAAGATCGACATCCCATGCGACAAGTACTCCGTGAGCGACATCTTCAACATCAAAGATCTCTCCCTGTACCATGGTGATGAGGATTTCAATCCGATGTCGGATCTTTCCCAAGGGAGGGAAGATGATGCAGAGCATCCTACTATCATCCCCATGGACCTACCATCGTCAAATAAAGAGCCAAGAGGACCCATGGCACGAGCTAGAGCTAGAGCTCTTGAGAACGAGGTGACTTCCTTCCTTAGTGATATCACATATGACCCACTCAAGACATGGCTACTACCTAAGTCCGATATGCTATGATTAGGTGTCAAGAGGACACTCCCGGAGATGCTCATGAAGACGGACAAGATGCCAAGTTGATGGATGAGGAGAACCAACGGAAGGATTCAAGTACAACTCCCATGACCCGGACATCCGGCCAGAACCCCGGACATCCGGCCCCTGGAAGCGTCACCAGCGTCAAGGAGCCAGCGGCCAAGCCTACAGGGCCCGGACATCCGGCGACCAGCCTGGACATCCGGCCTCCGGCCCGGAAATCCGGCCTCCACCCCGCACATCCGGATAAGCCTATCCAGAGGACAGAAGAAATGACGCTTCACCCCGACATCCGGCCAAAGGCCCGGACATCCGGCCCATCCCGAGCTCCCGGACATCCGGCCCCTCTTCCGGACATTCGGCCCCTCGCTCGGACATCCGGCCCCGCCATCCTGGACATCCGGCCCGTCGCGAAGGCCCGGACATCCGGCCCGTCGCCCAGACATCCGCCCCCTGTGTGCGCACAGTGTAAGGACCGAGGCCCGTGTACCCTTTCGCCCACCTAGAGTATCTATACTCCCCCATCTCCCTCTTTCTAGGGTTAGCATTGGTTTAGCTCATATGTGAGATAGATCTTTGCTCATCCATACGGATCTGCTCCTTGAGAGAGACCGCGACCCCTCTACGGAGACGATCCACGTTATATTCAAGACCCCCTCTTGGGTGGCCCCATCAAGACCTCCTCACGGAGAAGAACCGGTTACCTTTGTATTGTCCCTTGTTGACGTTGGATCTTGTATCTCCTCTCGTGTTCCGAGGATCTAGCATATGTGTGACTATATCTTGTTGGTTTGAGAGTTCCTCTTGTGTTTTCCCTTGTGTTTCCCCATGTGTTCTTCGTGTTCTTAGTTGGGATCCGCTCCTTTCATGAAAGATCGGTCGTATAGGGTTCCACCCTACATCAAAGTGCCACCGGGATCACCACCTATTCGAGGGATTGAGCATCAGATTGACTTAATCCCCGGTGCTTCGCTACCCAACCATGCACCATACCGTACAAATCCAAAGGAGACGAAGGAGATTATGCGTCAAGTCCAGGAGCTGCTCGACAAAGGTTATATTTGCGAATCCCTTAGTCCTTGTGCTATTCCTATTATTCTAGTGCCGAAAACGGATGGTACATCGCGTATGTGTGTTGATTGTAGAGGCATTAATAATATTACTATTCGTTATCGTCATCCTATTCCTAGGCTAGATGATATGCTTGATGAATTGAGTGGCTCTACAATATTCTACAAAGTTGATTTGCGTAGTGGATACCATCAAATTCGTATTAAATTGGGAGATGAATGGAAAACAACATTTAAAACTAAGTTTGGTTTATATGAGTGGTTAGTCATGCCTTTTGGGTTAACTAATGTACCTAGTACTTTCATGAGATTAATGAACGAAGTTTTACGTGCTTTCATTGGACAATTTGTGGTAGTCTATTCTGATGATATACTGATTTATAGTAAATCTTTGGAGGAACATTTGGAACATTTACATGATGTTTTTATTGCTCTACGTGATGCATGTTTGTTTGGTAACCATGGAAAGTGCACCTTTTGCCCGACGGAGTCTCTTTTCTTGGCTATGTTGTTACTCCACAAGGAATTGAAGTTGATAAAGCCAAGATTGAAGCTATTGAGAGTTGGCCGCAGCCCAAAACGGTTAGACAAATGAGGAGTTTCCTTGGCCTCGCTGGTTTCTATATGCGTTTTGTGAGAGATTTCAGCAGCATTGCTGCACCTCTCAACGAGCTTACAAAGAAGGATGTGCCTTTTGTTTGGGGTACCGCACAGGAAGAAGCCTTTGCAGTATTGAAAGATAAGTTGACACATGCTCCTTTACTCCAACTTCCTGATTTTAGTAAGACTTTTGAGCTTGAATGTGATGCTAGTGGAATTGGATTGGGAGGTGTGTTATTACAAGATGGCAAACTTGTTGCATACTTTTCTGAAAAATTGAGTGGGCCTAGTCTGAACTATTCTACTTATGATAAATAATTATATGCTCTTGTTCGGACCTTAGAAACATGGCAACATTATTTATGGCCCAAGGAATTTGTTATACATTCTGATCATGAATCTTTGAAACACAATAAAAGTCAAGCAAAACTGAACTGTAGACATGCTAAATGGGTTGAATTCATTGAGACTTTCCCTTATGTCATTAAACACAACAAGGGTAAAGAAAATATTATTGTTGATGCATTGTCTCATCGTTATACTATGCTTTCACAACTTGACTTTAAAATATTTGGTTTGGAGACCATCAAAGATCAATATGTGCATGATGCTGAATTTAAAGATGTATTGCAGAATTGTAAGGAAGAGAGAAGTTGGAACAAGTTCGTCGTTAACAATGGATTTGTGTTTTGTGCAAACAAGCTACGCATTCCAGCTAGCTTCGTTTGTCTTTCGTTGTTGCAGGAGGCGCATGGAGGAGGATTAATGGGACACTTTGGCATGAAGAAGACGGAGGATATACTTGCTACACATTTCTTTTGGCTAAAGATGAGACGGGATGTTGAGCGTTTTGTTGCTCACTACACTACATGTCAAAAAGCTAAGTCACGACTCAATCCTCATGGTTTATATATGCCTTTGCCTGTACCTAGTGTTCCTTAGGAGGATCTATCTATGGACTTTGTTTTAGGTTTACCTCGTACAAAGAAGGGGAGGGATAACATATTTGTTGTCGTGGATAGGTTCTCGAAAATGGCACACTTTATACCATGTCATAAAAGCGATGATGCTGTTAATGTTGCTGATTTGTTCTTTCGTGAAATATTCGCTTGCATGGTGTGCCAAATACTATTGTTTTAGATCGTGATACTAAATTTCTTAGCCACTTTTGGAGATGTTTATGTTGCTAACTTGGGGACTAAACTGCTTTTTTGTACTACATCTCATCCCCAAACTGATGGACAAACTGAAGTAGTCAATAGAACATTGTCTACCATGCTTAGGGCTGTTTTGAAGAATAACAAGAAAATCTGGGAAGAATGCTTGCATCATATTGAGTTTGCTTAATCGGTCGCTGCATTCTACTACTAAGATGTGCCCTTTTGAAATTGTGTATGGTTTCCTACCTCATGCACCTATTGATTTGTTTCCTCTTCCATCTTCGTAGAAGGTTAATTTTGATGCTAAAGAACATGCTGAATTGATCTTAAAATGCATGAGTTAACTAAGGAAAATATTGAGCACATGGATGCTATATATAAACTTGTTGGAGATAAGGGTAGAAAACGTGTTGTCTTTGCACCTAGAGATCTTGTTTGGTTACATTTGCGTAAGGATAGGTTTCCTAATTTGTGCACGTCAAAACTATTGCCACGCGCTGATGGTCCTTTTAAGGTGTTAGAAAAAATAAGTTATAATGCATATAAACTTGAGTTGCCTGCAGATTTTGGGGTTAGTCCCACTTTTAACATTGCATATTTGAAATCTTACTTGGTTGAGGAAGATGAGCTTCCGTTAAGGACGACTTCAATTCAAGAAGGGGAGGATGCTGAGGACATCACTAACAAAGTTACACCCACAGCCCCTACTGATACATATATTGGACCAATTACTAGAGCTCGCGCACACCAACTAAATTACCAGGTACTTTCGTTTCTTGGTAACAATTCTAATGTTCGTGAGAATATGATGCTGCCTAAATTGGATACATTTTTCTTGCTTGCAAATGAAGGGCCTAGCTTGGACAAGAAGGATGATCATTGGAGCAAGATCAAGCATGGAGATGATGGGATGCGCAAGGGGAACAAGAACGGAGTTACAAGTGATGATTTCAGGAATTTGAAGCCACCATAATGAGTCTGTGAAGCCTTGGACGAAATATACAAGATGCCACTTCATATATTTCGTCTAGAGGCTATTATAGGTCCTGCATCACCTTATTATTGGGCCAGGCCCAGGTAGTTTCGAAATACTTGAGTATAGGCTGTTTTTAGAGTCTGTATGTGTGGGGAAACAAGAGTTAGGGTTGGTTTCGAACCCCTCCTCCAAGGGCCACAAAATTCCCCCCTCTTCCTCCATATATACAGCCCTTAGGGCGTCATTTAGGCTTTGGGTTTTGTTTAGATTTAAGTTTGCCATAGCTGCAACTTCGTGTACTTCGTTCGTGTTCAACGACCAGACAAAGGCGTCACAGAACTCCATTTTGATCAATAAAGCTTTCCTCTTATATTCGCAATATCCAGATTGCAATCTTAGTTTCGTGCTTGTTCTTTGGTTGCCTGCAGGAAACAGACCTTCGTGGTCAGGTTGATCGTGCTCCTATGTGGTCAATAACCTCTCGGGGTTGGTTTAGCGATTGCTAAGGCGCGACGTCCTCGCACATTCGTAGTCGGATCGTCAAAGTCGACTTCCTCCAAAACGATAGCCACCATCTCATCAAAAGACGGGACACCTTTGCTCCTATTAGGTTAATAGTAGATGTTTTTTAGTTAGGGTAATAATAGATGGTAAGTAGTAGATAATGTAGATGTTAATTAGTTCAGTAGGGTTTAGTTTTTGAATTGAGTTTGTTTAACTACATGTTAATTAGGGCAGTAGGGTTTAGTTTAGAGTAAAATTTAGTTCAGTGGTTAACTAAATATAATCTATATTTGGTTTTTGGATTGAGCTTGAGAGAGCATGAGATTTGTGTAGATTTGCTTGAAGTGTCATACACTAGGAGATGCAAATTTGAAGTGGTCATGATATATGCAAATTCACCAATTGTGTTTGCTCATGTTTATCTACTATTGTAGTTTCTCATGTACATATTCTTAAGTGGTCGTGTTATATCTTTTCATTGAAGTGGTTCCATTGTCCCAAGTGGCCTTTTGTTGTTTCCAGGGAATGAAGACGAGTGGCCTATGTTTTGCCAGAACGTTGATTCATTTCCGTTCCGGCAAATTTCAGGTGCTCGATTTGTACACTTTTTAGCAAAGGTCATGCCGAAATTTTCTGTGAATTTCGGCATGACTTGTGGTACAAACTAGGACATATCGAGTGCCTGAGATTTGCGGCACCGGGAAGGAATCAATGTTCCTGCAAAACATAGGCCTTTTTTCTGTCATTATTCATTTTATTAGGTCTAGAATTAATTGACTAGATTTAATCGTAGGAAACATGGCTAGCAACGATGAAGGACAGGGTTCTGGTGATTACATCGATGTCTACCGGGCGGCAGATGAATTTTTGAACATTGTCGATGATCAACGAGCGATGCGGAGCATCCTACGATCATCCCCATGAACACTCGAGCCTACCCCATTGGACACAAGGTGAACTCGCTCCTTTCCGAATCTTCCCTTTTCGCATGTAAGACATGGATGCGACTTCAAGCGCGGACCTTGTGCATACTCAGGTATACCCGAGGAGACCATGGAGAGCCCAAGGACCAAGGCCAAGTGTGCGCGGGACCGAAGGAAGGAGAAGGAAGAAGAGCCAGCTGCTACAGGACCCGGTCATCCAGCCCGACCCCCGGAAATCCGGCGCCCATCATAGAACGCATCTGAAGCTGAACCTCGTCAGCCCGGACATCCGGCCAGAGGCCCGGACATCCGGCTCTTCGCGAGCCGCCGGACATCCGGCCCCCAGCCCGGACATCCGGCACCTGCCTGTGCGCAGAGAACAGGCCAAGGGCCCATGTATCCGCCCTCTCACTTACCCCTTCATGGGCTAACACTATATATAGACCCCCACCTCCTCCTTGTTAGGGTTAGTGAAGGATTAGCTCATTTAGAGATAGAGCTTTGCTCATCCATATTGGATCTACTCCACGAGAGAGACTGCGCCCCCTCTACGGAGAAGATCCACCTTGGATTCAAGACCCCTCACGGGAAGATCCCCTCGTGGATTCAAGACCTCCTCACGGAGAAGAACCGGGTACCCTTTGTATCGTCCTTTGTTGATCGTGGATCTTGTATCTCCTCTCGTGTTTCGAGGATCTAGCATATGTGTGACTATATCTTGTTGGTTTAGTGATTCCTCTTGTGTTTTCCCTCGTTTTCCCCTCGTGTTCTTCGTGTTCTTAATTGGGATCCGCTCCTTTCGTTAAAGATCGGCCATCTAGGGTTCCACCCTACATCATCTTGGTATCAGAGCCACGTTGATCACGATTTCAGAGCCTCCCCGTTGTGTTTTCTAGCCTAATTTTGTTGTGTTCTTCCCCAATTTCGAAAATCCCCACCAAAAATAGCCCCAATTTTTTTTGTGATTTGTTGGTGCGATGATGTTTTGTTGAATTTGATCTGTGGATTTGCTTTGTTACTTGTGGATCTAGCTTTCCCCCAATTTTCCCCAATTTCCATCCATGAAATCTCCGCAATTTTTCCCCCAAAATCATCAATTTCCGCCCCCAAAAGCGAGTTCATCCTCGGATTTGGAGCCCGGACATCCGGCCCGTGGCCCGGACATCCGGCTCCTGGAGCGCATTTTCGCGCAGTGTTCTGGACATCAAGTCCCAGATATCCGGCCCGAGCCCCGGATGTCCGACCCCTGGCATTTCAGCCTTCCCCGTTTCACCGTTTTGTGCATAACTAATTCATCCGCAGTCCGTTTTTGACATTCTTTAGCTCGTTTTGAAGTTATTTACATCCCTCGTCCCATAAAAATACCACCATCATCATTTGACTCCATCAAATTTTAGGAACCTTGGCATCTTTGCCTAGGGCTTCCACCATAACTTCCGCATTGCCACCCCGACTTCCGCAACCTAACCCATTTTGTTCCTTATAGCATTTGTGGTTGTTTGAGTTGTGATTCGAGTCTCCTAAGGTGTTTAGGCTACTTAGGGATGATTGCTTCTTCATCAACCACCACCATAACTTCCACATAGGCTTACCCACCATACACTTCCACCACCCCATATAACCCAATTTTGTTTGTGTTGTGAGTTGTGTCTCCTAAGGTGTTTCGGCTACTTAGGGACCGTGCTTCCAACTCCGACACCGTGTATAGTTCACCACCTTACCGTCGACTCCCGCATTACGTACTCCATAACCCATCATTGCATTTACGCAATCCCATTGAGCTTCCGCAAAACCTCCACCGCATTCCCGCTACCACCATTTTGACATTTGACATTTGAGATTTTGAGTTCGCGGTTTTTCCGTTTCCTCAGGTGTTTCGGCTACTTAGGGACGAGTCTCCATCATCTTGGTATCTACATCAAGAATACCGCAACTCATCATCGCCTCGAGGTTGTCATCGACATTGACCACTTCATCATCATCCGTCCTTGGCGTACAAACGAGAAACCCTCGACGGTAACCTCCATATCGTCTTGATATCATGGTATCCCTTCATTGTATATTCCCCTTGCAATTGCATTGATAACCCCTAGCCCATTTTGTGTTACTTGCCTATCGATACTAGCCATTTGAGTATTGCCGGCAACGTTACTTGTGCACATTAGTGATCCACCCTTCCATTGCATACATAACATATCATATTGGTATCATCATATCATCCCTTGTGTCACAAGATTGTTCCCGCATATACACAATTGCTATCTTGGTTTGTGCATTTCACATTGTGGCCATATAAAAAAAGCTTTTAAGCAAAAGAGAAAGAGCGAAGAAGCTTGCAAGAAAGTGCCATAGCATCTTACCACATTGCATATAAGATTGTCATATCCGATCATCTTGGATCAAACACCAGGAACCATACATAATAGCATACCTGGGATAGCAAGTTGATACATTTTGCATCTTATAGGTTGTGCACAAGTGTCGTATCTGCCTATAGAGCAATCGTGCTATCATCTCTCTTGAGTTGTGCAACACGAGCATTTTCCGTGGACTCCACATTTTGTGCTCATTCCTTGGTTGCACGACCCCATTTATCTATCCGTGTGTGTGTTTCTGTGTGGCATTCTTTGCAATTGGTCTACTTGTTTGACTTGCGAATTTGTGAATCTCTTTCAATATTATTGACTCTTGCTAATATTTTGCATCAAATTTTTGTGCCACTATCCTCACCGAGCTCCACCATAAGCCTTATTTGTGTAGGCGTGAGAAACCGACAAGAATTGGTACCAATTGTGCTATTTCCTTGTTACACATTGAGTGATCATTGATCCATTTTCAACATCAGTCAAGGTACATTTGGTATAGTTCTTCTCTTTCTCCCACTCATATTTTCTCGAGTCTTGTGATGGATAGGCAAGGCATTTCATCTCCGGTCTTCGACAACAATGACGGCGCGAACAACTACATCACCAAAATGTCCGTCTTCGATCTACAACGACAAATGCAAGGCGCACAATCTACCTTGCGAGAGCACCTCGACAACCTCGCCATCGACATATGACACTGCGAAGCAAGGAAAAGGGACTACATCGACACCAAGTTGGGCGAGGGTAACGCCCTCGATGCGGCTATATCTCCCACGTGTTGAAGCACGACTTAGAGGCATAACCGCATTCAAAGCAATGTCGCAAGTGAGGTAATCTTCACACAACCCATGTAATACATAAGGGAAAGAGATACATAGTTGGCTTACAATCGCCACTTCACACAAATACATGAATAAAACATTACATCATACAGTTACAATCAGGGCCTGACTACGGAGCCAAAATAAAAGAAGAAACCCCAAAAGCGACAAAGGTCCACGATCGACCCCAACTGGGCCCACTACTGATCGACTAGAACGAAACAACATAGAGGACAAGATCTTCATCGAACCCCTCCATGAGCTCGGGTGCGTCACCTGCACGGTCTCAGCGGCACCTGCAAACTGGTATTGGAAGTATCTGGTGAGTCACGGGGACTCAGCAATCTCACACCCGCGAGATCAAGACTATTTAAGCTTATAGGTAGGGTAAAAGGTATGAGGTGGAGCTGCAGCAAGCGACTAGCATATATGGTGGCTAACATACGCAAAATAGAGCGAGAAGAGAAGGCAAAGCACGGTCGAACAACTATGATCAATAAGTGATCCTGAACTACTTACGTCAAACATAACTCCAACAACCGTGTTCACTTCCCGGACCCCGCCGAGAAGAGACCATCACGGTTACACACGCGGTTGGTGTATTTTAATTAAGATCAACTTCGGGTTTTCTACAACCGGACATTAACAAATTCCTATCTGCCACATAACCGCGGGCACGGCTTTCGAAAGTTCAAAACCCTGCAGGGGTGTCCCAACTTAGCCCATGATAAGCTCTCGCGATCAACGAAGGATATTCCTTCTCCCCGGAAAGACCCGATCAGTGTCGGAATCCCGGCTACAAGACATTTCGACAGTAATAAAACAAGTCCAGCAAAGCTGCCCGATGCGCCGACATCCTGATAGGAGCTGCACATATCTCGGTCTCAGGGCAACACCGGATGAGACATCCTACGAGTAAAACCAAGCCTCGAGTTTCCCCGAGGGGGCCCCGCAGTCTGCTCTTTTCGGACCAACACTTAGACAAGCATTGGCCCGGGGGGGGCTAAATAAAGATGACCCTCGGGTTGATCAGACCCAAGGGAAAGGGATAGGTGGTAGACAAATGGTAAAACCAAGGTTGGGCCTGCTGGAAAAGTCTTATTCAAAGTGAACTGTCAAGGGGGTCCCATAAATCACCCGACCGCGTTAGGGACGCAAAATCCGGGAACATAACACCGATATGACGGAAACTAGGGCGGCAAGAGTGGAACAAAACACCAGGCATAAGGCCGAGCCTTCCACCCTTTACCAAGTATATAGATGCATTAATTAAACAAGATATATTGTGATATCCCAACAAGTAAACATGTTCCAACAAGGAACAACAAGTCCATGTTCCAACAAGGAACAAGCTTCATCTTCACCTGCAACTAACAACGCTATAAGAGGGGATGAGCAAAGCGGTAACATAGCCAAACAACGGTTTGCTAGGACAAGGTGGGTTAGAGGCTTGGTTTAGCAATATGGGAGGCATGATAAGCAAGTGGTAGGTATCGCAGCATAGGCATAGCAAAAGAGCGAGCAACTAGCAAGCAAAGATAGAAGTGATTTCGAGGGTATGGTCATCTTGACTGAAATCCCGCAAGGAAGAAGAACGAGTCCATGAAGAAGACAAACGGACGAAGACGAACGAATCCTCACAATCGCAACGCTATCGGAACTAACCCGAAGAAGCAACACCGGAAAGAAGCAAACAACAAAATAAACAACCATCACATAAGCATGGCATGATATGCGAGATGTGGTATGCAATGCATATGCATGTTTCGGAAGGAAAAAGATGAACAAGGCATAATCTTGGCAAACCAAGTATGCCACTGGAAAGGTAAGGTGATTTCGGTTGAAATCGATATAAAGATCACCGGAAACGGATGCACGGATTGCAAATGACAAGCAAAACAAGAATGACAAGAATCTGCCCTTAACAGCATGATGCTACTTAGCAAGCAACAAGAAACTAAGCTACTGCACCCAAACATGCCAAAAAAGCATATGACAGTAATCTACTCAAGATGCTTGACAAAAGATGAACACTGAGCTACGGCTCAATCACATCACAACAGGTTCAAACAAGCATGGCAAAAGAACTTGAGTGAATGAGAATGGCTTGAAAAGAGAGATTACATCAGTTGAATTAAATGGCTTGACTGAGATAGCATCCTCAAAAGAACATGAGTGAATTGAGAATGGAAACTTGAATCTTCTGAGATATCTTTAGCACTCCTGATACGAATAGAGAGAGGTGAACGATTATGGGATGCACCGGCATAGGATATCATTTGAAACGAGGAAAGGGATATGCGCAACACCGAAAGCTTGAATTTAGTCCACCGGGGAAGAAAAAGAATGAAGAATGATAAACTTGAAGCTCCGTTAGTATCTTCATGGGAAATCACCGGATAAGAACATTGACGGAAAAGAATGGAGAGACTTCTCACAAATAAAAGAATACTTGATCGAGAAATATGAGTCCCAAAAGGGTGGGAGGGCGGGAAAACAAAGGCAACTTGGGGACGGGTGAAACGGATACCGTTAAGAAAAACATAGAATTTATCTTGCGGATGTTGAAATGATCGGATCCACTTAAAGAGAAGCACGCCGGTTGGAAAAGAATTAACATGACAACCTCGATGATCAAGAAGGATTAGTATTCACATAGCAATATGAGAACATCGTTTAAGAAAGGTATGGAATCAACACTTGGCATTGCAGCAACTCGAATACCACAAAACAAAACAAAACAAAAACAAAGGATTTGGCTTGCAGAATAAGCCGGAAACAAACACATATGATAGAGATTTACCCAATCCCATATCATGCATCTGTCGGAAAGATATTCTAGGAGCTACTTGAATTCCCACCTATAAACTCCCCAAACTTTCTGGTTATGCAATCAGGTGTTGGGGATACAGGGGACACAAAATATATCACCCAAACTAACAATACCTAGATCCAGCTGTATCCATCCTTCAACACATAACCAAGAAACCTTCGGAAATCGTTTACCTCAACCTTCGAAAAGCATCGGTTATACGAGTTATGGCAATACTCCCGCACTCGCCTCAGTACTGGGCTATCAGGGTTATCTCACCAACAACTGTACAAAAGAGATTTTCGATGTCGGCGTACTAAACTCAGGTATTCCAGAACTGCAACGATCAAATTATGACGACAACACCTCAGAGCTCAACTCCCCGGGACACTTCCACTAAACCCCTGCTGACAGGAGGCACCAAGGCAATGTTGTCATCACAAAACCATCGGAACGATTCTAAGATACCCGCGTGATCCTAAAAAAAATTCGTGAAATTTGAGAAGAGAAAAGTCAAAACTCTATGTCAGGATGCCTTACCAGAGCGATGAGGAGACTGGGAAGTAAAAAGAATTCCTAAACTCTCCGATACATAATTCCTAAATGCCTCAAAACATTTTTCTAGACATAACTCGGCCGCTAAAAACGATCAATCAGTGGGGGCTCCTAAGGTCGGGGAAGGCTCTGATTACCAACTTGTAACGCCCTCGATGCGGCTATATCTCCCACGTGTCGAAGCACGACTTAGAGGCATAACCGCATTGAAAGCAATGTCGCAAGTGAGGTAATCTTCACACAACCCATGTAATACATAAGGGAAAGAGATACATAGTTGGCTTACAATCGCCACTTCACACAATACATGAGTAAAGCATTACATCATACAGATACAATCAAGGTCCGACTACGGAACCAACATAAAAGAAGACTACCCCAGTTGCTACACAGATCCCCGATCGTCCCAACTGGGCTCCACTACTGATCAACTGAAATGAAACAACACAATGAACAAGATCTTCATCGAGCTCCTCCTTGAGCTGGGGTGCGTCACCTGCACAGTTTCATCGGCACCTGCAAACTGGTTTTGGAAGTATCTGTGAGTCACGGGGACTCAGCAATCTCACACCCGCGAGATCAAGACTATTTAAGCTTATAGGTAGGGTAAAAGGTATGAGGTGGAGCTGCAGCAAGCGACTAGCATATATGGTGGCTAACATACGCAAATGAGAGCGAGAAGAGAAGGCAAAGCACGGTCGACGAACTATGATCAAGAAGTGATCCTAGAACAACCTACGTCAAGCATAACTCCAACACCGTGTTCACTTCCCGGACTCCGCCGAGAAGAGACCATCACGGTTACACACGCGGTTGCTGTATTTTAATTAAGATCAACTTCGGGTTTTCTACAACCGGACATTAACAAATTCCCATCTGCCACATAACCACGGGCACGGCTTTCGAAAGTTCAAACCCTGCAGGGGTGTCCCAACTTAGCCCATGATAAGCTCTCGCGATCAACGAAGGATGTTCCTTCTCCCCGGGAAGACCCGATCAGTCTCGGAATCCCGTCTACAAGACATTTCGACAGTAATAAAACAAGACCAGCAAAGCCGCCCGGATGTGCCGACAATTCCTGATAGGAGCTGCACATATCTCGGTCTCAGGGCACACCGGATGAGCCGTCCATACAACTAAAACCAGACCCCAAGTTTCCTTGAGGTGGCGCTGCAAAGCGCTCTAGTTTGGACCAGCACTCAGAGGAGAACTGGCCCGGGGGGGTAAAATAAGATGACCCTCGAGAGCGCGACTCCCAAGGGAAAAAAGGGCTAGGTGGGGCAAATGGTAAAACCAAGGTTGGGCCTTGCTGGAAGAGTCTTATTCAAAGCGAACTGTCAAGGGGGTCCCACAAATCACCCAACCGCGTTAGGGACGCAAAATCCGGGAACATAATACCGATATGACGGAAACTAGGGCGGCAAGAGTGGAACAAAACACCAGGCATAAGGCCGAGCCTTCCACCCTTTACCAAGTATATAGATGCATTAATTAAATAAGATATATTGTGATATCCCAACAAGCAAACATGTTCCAATCAAGGAACAACATCTCCATGTTCCAACAAGGAACAAACTTCGCCTTCACCTGCAACTAACAACGCTATAAGAGGGGCTGAGCAAAAGCGGTAACATAGACAAACAACGGTTTGCTAGGACAAGGTGGGTTAGAGGCTTGGTTTAACAATATGGGAGGCATGATAAGCAAGTGGTAGGTATCGCAGCATAGGCATAGCAAAAGAGCGAGCATCTAGCAAGCAAAGATAGAAGTGATTTCGAGGGTATGGTCATCTTGCCTGCAAGGTTCTCAGAGTTGTCGAAAGATTGGTCCTCGTAAGTGTTCTCAACAGGTTCCTCGGTCACGTACTCGTCTCCCGGCTCTACCCAAAACAAGAACACAAGCAAAGGAACAACTATCAACCACGATGCAATGCGCAAGCAACATGATGCAAAACATGGCATGATATGCGAGATGTGGTATGCAATGCATATGCGTGCTCCGGAAGGAAAAAGATGAACAAGGCATAATCTTGGCAAACCAAGTATGCCACTGGAAAGGTGAGGTGATTTCGGTTGAAATCGATATAAAGATCACCGGAATCGGATGCACGGTTTGCAAATGACAAGCAAAACAAGAATGACATATTCTGCCATTAACAGCATGATGCTACTTAGCATGCAACAAGCAATTAAGCTACTTCATCCAAATGTACCAACAAAGCATATGACAGTGAACTACTCATGATGCTTGACAAAAGATGAACACTGAGCTACGTCTAAATCACACCACAACAGGTTCAAACAAGCATGGCAAAAGTGCAAAAGATAACAGGTTCACAGACTTAGTGAAAATAACAACATGCCAGAAATTATCATCAGGATGACATGTTTAGATCAAGGAAACAACATGGTACAGGAACAAAATATAGCAAAAGAAGGCATGGCGTGAGTCTACCCAAAACATAGAACAAAAGTCCCTTACTGACCATGAGCCAAAAAGGACCAGAAAATATACTAGCACCCATGTCAATTAAGCAAGTTTCGTTACAGTTTTCAGACTTAGCAGAAAACTGGACATGTCAAAAACTGATAACAAGTAGGCATGTTTACGAGCTCGATGCACTCACTACAGAGCATTTCATGATAAACTAAGCATACACCCAACAATAAGACATGGCATAGAAGCTAGACATGGCAAGAATAACATCATAGCATGCAAGGATCAACTACAACAAGCTTGGCAAAATCGAATAACATGTAAACAATCTGCCAGTAACATTTTATAGCAAAAGTAGAGCTCAATTGACTCAAGCTACGGCACACCATAATTACAAACAAAGGCATGGATGGATAGAGTAAATCCATATGTTCAAAACACTCTTACTGATCATGCTCAAAATGGGCATAGATCTCTCTGAAACAACATGAACACATGGCATAAAATAATAGCAGGGAATGACTTAGTGAAATTACTAAGTTCCTGAAATCAGCAACAATATGACCCCTAGTTTGCATGCTTGCGCTAGTCACCACAGAGATCACAAAAATACATGGCATACACCCCTGTAAATATGGCATGGCATATTACAAAACACATGTAGGACTCAACTTCATAGTGTGCACACATCAATCATGGCAAAAATGACAAAAGTGCATGTTCTGATACAGATCTGAAACTAACATCACATAGCAATCTTGCAACAGCATTTAGGGCACTAAGATGAACTCAAATAAACATCACACTATGGAACAAAATGAAGAGAACAACCATATGAACATACCGATATATTATTCACGTAAAACGGAGCAGTATGCGGGGAGTTATGATGCAAAGAACAGGGGCACATAATGATAGGATTTCGGGACTTAGAAGAATTTAGGGGTCAACCTAGGGTTCTCTGGATCCAGATCCGGGTGGCGCGGACTTCGAGGCTCACCGGAGAAGGAGAGGAGGCGGCGCCGGAGCGGGCGGCGATGGCCAGTGGCGAAGGGCGGCGGCGGCCACCCGGCCGGAGACGGCACAGCCGGGCGGCGGCGTGGGAGGCCGCAGGAGGCGTCGGGGCCGCGGGAGCGTCGCCGGAGTGGCGGGCGCCGGCGGGCGGAGCACCCAGGCGGCGGGGCACGGCGGCGCGGGGGCACGCGCGGTGGCCCGGCGAGGCGGCGGGGAGCGGAGCCCCGCGGGACGCGGGAGCCCGCGGGAGGCGGCGGCGCAGCGAACCGGGCCCGGGCGGGCCAGATCTGGGCTTGCGGGCCCGACGGCTGCGGGGGAAGCCGGCGAGGCGATGTGGCGCACTCCCGTTGGCCAGGAGCGGCCACTGGGGTGAGGTGGCGCGACCTGATTGGTCCTGGTGATGTGGCTGGGCGGCGGTGGACATGTCCGGCCGCCGGGCGGACATGTCCGGCGGCGCTGAGGGAAGAGGAAGGCTAGGGTTCATCCGCGAAAATTTCGGGGGAGACACATATTTATAGGTAGAGGGAGTTTGGAGTGTCCAAATGGAGTGTGGTTTTCGCCCACACGATCGTGATCGAACGACCGAGAATATGGAGGGGGTTAGGATGGGTTTTGGGCCACTTTTGAGGGGGTGTTGGGCTGCACACAAAAGAGGGTTTCGCGGTTACCCGGTTAACCGTTGGAGTATCAAACAAAGTCCAAATGACCCGAAACTTGGCAGGCGATCTACCGGTGCTATACCAAGGCCTCTTGACAAACCTCGGTCCATTCCGAGAAAGTTTAATACCCGCTCACGTAAAAAGGTAAATGGGGACGCCGGGGAACATAGGAACGTCGGATTGCAAAACGGACAACGGGGAAAATTCTCGGATTCATGAAACGAACACGTATGTGAATGCGATGCACATGATGACATGATATGAAATGCATGACAAGGACAAAATGCAAAAAGAAGGGAAACCCAACCACGGAGGGAATATCATATCGCATCTCCGGAAAAGGCAAGAGTTGGAGTTACGAATATGGAAAGTTACGTCCGGGGTGTTACAACACTCCACCACTACGAGAGGATCTCGTCCCGAGATCTAGGATGGCACCGGAGGGAAAACGGAAGATCAAGAGGAGAGGTAAAACTAAGTTGCTTCTTGACAAAAGAGTGAAACCAAAGAACCTTGAGAGATTGCAAAGCTTGAATAAATGACACGACGGAGGTGAACAAAATTTAAAACACTCCATTAGATAAGAGGAACATGGGATACGACGAGAACCAAGAGGTTAAGTGACAAGGTAGATATTGAAACCACTCCGGTTAAAACAAGATAGAGAAGGAATAAGAATGACATGATTTGGGCAGCACTCCGACTGAAAATGGAAGGGATGTGAACATGATCTTGACAAGATGAGAGGATACTTGCTGAAATTAACAACACACTACCTCCGGAACTATTAAAAGAATGGCACAAGGGGTAAGAAAGATTTCAGACAGCACTCCGGTTGAGAATAGATGCAAGACTTGATAAGATGAGAGAGCTCGAATGAAAACACGACACTCCGGTTAAATGGATAAGCAAGGAAAAGAACATGACCTTGGCAAAAAGAGACTATTGGACTAAGGGAGCAACTTCACAAAGCCTCCAGGACGGATGAATAGAAGATAGATCATCGGAATAAGAGAACGGAGAAGGAAATGATAACTCTCACAAATAAAATTGAAAGAGAAAGCTTACGAAGAAAAGGTTGAACGGAGTTGTTGGATTATCAACAACGAAAGCTTAAACTTGATGTGGACTTATGGAAGACATCCCAAAATTATGAGGTGACAACCTGCCACTCACGGAAGAGATTGGGTTGATAAAAACAAGGAGACTAGAAACTATTTCACCGGGAGGATAAAAGAAGAACTTGGGTCATTTATGAGCACCCTAAATAGCAACAATCCTTAGGAAATGCTTTAGGTGAAACATGACACAAGATAACTCCAACGAAGAGGTCGATGGGTTTAAAATACCTCATTCTTAACAACATGTGAGTCATGCAACATGAACTCAAATTATCAAGAAAGACATAACACCACCTCAAATGATAAGGTAGAGCGAATTGCACTTTGAAATGCAAGATGATGAATGATTGAATCCTCAAAACAAGACATGTGTTGAACACCATGTATATTTTAGAGTATAGCTTGGCGGATCTTAACTCCGAGAAAAATCTTGAAGAACAAATGAAGAATGAGAAGAATCCTTGACGAACCATCAAGTAGAGCCTCCATGAAGAACTCCGGTAATGAAAGGATGATAAAAAGAAAGAGAAGTTGAAAAACACAAGGTGAAGCCTTGCGATGATTTAGATGGAGCTTCGCGACAAGATAATGCAGAAAACTTGGAACTCCGGAAAAGAAAAGATGAAACACATGAAACCGAGAAAAAATGACATGACGAACCACTCTGGAAAGAAGAAACTAGATCACTTGGATGAAACAAGAATAAGAATTATGTTATGCTCCTCCTTCACCCATTTAAATTGATGACAAGCAACGGATTTGGCATACTACTTATTCCCGTAGAAAGGATCAAGAGAGATATAGCACAAACTTGGGAAGGTCTTCAACGAACCACCGGTAGGATTGGAAAGAACGAATGAATCTATATGATATCGAAGGAAGAGAACTCTTGAACGAACCACCGTAAGAATTGAAAATGAAAGTAGCAAGGCACAGTTCACCGGGAAGAAATAAAAAACGAATAAAGATACTTGACAGAATTTAGATACATGAGAACGAAGAGATCATGAACTGATTAGAGAATATTGAATGATGCACCGGTAAGATTTGGAGAACGATAGACGAAGCTGAGAATGAATAATTCTTCTGAAATGATGGCCTTCGGAGAATCAAACTGAAAAGACTCCTGAAATGCTCCGGATGGGTGAAAAGAATACTCACAATCGAAAACAATTACGAGAGGATGGCATGAAGCTAGAACCATGAATCTTGAAGAGAATGGAGCAAGATTTAAGAGAAACTCTTCTTCGGTCTTCAAATGTTGAGAATGATGACGAGAAACACCACCATGAATTTTTGAGGCCCTCCGGAATGAAAATTGGAAAGGTTGAACCAACGATGAAAAGAATTTGGAAGATCTGGGAGAAAGACAAATGACTGATGATAATTCATTCTTACGTCAAACTTTTAAATGAATTTGAGAATAGCTCCGGGAAGATTAGAAGAGTCAGGTAAGATCCTGGAAAAACACCTGTGGGTTAGGGCCCACTCAAAAGAAACACCGTTGAAAGAATTGCTTGAAAAGAGAGATTACATCAGTTGAATTAAATGGCTTGACTGAGATAGCATCCTCAAAAGAACTTGAGTGAATTGAGAATGGAAACTTGAATCTTCTGAGATATCTTTAGCACTCCTGATACGAATAGAGAGAGGTGAACGATTATGGGATGCACCGGCATTGGATATCATTTGAAACGAGGAAAGGGATATGCGCAACACCGAAAGCTTGAATTTAGTCCACCGGGGAAGAAAAAGAATGAAGAATGATAAACTTGAAGCTCCGTTAGTATCTTCATGGGAAATCACCGGATAAGAACATTGACGGAAAAGAATGGAGAGACTTCTCACAAATAAAAGAATACTTGATCGAGAAATATGAGTCCCAAAAGGGTGGGAGGGCGGGAAAACAAAGGCAACTTGGGGACGGGTGAAACGGATACCGTTAAGAAAAACTTAGAATTTATCTTGCGGATGTTGAAATGATCGGATCCACTTAAAGAGAAGCACGCCGGTTGGAAAAGAATTAACATGACAACCTCGATGATCAAGAAGGATTAGTATTCACATAGCAATATGAGAACACCGTTTAGGGAAGGTATGGAATCAACACTTGGCATTGCAGCAACTCGAATACCACAAAACAAAACAAAACAAAAACAAAGGATTTGGCTTGCAGAATAAGCCGGAAACAAACACATATGATAGAGATTTACCCAATCCCATATCATGCATCTGTCGGAAAGATATTCTAGGAGCTACTTGAATTCCCACCTATAAACTCCCCAAACTTTCTGGTTATGCAATCAGGTGTTGGGGATACAGGGGACACAAAATATATCACCCAAACTAACAATACCTAGATCCAGCTGTATCCATCCTTCAACACATAACCAAGAAACCTTCGGAAATCGTTTACCTCAACCTTCGAAAAGCATCGGTTATACGAGTTATGGCAATACTCCCGCACTCGCCTCAGTACTGGGCTATCAGGGTTATCTCACCAACAACTGTACAAAAGAGATTTTCGATGTCGGCGTACTAAACTCAGGTATTCCAGAACTGCAACGATCAAATTATGACGACAACACCTCAGAGCTCAACTCCCCGGGAAACTTCCACTAAACCCCTGCTGACAGAAGGCACCAAGACAATGTTGTCATCACAAAACCATCGGAACGATTCTAAGATACCCGCGTGATCCTAAAAAAAAATTCGTGAAATTTGAGAAGAGAAAAGTCAAAACTCTACGTCAGGATGCCTTACCAGAGCGATGAGGAGACTGGGAAGTAAAAAGAATTCCTAAACTCTCCAATACATAATTCCTAAATGACTCAAAACATTTTTCTAGACATAACTCGGCCGCTAAAAACGATCAATCAGTGGGGGCTCCTAAGGTCGGGGAAGGCTCTGATTACCAACTTGTAACGCCCTCGATGCGGCTATATCTCCCACGTGTTGAAGCACGACTTAGAGGCATAACCGCATTGAAAGCAATGTCGCAAGTGAGGTAATCTTCACACGACCCATGTAATACATAAGGGAAAGAGATACATAGTTGGCTTACAATCGCCACTTCACACAATACATGAGTAAAGCATTACATCATACAGATACAATCAAGGTCCGACTACGGAACCAACATAAAAGAAGACTACCCCAGTTGCTACACAGATCCCCGATCGTCCCAACTGGGCTCCACTACTGATCAACTGAAATGAAACAACACAATGAACAAGATCTTCATCGAGCTCCTCCTTGAGCTGGGGTGCGTCACCTGCACAGTTTCATCGGCACCTGCAAACTGGTTTTGGAAGTATCTGTGAGTCACGGCGACTCAGCAATCTCACACCCGCGAGATCAAGACTATTTAAGCTTATAGGTAGGGTAAAAGGTATGAGGTGGAGCTGCAGCAAGCGACTAGCATATATGGTGGCTAACATACGCAAATGAGAGTGAGAAGAGAAGGCAAAGCACGGTCGATGAACTATGATCAAGAAGTGATCCTAGAACAACCTACGTCAAGCATAACTCCAACACCGTGTTCACTTCCCGGACTCCGCCGAGAAGAGACCATCACGGTTACACACGCGGTTGATGTATTTTAATTAAGATCAACTTTGGGTTTTCTACAACCGGACATTAACAAATTCCCATCTGCCACATAACCGCGGACACAGCTTTCGAAAGTTCAAACCCTGCAGGGGTGTCCCAACTTAGCCCATGATAAGCTCTCGCGATCAACGAAGGATGTTCCTTCTCCCCGGGAAGACCCGATCAGTCTCGGAATCCCGGCTACAAGACATTTCGACAGTAATAAAACAAGACCAGCAAAGCCGCCCGGATGTGCCGACAATTCCTGATAGGAGCTGCACATATCTCGGTCTCAGGGCACACCGGATGAGCTGTCCATACAACTAAAACCAGACCCCAAGTTTCCTTGAGGTGGCGCTGCAAAGCGCTCTAGTTTGGACCAGCACTCACAGGAGAACTGGCCCGGGGGGGTAAAATAAGATGACCCTCGAGAGCGCGACTCCCAAGGGAAAAAAGGGCTAGGTAAGGCAAATGGTAAAACCAAGGTTGGGCCTTGCTGGAAGAGTCTTATTTAAAGCGAACTATCAAGGGGGTCCCATAAATCACCCAACCGCGTTAGGGACGCAAAATCTGGGAACATAATACCGATATGACGGAAACTAGGGCGGCAAAAGTGGAACAAAACACCAGGCATAAGGCCGAGCCTTCCACCCTTTACCAAGTATATAGATGCATTAACTAAATAAGATATATTGTGATATCCCAACAAGTAAACATGTTCCAATCAAGGAACAACATCTCCATGTTCCAACAAGGAACAAACTTCACCTTCACCAGCAACTAACAACGCTTTAAGAGGGGCTGAGCAAAAGCGGTAACATAGCCAAACAACGGTTTGCTAGGACAAGGTGGGTTAGAGGCTTGGTTTAACAATATGGAAGGCATGATAAGCAAGTGGTAGGTATCGCAGCATAGGCATAGCAAAAGAGCGAGCATCTAGCAAGCAAAGATAGAAGTGATTTCGAGGGTATGGTCATCTTGCCTGCAAGGTTCTCAGAGTTGTCGACAGATTGGTCCTCGTAAGTGTTCTCAACAGGTTCCTCGGTCACGTACTCGTCTCCCGGCTCTACCCAAAACAAGAACACAAGCAAAGGAACAACTATCAACCACGATGCAATGCGCAAGCAACATGATGCAAAACATGGCATGATATGCGAGATGCGGTATGCAATGCATATGCGTGCTCCGGAAGGAAAAAGATGAACAATGCATAATCTTGGCAAACCAAGTATGCCACTGGAAAGGTGAGGTGATTTCGGTTGAAATCGATATAAAGATCACGGGAATCGGATGCACGGTTTGCAAATGACAAGCAAAACAAGAATGACATATTCTGCCATTAACAGCATGATGCTACTTAGCATGCAACAAGCAATTAAGCTACTGAATACAAACGTACCAACAAAGCATATGACAGAGAACTACTCACGATTCTTGACAAAAGATGAACACTGAGCTACGGCTAAATCACACCACAACAGGTTCAAACAAGCATGGCAAAAGTGCAAAAGATAACAGGTTCACAGACAGTGAAAATAACAACATGCCAGAAATTATCATCAGGATGACATGTTTAGAGCAAGGAAACAACATGCTACAGGAACACAATATAGCAAAACAAGGCATGGCATGAGTCTACCCAAAACATAGAACAAAAGTCCCTTACTGACCATGAGCCAAAAAGGACCAGAAAATATACTAGAACCCATGTCAATTAAGCAAGTTTCGTTACAGTTTTCAGACTTAGCAGAAAACTGGACATGTCAAAAACTGATAACAAGTAGGCATGTTTACGAGCTCGATGCACTCACTACAGAGCATTTCATGATAAACTAAGCATACACCCAACAATAAGACATGACATAGAAGCTAGAAATGGCAAGAATAACATCATAGCATGCAAGGATCAACTACAACAAGCTTGGCAAAATCGAATAACATGTAAACAATCTGCCAGTAACATTTTATAGCAAAAGTAGAGCTCGATTGACTCAAGCTACGGCACTCCATAATTACAAACAAAGGCATGGATGGATAGAGTAAATCCATATGTTCAAAACACTCTTACTGATCATGCTCAAAATGGGCATAGATCTCTCCGAAACAACATGAACACATGGCATAAAATAACAGCAGGGAATGACTTAGTGAAATTACCAAGTTCCTGAAATCAGCAACAATATGACCCCTAGTTTGCATGCTTGTGCTAGTCACCACAGAGATCACAAAAATACATGGCATACACCCCTGTAAATATGGCATGGCATATTACAAAACACATGTAGGACTCAACTTCATAGTGTGCACACATCAATCATGGCAAAAATGACAAAAGTGCATGTTCTGATACAGATCTGAAACTAACATCACATAGCAGTCTTGCAACAGCATTTAGGGCACTAAGATGAACTCAAATAAACATGACACAATGGAACAAAATGAAGAGCACAACCAGTTGAACATATTGATATATTACTCACGTAAAACGGAGCAGTATGCAGAGAGTTATGATGCAAAGAACAGGGGCACATAATGATAGGATTTCGGGACTTAGAAGAATTTAGGGGTCAACCTAGGGTTCTCTGGATCCAGATCCGGGTGGCGCGGACTTCGAGGCTCGCCGGAGAAGGAGAGGAGGCGGCGCCGGAGCGGGCGGCGACGGCCAGTGGCGAAGGGCGGCGGCGGCGACCCGGCCGGAGACGGCGCAGCCGGGCGGCGGCGTGGGAGGCCGCGGGAGGCGTCGGTGCCGCGGGAGCGTCGCCGGAGTGGCGGGCGCCGGCAGGCGGAGCACCCAGGCAGCGGGGCACGGCGGCGCGGGGGCGCGCGCGGTGGCCCGGCGAGGCGGCGGGGAGCGGAGCTCCGCGGGACGCGGGAGCCCGCGGGAGGCGGCGGCGCGGCGAACCGGGCCCGGGCAGGCCAGATCTGTGCCTACGGGCCCGACGGCTGCGGGGGAAGCCGGCGAGGCGATGTGGCGCGCTCCCGTTGGCCAGGAGCGGCCACTGGGGTGAGGTTGCGCGACCTGATTCGTCCTGGTGATGTGGCTGGGCGGCGGTGGACATGTCCGCCCGCCGGGCGGACATGTCCGGCGGCGCGGAGGGAAGAGGAAGGCTAGGGTTCATCCGCGAAAATTTTGGGGGAGACACATATTTATAGGTAGAGGGAGTTTGGAGTGTCCAAATGAAGTGTGGTTTTCGCCCACACGATCGTGATCGAACGACCGAGAATATGGAGGGGGTTAGGATGGGTTTTGGGCCACTTTTGAGGGGGTGTTGGGCTGCACACAAAAGAGGGTTTCGCGGTTACCCGGTTAACCGTTGGAGTATCAAACGAAGTCCAAATGACCCGAAACTTGGCAGGCGATCTACCGGTGCTATACCAAGGCCGCTTGACAAACCTCGGTCCATTCCGAGAAAGTTTAATACCCGCTCACGTAAAAAGGTAAAAGGGGAGGCCGGGGAACATAGGAACGTTGGATTGCAAAACGGACAACGGGGAAAATGCTCGGATTCATGAAACGAACACGTATGCGAATGCGATGCACATGATGACATGATATGAAATGCATGACAAGGACAAAATGCAAAAAGAAGGGAAACCCAACCACGGAGGGAATATCATATCGCATCTCCGGAAAAGGCAAGAGTTGGAGTTACGAATATGGAAAGTTACATCCGGGGTGTTACAGCGAGCTAAAGGATCAACTACGAGACATGGTGGCCGGCTACAAGTCTTCTTCCCCTTCATCATCCTCAAGGCGGCGGCGAGCAAGTCGATCATCTTTGGAGCGCCCACATGACGCAAGCACAAGTCGTCCACGTCCACATATACATGGCGACCACCATCACATTCGAGATCAACATCGTCATGAAGGGCAAGTTACCTCCAAGCATCATGTGCACGACAACAACGAACAACATCTACTATGAGCTCAAGTATGAAAACGACACCATCATCATGAAGATGCTCGCCAAGTGCAAACGTACAAGTCCCAACAAGCCCTACTTCACGCCAAGCCCAAGCTTCGTGAGGACAAGAGAAGACTGCGATACGAGCACCACCAAGACGGAGCTACGGCTACACCAACCACTTTGGTATCTTCGCCAAGTGCTATCAAGGCATCTTCGCCTTTGGACGTACGGCATCTTCGCCACCGGACCAACACTACTACCACGACATCGAGCTATGGTACAACACCACCCATGACAAATTTGGATCTTATGCATGGATTGACTCACATTATGATTGCCTTGTTGCATCTTGTATTTCTGTGTCATCCATGATATATGAGCTTGTGCACTTCCTTAGCAAATTTGTTGTGATCTTTCTTGATGACATATTCATACAATGATCACATTGCCTACCATCAATTGCATGATACCATAGTCATATTGAGCATCCATTGCCATATTCATGCTATTGATAAACCGTCTCACTATGACATCATTTTTCACCGTGGTTGCATTGATCACATTCATAATACATTTGTGTGCACTATGAATGCTTTTACTCCCACGAATGCTTTACATCTCATTCCATATCATCTCGCTAAGCTTCATGTGCTTTGTCACGAACAATCTTGCCTCACAGGCTCACTCTTACATGATGGACACCTTGTGTGCGCTAACCATTGTATTTTCGAGTGTCGCTTGTGTGCGCTAACATCCGGACCAGCCCGGACATCCGGCCCGACCCCCGGAAATCCGGCGCCCATCACAAAACGCACCCGAAGCTAAACCTCGTCATCCCGGACATCCGGCCAGAGGCCCGTACATCCGGTTCTTTGCGAGCCGCTGGACATCCTGACCCCAGCCCGGACATCCGGCACCTGCCTGTGCGCAGAGAACGGGCCAAGGGCCCATGTATCCCCCCCCCACATACCCCTTCGTGGGCTAACACTATATATAGACCCCCACCTCCTCCTAGTTAGGGTTAGCAAAGTATTAGCTCATTTAGAGATAGAGCTTTGCTCATCCATATTGGATCTACTCCACGAGAGAGACTGCGGCCCCTCTACGGAGAAGATCCACCTTGGATTCAAGACCCCTCACGGGAAGATCCCCTCGTGGATTCAAGACCTCCTCACGGAGAAGAACCGGGTACCCTTTGTATCGTCCTTTGTTGATCGTGCATCTTGTATCTCCTCTCGTGTTTCGAGGATCTAGCATATGTGTGACTATATCTTGTTGGTTTAGTTTTTCCTCTTGTGTTTTCCCTCGTTTTCCCCTCGTGTTCTTCGTGTTCTTAGTTGTGATCCGCTCCTTTCGTGAAATATCGGCCATCTAGGGTTCCACCCTACATCAACGGGTGTTCTTGCTGGGCCCGCCTATCGCATCGGATACTGAGACCGACATCCAGAGCGGCGCTAAGACTGAGATCGGTGTTGAGACTGAGACCGGCGCCGAGACTGAGACCGGCACCAAGTCTGGCGGAGCTGGTATAGAACCGAAACCAAAGAGGCAACGACGCCTAAACCAGCTCATCACTACTAGATTGGTGGTCACGGAGGTGGATGACGGCAATTTTGAGCCAAAAGAGCCTGAGGAAGCGCGATCGTGCTACGACAATCAAATAGGCTGCATCGTACGGACAACCGCCACCATCAACGATGAGAAACTAAATAAGATAGAAAACATGAGGCCCTCCCTCCTAAAGAAGCCGCACGAGATATTCTTGTTCCCGGGCCGGGATGAAAAAGAATATAAAAATCCAGATAAAGACCCGACAATGAAGAAGATAAACAAACGCGCCATGAGCAAGTTTAGCAACGCGTTGGCCGCCTGGAAAGCAAGGGTGAAACATCGGATCATCAAGAAAAAGGAACCTTACTCCGAGATTGTAAAGGATAATTCGACAATCATGGAAGAGCAGTTTCAAATATTCAAGGCGGCTTGCGAGGCTGAAGCTGCCAAAGTAAAGTCGAAGTACATGAAGGGGCTTCAAGAGAGGAACATGGGGTTCCACCACCTCAGGAGCCGTGGTTACGGCGGGAAGAGGTCCATATGGGCCAAGGAGGACGCGGAGCGCAAAAGTCTGGGCATCCCAGACCCCTTGGCGGACTTCACCGTCCCGCAGGAGTGTGACGTCCTGAGGGCACGGCACCATTGCGACTCAGTCAAAAAGGTTTTTAAGACGGACCCGGTCACGACGGAGTTCATGAGACTGCTGGTAATTTTAGTTTCTGATCAATTCAACTGCACGTTTAGTCATATTTGTAAACGATCCTTGTTCCTTTTGCAGAGAGAGAAGCACAGGATTGCGGCCGAAAGAAACTCGCCGTCTGAGGCGTTGATGAGGCCCAAGTTGGACACCCCATTCAACCGGGCATTGAACGTATTGAAACGACTCCCGGTGGACACTCGGCCATCGCATGGACACCTACACGGTGTCGGAGACGGCGCCACGTGGAAGAAGTACTACCATGAGACCATGGAGGAGAGAAAGGAAAGACGGAGGTTAACTGAAGAAAACACCAACAAGAAGGTTGAGATTGCGATTGAGAAGAAATTAACTGAGACAGTCGGAACAGCGGTACTGCTGCAAAACAGGTGATTGCAGATATGTGTGGTGTCTTGGTTTCGGCTGTTTTCAGTTGGAGCAGGCAAAATCCATTAAAAAAATGCATCAGACTTTCCCCTTGCCAACTTCTCCGGGAGCAGCTCGACTAGCCTTGCACCAGCACCTGCACCTGCTCCTGCACCGGCTCCCACAACTGCTCATAGCAGCCCGTCCTCCGTCTCGGACGTGCTCGGCGGTGCTTCGTATTTGGCTGACCTCGACGCCCTCACGGTATCTGTCACACCGGCCCTCTTCAATAAATGTATAATCTCCCGTTTTCGTTGCCTTTTGGATGTTTCACATCGCAGACATGTCTTTGCAGGCCGACATAACCCCGTGCACCATATTGTACACCATCGGCGACCAGAAGGTGGACGTGGGGAAGGCGGCGATAATGAAGCCGAAGGAACCATTGTTCCATAGCCGACCGATCCCCCCTTACGTCTTTAAGGTTTTCGTGGTCAGTGTCAAACCAGGCCACGAGAATTTGGCTCCTCCGGTACTATGGGGATGACGACAAGACCCCGCGGTGGCTTGGTGGTTGCAATGGGTGGGTCCTGTTGTGGCCAAAGAGTCTGCTTCGTCTGGAGGCGGCCGGGAGCACACCCACTAGCACGCAGCCTCAGCAAGGTATGAACATCAACACCCCACCTACCCAATTAGCGTCGGTTGTCGTGCTGGGTGATAGCGGATGGGGTGAGGAAGAGGCTCCATTAGTCGCTGATGACGTCGCCGTAGATGAGGATGAGGATGACGATGACACTCAATAGTATCTCAATACGTGCACCTATGATGAGTACTCAGGGTTTGAGCGTCATGAGTCGGTGCCTGGATTGCCACCTCCGGAGGCTGAACGTATTATAGATGAACTTCCAGTAGGAAAGAAGCATAGGAAGAGACGGAGGAAAGGCAACAAAGTTGCTTCTATGATCCAGCCGCCTCAGCAGCCTCGCGTCCAAGACCGTATACCTATCCCCGGTGCGGGCAAATGGCATATCGCCGGTGAACCAATCCTACCTAAGGGAGCGTTAGAGGCCACACACGGTGATCTAAGGAGACTTCATGACGATGTGTTGTGGAGAGAGAAAAGCCTCATCACCTCGGAAAATCCAGGATACCCATTCTATGTGGTGAACATGCCGCGGAAAAGGTCGTGCGTCCACACATGCGACGCGGACAAGTTCTTCCTTCGATTCGATTACATCTTCGACATGTTTCACTTGAAGAAGCTGGATTTTATGTTTGTCCTCCTTTATGCCTTGTACAAGAACTACATCATCGGGATTGAGCAGATACCTTATATGTGTGTCGCTGACCTGTACTTCATGCACGAGGGCTTCTTGGTAGTCTGCGCAGAGCACCGTGAATACGTGAGGGACTAGATTGCCAGTTTCATGGTCGCCAATAAGGACAAGGAGGTGATTCTCGTGCCTTATCATCCCCTATAAGTCATCTGCGCGGATATCCTTCCTTCGATTTCAATCATTCATTTGCACGGTGGAGGCTAATTAATTTGAGGTGTACTTATTTTGTGCAGCGGCGGGGGTGCCGTCCTCATCATCCTTTAGCCTCGATACTCCCATGCTCTTTACCTGGACTCGTCAAAGAACATGAACAAAAAGGATTACACCCACATCAAGTCTATTCTCGAAAGTGCTATCTTTTACTACGGCGTACAGGGTGGAGAGATCAAGGACAAGAAGACAAGGGACGGCAGGCCCGCCTTCGGTCATAAGACCGACTTCTGCTGCATCCAGCAACCGAGTGATACTCTTAGTGATGGATTATGTGTCCTACACCACATGTTGGAGTACATACGGGATCAGCAGGACCTTCGCATGTCACCTAAATCCGACGATGCCCATATTCTACAATGGGCAAAGAACATAGGAGATATCCCGGCTCATCGACTTCGAGCTGAGTTCTATCACATCCAGCATGAACTTGACCAAGTCATCGTGAAGCAGGTCCTCGACAAAACCGGTATGTTCTATGAGGACGGACAAATGTCGCGGGAAGACGTCCGAACACGCGTAGCCGCTCAATGTTTTGACCTGAAGCCTTTCACTAAGCTCGGGGACTATCTCCCTGACTTGGATGGATGGAACGACATGTTGGAGTGATTGTCGATATATGACAGTGTGTCCATTTAGTCCATACTTTCTGAATGACGAAACTTTGAGTTATGCACGACGAAACTTTATTTGTCATGTAATTAAACCGTCCTCCTCAACTAGCGAAGATCACTCTGGTTAGGGCATTTTGGGTATGATGAACTTTGTTATTTATGCTTATGATATGTTGCTTCTATTTTTGCCAAGTCTGTCTCTTTCTGTTGCTCAACTATATATGTTGCATATCATCGACTCATGTGATGATGCAGGTGCATAGATCATCGATGATGAAGAAGTGCAACGCCAGGAGTATACGACGAGTGGCGGGAGTGGCGGGCCCAGGTGTACCGGTTTCCGGTTTCCGAGCGACATCCAGTAGTTAGTTTAGGTTCATGCTAGTGCGAGAGAGGGATACGAACTCATGTACTGCATAGTTCCGCTCTCACTCATAGTGATAGCTCTTCTCGCGTATATCATTGTTTAGATGGATGACGATGTAGTTGCGAGTAATCAAGACTTGTATCATTATTTTTACGATGATGACGAGAGACCACTTTGTGTTGGATGACATGATTTGATGCTATGATTACATTTGTATGTGTATGATATGCTAAAGATTATTGTATAAAGCATGTTCAAGTACAAAACAAATATGCAGAAAAAAAACAAAAACTAATAAAACTAATAGTAGCGAGGGGAATAAAGTTAGCAGCAGCGCGCTCTTACCAGTAACGCGTCCAAGTTAGAAGTGTTGCAGCTATTAGCAGTAGCGCGTCGGACTAAAACTCGTTGCTGCTAGCCATGTATAGCAGTAGCGTGGGGCAACACGCGCTACTGATACTTGTTAGTTGTAGCGCCATATCAGTAGAGCGGGACCCCGCGCTACTGATACACCAAATACCCGCGCTACTGCTAGGCTTTTCCCTAGTAGTGATCCCACCTTTTTTCTTCAATAATTATCAGTTTGTATCAGTTGAGCCTAAGTTTTTACTTCTTCACATGAGTTGTGCTATTCTTAGAATATCATTTTATTTTCATTTTGCTTGCTGTTTTAATAAAATACATAGATCTGAAAGTTTTTGAGTAAAATAGAGTCCTCAAATAGTTGCCAGGGAGGCTAGGTAAGCGGCACGCACATCTCGTCAAGGAAGCTCTTTTCTGTGGAATTGCTCCAGTGCTTCACTTATATCCTTTTTAGCACGGTGTGCTTTAGTATGTTTGAAGAAACTCTATCTTGCTTCACTTAAATTAATTTGAGAGAAAGAAATATTATGCTCATGATCTTCACTTATATCTTTTTGGAGTAGCTTGTCATTTACTCTTGTCCTTCACTTATATCCTATAAGTAAATTGTTGAATGAATTGAATAACATGAAGTTGAAATTATATCATGCCTAGTGGTAGCTTCACGTTAGGTTTAGGAAGTGAAATCTTTTGAAGCTTGACAATCACAATATTGGTCATACAAGCAGTTCATGAATAATTAATAGAAGGAAGAGAACTTTCACATTCAAATATACTATCCTGGAAATCTTTTGTGATTGTGAGCCCCATCAAAATATTATATGGCAAAATTGTTGACGTTGGACAAGGAAGACAATGTAATGGTTTATGTTTGTTCATATTCACATAGAAGTTATATTGTCATAGATCCTTCAACACGTGGTGCTTGCCCCCCATCTTTGCTAGCCAAAAATTCCGCACCAAGTAGAGATACTACTTGTGCATCAAAAAGCCCTTAAACCCAAATCTTATCTCAAGAGTCCACCATACCTACCTAAGGATTGAATAAGATCCTTCAAGTAAGTTGTCATCGGTGCAAAAAGGCAATAAAATTTACTTCTAAAAGTGTTAGATCATTTAGTGTAAGAGAAAATTGAGCGTTGTACGAACTTGTGATGGCAAAGAATAAAAGCGACAGACTGCATAATAAAGGTTGCTATCATAAGGGGCAATATAACGTGACGTTCTTTTGCACTAAGGGGTTGATCATACAAACAGATAAGCGCATGGCAACCCCTGTTTCCCTCTGCAAAGGGCCTATCTTTTACTTTTCAGTATTTACTTTTATGCAAAGAGTCAAAGTTTTTCTGTCTATTCCTTTTTATTTTCTCTTTTGGCAAGCATCATGTGGTGAGGAAAGATCTAGGCACATATATCCAGTTGGATATCGGTAGCATGAGTTATTATTGTTGACATCACCCTTGAGGTGAATACGTTGGGAGGCGAAATTATAAGCCCCTATCTTTCTATGTGTCCGATTGAAACGTTTTGCCCATGTGTACGCGGTGAGTGTTAGCAATCATAGAAGACTATACGATGGTTGAGTATCTGAAGCTCTTACTTAAACTCAGTTGAATAAGTTGAATTACAATTGCTTGGTGACTGAGAACATAGGTTGTTGAGTTTCAAGAGAATTCATTGTTTGAACCTTAATATGTGAATTGGTTGCTATTTTAACATGAGAAATTTTATGAGAAAGAATTGCTGTTATGATGCTAGGAATAGTGATTGAAATTATCATCGATCAAACTTATGAACTTTGCTAGCATTCACACTTCATAAATTATTTCTTTTATCATTTACCTACTCGAGGACGAGTAGGAATTAAGCTTGGGGATGCGGATACGTCTCCAACGTATCTATAATTTATGAAATATCCATGCTATTATTTTATCATTCTTGGATGTTTTACAATCATCTTATAGAAACGTTTTATCATTTTTTGGGACTAACCTATAGACCCAGTGCCCAGAGCCAGTTGCTGTTTTTTACTTGTTTTTTTACATCGCAGGAAATCAATATCAAACGGAGTCCAAACACCGCGAAACTTTTTGTGGATGTTTTATGGACCAGAAGACCACCAATGGGCTAGAGCAGCACCTGGGGGTGCCTCGAGGGGGGCACAACCCACCAAGGCGCGCCTGGGGGCCAGGCTCGCCCAGGTGGGTTGTGCCCACCTCGGTGGCCTCCCGCACACCCTCTTTACCCTATAAATTCCCAAAAATTCCAGAAACCCTCGGGGTTAACCTAGATCAGCAGTTCCGCTGCAGCAAGCCTCTATAGCCACCGAAAACCAATCTAGAACCCATTCCGGCACCCTGCCGGAGGGGGGAATCATCTCCGGTGGCCATCTTCATCATCCCGGTGGCCAGCACGATGAGGAGGGAGTAGTCCTCCCTCGGGGCTGAGGGTTTGTACCAGTACCTATGTGTTTAGTCTCTCTCTCTCTCTCTCTCTCTCGTGTTCTTGAGATGTCACGATCTTGATGTATCGCGGGCTTTGTTAATATAGTTGGATCATATGGTGTTTTCCCCTCTCTATCTTGTTGTGATGAATTGAGTATTTCCCTTTGAGATTTTGTTGTTATCGGATTGAATACTTTTATGGATTTGAGAACACTTGATGTATGTCTTGCAATTGTATACTCGTGGTGACGATGGGGTACCATATTGATTCACTTGATATATGTTTTGGCACTCAACTCGCGGATTCCCGAGGTGACATTGGAGTAACCTATGCATAGGGGTTGATACACGTTCTTGTCTTTGTTTCTCCGATAGAAACCTTGGGGCACTCTTTGAAGTTTTTTGTGTTGGATTGATTATTATGAATATGAATTTTCTTTGGTGTTATTTTAATACAAACTCTAGGATAGATCAAACGGGAAGAATAGCTTTGTGTTATTTTAGTACAAACTCTTGAATAGATCGAACGGAAAGAATAACTTTGAGGTGGTTTCGTACACTACAAACAATTTATTCTTATGTTCTCCGCTAGATAGGAACTTTGGAGTGATTCTTAATCGCACTTTGAGGGAAGGTTATATGATCCAATTATATTAGCATTGTTGAGAGATTGCACTAGTGAAAGTACGAACACTAGGCCTCATTTTCAAGCATTGCAATACCGTTTTTGTGCCCGTTTACTATTTGCTACCTTGCTGTTTTTATTTATTCAGATTATAAAAATATATTTCTACCATCCATATTACACTTTTATCACCATCTCTTCGCTGAACTAGTGCACCTATACAATTTGCCATTGTATTGGGTGTGTTGGGGACACAAGAGATTTCTTGTATTTGGTTGCAGGGTCGTTTGAGAGAGACCATATTAATCCTACACCTCTCAGGATTGATAAACCTTAGGCATCCACTTGAGGGGAAATTGCTACTGTCCTACAAAACGTTGCGCTTGGAGGCCCAACACGTGTCTACAAGAATAAAGTTGCGTAGTAGACATCATGTGCCAGGTGTACCCAGGGGACTATCTGAGCACCGTTTGCGTGTCGATCCAAAAGCAAGACCGGTCAAGGAACATCTCCGTTGGTCTGCCGTGGAGAAAAGGAAAGCAATTGGCAAGGGAGTGGGTCAGCTCCTGTCAGCTAAATTCATTCGCGAGATATACCACTCGAAGTGGCTCGCCAATGTCGTCATGGCCCCCAAGAAAGATGATTCACTTTGTATGTGTATTGATTTCAAGCATATCAATCGGGCTTGCCCGAAAGATCATTTCCCTCTGTCGCGCATCAATCAGATTGTTGACTCGACTATGGGGCGTGAGCGTTTATCCTTTTTGGATGCATATTCCGGGTACCATCAGATCCGTCTGTATGGGCCCGATGAAATAAAAACGGCCTTCATCACCCCTTTCGGGTGTTTTTGCTATATCACCATGCCTCTCGGCCTCAAGAATGTTGGTGCCACGTTCATGCGCATGATTCAGAAGTGCCTGCTCACTCAAATCACTCAGAACGTGGAAGCATACATGGACGATATCGTGGTCAAGTCACGCAAGAGTTCCGACCTACTAACTGGCCTCGCTGAAACCTTTGCGAATCTGAGAAGATATGACATCAAGCTTAATCCATCCAAGTGCACATTTGGAGTCCCAGGAGGAAAGTTACTCGGGTTTCTCGTTTCTGAATGATGGATCGACGCTAACCCAGAGAAGATTGGAGCAATTCTCCGAATGAAACGCCACGTGCATGTGCATGACGTTCAGAAGCTTACTGGTTGTTTGGCTGCATTGAGTCGGTTCATTTCACGTCTCGGTGAAAAGGCGTTGCCTCTTTACCGAATGATGAAGAAATCTGATACTTTCGAGTGGACTCCTGAAGCCGAAGCAGCATTTGTAGAGCTCAAAGCCCTGCTTTCCACCCAGCCGGTGCTCGCTGCCCCATTCAGCAAAGAGCCTCTTTTGTTGACTTTACAATGTAGCCAAGAAAGAGGACGAGCCACGCTCGTGGAACGCGGGTCTGCTCCGCCGCTTTTATATCTAAACACTCGAAACGTTGAGTTGTAATAAGAATCCTTCGGATTGTTTATCAAATACATGATTTTCGCAGTATCCCAATGATTGTTTCCGCATCAACATGTGTGTCCAAATCACCCAGTGGGTGGCTTAGCCGCGAACCCGATTCGCCTAAGTTCCAAAACATACTCCAAGTGAAGAGCAACCCTCTCACTCGGGGGCTTAGCTGCGAACCAGATTTGGCTAAGTTAAAAAATACTCCGAGTAAAGAGCAATCCTCTCACTCGAGGGCTTAGCCGCGACCCCGTACTCGCCTAAGTTTCAAAACATACTCCGAGTGAAGAGAAACCCTCTCACTCAGGGACATAGCTGTGAATCAGATTTGCCTAAGTTAAAAAATACTCCAAGTAAAGAGCAATCCTCTCACTCGGGGGCTTAGCCGCGACCCCGTACTCGCCTAAGTTTCAAAACACACTCCGAGTAAAGAGCAACCCTCTCACTCGGGGACTTAGCTGCGAACCAGATTCGCCTAAGTTAAAAATACTCTGAGTGAAGAGCAATCCTCTCACTCGGGGGGCTTAGCTGCGACCCCGTACTCGCCTAAGTTTCAGAACACACTCTGAGTGAAGAGCAACCCTCTCACTCGGGGGCTTAGCTATGAAACAGATTCGCCTAAGTTAAAAAAATACTCTGATTGAAGAGCAATCCTCACACTCGGGGGCCTAGCCACGACCCCGTACTTGCCTAAGCTTCAAAACGTACTCCGAGTGAAGAGCAACCCTCTCACTTGGGGGCTTAGCTGTGATCCCGTACTCGCCTAAGTTTCAAACAGGTGCATCCTGAGCTGTGCCAAAAGTACAACGTCCGGTGGCACTCTGAGCTGCACCACAAGTACAACATCCGGTTGCACTCTGAGCTGCACCACAAGTACAACGGTTGGTTGCACTCTGAGCTGCACCACAAGTACAAAGTATGGTTGCACTCTGAGCTGTACCACATGTACAACATCCGGTTGCACTCTGAGCTGCACCACAGGTATAACGTCTGGTTGCACTCTGAGCTGCGCCACAAGTACAGCGTATGTTTGCACTCAGATCTGTGTCACAAGTATAATGGCCGGTTGTGCTCTGAGCTGCACCACAAGTACAACGTCTCTTCCAAGTGAAGAGCTATCCTCTCTGTTGTAGGGTGAAACCCTAGGTGAAGATCTTTCACGAATTGGAGGTGGAATCCCCAAGAACAAGATGAACACAAGAGAGGAAACAAGAGGAGCACTCAAGAACAAGTCCAATCACACATCCACTAGACCAACAAACACACAAGATTCACAAGGTACATGAACAATCAAAGGGAAACAAGATACATGGTAGAGTTCATCCCAAATCCTATGAAGGAGATGAGGGCTTGATGATCCTATGATGGGGATCCTTCTCCAAGAGGAGGCCTTGGTATCCACAAGTGGATCTTCTCCCTTAGGAGGTCATGATCTCCATGAGGAGGAGGATGAGCAAAGCTCTCTCTTTGTCTATCAAATACTTTGCTATCCTCTCTAATGAGTTAGGGGAGGAGTTTATATAGGCTAGGGACGAATTGGGGGTAAAATGAGGGTACATGGGTCATTTGCCCTTAGTGCATGCAGGCACAACCGGAGGGGTCCGGGCACCCGGGGCAAAGGGGTCCGGGCACCCGGACCGGTCAGAGGCCGGCGCAAGGAGGAGGCCGGGCACCCGGGGGTTGATCACCCGGGCACCCGGGGCGACGGCAGGCTCCAGGCGAGGTGGGCCGGGCACCCGGGGCCGAACGGCCGGGCACCCGGGGCGGCTAGGCGGGCGGCTGATGAGGGGGCCAAAGGGGCCGAGCGGTCTCCAGCAGTGGGCCGGGCACCCGGGGGCCATATGGCCGGGCACCCAGGCGGCTATAGCTGGCGCCAGGTGAGGGCCGGGCACCCGGGATGCTCAGGTGCAGCTCCCAGCCGGTTAGCCGGGCACCCGGGGGCATAGGTGGTCGGGCACCCGGGGTGTCCAGTGCCTCCGCGACTTCGTGCCTCTCACGTCCTTCTTCCATCCCTTCCTTCTCCATGGTCGCTTGTCTCTTCGTCCTAGCATCTTCATGATCAACTCCTTGGTACCTAACAAGGCACAACATTTCTATTTGAGGTAGGCCCCAACTCTCATATGAATTTGAATGGAGCTCGAAGAGGAAGGAGTTCACCTCGTTCTCGATGGTGCCGGCACGTTCTCTTGTCACCGGTCCTCTCGGTGCTTGTGATGGTGATGGCGTGTCCATGTGGATGGACGAGGGATGCTCCGCATCATCTCCCCCCCCCCTTGCGAGAGATCCGTCCACGGATTATGATCTTCATCACCATGGGAAAGAGAGGGCGTCGCCGTGTAGAGGTGGACAACCGCCAAGTACTCATCATCATCAAGCTTGAAATGGGCACTCTCCAATGTCGCGCCGTCTCGTGATTCCTTCAAAAGGAACAAGTAGAACAAACACTTGGAAAAACAAATGTGGTTAGCGTTAGAGCAAAACGAAGCATTCAAGAGGTGATTCACCAAACAAGTGTCGTCATCAAGCATAGCATATGGTGTGACAAGGGAGTGTGGCATAGCATGAAAGCACATAAATTTAGCACAATCAAGGACATCATGGAAACAAGCATGTAAATGTGAGGTAGAGATGCACATGTGTGTGACAAGAGAATAAGCATCTACCTCAAGTTCATAGCAAGCATGCATTAGACTCTCAATGAACGGTCTATGGTAGGCATAAGAGTCATCCACAACACCAAGAGAAATGAAATGTCTAAACACATGGGGCAAGTGCAAGACAAGCCAAGCATAATGTGCATATGATGTGGTGAAGAAAGTGTGGCACTCAACACAATGGAAAGAGCAATTGTTCATCATGTGTGCGGCAATCAAATCAATCATGTGACAAGCAATGGGACATGACATATGCGAAGTATGCACATTGTTGCAACCGAACATGTGATAGGAGCAAGTAGTCCACGAATTTGATGCAACATGATAAAGCATAGAAATCAAGTCGTGCAAACTAGTGGAGCGAAGATGCAACACACTAGAGGAAATAATGGAAATCATGTCATGTGAGAGAATAGTGGATATAGGTAATGCACATGACACATCGCAAGCACGAGCACAAAGCAAGATCATAGTATCATCATAGGAATGGATCACGAAGGAAACATGACAAGAATAAGAAATATCTCCACCAAGCTTGCAAATACATATACAAGTAGTAGAATCAATCATCATGTGTAATGCAAAGCATGGGTCACGAATGCATGGCAAAGGCATAGGAATGAGCATATCATGCAAAGTGGACATGGGAAGATGGGCATATAATATGTAATGGATGATAACCCATAACCATGTGAGAGCCATGTAGAAGAAATGCGCGAATTCTTTGCGCGAAGAGAGCGGTGGGAAAAATTCAATCCATGGGATCCCAAGTCATCATTGCTCTCTAGAGCTCATTTTGTCAACTCATGGGATTGTGAGGTTGACAAGTATTCATGGGTACCTACACAAAAGAGACACAAACCAAAGAATGTGTGTGCGTGGTAAATGTACACATCATCCATCATGATGTGTATGTGCATGTGTGAGTTAGCACAAGATAAGCATCAGTCAAAGAAATTTGATGCATGGTATAAGAACATGTCATCCATCATGAAAGAATAGTTGTTATGTATGACACGATGGGGACACCAATTGAGAATGCAAGTATATGGGACATCAATATCATTTTTATTCATGGGAAGCATATTGTGCACACAAGTAGTGGGATCATGCAAAGTATGGAATGCATCAAAATCTCCTAATATGTATGAGGAAACTATGGGGGTCTCCTCATGAGCAATAGTGGAAACATCATATGGAGAATACGAACTACATCCAAAATAATGCATATCAGAAGCTAGGTGCTCATGGCATGGCATATAGGATAAATGATGCAAAGGAAGCATGTCAATATCATCACAAGAAAAACAAATGCCAATAACCCTGGGCTTGTCATCTATGCCATATGTGCAAATTGGGTTTATGTTGATGGCATATGCATAGTCACTACAATGAGATTGCAAATATGACATATTGATGATCTCATTCATAGCATATGACAAGTCAAGCGGATTGTCAAACATGATGTGACCGAGAGAATTATCACAAGAAATCATATGTAACATGGCATCACGACTAATAGACTCCACATGGCAATCATCAAACTCATCATAAATGGGTAAATCATCGTATGGGGAAATCACACTAGCATGAAGCATGCCAATAGGTGGATCAACATCATGCAAGCAATCAATGTCAAGAATGTCCACTAGTGGGACTAGAGCATCACCTTCACCTATGTTACCTTGTTCAATCCACTCAAGTGGTGTAGGTGAGGTGGGAAAGACCAAATGGTGGTCATCATCTTCATCTTGATGGAACCATGTGGGGGGTGCATCATATTCCACCATGGCCATCGTCTTGTCCATAGGAAGGACAAAGTCGTCGCGGATCGGCGCATCATCATATATGGGACCTAGCACCAAATGAGAAGACACAATAGAGGAAGAGGTTAAGTTGTTAGAAATCGAAATGGCCTCACATGCCTTATAAACTACCTCACTCTCTCTATGTGGTGGTGGCTCACTCACTCCCTCAAGGTAGGTGCACTCAATGTCACATATGGTGGAGTCACTCATCTCACTCAAGTGGTGGGGGTTGTGGCTCTCCGCACATGGAAATTGTGGCAACTCATCATATATGGGGCTAGTGGTGAAGTCACTCTCACTCTCAATATGGTGGCACAAGTCACTCAAGTCATCATACGTCGCCGTGGTCGAAGGGAAAATCCCATTCTCAACCAGCTTGTAGTCGTGGCCGTGGATGAAGTTCGAAGATGGCACATCATCACTCTCGTCATGGAGGAAGGCCGAAGATGGCACAATATCACTCTCCTCCATGATCGAAGGGAAAATCCCATGCTCGATCATCTTCCTCGAGGGGCTTCCGAAGATTGAAGTGTTGCCCTCACTTGTGCATGGTCGCCTTGGACTTGATGACCTCGAAGTAGGCATACTCGTGGGAGGTAGGCGAAGATGTCGTACGTCCGAAGGCGAAGATGCCTTGATAACACTTGGCGAAGATGCCAAAGTAGGCGTGGTAGGCAGAGCTTCGTCTTGGTGGTGCTTGTCTCGCGGTCTTCTCTTGTGCTCATGAAGGTTGGTCATGGCTTGATGTAGAGCTTTTTGGGACTTGTAGGTGTACGCATCGCGAGCATCTTCATCTTGATGGTGTTGTAGTGCTTGAGCTCGATGGCGTTCCGAAGATTGGCCACTTGAGCGTCGCCCCCTTAAAGATGACGAAGGGGAAGAAGACTTGTAGTTGGACAACATGTCGCGTACTTGATCCCTTTGTTCCGCCAACTTAGTGTTGATGTAGTCCCTTTTCCGTGCTTCACGTTGATGAATGTCGGTGGTGAGTCGCTCAATGCCGCACATTGCTCGTTGTAGTCCGAAGATGGGCATTTTGGTGATGTAGTTGTTCGCGTCGTCGTTGTCGTGGAAGACCGGAGATGAAATGCCTTGCCTATCCATCACAAGACTCGAGCAAATGTGAGTAGGAAATGAGATAAACAATACCAAATGACCTTTTCCCAAAGTTGAGGATGTATCCCGTTTCACTCAATGTGAGATGAAAGAATAGTGGAATTGGTACTGGACTTGTTCACTCACACCTATCAAGTAAAGCGTATGCTAGAGCTCGGTAAGGATAGTGGCACAAAAATTTGATGCAAAATGTTAGCAAGAGTCAATAATGTTGGAAAAGATTCACAAATTTGCAAGTGAAGCAAGTAGACCAATAGCAATATGTGGCACACGGATACATAAATGGGGTCGTGCAACCAAGGAATGAGCACAAAATGTGGAATCCACGGAAAACACTCGTGTTGCACAACTCAAGAGAGACGCTAGCACGATTGCTCAATAGGCGGATACGACACTTGTGCACAACCTAGAAGATGCAAAATGTATCAACTTTCTATCCCAAGTATGATATGTGTATGATGTTCCGGTGTTTCGCACATGATGATCGAAGATGATCAATATGGTAGTATGATATGCAATGTGGCGATGCTATGGCTATTGCTTACAAGCTCTTTTCTCTCTTTTTCTTTTTTGCTTAAAAGCTTATTCTTTTTTTTTTTTGATATGGCCACTATGCGAAATGCACAAACCAAGATAGCATTTTTGTATATGCGGGAACAATCTTGTGACACAAGTGATGATATAATGATACCAAGATGATACCAATATGATATGGCATATATGCAATGGGGGTACGGATCACTAATGTGCACAAGTAACGTTGCCGGCAATACTCAAAGGCTAGTCTCGATAGGCAAGTGACGCGAAATGGGCTAACGGGTTAACAATGTAATGGCAAGAATGTACAATGATGGGATACCATGATACCAAGATGATATAGAGGTTACCGTTCTTGCTTATGGTTAGGGTGTCAAAATGGCGAAGTAGTCGATGTCGAAGACGACCTCGTGGCGATGATGAGTGGCGGTGTTCTTGATGTAGATACCAAGATGATGCAGAGCCGTCCCTAAGCAGCCGAAACACCTTAGGAAACGGTAAAAACCGCAAACTCAAAATCTCCAATGGCAAATGTCAAATGGTGGTAGCGGAATGCGTTGGCGGCTCCGGAGTTGGCAATGCGGAAGTGGTGGTGGTGTGGCGGATGATATGGTGGATGGCCTATGCAAAGATGCCAAAATGCCAAAACATTTATGGAGTCAAATGGTGTTGGAACCTATCTATATGGATGGGGGATGTCAATAGCTACTCAACGAGCTAAAGAACGCAAAAATCGGACTCCGGGAGTGAAAGTTATGGCCGAAACGGTAAAGTGCACGCGGCTGAAACTGGGGGGTGCGGGTGCCCGGGGTTTGGGGGTGCGGTTCCCGGGGTGGGAAGGGGCAAACAGCCCGGGGGTGCGGGAACCCGGGGTTTGGGGTGCGGGTGCCCGGGGTGGTCAGCGGGGGGTGCACGGGGGGTCCGGGTGCCCGGGGTTTGAGGTCCGGATGCCCGGGGGTGTCGAATTTGGGCAGAAATTCATGGGAAGATGGAAGAAATTGATGGATTTCGTGGAGGGAAAGGTGGAGATGGATGAGGGAATGCTAGATCCACTCGAAACCAAGCAAATCCATGGATCAAATCCAACAGTACCTCATCAAACCAACAAATCACAAAAAAAAAATTGGGGCTATTTTTGGTGGGGAGTTTTCGAAATTGGGGAATAACACAACAAAATTGGGCTAGAGAACAAGAAGGGGGGCTCCAATTTCGTGAGAAACCATGGCTCATGATACCAAGATGTTGTAGGGTGAAACCCTAGGTGAAGATCTTTCATGAATTGGAGGGGGAATCCTCAAGAACAAGATGAACACAAGAGAGGAAATAAGAGGAACACTCAAGAACAAGTCCAATCACACATCCACTAGACCAACAAACACACAAGATTCACAGGGTACATGACCAACTAAAGGGAAACAAGATACATGGTAGAGTTCATCCCAAATCCTATGAAGGAGATGAGGGCTTGATGATCCTATGACGGGGATCCTTCTCCAAGAGGAGGCCTTGGTACCCACAAGTGGATATTCTCCCTTAGGAGGTCATGATCTCCATGAGGAGGAAGATGAGCAAAGCTCTCTCTGTGTCTATCAAATACTTTGCTATCCGCTCTAATGAGCTAGGGGAGGAGTTTATATAGGCTAGAGATGAATTGGGGATAAAATGAGATTACATGGGTTATTTGCCCTTAGTGCACGCAAGCACAACCGGAGGGGTCCGGGCACCCGGACCGGTCAGAGGACAACGCAAGGAGGAGGATGGGCACCCGGGGGTTGATCACCCGGGCACCCGGGGCGACGGCAGGCTCCAGGCGAGGTGGACCGGGCACCCGGGGCGACCAGGCGGGCGGCTGATGGGGGGGCCGGGCACCCGGGGTTGGTGGCCCGGGCACCCGGACGGGGCCGAGCGGTCTCCAGCAGCAGGCCGGGCACCCGGGCGGCTATAGCTGGCGCTAGGTGAGGGCCGGGCACCCGGGCTGCTCAGGTGCGGCTCCCAGCCAGTTGGCCGGGCACCCGGGGGCAGAGGTGGCCGGGCACCCGGGGTGTCCAGTGCCTCCGCGACTTCGTGCCTCTCGCGTCCTTCTTCCATCCCTTCCTTCTCTATTGTCGCTTGTCTCTCCGTCCTAGCATCTTCATGATCAACTCCTTGGTACCTAACAAGGCACAACATTTCTATTTGAGGTAGGCCCCAACTCTCATATGAATTTGAATGGAGCTCGAAGAGGAAGGAGTTCACCTCGTTCTCGATGGTGCCGGCACGTGCTCTTGTCACCGGTCCTCTCGGTGCTTGCGATGGTGATGGCATGTCCATGTGGATGGACGAGGGATGCTCCGCATCACTCTCACTCAGGAATTTAGTTGTGATTCTAGATCTGCCTAAGTCAAAAAATTCCGAAGGCAATAGAGACAAAGCAACTGCTTTCAAATAAAAACAGTTGAGTTTGGATAAATCCATCAAGGATTAGAATCACCAGCATAAGTACTCGGGCATCAAGCCCGAAAGAGTTCAACGATTACAAAACTACTCAGCATTTCGAGGCAAATAGGTCAAGTTATCAAGTTTTTCACTCGGCAGGAGGAAGACTTGCTAGCTCGACGAAAGTGTCCAAGTCGATGTCGTCTGCAATACGGGTGGCTGCGTCGATAAAGGTCTCCATGAAAGATTGAAATTGAAGCTCTTGGTGTTGGCCACCTGAAGAGCCTTTAGCTTCTCTTCCTTGGCGTCCTTGAAGTGAACACGAACCAGAGATAGAGCCACGTTAGCACCGCAACGAGCAGATGACTTCTTCCATGCCTGCACTCGGTCAGGGATGTCATTGAATCGAGTCATCAGTGACTCAAGATCATTCTGAAACACATCTTCTAGCCAGAGCTTCTTGTCAATCCACGACAATGCCACTTTCAGTCAGGCAAGGTAGTCCAAGACACTGGCGAGGCGGGATTCCAGTCGCAGCACGTTAATGGCAGCTTCATCCTTGACAGGAGAGTTGATGGGGTCCAGTCCTGTCTCGATCCGCCCAGTTTCCTCCTCAAATTTCTGATAGAATTCTGCACGCACAAAAAGGCAATGAATGGGCAGCAACACGGTGAAGAAGTTTTTTGGCAATCAGTCGGATAAGGGAAAGTACCTTCAAGCATAAGGAACATCTTGTTGGCAAGACAACCCCCATAAGTTTCTAGTTCGTCCCTCTTACGAGTGAGAACATCCACTTTGTTAGCCAAAGCCACCTCTTTCTTCGCCTCGTCAACATAAGTTTTCAGGTTGGCGTTCTCCTCCTCCAACTTTCCGACTGAAGCCAGCTTCTTCTCAACAAGTTCAGTCTTCTCACACGTCGTCTTCTGTGCCGCGACAAGATCAAGATCCTTCTGCTCTAGAGCCTGCTTCATTTTTTCTAAATAAATAACATTCCTCAGACGAGCCTGGAGTTGATGATCTTCACTATGCACATCTGTTTGAGTGAAATCACTCGGTTCAAAAAATGGAAAGGAAAAAATGACAGGGCGAGTAGTCAGCAAGGTGTTACCTCCCATGACAGTTGCTTCATCCTGGGCTTTCTTCAGGTTCTCCTTGGCTAACTCCAGCTCGAGATTGAGTTGGATCTGCCTCTTCTCCAAATTAGCATACTTGGTCCCAATTTCACAAGCTCTCTGCAATCAACCAAAAAACAAGTCAGTCGATAGAAACGAAGATCAGTTACTTCCGAGTGGAAAGTGTACAAGATCAAATGGCCACAACAAAAAGAGTTGTAAGACTACTGCCGAATCGCACATACAACAGCAGTCTCGGGGGGTACACCCAGTGGGTGCACTTAGCGTGCCCCCACTGGTTTGATTTCCCACTCGGCATGGTCTGCCTAGCCTGAGTGGAAGGAGTAAAAAAACATTTGTTCTAAGACCACCGTCGACTGCCAGCAGTCAACAGCGGTCTCGGGGACTACACCCAGTGGGTGCACTCAGCGTGCCCCCACTGGACTTAACACTCACTCGGCACGACCTGTCTAAGTTGAGTGAAAGAGATACATGGCCACACGACTACACCCAGTGGGTGAACAGATGCAAGGAACAGCTTGACATCTTACGAATAATAAAGCCGTAGTTTTTCAGATAGCATATCCTAACAGAGCAAAAGTCAAGCTGGAAGCCAATCGGAAATCAACTTACAATCCCACTTACTCGGACATTGGCTTGGAGGGCAAAGCTGGCGTCATAGGCGGCCTTGCTAGCGTCATTCACCACCTTTAGTCGATCCATCATTATACCTGCCTGGATCATGGCCTCCTTGGGAGCTCCTACTTGGTCCTCCAGGACGTGGTGAGTAACAAATAGAGGAGCTGTTGGATTAGATGACGTGGTCGGAGTAGTTGAAGCTTGAAGTTGAACAATCGGAGCAAGAGCCTGAGCAGTCGACGCCGAAGGCTGGTCAGTCAACAAAGGATCAGCAAAGGAGACAGTAGTCTGAATTGGATCACCAAGTTGCTGAACTACTAGCTCAGATGCTGAGTGTGGCACTTTGCTGGCGGGCACCCTCCTGCTCGAGGTCTTACTCCTCCTCCATGTATTCCTTTGAAGCACCTCATCATCATCATCATCATCATCATCAGGAAGCTGGATAACGTTTGCTCGTGCTGCCAACACTCGACAGTGAAATTTTAGTGGACCAAAAAATCAACTGATAGAGTATTGGAGTTGCTATGGAGTCATACCTGCCCGAGAAGTGGTTGCGTCTGCAGTTTCCGCGTTGCCCCGCTCCTCGTCAACGTCCATAGATGTTGCAGAAGTAGCAGTACTGAAAGTTCCAAACTTCACTCGGTCAAACAAGAAAAGAAGTTCACGATCGAAACAAAAAACAAATAGAAGAAACACTTACGCTGAAGTAACGGGAACAACCACCTTGATCCTGGGGAGGGCCTTCCAGGGCTTCGATGGAGCAACTTTGGGGTGCTTCGCGGCCTTCTCCGACGGCTCTGGAGTCGAGGTCCGAGTGCGCTTTGGAATTTTCGCACTCGGCGGAACTGCTTTCCTGCATCCTCCCACGGGATCCTGTGATTGCTTGGAACGCCATTCACAACGGGGCGGCGAGTCGACTTCCTCACTGCTACCAGAGTCCTCGCTGTCATCTTCATATTGCCAGTCGGTGCTTTTGCCGTTGATACATCCATTTTGCATCATGTTTTTATATCGATATTTATTGCATTATGGGTTGTTATTACACATTATGTCACAATACTTATGCCTTTTCTTTCTTATTTTACATGGTTTACATGAAGAGGGAGAATGCCGGCAGCTGGAATTCTGGGCTGGAAAAGTAGCAAATATTAGAGACTAATTATGTGCAACTCCAAAAGTCCTGAAACACCACAAAAGTCAGTTTTGGAATATATTAAAAATATTGGGCGAAGAAAGCACCAGAGGGGGGCCACCCACTGTCCACGAGGGTGGAGGGCGCACCCTACCCCCCTAGGCGCGCCCCTGCCTCATGGGCCACCTGGAAGCCCCATGATGCCCGTCTTCTGGTATAAGGTGTCTTTTGCCATGGAAAAACTCAGAAGGAAGCTTTCGGGACGAAGCACCGCCGTCTCGTGGCGGAACCTTGGCGGAACCAATCTAGGGCTCCGGCGGAGCTGTTCTGCCGGGGAAACATCCCTCCAGGAGGGGGAAATCGTCACCATCGATCCTCTCATCGGGAGGGGGTCAATCTCCATCAATGTCTTCACCAGCACCATCCCCTCTCAAACCCTAGTTCACCTCTTGTATCTGATCTTTGTCTCAAAACCTCAGATTGGTACCTGTGGGTTGCTAGTAGTGTTGATTACTCCTTGTAGTTGATGCTAGTTGGTTTATTCGGTGGAAGATTATATGTTAGATCCTTTATGCACATTAATACCCCTCTGATTATGAACATGAATATGATTTGTGAGTAGTTACGTTTGTTCCTGAGGACATGGGTGAAGTCTTGTTATAAGTAGTCATGTGAATTTGGTATTCGTTTGATATTTTGATGAGATGTGTGTTGTCTTTCCTCTAGTGGTGTTATGTGAACGTCGACTACATGACACTTCACCATTGTTTGGGCCTAGGGGAAGGCATTGGGAAGTAATAAGTAGATGATGGGTTGCTAGAGTGACAGAAGCTTAAACCCAAATTCAGGCGTTGCTTCGTAAGGGGCTGATTTGGATCCATATGTTTCATGCTATGGTTAGGTTTACCTTAATTCTTCTTTCGTAGTTACGGATGCTTGCGAAGGGGGTTAATCATAAGTGGGATGCTTGTCCAAGGAAGGGCATTACCCAAGCACTAGTCCACCCACATATCAAATTATCAAAGTAACGAACGAGAATCATATGAGCTTGATGAAAACTAGCTTGTTGATAATTCCCATGTGTCCTCGGGAGCGTTTTCCTTTATATAAGAGTTTGTCCAGGCTTGTCCTTTGCTAGAAAAAAGGATTGGGCCACCTTGCTACACCTTGTTTACTTTTTTTACTTGTTACGCGTTACGAATTACCTTATCACAAAACTATCTGTTACCGATAATTTCAGTGCTTGCAGAGAATACCTTACTGAAAACTGCTTGTCATTTCCTTCTGCTCCTCGTTGGGTTCGACACTCTTACTTATCGAAAGGACTATGATAGATCCCCTATACTTGTGGGTCATCAAGACTCTTTTCTGGCACCGTTGTCGGGGAGTGAAGCGCCTTTGGTAGGTGGAATTTGGAAAAGAAAAATTTATATAGTGTGCTGAAATTTACTGTCACTTGTTACTATGGAAAATAATCCTTTGAGGGGCTTATTCGGGGTATCTTCACCCCGACCAGTAGAGCAAAGAGTTTCTTCTCAACCTACTGAACCTACTGAAAATGTTTACTTTGAAATTCCTTCGGGTATGATAGAGACACTGCTAGCTAATCCTTTTACAGGAGATTGAACATTACATCCCGATATGCACCTAATCTTTGTGGATGAAGTTTGTGGATTATTTAAGCATATAGGTATGCCCGAGGATGTTATCAAGAAGAAGGTCTTCCCTTTATCTTTGAAGGGAAAGGCATTGACATGGTTTAGGCTTTGTGATGATATTGGATCATGGAACTACAACCGATTGAAACTGGAATTTCATCAGAAGTTTTACCCTATGCATCTGGTTCATCGTGATCGTAAATATATATATATATATATATATATATATATATATAATTTTTGGCCTCGCGAAGGAGAAAGTATCACTCAAGCTTGGGGGAGGCTTAAGTCAAGGTTATATTCATGCCCCAATCATGAGCTCTCAAGAAAAATTATTATTCAAAAAATTTATGCTCGGCTTTCTCTCAATAGTCGCTCCATGCTCGATACTTCTTGTACTGGTTCTTTTATGATGAAGACTATTGAATTCAAATGGGATTTATTGGAAAGAATTAAACGCAACTCTGAAGATTGGGAACTTGACGAAGGTAAGGAGTCAGGTATAACACCTAAGTTTGATTGTGTTAAATCTTTTATGGATACCGATGCTTTTCGTGAATTTAGCACTAAATATGGACTTGACTCTAAGATAGTAGCTTCTTTCTGTGAATCATTTTCTACTCATGTTGATATCCCTAAGGAGAAGTGGTTTAAATATCATCCTCCCATTGAAGTAGAAGTAGTTTAACCTATTAAAGTTGAAGAAAAGACTATCACTTATGATGTTGATCGTATTGTTCCTACCGCTTATATTGAGAAACCACCTTTCCCTGTTAGAATAAAGGATCATGCTAAAGCTTCAACTATGGTTCGTAAGAGTAATGCTAGAACACCTACACCCCCTGAGCAAATTAAAGTTGAACCTAGTATTGCTATGGTTAAAGATCTCTTGGTCGATTATGTTGATGGGCATGTTATTTACTTCTGTAATGAAGCTCCTAGAATTGCTAGACCTGATACTAAAAATAAACATAGACCTGTTGTGGGCATGCCTGTTTTTCTGTTAAAATAGGAGATCATTGCTATCATGGCTTATGTGATATGGGTGCTAGTGTGTGTGCAATACCTCATTCCTTATACGAAGAAATTATGCATGATATTGCACCTGCTGAGATAGAAGATATTGATGTTACAATTAAGCTTGCCAATAGAGAGACTATTTCACCAATTGGGATTGTTAGAGATGTTGAAGTCTTGTGTGGGGAAGTTAAATATCCTACTGATTTTCTTGTTCGGTTCCCCACAAGATGACTTTTGTCCCATTATATTTGGTAGACACTTCTTGAATACTGTTAATGCTAAGATAGACTGTGAAAAGGATATTGTTACTGTTGGTTTAGGGGACATATCTCATGATTTTAATTTTGCTAAATTTCGTAGACAACCCCATGATAGAGAATTGCCTATTAAAGATGAAATTATTGGTCTTTCTTCCATTGTCGTGCCTCCTAATGATCCTTTAGAATAATATTTGCTAGACCATGAAAATGATATGTTTATGAATGAAAGAAGGGAAATAGATGAAGTATTCTTTAAATAGGGACCTATTTTGAAACACAACTTGCCTGTTGAAATTCTAGGGGATCCTCCTCCACCCAAGGGTGATCCACGTATTTGAGCTTAAACCATTACCTGATACTCTTAAATATGCTTATCTTGATGAAAAGAAGATATATTATGTTATTATTAGTGCTAACCTTTCAGAGCAGGAAGAAGAAAAATTATTGAAAACTCTGAAGAAGCATCGTGCTGCTATTGGATATACTCTTGATGATCTTAAGGGCATTAGCCCCACACTATGCCAGCACAAAATAAAATTGGAGAAAGACGCTAAACCGGTTGTTGATCACCAACGGCGGTTAAATCCTACGATGAAAGAAGTGGTAAGAAAAGAAATATTAAAGCTTCTGGAGACAGGTATAATTTATCCTGTTGCTGATAGTCAGTGGGTAAGTCATATCCATTGTGTCCCTAAGAAGGGAGGTATTACTGTTGTTCCTAATGATAAAGATGAATTGATCCCACAAAGAATTGTTATGGGTTATAGAATGGTAATTGACTTTCGCAAATTAAATAAAGCTACTAGAAAGGATCATTGCCCTTTACCTTTTATTGATCAAATGCTAGAAAGGTTATCCAAACATGCACATTTTTGCTTTCTAGACGATTATTCTGGTTTCTCTCAAATACCTGTGTCAAAAGAGGATCAGGAAAAGACCACTTTTACTTGCCCTTTTGGTACCTTTGCTTATAGACGTATGCCTTTTGGATTATGCAATGCACCTGCTACCTTTCAAAGATGTATGACTGCTATATTCTCTGACTTTTGTGAAAAGATTCTTGAGGTTTTCATGGATGATTTCTCTGTGTATGGAACTTCTTTTGATGATTGCTTAAGCAACCTCGATCGAGTTTTGCAGAGATGTGAAGAAACTAATCTTGTCTTGAATTGGTAGAAGTGCCACTTTATGGTTAATGAAGGTATTGTCTTGGGGCATAAAATTTCTGAAAGAGGTATTGAAATTGATAAAGCTAAAGTTGATGCTATTGAAAAGATGCCGTGTCCTAAGGACATTAAAGGTACAAGAAGTTTCCTTGGTCATGCCGGTTTTTATAGGAGGTTCATTAAAGACTTCTCAAAAATTTCTAGGCCTCTGACTAATCACTTACAAAAAGATGTTCCTTTTGTCTTTGATGATGATTGTGTAGAAGCATTTGAAATACTTAAGAAAGCCTTGATTTCTGCACCCATTGTTCAAACACCTGATTGGAATTTACCCTTTGAAATTATCTGTGATGCTAGTGATTATGCTATAGGTGTTGTTCTAGGACAAAGAGTTGATAAGAAATTGAATGTTATCCAATATGCTAGTAAACTCTAGACAGTGCCCAGAGAAATTATGCTACTACCGAAAAAGAATTTTTAGCAGTTGTATTTGCTTGTGATAAGTTCAGACCTTATATTGTTGATTCTAAAGTAACTGTTCACACTGATCATGCTGCTATTATATCTCATGGAAAATAAAGATGCTATGCTACTACCGAAAAAGAATTTTTAGCAGTTGTATTTGCTTGTGATAAGTTCAGACCTTATATAGTTGATTTTAAAGTAACTGTTCACACTGATCATGCTGCTATTATATCTCATGGAAAATAAAGATGCTAAACCTAGACTTATTAGATGGGTTCTCTTGCTACAAGAATTTGATTCGCATATTATTGATAGAAAGGGAGCTGAGAACCCCGTTGCACACAACTTATCTAGGTTAGAGAATGTTCTTGATGACCCACTACCTATTGATGATAGCTTTCCTGATGAACAATTAGCTGTCATAAATGCTTCTCGTACAGCTCCATGGTATGCTTATTATGTTAATAACATTGTTGCTAAATTTAGACCACCTAGTTTCACATACCAGCAAAAGAAAAAGTTTTTCTATGATTTAAGACATTACTTCTAGGATGACCCGCACCTTTATAAAGAAGGAGTAGATGGTGTTATTAGACGTTGTGAACCTGAGCATGAACGGGAACAGATCCTACGCAAGTATCACTCTGAGGCTTATGGAGGACAGCACGCTGGAGATAGAACTTCACATAAGGTATTGCAATCCGGTTTTGATTGGCCTACTCTTTTTAAAGATGCCCGTAAGTTTGTCTTGGCTTGTGATGAATGTCAAAGAATTGGTAATATTAGTAGACGTCAAGAAATGCCTATGAACTGTTCACTCATTATTGAACCATTTGATGTTTGGGGCTTTGATTATATGGGACTGTTTCCTTCCTCTAATGGGTATACACATATTTTAGTTGCTGTGGATTACGTTACTAAGTGGGTAGAAGCTATTCCGACTAGTAGTGCTGGTCATAACACCTCTATTAAGAAGCTTAAAGAAGTTATTTTTCCGAGGTTTGGAGTCCCTAGATACTTAATGACTGATGGTGGTTCACATTTTATTCATGGTGCTTTTCGTAAAATGCTTGCTAAGTATGATGTTAATCATAGAATTGCATATCCATAACACCTTTATAAAGAAGAACTGAGTAATAGGGAGATTAAATTAATTTTGCAAAAGACTGTTAATAGATCTAGAAAGAATTGGTCCAAGAAACTTGATGATGCATTATGGGACTATATAACTGCATATAAAAATCCTATGGGTATGTCTCCGTATAAAATGGTTTATGGAAAAGCATGTCACTTACCTCTTGAACTAGAACATAAGGCATATTGGGCCATTGAAGAGCTCAATTATGATTTCAAACTTGCCAGCAAGAAGAGACTATTTGACATTAGTGATACTTCTCCGTCGTATCTACTTTTCCAAACACTTTTGCCCTTGCTTTGGACTCTAACTTGCATGATTTGAATGGAACTAACCCGGACTGACGATGTTTTCAGCAGACTTTCCATGGTGTTATTTATGTGCAGAAACAAAAGTTCTCGGAATGACCTGAAACTCCATGGAACATCTATTTGGAAATAATGAAAAATCCTTGCAAAAGAGGAAGACCTAGAGGCCCACACCCTGTCCACGAGGGTGGGGGCGCGCCCTCCCCCCTAGGGCGTGCCCCCTACCTCACGGGCCCCCTGGAGCTCCTCCGACGCCAACTCCAACTCTATATATTTGCTTTTGGGGAGAAAAAAATCAAGGAGAAGAAATCATCACGTTTTACGATACGGAGCCGCCGCCAAGCCCTAAAACCTCTCAGGAGGGCTGATCTGGAGTCCGTTCGGGGCTCCGGAGAGGGGGATTCGTCGCCGTCGTCATCATCAACCATCCTCCATCACCACTTTCATGATGCTCACAGCCGTGCGTGAGTAATTCCAACGTAGGCTTGCTGGACGGTGATGGGTTGGATGACATCTATCATGTAATCGAGTTAGTTTTGTTAGGGTTTGATCCCTAGTATCCACTATGTTCTGAGATTGGTGTTGCTACGACTTTGCTATGCTTAATGCTTGTCACTAGGGCCCGAGTGCCATGATTTCAGATCTGAACCTATTATGTTTTCATGAATATATGCATGTTCTTGATCCTATCTTGCAAGTCTATAGTCACCTACTATGTGTTGTGATCCGGCAACCCCGAAGTGACAATAATCGGGACCACTCCCGGTGATGACCATAGTTTGAGGAGTTCATGTAGTCACTATGTGCTAATGCTTTGTTCCGGTTCTCTATTAAAAAGAGGCCTTAATATCCCTTAGCTTCCATTAGGACCCCGCTGCCATGGGAGGGTAGGACAAAAGATGTCATGCAAGTTCTTTTCCATAAGCACGTATGACTATATTTGGAATACATGCCTACATTACATTGATGAATTGGAGCTAGTTCTGTGTCACCCTATGTTATGGTTGTTACATGATGAACCGCATCCGGCATAATTCTCCATCACCGATCCAATGCCTACAAGCTTTTCCTATATTGGTTCTCGCTTATTTACTTTTCTGTTGCTACTGTTACAATCACTATAAAACACCAAAAATATTACTTTTGCTTCCGTTACTTTTGTTACCGTTACCACTTCTATCATATTACTTTGCTACTAATTACTTTGCTGCAGATATTAAGTTATCCAGGAGTGGTTGAATTGACAACTCAACTGCTAAAACTTGAGAATATTCTTTGGCTCCCCTTGTGTCGAATCAATAAATTTGGGTTGAATACTCTACCCTCAAAAACTGTTGCGATCTCCTATACTTGTGGGTTATCAAGACTATTTTCTGGCGCCGTTGCTGGGGAGCATAGCTCTATTCTTTGAGTCACTTGGGATTTATATCTGCTGGTCACTATGAAGAACTTGAAAGACGCTAAGACAACAATTTATCCCTCAACTACGAGGGGAGGTAAGGAACTGCCATCTAGCTCTGCACTTGATTCACCTTCTATTTTGAGTAAGCTTGCGACACCTAAACCTGCTTCTGCTATTCGTTCTGATATGTCGCATGTTATTGATGATGCCACTTCTGCTATGCATGATACTTATGACGAAACTACTACTATGCTTGACACTACTGTGCCACTTGGGGAATTTCTTGATGAACAAATTGCTAGGGCTAGACAAAAAGAAATTATTGAAACTGATTGTATTGATGAATGTGATGATGAAGACTTGCCTGTTATTCCTGAGGGTTATGTTTTTGATAAAGAAGCTTCTTTAGCTATTTTAGCTTGCAAAGATAGATATGAACTCAAGAGGTTATTAGTTAAATGGAATAAGCAATCTCTTAATGATAGAATGAGACCTGACCCTGCTTTTGCAACTTCACATATCTGTGTTACCGATAAGGATTATGAATTCTCTGTTGATCCTGGTATAATTACTTTGGTTGAATCTGATCCCTTTTATGGCTATGAATCTGAAACTGTTGTGGCACATCTTACTAAATTAAATGATATAGCCACCCTGCTCACTAATGATGAGAGATCTTGCTACTTTTATATCCTTAAAATATTTCTGTTCTCATAAGGGTGATGCTAAGATATGGTTTAATTCTCTTGATCCTGGTTGTGTGCACTGTCCCCAGGATATGATTTACTACTTCTCTGCTAAATATTTCCCAGCTCATAAGAAACAAGCTGCTTTAAGGGAAATATACAATTTTGTGCAAATTAAAAAATAGAGTCTCCCACAAGCTTGGGGAGGCTTCTCAAGTTACTTAATGCTTTGCCAGATCATCCTCTTAAGAAAAATGAAATACTTGATATCTTTTATAATGGACTAACCGATGCTTCCAGAGATTACCTGGATAGTTGTGCTGGTTCTGTTTTTAGGGAAAGAACACCGGATGAACCTGAAATTCTATTGAATAATATGTTGACAAATGAAAATAATTGGACACTTCCTGAGTCAGTTCCTGAGCCTATTCCTAAACCAACTCCGAAGAAAAGAGGTGTTCTATTTCTCAGTCGTGAAGATATGCAAGAGGCAAAGAAATCTATGAAAGAAAAAGGTATTAAAGTTGAAGATGTTAAGAATTTACCTCCTATTGAAGAAATACATGGTCTTAAGCTACCGCCTGTTGAAGAAACATATGATCTTAATCCATTACCTATTGAAGAAACTCATGGTCTTGATAACCCGACACACGTAGTAAAGGTAAATTCTCTCTATAGATTTGATGAAGGTGATATTCCTCACTATAAGTCTGCTAGAGAATGCTTAGAAGGGTTTGATAATTTTATTGTCAAACAAGAAAACTTCAATGCTTATTTTGGTAGACAATTGAAATACAATTCCGATATGCTTAAACACTTGGGTGATTATATGGCTAATGTTATAGGTGAAGTTAAACTCGTTAGCAAACATGCTTCTATGGTTACCACTCAAGTAGAACAAGTACTTAAGGCTCAAAATGATTGCTCAATGAAATGAATAGTAAGAAAAATGATTATGCTGTTAGAGTGGCTACTAGAACTGGTAGAATGACTCAGGAACCTTTCTATCCTGAAGGCCACCCTAAGAGAATTGAACAAGATTCTCAGAGAAATAATATTGATGCACCTAGTCCTTCTAAAAAGAAGAGAAAGAAAAATGATAGGACTTTGCATGCTTCTAGTGAACCTATTGCTGAACTACCTGAGAATCCAAATGATATCTCTATTTTTGATGCTGAAACACAAACTGGTAATGAATATGAACCTAATGAAAATGTTAATGATGTTGTTCATGACGATGCTCAACCTAGTAATGATAATGATGTAGAAATTGAACCTGCTGTTGATCTTGATAACCCACAATCAAAGAATCAGCGTTATGATAAGAGAGACTTTGTTGCTAGGGAACATGGTAAATAAAGAGAACGATGGGTTCAGAAACCCATGCCTTTTCCTCCCAAACCATCCAAGAAAAAGGATGATGAGGATTTTGAGCACTTTGCTGAAATGATTAGACCTATCTTCTTATGTATGCGATTAACTGATATGCTCAAAATGAATCTTTATGCTAAGTATATGAAAGATATTGTTAATAATAAAAGAAAGATACCGGAAGCTGAGATTTCCACCATGCTTGCTAACTACATTTTAAGGGTGGAATACCAAAGAAACTTGGAGACCGAGGAGTACCCACTATACCATGCTCCATTAAAAGAAACTATGTTAAAACTGCTTTATGTGATCTTGGAGCCGGTGTTAGTGTTATGCCTCTCTCTTTATATCGTAGACTTGATTTGAATAAGTTGACACCTACTGAAATATCTTTGCAAATGGCTGATATATCAACTGTTATACCTGTCGGTATTTGTGAGGATGTGCCTGTTGTGGTTCCAAATGTTACTATTTTAACGGACTTTGTTATTCTTGATATTCCCGAGGATGATAGTATGTCTATTATTCTTGGAAGACCTTTTCTGGATACTGCAGGAGCTGTTATTCATTGCAACAAAGGCAATGTCACTTTTCATGTTAATGGTAATGAGCATACGGTACACTTTCCGAGGAAACAACCTCAAGTTCATAGTATCAACTCTATTGGAAAAATTCCATCGATTATATTTGGAGGTTTTGAATTTCCTCTTCCTACTGTCAAGAAAAAATATGATATTCTTATTATTGGGGATGTGCATATCCCCGTGAGGTAACATAGTGTTATTCGAAATTTCTCCGGTTCCATGTTATTCGGAAAGAGTTTATTAACAAGACTTGATCAACCTTGTTAGTGGATTCCTTTTGATGAGCATGAGATGGATGAAACTAGAAGGTACAACCTTCTGTACCCTCTCTCTACTTTCTATTATTTTGTTGAAATAAAGTAAAAATAGTTTTTTTTTCTTTCAGTTTTCTGATTTATTTGTGCAATATAAAAATACCCTGAAAATAAAAGTTCTCCAAATGCCCTGAAAATGGAATATGATTTTTTCTAGAATATTTGAGAATTTCTGGCATTGAGAACACAGCAGGAGGGGCAAGCACCTGACCACGAGGGTGGAGGGCGCGCCCTACCCCTAGGGCGCCCCCTGCCTCGTGGGCCCACGGTGGCCCTCCTCCACTTATTCCTTGTAACATCCCAAAATTCTAAATTTTGGAATGTTATATTAAATAGATAGATTTGATTGATTATTTGATTGATGGAGTGAAATTCGAAACTTTTTGAAAGTTAAATGAGAGGGAATAAAAGGACTTTCCCAAACTTTCATCTTGCTTTTATGATCTCCGTGAATTCAAATTCTTTTCATCACTAAACCCTGGAGAGAAGATGACATGACTTCTTCCATTTATTCAAATGACAAGGGGTGTTGAAAATATTTGAATTTCATTTGAAAATATTTCCAATTCTGAAACTTTATGCAACTCAATGATTTTCATGAGAGAAGATAAAATGACTTCTTCAAATAATATGAAATATGAGTTGGGAGTTTCAAAGAAACTCAAATTTAAATCCATTTGAAATTATTTTTCAATTTGGATTATTTGAGTTTATTCCAATTATTTTTCTCCAAAAATAAAATATATGGAAATTAGGGTAACATGATTCCCTACAACAAAAAATTGGAGATAAATAAATTTGAAGTCATTTTGGTATTTTTAAAATGATTCTTATTAGATTTTATTAGACCAGTAGCCCTTTTCGAATTATCTGGATTTGTGTGGATTTCATTTTGCATTATAAAAATGTTCACGTCGTAGAAAATCTTTTTCTGAAAATTTTGATATATTATATGCCTATGTAAAATTTATTTTGCCTTTATTTTATTTTATTTTGTTTTTTTCTAGAAAATGTTTTATAAAAAAAAACCTCCCCGCCGACTGGGCCGGCCCAGCTCCCAGGCCAGGCCGCAGGCCCAGCCCACCTCCGCGCCCGTCCCCGAGCTCCCGCGGACTCCGCCCGCCGCACGACTCCGCCGCCGCTCGTCGTGGTCGCCCCGGCCTCCTCCCGCCCCCTCGCCCACGCCACGGAGCCGCCCCGCCCCCATATAAGCACCGCCCCGGGCCCCTCTCTCTCTCTCCTCGCCGCCCCGCGCTGCATCTCGCCGCCCCGCTGCATCTCGCCGCCCCGCCGTATCTCGTCGCCTGCGTCACCGCCGCATCTCGCCGCCGCACTCCGCCAGCACCGCGCGCCGCGCCGCTCGCCGCCACCCGCACCGCCTGCCGTCGCCGGAGCTGCCTCACTCGCCGGAGCCACCGCCCCGCCTCGTCGTTAACCGCGCCGCCGCCGGTTTATTTCGTCGAGCCGGTAAAAGCCGCCTCTTTTCTTTTGCTTTAAAAAAAACCAAACCCTAGATCGGTTTTCTATAGAAAACCTAGATCTGTTTTTTTGTTTGTTTAGTTATGTAGTGAACATTTACTGTTTAACCCTTCACAGCGAATGAATTTGTTCGTTAGCATCCGGTAACGAACATTCGATATTTAGTATTTTCTTTTTCTTTTAAATTTCGGCCAGGGACCCGTTTGTAATGAGTTTCTTCACAGTTTAGTCCCTGATTTTCAATCGATCACATCTTTTTACTCGTTTATCCAAATCCAACGAAACCAACGCCCACATCTTCGTTATGATCCCCTCTATCCAGTAAAAATAATTAAACATGTTTTGAAAAGTTTAAAATTTGAATTAGATCAGATTTGAATTTGAACTTCGTTTGATCATAACTTGAGTTTCGTAACTCCGTTTTAGTCGATTCTTTTTGCTATTCGAAGCTCTTGACCTAAACTTTCTGATAAGGCAAAATTCATATAATTTTGGTACTGTTAGAAATTGTTTTATGTTGCAAGAGTTATTTGCTTGGTTTTGATGTTTTCCGAATCGTCTTCTTCGATCTTTCTGATCTTTTGAGTGATTGCTTATGTGTGGTTACTATTGATTGCTTACGATAGATTGACCGGAGTGTGACGAGTAGAACTATCAAGAGTTTTGAGTGCGCATCATCTTCATCAACATTCCAGGCAAGTTCACACTTTGATCATATCCCTTTTCATACCCAGTTTTTATTGCATTAGATCAATCCTCAAACATTGCATGATTAAGATCTAATTAAATTGTGGAATGGGAAGTAGTTGAGGTAGTACCTATGACCTGTTTATTATCAAACCCTTGGGAGTTACTATTACGTTATGCTTATACCGCTATGCTATGCTCGTAGACGTGGATTGGGTTTGAGAGTATCCATGACAGATGTGAGATTGTTAATTAATGTTTACTTAAGGTGGCAACTTAAATACACATCTAGGTGGATTGAGGCACCTGGGTATTCCAGGACTTGCCTGTCTAGGCACCTGGGTATTCCAGGACTTGCCTGTCTAGGCACCTGGGTATTCCAGGAATTGCCTGTTTTTCTTTTGGACCGCCACCCAGGCTCAAAGGGATCATGAGATTATTCATACTAGAAACTTCAGTGTGCAGCCACAAGCCATTATGGGCTCTGGCATAGTTGACTAAATCGTGCGAACTCTTACAGTGGTAGACTAGCAGATGTAGGGGATGTAGGTTGGTACGGTCTATCACAATGTAAGGTGCTAGCGCTTCTGAAAGACTATGTCTCGGTCATCCGTTTCTCAAACACCATGAAGTGCGAGAAAACCAACGGAGGAGATCGAGTCTTGTGGGGAAAAGTGCGCAAACCTCTGCAGAGTGTACAAACTAATCATGATTAGCCGTGTCCCCGGTTATGGACATCTTGAGTATCTAGTACTTGGATTTTCCTATTGATCTCATCACGTTACTTAAATAATTTGTTGGGTTTTTAATTGATACTTAATTGGGATTGAGAATGCTGTCAACCATTCTCAATGTTTAACAACCACCATGATAGTTAAATAAAATTTATTCCTTTGTAGTAGGGAAAAAATGGCTTTTCGCAAAAACCATATAACCATAGAGCTTTTCCACCAGCCATATATGCATGTAGTGATAGCCATTGTTCATCATTTTCTCTATGGTGTGAATTTGCTAGTACATTCAATGTACTGACCCGTTTCGGGCTGCAACGTCTCATGTTGCAGGTTTCTTACGACGAGTAAGTGATACGTTAGGGTTACGATTTCTACACTCAACTTTGCCGTTGGTGTTGATGGGAATCCACAACCTTGTTGCTTCCGCTATATGGATTGAGGTAATAGTATTTACGTTACTTTATACATGTGATTTACCTCTGTTATAAATCCTTCGAGTACTGTGTGTGTCAGCATACCGATCCAGGGATGACACTTAAGCACAGAGACTTGATCCATTCGGGTCGGGTCGCTACAAGATGGTATCAGAGCACATGTTGACTGTAGGACGTGACCCTAGAAACTGGCAAGCCCATAGGAAAGATTTTTCTCTACAACTTTCTTTTCAAAAGGATCTTTTACCTCTCTTCTCTTCTGAGTTTATTCAAAATATCCCCTTTTAGTGAGACCATACCCCTTTTCCCTTTGACCACTCGAAGATTCGACTGATGAGACCACTTCAAGAAGTACAAGATATCCGATAACTAAGACCATTCAAAATAAAGGAGATTTTACCATGCATCTGAATAAGGGAAACTACAACAGTTGAAGACTCCGAAGACTAGGAGAATTTTAAGTCTCTGAAGAATCCCCAGGTTTTTTTATGACCTAGGAAGGCTACCCTTATGGAACTTGGCAGACTATGGAAGTTGTCAGTACCCGAGATCAAGGTGTGTTGGAGAAAGACCGGAACATGGAGCTATAGAACTTCAAAGTTTTTGCCAAGGAAAACCCTACGATAGGAGATATCAACTATGGAGAGATAGCTCATGGAAATGACAAGAGCAGAAACATGGGTATTCATGATGTTATCGCCCACTTATGCTATTGCTGCCGTGGATCTGGAGTGTTACATCAAGAAGTTAAGGTGGAGCTACAAGAAGCCTTATTTTGACAAGGAGCATTTCGTGAAGAACTTAGGACCCAGAAGTTTGGAATGCAACTCCAGAGTATTCAAGGACGCCACAAGAGAGACTTCGCGTTAATAGAGTTGATTTGGCAAAAGAACTGGAGAAAGACAAGCATGATCAGAAGAAGCCATTGGAGGCATGAACAAGACTTGAAGAGTTTGACGACCTTGAAGATTTATTGACCTTTAGAAGACCAAACCCCTATTATATACCTACGTTAGATGCGACGTTTGTGAGCTGTCATTTGTTTGATGTTTTCCCGACAGCCACAATAAAAATCTGTCTTTTCAAAACTTTTTGTTTGTATTGTGTGTATCTCTCTCGACCTCTCTTATCCCACCCCAAACCCATGGACCCAATAGAGGATGAATGGAGATGAGCTTGTATTTTCCAGACCGATGAGTCAATTGGAGACAGAACGATGGATTCAGAACATGGAGGATCATATGGAGAACAACCCTATAGTCGGAAAGGATATGGCCCAGCATGCTCTTCAATGCTTTGAAAGAGGTGCTGCTACTTGGTGGAGGATGTAACAAACCATCAATGGATGGCAAAGAGTAACCACTTGGGAAGAATTTAAGTTGACTTTGCTAATGTCTCGGTTTGTGTCCCAGAAAATGAAACCTTCTGGAAAGGATATGAAGAAACCCTGTGCATGCAAGCTTTGTGGAGAAATAGGACACAACCATAAAGAACACAAGGATGAATGCCCTAATTGTGAAGGAAGTCACCCAGCTGAAGAATGCCCAACTAGGCAGATCACTTGTTTCTTGTGTGAAGGGACTACCCACTACCCTGCTCAGTGTCACATTTACCCCTTGGTACAAAGAACCATCCAGCAGAAGAAAGAAGCAATGAAAGCAGCCCTTATGGAAAGTTTAGAAGAACCTATGATGAAGGAAGAGATGGTGGACACACCCAAATAGGAACAAATTTAACCCCGCACCAAGTCTTGCTATTCATGTGGAGAAGAAGGACACATCTCCCAGAATTGTATGAATGGGGATCTAGTAGAATTCCCGACTGAGGAAGTAGAGTATGACCCACAGGAAATAAAAGCCCTGATTGGAACGGAAAAGTCTAGAAAGAGAACTAGATTGGATTCCAGGAAGGATCTGAGTCATATCACCTGTTATATGTGCAAGGAGACAGGGCACTACCTCGGCAATTGCCCAAAAAGGAAGCCAAGGACCCAAGTAGGCTATATAATCACAAGGAAACCTCGAAACTTGCCAGAAGTAATATGTTTCCATTGTAATGAAGCAGGGCACTTTGCCAGAGATTGTCCGAAGGAGAAGGAGACTTGTGATACATAGTTGAGTTTGTAACAGAAGAAATATAGTAGTAGTAGTGAGAACATTTTCCTTTATATTGAGGTATTGAGTTGAGGCATGTAATGGAAAACAGGAGATTGTAATAATAAAGTTAGCAGTGTTGGTACTGATTTGGATTTTATGAGTTACCCTATGAGGAAAGAGGTTGACCATTTTAAGGGTGGTAGTACCCTGTAAGAACCGTTGACCCTGGAAACGATAAGGATACTCCCCTGAGTGGATTTCGGACAAAATGAATACGAGTTTTTTTCTCGATATGTGTGATACCCCAAGAGTGTGCGGGATGAAGTTGGAGACCGTCAGTTGTTTGGACCAAATGTGATCAAGGAGTCAAAAGAGAATGTTAAGTTGATTTGAGATAGACTGAAGGTAGCTCAGTCCAGGTAGAAGAGTTATGCAGACTCAAAAACGCAAGGAGGTAGTCTATGAAATTGGAGATAGAGCATGTCTTCGTGTGTCCCCTTTGCGAGGAATTAAACGATTTGAGGTTAAGGGAAATTTAGCCCTGATATTTGTAGGACCATACGGAGTTTTGGAGCGTATGGGAGAAGTGGCCTACAAATTGGAATTACCCGAAGGACTGTCAGGAGTTCATGATGTGTTTCACGTTTCTCCGTTGAAGAAGTGCCATGCAGAGATGGCTGACATTCCCCTGTAAGGATGCCTAACCCTGGAAAGGATAATGATGTTCCACGAAGTGAAGTATGGACTTCACAAGTATAAGTTTTTTTCTCGGTATGTGGGATATCCCACGAGGATGAAGAGATGAATTACTATTGGATATAAAGGAGGTAGAATGTTGGTAATACGGAGCGATTGTAACTCCGCGATGAGTTTGAGTAATCACGTCTTGGTTGGTGCCAATAGAAGGAAGAGAGACAGTACAATTGGATGGATTTAAGTATGCCATGAAGTTGGATGTTGGATTAAGGATCAGTTGCCCGATGATAAGTTCAAGGACTACAAGTGATGAGATGGGCCATAACCCACAGGCCCCAGGACCTGCCAAGAAGCAAGCACATTCTTGCTGAAGGAAAAACCCTGGAAGAAGTTACGATTTTATCGATAGACGATCTTATAGGAGTAACGCAAACCTGAGAGTTGTGAAGGAACGATAGATGTTTGTTTGGCTTGCAGAATCAATGGATTTATCCGGACTTGGTTCGTCGATAAGAGAAATTCTGCAATGCTTGAGAGGATGACCGAGTGTTAGAATGCGAGATTCGCTAAACCTTATACAAGGTAATGATTTGGGTGCGGGATGGATTGATCACCATACCGACTTACTCTTATTATTCGCCTTGCTATGTGGGATGGTAAATCTTAGTGACTTACCTATAGTAGAGAGACGACAATATTAAACCTTGTTTGAACCTTAGATTGGTATAGCAATTTTCCCCTTGTACAAGGCACCTGCTGCCAACCGTAGGTTATACGATGAGGATCAACCAGACCCATTTCCTGCAGGAGAAACCATAAATTGTTGACCACCATGAGATATCGATAGTTGTTTAGTTTTGGCGCCTGACCCACCAGTTAAGAAGACCCAATCCCGGAATAACCTTATCAAGATGAAAGGACAGAAGAATTGCGGTAAAGGTTATGCCACTATCGGAAGAGCCCAGAGAAAGGAATTATACTGAAGATCTGAGAAGACCGGCTCCGTCAAGAATAAGGATGGAGTATATGAGTTTTGATGGGACCGTAACAATGTTTCTAAGGGTGGTAGCACCCCAGACCCCTTGTGACGATCGATGAACTTGAGAAGACCCTAACCCTAACCCATTTCTTTCTAGCCTCTCCGAATCTCGAGGACGAGATTCATTTTAAGGGTGGTAGGTTTGTAACATCCCAAAATTCTAAATTTTGGAATGTTATATTAAATAGATAGATTTCATTGATTGTTTGATTGATGGAGTGAAATTCGAAACTTTTTGAAAGTTAAATGAGAGGAAATAAAAGGACTTTCCCAAACTTTCATCTTGCTTTTATGATCTCTGTGAATTCAAATTCTTTTCATCGCTAAACCCTGGAGAGAAGATAACATGACTTCTTCCATTTATTCAAATGACAAGGGGTGTTGAAAATATTTGAATTTCATTTGAAAATATTTCCAATTCTGAAACTTTATGCAACTCAATGATTTTCATGAGAGAAGATAAAATGACTTCTTCAAATAATATGAAATATGAGTTGGGAGTTTCAAAGAAACTCAAATTTAAATCCATTTGAAATTATTTTTCAATTTGGGTTATTTGAGTTTTATTCAAATTATTTTTCTCCAAAAATAAAATATATGGAAATTAGGGTAACATGATTCCCTACAACAAAAAATTGGAGATAAATAAATTTGAAGTCATTTTGGTATTTTTAAAATGATTCTTATTGGATTTTATTAGACCAGTAGCACTTTTTGAATTATCTGGATTTGTGTGGATTTTATTTGGCATTATAAAAATGTTCACGTCATAGAAAATATTTTTCTGAAAATTTTGATATATTATATGCCTATGTAAAGTTTTATTTTTCCTTTATTTTATTTTATTTTGTTGTTTTTTTCTGGAAAATGTTTTATTAAAAAAAACCTCCCCGCCGACTGGGCCGGCCCAGCTCCCAGGCCAGACCGCAGGCCCAGCCCACCTCCGCGCCCGTCCCCGAGCTCCCGCGGACTCCGCCCACCGCACGACTCCGCCGCCGCTCGCCGTGGTCGCCCTGGCCTCCTCCTGCCCCCTCGCCCACGCCACGGAGCCGCCCCGCCCCCATATAAGTGCCGCCCCGGGCCCCTCTCTCTCTCCTCGCCGCCCCGCGCCGCGTCTCGCCGCCCCGCCACATCTCGCCGCCCCGCCGTATCTCACCGCCTGCGCCACCGCCGCATCTCGCCGCCCGCGCCGCCGCACTCCGCCCGCGCCGCCGCACTCCGCCAGCACCGCGCGCCGCGCCGCTCGCCGCCACCCGCACCGCCTGCCGTCGCCGGAGCTGCCTCACTCGCCGGAGCCACCGCCCTGCCGCGTCGTTAACCGTGCCGCCGCCGGTTTATTTCGCCGAGCCGGTAAAAGCCGCCGCTTTTTTTTAAACCAAACCCTAGATCGGTTTTCTATAGAAAACCTAGATCTGTTTTTTTGTTTGTTTAGTTATGTACTGAACGTTTACTGTTTAACCCTTCGCAGCGAACGAATTTGTTCGTTAGCATTCGGTAACGAACATTCGTTATTTAGTCTTGTGACGCCCGGATAATCATGCTACAGTAATCCCACGCTAATAATGACACGTCACCTCAATTATAGTTGCTAATCTCGAGTTAGTTCGAAACCGATTCAAATTCAAATTCAAAATCAGGCAAACGATAAAAGTTTTCAAATATCAAAATTAAAATGCTCGGAGTGAACCCCTAATATTGCATAGATAATTATGATGGAAAAACCACACATTTATAAAATGATTAAATATTATGAGATGAATAAAACAGTAGCAAAAACGATTAATTAAATACCTTTTATAATTAATAAAATATCAAACTAAGTTATTTGGGGTCTAGACTTTTTGTGACTATGGACTAAGTTGAAATACTGAATTAGATACTAAGTGTATATTTTACTAAATTAAAATGGAACTAAAATAAAGAAAGAAAGAAGTAATGAAAAAAACAGAAAACAAACTAACAAAAAAAAAGAGAGAGAAAGGCCGCCCCCACTGGGCTTCGACCCAGCAGGCCGGCCCGTTCGGCCACACCCCTCGCTCCCCATAACCCCCCACCGACGAGAAACCCTAGCCACTAACCCCCCCCACGCTCTCCCACTCCCCCCCCCACGATCTCTTCCCTCCCCCGTCCCGATCTGGATCGGGGCCTATGGCCCCATCGCCGCCGCCCGTCGCCCCGCACCACGCCGGCGCCCCTCGTCGGTTCCGTCCCCCCTCACCTCACCTTCCGACGGACCTCCCCACCGGCCTGCCACCTCGACACCGCACCTCGTCGCCCGACGCCGCCGGATCCCCTCCGCCTCGACCTCGACGTCTTCCTCCTCGACTCGCCGGAACGCTCCACCATCGCCGGAGCCCTTACCCGCCGGACTGCATCCCCTGCGTCGCGTCGTCTCCGCCCTCCTCCTCGCCCACCGCTCCCTAGACCCCACGGATCCGCGGTGAGGCCCCCGGCCTCCTCTCCCCCTGTCCTCGCACACGCGCGCCCCGCCGATTCGCCTTGGCCGCCCCCTGCCGCCGCTCTCCTTCCGCCGTGCAGCCCAGCTGCTGCTGCTGCTCCGCTGCGGAGGCCGCTCACCGCGCGTCCTCGCCGTTCGGGTCCCGCATCACCGTGCTGCCCTGCACCGGCCCTGTCGCGCCTGGCCTTGGCCTCCTCCTGGCCTCCCCTGCTCCGGCGCCCAGCTGGTTACGCCCGCCCCTGGGCGTGCGCCCGCTCGGACTCGCCCGTTCGGGTGCCCACGCACGGCACCCGCAAACCCCGCACCCGCTAGCCCCCTGGGGCCAATGGCAGGCAGGCCCCACCCCCTGGAACTTTAAAAAAATAATAAATAACTAAATAAAGAGAACAAAAATAATAGTAAAAATAATAATTAATTGATTAAGATAATTAATTAACTTAGTTAATCCTGTTAGTTAATCTAATTAACACTGTTAGTTAGCCTTAATTATTTGATTAGGTAAACACTCAATGACAGTTGGGCCCCACTGCCTTGTTTGACCGGTCAGCGGACAACGCTGACCGCTGACGTCATGATGACGCAATAAACGCTTTCGTTATTCCTATCCTGATGCATAGCCTGTCTTTCACACTGCTGTTGATACCTTTACCTGCAATCCTACTGCTTAGTATAGAATGCTAGTGTTCCATCAGTGGCCCTACACTCTTGTCCGTCTGCCATGCTATACTACTGGGCCGTGATCACTTCGGGAAGTGATCGTGGACATATACTATATATTTTACACTATTACATTACCTGTGATACTGTTCGGAGATGGGGGCTGAAGGGGCAGGTGGCTCCATCCCGGTAGAGGTGGGCCTGGGTTCCCGACGGCCCCCGACTGTTACTTTGTGGCGGAGCGACAGGGCAGGTTCGGACCACCTAGGAGAGAGGTAGGCCTGGCCCTAGTCGGGGTTCGCGATACTTAACACGCTTAACGAGATCTGGGTATTTGATCTGGGTCTGGCCATTTGGTCTGTACGCACTAACCAACTACGCGGGAAAGATATGGGCACTCGGCGTCGTGGTATCAGCCGAAGCACTTCTTGACGTCAGCGACTGAGTGGCGCGCGCCGCATTGGATCGTAAGCTCGCACTTGTATTAAGGGGGCTAGATCTGCTTCCGGCCGCGTACGCAACGTGCAGGTGTGCTCAGGGCGATGGGCCCAGACCCCTGCGCGCATAGGTTTAGACCGGCGTGCTGACCGCTCTGTTGTGCCTAGGTGGGGCTGCGACGTGTTGATCTTCCGAGGCCGGGCATGACCCAGGAAAGTGTGTCCGGCCAAATGGGATCAAGTGTGTTGGGCTATGTGGTGCACCCCTGCAGGGAAGTTTATCTATTCAAATAGCCGTGTCCCTCGGTAAAAGGATGACCCGGAGTTGTACCTTGACCTTATGACAACTAGAACCGGATACTTAATAAAACACACCCTTCCAAGTGCCGGATACAACCCGGTGATCGCTCTCTAACAGGGCATCGAGGAGGGGATCGCCGGGTAGGATTATGCTATGCGATGCTACTTGGAGGACTTCAGTCTACTCTCTTCTATATGCTGCAAGACGGAGGCGACCAGAAGCGTAGTCTTCGATAAGACTAGTTATCCCCCTCTTATTCTGGCATTCTGCAGTTCAGTCCACTGATATGGCCCTTTACACATATATCCATGCATATGTAGTGTAGCTCCTTACTTGCGAGTACTTTGGATGAGTACTCACGGTTGCTTTCTCCCCCTTTTTCCCCCTTTCCTTTCTTCTGTTTGTCGCAACCAGATGTTGGAGCATAGGATCCAGACGCCACCGTCGACGACGACTCCTACTACACTGGAGGTGCCTACTACTACGTGCAGCCCGCTGACGACGACCAAGAGTAGTTAGGAGGATCCCAGGCAGGAGGCCTGCGCCTCGTTCGATCTGTATCCCAGTTTGTGCTAGCCTTCTTAAGGCAAACCTTGTTTAACTTATGTCTGTACTCAGATATTGTTGCTTCCGCTGACTCGTCTATGATCGAGCACTTGTATTCGAGCCCTCGAGGCCCCTGGCTTGTATTATGATGCTTGTATGATTTCTTTTATTTGTAGAGTTGTGTTGTGATATCTTCCCGTGAGTCCCTGATCTTGATCGTACACATTTGCGTGCATGATTAGTGTATGATTGAATCGGGGGCGTCAGAAGTTGGTATCAGAGCCGACTGCCTGTAGGAATCCCCCTTTCCATCTCCTTGGCCGAAATTGAGTCTAGTCGATAAAAACTGTTTTACTAACATGGCTGTGCAGCCCATGGGCCCACGTCGCCATTGGGTGGTATTAAGATCTTTTATTCCTCGACCTTTAATCTGGAACTCTAAACTCTCTTCTATTCGGGTTAAATGATTTTGCTAAAATCTAACTCTAGGTTCTCGTAACTACTTCCATCGGGAGAGCCCCTTACTCCAGATGATTACTTGGTCCACCGAAGGATTTTGAAGATACTCTCCGATGTTCTCTCGAGACTTTGAGCCTGTTGCTTTTGCAATTCCCTACCACCGAAATATCCCTATGGATAAATACATACACTTGCCGTTCTCACTTTTATTCCCAGTTGCTCTTGTTATTACAAGATACACCGAAAATTCTCTCTATTGTTCTGAGAATACTTTGTGGCTACTGCCTTGCAGTTCTTTGCCACCTTAATATCCCTACGGATAATTTCTCGCACTCATCGAGTATCAGCTCATCCCCAGTTGATTCTGGTATTTCACATAAGCTTTTGAAATACCATTCGATCTTTCAAAGATCCTCAACAACCTATTGCTCTTGAAATTCTTGGTTGCTTGCATTGGGATTAAATCCCATAAGTCTGGTAATCTTATTGGCATCCTTTGCCATTATCATTTTTAGTCTGTTGATCCAATATGATGTGAATGCTCTCAATCCTCAGTCATATCCTAGAATTCATCCTTCCGGCTCAGACGTCATTTCAAACGTGAGCTGGTTCTCGCCAATCAAATTGTCATCGATTGTGCCCCTAAGTATATTGAACTTATCCATCCTTGATCAGAGCGTCTGCTTCTGATCCTTCGCTTTGTAAATCACAATTCCTTTGCATTTGAGCTCTGGATTAGTCAGTTGTTTCTATAATCTGATGCCTTGGCATTCCTTCTTCCTCTGGCTGAATACCGATACTCACATCAGCCCCGTTGTGGACCGCCATACCCATTGCCGGGTTATTATCCGACAGTGCCCTTCACAACCAAAACTCTTATGAGTTCTTTACCCGATACATAATGCCTTTGGTAAATTGTATCCTCTGCTTTGTCAACCATGCTCTACTTTTGAGCTTGTGTTAATTACTCCTAAAGTTTGTGGTACATGTTCCTAAGGGACCCTGATGGGTTGAACCTATGCCTTCCTTATTTGTGTGAACTCGAAAGTTTTCACGAGTCATACTCTTCTGGAATTTTGCTAGATAAAATTTCTACACTACAGCTTCATCAAAAGCGAGAAGTAAAATGAAAGGTTATGCATGGAAGAAGTGGGAGTCGACCTTGAGCCTTTGCGTTCATGCCCATGGACCCGATGTGAAACTTATCATCAAAACTTCTTGTAAATGCTATTAATCCCCTTGTTATAAGTTCGTCCTGTATCTATGTTTGTTCCATTGGAAATTATGGTTCCGACCATATTTTCTCATTAATACCATTTATCGAACAAGTGGAGTACTTGTCTGGTGCAGACCATTGCACCTGTCCAACCTTTACTTTGATCTACCGTCGAGTATTACGCTAGGATATCTTGATAATGTCATGGAACCGCATAAATTCTTATGGGTTCTTCATCGACTGTTATTTCTCACCGATTTCAGATTTCCTGGGTTCTGGTTTGTCATCAACCGAGAACACCGATATGTGAACCGATTCCTCATTCCGGTTCGATAACCCTAATTAAAATTTGTTGATTATGAGTTTAATAATCCTTCCGTCATGCCTAGCCTGTTTGGCTTTGTCTTGATAATTTTAAACTGTGCTACTTGGTCCTTATTCCGGGAGCACCAGTTTCGACGATGAGCTAAGATTACGTTGATTTTCCTTGTCATATATTTCACCTTGAAAAGCAAGCTTGGTTTCGAGTCTGTGTCGTATCTGTGCTTTCATTGGCCTCTTGCTTCATCATTCCTTTGACTCGATGTCATCGCTGATTGATTACATCTTGAAATCTCTCGACAAATGTGTTGTGAACATCATCAACCTTACGAGCTCTTCCAGGATACCAATTGAATTCATGATGAGAAATACCATCCTTCCCTCGATGATTTGTGTTGTCATCGACCACTTTATTGTCTTCCCTCCAACACAAACTTGTTCGTGTTTTGTGTTATACCTTGAGATCCTTGCTATCCAGCCTTTGTTCTTCTTTACCTTAGGGTATTACCATCTTTTATGTCAGGATTGTCATGAGAATTTCACCACCACTGGAGAATTCTTGATACAAGTGATACTTATCACGATCACCATTCTAATACTGATCATGCTACCTAAGCCCATATTTCGGGTGCACCTTTCAACCAGTGTTTAAATGGGTATGTTTCCTCGAGCATACATCATTAAGTCATTTGATCTGACAAATGTTATCTCCTTGTTCACATAACTGTGGAAATCAATCTTTTGGAAATCTCAATGATTTGTCGTTGAGTTCATCAGCCACCTCCTCATCCTGTCAATGGTTTAATGATGGAATCATGATTCGGAACTTGCTTCCATAGTTCATTTCCCGAGAATCTTGCAACTCCATCTCATAAAATTGTGTTGCCCCCTTTACTTATCGGGCATCATGAGTCTGATTTATCCTGACACCAATCAGATCTGAATCTCGGCTAGATATGATCGTTGGAACGTTTTTCCAAGAGTCATAACATTGGTCCCTATATAACCCAGTAAGGTGATATCATGCCTCGCCCACATGGTCGGAGGACCTATTGTTATAGTATCCTTTTACATGGTTAGCCATTCGTCCATGGGGAAATTATAAGACTTATTCTATGAGTTTTCCTGATGGATCATTTGTGTATCCTAAGTCCGACCTTTGCTTGAAGACCACGACAGTGCTACCTCGAAGCATGTTTGTGGTACTCCTATCATCGATAAGAACACTTCAAGCACAATGCTAAATTTTCTTAATCAAATTATCCAAACATCGTTGCATGGATAATGTCACGAAATTCCTCTCCCTTTACCTCAATGGTTCTCTACTTTCTATCCTGTCATGGATATTATGCCCCGCTTGTCCTTGGGAGGGATATACCCCTGAAATATGTGTGTATACACATTTTTCTCCCCATTGTTCTGATTAAACCTGGTAATCACCTTTCCTTTCCATTGGTTTGCCTAACCCTTATTGTAATCTATATTATATAAGCAGTAGTATTCTTCTGCTTATGCAAAACACCTTGGTGTACAACTGTGTCAGTAAGACCCTGTTGCTTTTGATGATAGCATTCCGGTAACCACCGATGGACGACAACTTTGCCTATTAGTCTGCCTCGTTCAACGAGCGGGAAAATGGTTCTCTCCGTCCCTCGCCCTTGGTACCGAGGTTACTGCCGACCTAACCGACAGACTATCCTCTAACATGCCTTGCTTTCATGACCGTGAAAGACGTCACCGCCCTTCCTTCTTTTAACCCACATGGTGGGCCCATAACCCACAGTTCCTCAGGATCGAAACCTGACTCTCCTGTACACCCCCTGTTCCCAAGGATATTCCTCACGCGTGGCCTCGTGTGTAATTCACGAGCCACCTTCTGTTGTGATCATCAATCTGGTATCAGACGCAATACTTATTCCCATTGCTCTGAACCCCTTTCACACTTCGCTTCAGGCAACAAACGATTGCCTATGCGCTTGAAACTTCTATTTGGCACCTTCTGGCTTTGCTCTCGATATTGCCTTAAATTTCAACTCGAGAGTTACTTCCGCCACCTTGCTCGCTGTTGTCTACCAGATAGTCTACCCTGCAGAGGTCAATTCTTCCGGTATACCCCCTTAATCTTTCGTTAGTATGATGAAGACTCCGAAGGAAGGATGGCCACTTCATCATGATGACCTGGAGCAGAGAAATGAAGACATCACCAAAAAGGGATCCACTACTTCGGAAAGAGAAATTAAGACCGAGAACACTCGCTAGAATTTCGAAACTAGAATCTTCTTCCCCCCTTACGCCTCCTAAATCTCGGGACGAGATTTCTTGTAGTGGAGGAGAATTGTGACGCCCGGATAATCATGCTACAGTAATCCCACGCTAATCATGACACGTCACCTCAATTATAGTTGCTAATCTCGAGTTAGTTCGAAACCGATTCAAATTCAAATTCAAAATCAGGCAAACGATAAAAGTTTTCAAATATCAAAACTAAAATGTTCGGAGTGAACCTAATATTGCATAGATAATTATGATGGAAAAACCACACATTTATAAAATGATTAAATATTATGAGATGAATAAAACAGTAGCAAAACGATTAATTAAATACCTTTTATAATTAATAAAATGTCAAACTAAGTTATTTGGGGTCTAGACTTTTTGTGACTATGGGCTAAGTTGAAATACTGAATTGGATACTAAGTGTATATTTTACTAAATTAAAATGCAACTAAAATAAAGAAAGAAAGAAGTAATAAAAAAACAGAAAACAAACTAACAAAAAAAGAAGAGAGAGAAAGGCCGCCCCCACTGGGCTTCGGCCCAGCAGGCCGGCCCGTTCGGCCACACCCCTCGCTCCCCATAACCCCCCACCGACGAGAAACCCTAGCCACTAACCCCCCCATGCTCGCCCACTCCCCCCCCCCCACGATCTCTTCCCCCCCCCCCCCCGTCCCGATCTGGATCGGGGCCTATGGCCCCATCGCCGCCGCCCGTCGCCCCGCACCACGCCGGCGCCCCTCGTCGGTTCCGCCCCCCTCACCTCACCTCCCGACGGACCTCCCCACCGGCCTGCCACCTCGATGCTGCACCTTGTCGCCCGACGCCGCCGGATCCCCTCCGCCTCGACCTCGCCATCTTCCTCCTCGACTCGCCGGAACGCTCCGCCATCGCCGGAGCCCTTCCTCGCCGGACTGCATCCCCATGCGTCGCGTCGTCTCCGCCCTCCTCCTCGCCCACCGCTGCCTAGACCCCACGGATCCGCAGTGAGGCCCCCAGCCTCCTCTCCCCCTGTCCTCGCACACGCGTACCCCGCCGGATTCGCCTTGGCCGCCCCCTGCCGCCGCTCTCCTTCCGCCGTGCAGCCCTGCTGCTGCTGCTGCTCCGCCGCGGAGGCCGCTCACCGCGCGTCCTCGCCGTTCGGGTCCCGCATCGCCGTGCTGCCCTGCACCGGCCCGGTCGCGCCTGGCCTTGGCCTCCTCCTAGCCTCCCCTGCTCCGGCGCCCGGCTGGTTACGCCCGCCCCTGGGCGTGCGCCAGCTCGGACTCGCCCGTTCGGGTGCCCACGCACGGCACCCGCAAACCCCGCACCCGCTAGCCCCCTGGGGCGAATGACAGGCAGGCCCCACCCCCTGGAACTTTAAAAAAAATAATAAATAACTAAATAAAGAGAATAAAAATAATAGTAAAAATAATAATTAATTGATTAAGATAATTAATTAACTTAGTTAATCCTGTTAGTTAATCTAATTAACACTGTTAGTTAGCCTTAATTATTTGATTAGGTAAACAGTCAATGACAATTGGGCCCCACTGCCTTGTTTGACCGATCAGCGGTCAACGCTGACCGCTGACGTCATGATGACGCAATAAACGTTTTCGAATTAAATTAATTTCTGATAAATCTAAAAATGATTAAATATTTTAAAATTAATAGAGAATAAACCGTAGCCCGAATGAAAATACTTTCTACATGAAAGTTTCTCAGAACGACGAGACGATTCCGGATACACTCTCCGTTCGTCCGCCACACATCCCTAGCATATCAAACTCGCAACTTTCCCCCTCCAGCTCCTTCGCCCGAAAACGCGAAACACCGGGGATACTTTCCCGGATGTTTCCCCCCTTCACCGGTATCACCTCATACCGCGTTAGGGCACCCCTAACACCGATACTTGTCATGTCATGCATCGCTATGCATCTGTTTGCTTAAATATTTATTGTTTCTTCCCCCTCTTCTCTCGCTAGACATCGAGACCGACGCTGCTGCTACCCAGTACGACTACGGAGTTGACGATCCCTCTCTCTTACCAGAGCAACCAGGCAAGCCCCCCCCCTTGATCACCAGATATCACCTACTCTCCTCTATACTGCTTGCATTAGAGTAGTGTAGCATGTTACTGCTTTCGTTATTCCTATCCTGATGCATAGCCTGTCTTTCACACTGCTGTTGATACCTTTACCTGCAATCCTACTGCTTAGTATAGAATGCTAGTGTTCCATCAGTGGCCCTACACTCTTGTCCGTCTGCCATGCTATACTACTGGGCCGTGATCACTTCGGGAAGTGATCGCGGACATATACTATATATTTTACACTATTACATTACCTGTGATACTGTTCGGAGATGGGGGCTGAAGGGGCAGGTGGCTCCATCCCGGTAGAGGTGGGCCTGGGTTCCCGACGGCCCCCGACTGTTACTTTGTGGTGGAGCGACAGGGAAGGTTCGGACCACCTAGGAGAGAGGTGGGCCTGGCCCTAGTCGGCGTTCGCGATACTTAACACGCTTAACGAGATCTGGGTATTTGATCTAGGTCTGGCCATTTGGTCTATACGCACTAACCAACTACGCGGGAAAGATATGGGCACTCGGCGTCGTCGTATCAGCCGAAGCACTTCTTGACGTTAGCGACTGAGTGGCGTGCGCCGCATTGGATCGTAAGCTCGCACTTGTATTAAGGGGGCTAGATCTGCTTCCGGCCGCGTACGCAACGTGCAGGTGTGCTCAGGGCGATGGGCCCAGACCCCTGCGCGCATAGGTTTAGACCGGCGTGCTGACCGCTCTGTTGTGCCTAGGTGGGGCTACGACGTGTTGATCTTCCGAGGCCGGGCATGACCTAGGAAAGTGTGTCCGGCCAAATGGGATCAAGCGTGTTGGGCTATGTGGTGCACCCCTGCAGGGAAGTTTATCTATTCGAATAGCCGTCTCCCTCGGTAAAAGTACGACCCGGAGTTGTACCTTGACCTTATGACAACTAGAACCGGATACTTAATAAAACACACCCTTCCAAGTGCCAGATACAACCCGGTGATCGCTCTCTAACAGGGCATCGAGGAGGGGATCGCCGGGTAGGATTATGCTATGCGATGCTACTTGGAGGACTTCGGTCTACTCTCTTCTATATGCTGCAAGACGGAGGCGACCAGAAGCGTAGTCTTCGGTAAGACTAGCTATCCCCCTCTTATTCTGGCATTCTGCAGTTCAGTCCACTGATATGGCCCTTTACACATATATCCATGCATATGTAGTGTAGCTCCTTGCTTGCGAGTACTTTGGATGAGTACTCACGGTTGCTTTCTCCCCCTTTTTCCCCCTTTCCTTTCTTCTAGTTGTCGCAACCAGATGTTGGAGCCCAGGATCCAGACGCCACCGTCGACGACGAATCCTACTACACTGGAGGTGCCTACTACTACGTGCAGCCCGCTGACGACGACCAAGAGTAGTTAGGAGGATCCCAGGCAGGAAGCCTGCGCCTCGTTCGATCTGTATCCCAGTTTGTGCTAGCCTTCTTAAGGCAAACCTTGTTTAACTTATGTCTGTACTCAGATATTGTTGCTTCCGCTGACTCGTCTATGATCGAGCACTTGTATTCGAGCCCTCGAGGCCCCTGGCTTGTATTATGATGCTTGTATGATTTTTTTTTATTTGTAGAGTTGTGTTGTGATATCTTCCCGTGAGTCCCTGATCTTGATCGTACACATTTGCGTGCATGATTAGTGTATGATTGAATCGGGGGCGTCACAAGTATTTTCTTTTTCTTTCAAATTTCGGCCAGGGACCCGTTTGTAATGAGTTTCTTCACAGTTTAGTCCCTGATTTTCAATCGATCACATCTTTTTACTCGTTTATCCAAATCCAACGAAACCAACGCCCACATCTTAGTTATGATCCCCTCTATCCAGTAAAACAACTTAAACATGTTTTGGAATTAGATCAGATTTGAATTTGAACTTCGTTTGATCATAACTTGAGTTTCATAACTCCGTTTTAGTCGATTCTTTTTGCTATTCGAAGCTCTTGACCTAAACTTTCTGATAAGGCCAAATTCATATAATTTTGGTACTGTTAGAAATAGTTTTATGTTGCAAGAGTTATTTGCTTGGTTTTGATGTTTTCTGAATCGTCTTCTTCGATCTTTCTGATCTTTTGAGTGATTGCTTATGTGTGGTTACTATTGATTGCTTACGATAGATTGACCGGAGTGTGACGAGTAGAACTATCAAGAGTTTTGAGTGCGCATCATCTTCATCAACATTGCAGGCAAGTTCACACTTTGATCATATCCCTTTTCATACCCAGTTTTTATTGCATTAGATCAATCCTCAAACATTGCATGATTAGGATCTAATTAAATTGTGGTATGGAAGTAGTTGAGGCAGTACCTTTTACCTGTTTATTATCAAACCTTTGGGAGTTACTATTACGTTATGCTTATACCGCTATGCTATGCTCGTAGACGTGGATTGGGTTTGAGAGTATCCATGACAGAAGTGAGATTGTTAATTAATGGTTTACTTAAGGTGGCAACTTAAATACACATCTGGGTGGATTGAGGCACCTGGCTATTCCAGGACTTGCCTGTCTAGGCACCTGGGTATTCCAGGACTTGCCTGTTTTTCTTTTGGACCGCCACCCAGGCTCAAAGGGATCATGAGATTATTCATACTAGAAACTTCCGTGTGCAGCCAGAAGCCATTATGGGCTCTGGCAGTTGACTAAGTCGTGCAAACTCTTACAGTGGTAGACTAGCAGATGTAGGGGATGTAGGTTGGTACGGTCTATCACAACGTAAGGTGCTAGCGCTTCTGAAAGACTATGTCTCGGTCATCCGTTTCTCAAACACCATGAAGTGCGAGAAAACCAACGGAGGAGATCGAGTCTTGTGGGGAAAAGTGCGCAAACCTCTGCAGAGTGTACAAACTAATCATGATTAGCCGTGTCCCCGGTTATGGACATCTTGAGTATCTAGTACTTGGATTTTCCTATTGATCTCATCACGTTACTTAAATAATTTGTTGGGTTTTTAATTGATACTTAATAGGGATTGAGAATGCTGTCAACCATTCTCAATGTTTAACAACCACCATGATAGTTAAATAAAATTTATTCCTTTGTAGTAGGGAAAAATTGGCTTTTCGCAAAAACCATATAACCATAGAGCTTTTCCACCAGCCATATATGCATGTAGTGATAGCCAATGTTCATCATTTTCTCTATGGTGTGAATTTGCCAGTACATTCAATGTACTGACCCGTTTCGGGCTACAACGTCTCATGTTGCAGGTTTCTTACGACGAGTAAGTGATACGTTAGGGTTACGATTTCTACACTCAACTTTGCCGTTGGTGTTGATGGGAATCCACAACCTTGTTGCTTCCGCTATATGGATTGATGTAATAGTATTTACGTTACTTTATACATGTGATTTACCTCTGTTATAAATCCTTCAAGTACTGTGTGTTCAGCATACCGATCCAGGGATGACACTTAAGCATAGAGACTTGATCCATTCGGGTCGGGTCGCTACATTCCTGCACCCATACACTCCTTCTTCCTCCCACAAACACCAATATCCAGCTCAAGCACGAGTTCTAGCTCATTTTGCTACGATTTTCGATCTCCTTGCTCAAAGCACCTCTCACAAAATTACTTGGGGAGATTGTTCCTTGGTATGTGACTTCTCCATTGGTCCAATTAGTTTTTCCTCTAGTACTTTATTCAGTGCAAATTTGTGCTGCCTAGTTGACCATGTTCTTGAGCTTGCATGTCAAATTTATATGGTTCCAAGTAGTTCTAATGCTTGATATAGTCTCTAGGTATTTGTAGGAGTAGTTGCTATAAATTTTGTTGATCTTGGTTCACTTTTGTTTGAAGTTACTAGAAATTTCAGAATATTTCAGAAATTAATGAAGAGATTTTTGAGGGGCTCGTCGAGCCGAAGCTCGAAGGAAAAGCAAAAGGAAGAAGCACAGAGTCCCAAATATAATTTGTTGTCGTGTGAATGGCCTTCGGATGATTTCTTCAGAAAAGCCGGGATTTATGATGATTTCTATTCATTGGCTGAGAATGCTGGCCTCACCGACTTACTCCATGACCAACGTCATCAGTATCTCTTACTCACCAATACTTTTGTGCAAAACTTGTACTATTTTCCTAAGGAATCACCTCCTTCAGTAGAGTTTCATTTATATTATGTTGTTAAGAAGATGCCACTAGATGAATTTTGCAAGGTTTGCAAAATACCCATCGAGGGTACTTTGGATGAACCACATCACAAAGATGTGGACGGGTTTATTGACACCATTACTGTGGGGGAAACCAGGAAAGTTTCCGATGCAAGAATCACTAGCATACATTTTCTTGTTTTATGCTACTTCGCTATATTTGCTAGTCGTTGCTTAATTGGTCACGGAAACTGTGGAAACCATAGTGTTCCTGATATTTTCATTTTGTTCCATGGTTTATTCCGCGATAACACTGTTGGTATGGGCGGTATCATCGCTAAACGGTTAAGTCTGAACCGTACTAAGGGCCCCATCTTTGGAGGTATATATGCTTCACGCCTTGCTGCACATTTTAACATACCTATTAGGCTCTATGAGAAAGAAGAAAAATTGCTGCCCAATGCTTACTTAGATTATAAGAGTATGCTAGCGCATGACTTTATTGTTAAGAATAGGGAAGGGGAGCTTAAATACAAATTGTTCTTTCATAAACATCACCCTGGGACTATTACCTTGCCTGCTCCTTCCTTGTTTAATTTATCTAAAGGTCCGTATCTCGTTCCGTGGAAGGATTCAAGCCTACCGGAACCCTACACCAGCCCCGGAGCCGTAACCACAATTTGAGCCTCCACGACAGTCTGATTACTTTTGGGATCCGGAGATGATTGCCAGCCAGTGGCAGTCAGAGTCTTCTTCATCTCATTATGACCCCAGCTACAGCTACGGGTATCCGCCAGGCCATCCTTGGCAACGAACCAACTTAGGCCAAAAGCCTAAGCTTGGGGGAGTACGTATTTCCCACCGACATTACATTTATGTTCACACACACTCATTGCTAGATGTCGGTGCTCATACTCTTTCACTGTAATATCCATGCTAGTTTATTTTCTTCTTCTTGCTTTCCTCTTGTGTGTTTGTTAAACCTTAAGAAAAAAACCAAAGAAAATTAGTAACAGCTTCTAGTTAGTTTACTTTTCTTGTTGTAGTAGTAATAATTAAAAGAAAACCCAAAAAGATTTCCCGCTCTTCTTTTGCTTGTTGGGAGATTTCTCGTGTAAATAGTTTTATTTCTTTTCTTTTCTTTGGGGGTCGATAGGAGAAGACCATGATTAAATTGTTGAAGTGGCTCTTATATGCTTTATTGTTGATTTAACCAAGAGCCCATATTGCCTTGTATTCTCCTGTTTATTGAATGCTCGCAGATTCCAGCTTAGTCCAATGCACGTGCACTCTTATTATTATTCACATCGTTCCGTCGTGCAAGTGAAAGGCAATTATGATGATATATGATGGATTAACTGAGATGAGAAAAGCTGGTATGAACTCGACCTCTCTTGTTTTTGTAAATATGATTAGTTCATCGTTCCTGATTTAGCCTATTATGAATAAACATGTTGGCAATGACAATTAGAGATCATAGTTGCTCGTGCCATGTTGTCGGTGTACTAAAGTAGGGGTACTCTAGTATCCCGAACTTGTGCACGGGCAGTCGCAGCACCCCGCGGCAAGGCCCGCCAGGTGATCACCAAGGCTCTCTATGGTTCCTTCGGAGCCATCCAAGAGCAAAGTATTTAAGTCAAGGAGACAAGTCCCCGGCAAGAGGAGCTTGCCGGGAAGGCCATTCAAGGTACAAGACCCCGGCAAGAGGAGCTTGCCGGGAAGCCCAACAAGAGCATCTCAAAGAACCTGCCGCAGCACGCCACGCGTCCCGGCAGGACCCGGCGAGCGACAAGTTCCCGGGCGCGACAAGCCAACGGCCGCGGCAAGGCACTTGCCGCGGCAGGCAGCCACTCCGTACCCGCGCTCCAGCTCACCCACCTACGTGTCGCTCCGGGACCCTTCCCAGCGTACGTGGCGGGAGGCTGTGCAGCCAGGGGTACACTATGGCATGCAGCGCTGACAGGATCGCCATCGTGGCGGGCGATGGCGCCCCTGACGGTCCCTTTTCTGCACCGTCTGGGCGACGTAGACGGGCATTTAATGCCTTTGTCCCCTGCCGTCAGGGTTAGGTATGATACATTGTGTAGGTAGCTGTACCTACCGCAGCATATTTACACTTTTGCCCTTACCTACGTTGCCACCTGTTGGAGACCCCTTGAACATATAAAAGGAGGCCCATGCACAACATAGGGGGGATCGATCCTCAGAGAAGCACTCGGTCTCGTTAGCTGCTCGAGTGTACTGTAGCACTCAGCGCTCCCGAGCAAGAACTCAATACAATCCACAAAGCAGCAGTAGGAGTGTTATCTCTCCGGAGAGCTCCGAAGCTGGGTAAAAATCTTCCCTCGCGTGCCTCGCCTCGATCCGCTCTTCGCGCGACCTTCGCCCCCCGCCGAACCGAGAAGGGGCTCCGTCCCCATAGGTGCTCGAGGAGCCCAGGAAAACCCCGGCACATGCTTAATTAGCTATGAGTTATAATGGTTTACCTTGCGTGCCAACATGCTATTAAAATGGTTGTGATGTGGTATGATGGGGTGGTATCCTCCTTTGAATGATTTAAGTGACTTGACTTGGCACATGTTCACACATGTAGTCGAAACAAAATCAACATAGCCTTCACAATATTTATGTTCATGGTGGATTATATCCTACTCATGCTTGCATCCAATGTTTATTAATTTTAATGCATGTTAATGACTGGTGTCGCTCTCTAGTTGGTCGCTTCCCAGTCTTTTGCTAGCCTTCACTTGTACTAAGCGAGAATACTGCTTGCGCATCCAATCCCTTAAACCCCAAAGTTATTCCATATGAGTCCACTATACCTTCCTATATGCGGTATTTACCTGCCGTTCAAAGTAAACTTGTATGTGCCAAACTCTAAACCTTCAAATAAACATTCTGTTTTGTATGCTCGAATAGCTCATGTATGCCCTTATCTTCCATGTTAGGCGGGTTATTCTCAAGAGGAGTGGACTCTGCTCCTCACTGACGAGAAAATGGTTGGTCACCGGGATGCCCAGTCCCATGCTTTGTGCAAACTAAATCAAAATAATTGTAAACAAAACTCCCCCTAGGACTGTTGCTAGTTGGAGACACTCGTCGTTTCGAGCAAGTCATGGATTGATGCTTGTTGGTGGAGGGGGAGTATAAACTTTACCATTATATTTGGGAACTGCCTATAATGTGTGTAGCATGGAAGATATCGCCATCTCTTGGTTGTTATGTTGACAATGAAAGTATGCCGCTCAAAATATTATTTATCTGTATTTCAAAACCGAGCTCTGGCACCTCTACAAATCTCTGCTTCCCTCTACGAAGGGTCTATCTATTTACTTTTATGTTGAGTCATCACCCTCTTATTAAAAAGCACTAGCTGGAGAGCGCAGCTGTCATTTGCATTCATTACTATTAAATTACATTGGGTATGACTATGACTGGATCTCTTTTACCATGAATTACAATGTCTAGTTAGTCCTTGATCTTTAAAGGTGCTATGCATTTATGTTTTGTGGTCTCTAGTTGATATCATGATTGTTTTGAGAAAGTGTTGTCATCCGAGATTTATTATTATGGCTCGCTAGTTGATTATGCTATTGATATGAGTAAACATGAGACCTAAGAGTTATTGCAAATGTGGTTAGTCATAGTCTTTGCTGAAAACTTGAATGCTAGCTTTACATATTTACAACAACAAGAGCAAACAGAGTTTGTAAAAGTTTTTCTTTATAACTTTCAGTTTATTAACTGAATTGCTTGAGGACAAGCAAAGGTTTAAGCTTGGGGGAGTTGATACGTCTTCGTTGTATCTACTTTTCCAAACACTTTTGCCCTTGTTTTGGACTCTAACTTGCATGATTTGAATGGAACTAACCCGGACTGGCGCTGTTTTCACCAGACTTTCCATGGTGTTATTTATGTGCAGAAACAAAAGTTCTCGGAATGACCTGAAACCCCACGGAACGTCTATTTGGTAATAATGAAAAATCCTTGCAAAAGATGAAGACCAGGGGGCCCACACCCTGTCCACGAGGGTGGGGGCGCGCCCTCCCCCCTAGGGCGCGCCCCCCTACCTCGTGGGCCCCCTGGAGCTCCTCCGACGCCAACTCCAACTCTATATATTTGCTTTCGGGGAGAAAAAAAATCAAGGAGAAGAAATCATCGCGATTTACGATACGGAGCCCCCGCCAAGCCCTAAAACCTCTCGGAAGGGCTGATCCAGAGCCCGTTCGGGGCTCCGGAGAGGGGGATTCGTCGTCGTCGTCATCATCAACCATCCTCCATCACCAATTTCATGATGCTCACCGCCGTGCATGAGTAATTCCATCGTAGGCTTGCTGGACGGTGATGGGTTGGATGAGATCTATCATGTAATCGAGTTAGTTTTGTTAGGGTTTGATCCCTAGTATCCACTATGTTCTGAGATTGATGTTGCTATGACTTTGCTATGCTTAATGCCTGTCACTAGGGCCCGAGTGCCATGATTTCAGATCTGAACCTATTATGTTTTCATGAATATATGTGTGTTCTTGATCCTATCTTGCAAGTCTATAGTCACCTACTATGTGTTATGATCTGGCAACCCCGAAGTGACAATAATCAGGACCACTCCCGGTGATGACCATAGTTTGAGGAGTTCATGTATTCACTATGTGCTAATGCTTTGTTCCGGTTCTCTATTAAAAGGAGGCCTTAATATCCCTTAGTTTCCATTAGGACCCCGCTGCCACGGGAGGGTAGGACAAAAGATGTCATGCAAGTTCTTTTCCATAAACACGTATGACTATACTTGGAATAAATGCCTACATTACATTGATGAATTGGAGCTAGTTCTGTGTCACCCTATGTTATGATTGTTACATGATGAACCGCATCTGGCATAATTCTCCATCACCGATCCAATGCCTACGAGCTTTTTCTATATTGGTTCTCGCTTATTTACTTTTCCATTTCTATTGTTACAATCACTACAAAACACCAAAAATATTACTTTTGCTTCTGTTACTTTTGTTACCGTTACCACTACTATCATATTACTTTGCTACTAATTACTTTGCTGAAGATATTAAGTTATCCAAGTGTGGTTGAATTGACAACTCAACTGCTAATACTTGAGAATATTCTTTGGCTCCCCTTGTGTCGAATCAATAAATTTGGGTTGAATACTCTACCCTCGAAAACTGTTGTGATCCCCTATACTTGTGGGTTATCAATTAGCTCACTTGATGAGTGGAGAACCCAGGCCTATGAGAATGCCAAACTGTTTAAAGAAAAAATTAAAAGACGGCATGACAAAAGGATACAAAAGCTTGAGTTTAATGTAGGTGATTATGTTTTGTTACACAACTCTCATTTAAGATTTTTTGCAGGAAAACTCCTCTCTAAATGGGAAGGTCCTGACGTTATCGAGGAGGTCTATCGTTCCGGTGCCATAAAATCAACAACTTCGAAGGCACACATCCGAAGGTGGTGAACGGTCAAAGAATCAAACATTATATCTCAGGTAATCCCATAAATGTTGAAACCAATGTTATTGACACCGTAACCCCGGAGGAGTACATAAGGGACACTTTCCAGAACGTTTCAGACTCCGAAAAGGAATAGGTATGTGGTACAGTAAGTAAACCGACTCCAGAACCGCTCTAATAGCAATTTTTCTCCATTTTGGAATAGTTAAGAAAATAGGAAAATAATAAGTAGTCCAAAAGGGACACGAGGCATCCACGAGGGTGGAGGGCGCACCGCCCTGCCTTGTGGGCACCTCGTGTGCCCTCCGTACTCCGTTTTCTTGTACGATACTTCTTTTGGTCGGTAAAAATTCACAATATAATCTCCCGAAGGTTTTGACCACCATACCACGCAAATATCTCATGTTTTTGTTCCGAGCTGTTTTCTGCCAGAGTTTTCAAGGCCAGGCATCATGGCGTCCCCCTCCTCCAAGAATGCGGGCGGTGATGCTTGGCTAAAGAAGATAGATATGAAGAGAGAAGAACTTGGGGAGATAAACAAGGGTGATAGGATCAAGAAGGCCACAGAGGATCAAGCTCCGGCAGCAGCAGAAGAAGACATCCTTCAACCTTACTATAACCATCTTACCCCTACTGAAATAGAAGTTTTCAAGATGATTGAAATAGTTCAGGTGCAAAACCAGTATCTCACTCGTGAAAATATTTTGTTGCAAGAATACATCACCGCACTCAAGGGCATTATTCTCGAATTGGAGAATCTCCTACGCTCGATGTGTGACACGACTTTGTAAACAACTCCTTCATCACCACCAAAGGAGAACTGAGTATCGGGTATGTGCACTCCCCTTGGCAACTGCCAAGCTTGGGGGAGGTGCCCTGGTATCGTATCACCATCACACTTCTATCTTTACCGTTTTTCTTAGTTCGATCCTTTTGGTTATATCTTGATCTAGTAGAATAAAGTTTAGTATGATCTAACTTTGAGTTTTTGTGTTGATCCTTATCTATGTAATCGAGTCCGTGAGCTATATATAATAAAGATTAGTCTTGAATCGAGGGCTTGGTTATCTTGCTATGATCTTGAGGGAATAAAAGAAGAAAAGAAAGAATAAAAAGAAATAAAGAGATCATATTGATCTTATGGAGAGTAACGACTTCACATATAAAGAGTAGGATGAATAAAAGTTGTTGAGAGTTGACAAACATAGTTTTGGTTATCGTTGCAATTAATAGGAAGTAATAAAGAAAGGGAGGTTTTCACATATAAATATACTATCTTGGACATCTTTTATGATTGTGAGCATTCATTAAAATATGATATGCTAAAAAGTTGATGTTGGACAAAGAAGACAATGTAATGGGTTATGTTTTGTTATATCCGAAATAAATTATATTGTCATGGATCATCCAACATGGTGAGCTTGCCTTTCCCCCTCATGCTAGCCAAATTCTTTGCACCAAGTAGAGATACTACTTGTGCTTCCAAATATCCTTAAACCCAGTTTTGCCATGAGAGTCCACCTTATCTACCTATGGATTGAGTAAGATCCTTCAAGTAAGTTGTCATTGTTACAAGCAATAAAAATTGCTCTCTAAATATGTATGATCTATTAGTGTGGAGAATGTAAGATTTATACGAGCTTGTGATATGGAAGAAATAAAAGCAACGGACTGCATAATAAAGGTCCCTATCACAAGTGGCAATATAAAGTGACGTTCTTTTGCATTAAGATTTTGTGCCTCCAACCATAAAAGCACATGACAACCTCTGCTTCCCTCTGCGAAGGGCCTATCTTTTAGTTTTGTCTTATACCTTATACAAGAGTCATGGTGATCTTTACCTTTCCTTTTTACACTTTATCCTTTGGCAAGCACTTTGTGTTGGAAAGATCCTGATATATATATATATATATATATATATATATATATATATATATATATATATATATATATATATATATAAAATTGGATGTGGGTTTTCATAAAGCATTATTGTTGATGTTACCCTTGAGGTAAAAGGTTGGGAGGCAAAACTATAAGCCCCTATCTTTCTCTGTGTCCGATTAAAACTTCATACCCATAAGTATTGTGTGAGTGTTAGCAATTGTGAAAGACTACATGATAGTTAAGTATGTGGACTTGCTGAAAAGCTCTTAAATTGACTCTTTCCGATGTTATGATAAATTGCAATTGCTTCAATGACTGAGATTATTGTTTGTTAGTTTTCAATGAAGTTTCTGATTCATACTTTACATTTTGAATAGATTGTTACTTTAGCATAAGAAATCATATGAAAAAAAAATATGTTCCTATTCTAAGAATGGTCATGATGCCCTCATGTCCGTATTTTATTTTATTGACACCTCTATCTCTAAACATGTGGACATATTTTTTGATATCGGCTTCCGCTTGAGGACAAGCGAGGTCTAAGCTTGGGGGAGTTGATATGTCCATTTTGCATCATGCTTTTATATCGGCATTTATTGCATTATGGGCTGTTATTACACATTATGTCACAATACTTGTGCCGTTTCTCTCTTATTTTACAAGGTTTACATGAAGAGGGAGAATGCCGGCAGCTGGAATTCTGGGCTGGAAAAGGAGCAAATATTAGAGACCTATTCTTTGCAACTCCAAAAGTCCTGAAACTCCACAAAAGTTAGTTTTGGAATATATTAAAAAATATTGGGCGAAGAAATCACCAGAGGGGGGCCACCCACTGTCCACGAGGGTGGAGGGCGCGCCCTACCCCCTGGGTGCGCCCCCTGCTTCGTGGGCCACCTGGAAGCCCCCTGATGCCCATCTTCTGCTATAAGCTGTCTTTTGCCCTGGAAAAAATCAGAAGGAAGCTTTCGGGACGAAGCGCCACCGTCTCGAGGCAGAACCTTGGCGGAACCAATCTAAGGCTTCGGCGGAGCTGTTCTGCCAGGGAAACATCCCTCCGGGAGGGGGAAATCATCACCATCGTCATCACCATCGATCCTCTCATCAGGAGGGGGTCAATCTCCATCAACGTATTCACCAGCACCATCCCCTCTCAAACTCTAGTTCATCTCTTGTATCTGATTTTTGTCTCAAAACCTCAGATTGGTACATGTGGGTTGCTAGTAGTGTTGATTACTCCTTGTAGTTGATGCTAGTTGGTTTATTCGGTGGAAGATTATATGTTCAGATCCTTTATGCACATTAATACCCCTCTGATTATGAACATGAATATGATTTGCGAGTAGTTATGTTTGTTCCTGAGGACATGGGAGAAGTCTTGTTATAATTAGTCATGTGAATTTGGTATTCGTTCGATATTTTGATGAGATGTATGTTGTCTTTCCTCTAGTGGTGTTATGTGAACGTCGACTACATGACACTTCACCATTTTTTGGGCCTAGGGGAAGGCATTGGGAAGTAATAGGTAGATGATGGGTTGCTAGAGTGACAGAAGCTTAAACCCTAGTTTATGCGTTGCTTCGTAAGGGGCTGATTTGGATCCATATGTTTCATGCTATGGTTAGGTTTACCTTAATTCACTGGTACGCGTCGGTCCTAAACAAGCGGTTTTTAACCCCTTTCCGCGACGGCATTCGGAACCGTCGCCAAGTGAGTGTGGGCGATAGGGGGGTACTTCCCACACGACCCAGAAACCGTTGGGGATATGCCCTCCTGGCTCACACGCTTGACAAAATGAGGTCGTGTGCGACCGACGAGCACTCAAATACAGAAATACGTACAATAGTGCTAAAAAATACAATTATACACGTGAAATCATTTCCGGTCGTAAGTACATCCCACACAGTCAGTCACCACTAAACGTTTTTGTTCGTATATACATCCCACACAGTCACTACAAGGAGAACGTTTGCGCAAGTGGCGTAACACAAACAGTTTTGAAGAGAATGTCGTGCGTGATTGTTCATTGATCCAACATGGTTTATTCCTAGAAACTATGTGCGTTGCCTGAGGTCATCACCCACGGTATTTTCTCATTAACCGTTTGCAATAGGAAAACTCAATTAGCAAGCTAATTGGCCAATTAGCAGGCTAATTGCCCTATTATACATAATCCATTTACTAATCTAATTGACATTCATATTAAGCACATAATATATTTCATTTCCATATTAAGGAAGTAGGATTTCAGAATTGAAATACATCGGAGTACAACATGATATAGCTTCAGCACTCAGCTACCCCATTACACAACTGCACCAGCAGCAAGTTTCACATGCAAATCTAGAACCTTTCGAAATTAGCATCATAGACGGTACATAGAGAGATGCATCTCATCTGGAAAACTACTGAAGCGGAAGGCGAATATTGAGCCTTCATTCATGTTGAAGGTCTTTGCAACTTTAGGCCAGTGCCTATGGATGATTGACCGTCCATCCTTCGACCTCTTCAGGAACACTTCAATATTGAACCGTGGGTGTTGTATGAAAACTTTCCTCGCCTCCTGACCACATAGGTGGTTTGAGAGGTAATCATCAGTGAACCCTAAAAACAAGAATATCTTCTCTGTATTGGAAATGGGGCAAAGAAATACAAAAAGTAAAGGTATAATAGTTAGTACCATCTTGTAAACCTCACTGCTTCCCATTGTTTCCCTGCAACACATATAAGGTAGTTAGTCATCAGGTTAAGTAAGGGTTCGCATGCTATCAGTAAAATATGTTGATGAAAAATAAGCACATTGCAGATTCATCGGATTAATTCAAGCCACATGGAAAACCCATTTATCCAAACCAAGCATGATTAAGAACTAGGAAATATAGCACTTGAATGTGTTTCTCATGTATTAAGTGCAGCCAAATTTGATTTATTCCTCACATGGTATACAATAACAGAATGCAGCCACAGCAATTGAACATCGCATTGCAGAATTGAACCAAGCAGTTAAATAAACACCACAAGAAATGAACCAAATGTTAACTGAGCACCACATTGCACAATATAACATACTCCTAATAGAAGATCAGACAGTTAAACAAACCAAGCATGCTTAACAACTTGGAAATATAGCAATTGTATTTGTTTCTCATGTATTTAGTACAGCCAAATTCGATTTATTCCTCACATGGTATACAATAAGAATGCAGCCACATCAATTGAACATCGCATTGAAGAACTGAACCAAGCAGTTAACTAAACACCACAACAAATGAACCAAACGTTAATTAAGCACCACATTGCACAATATAACATACTCCTAATAGAAGATCAAACAGTTAAACAAACCAAGCATGCTTAACAACTTGGAAATATAGCAATTGTATTTGTTTCTCATGTATTTAGTACAGCCAAATTCGATTTATTCCTCACATGGTATACAATAAGAATGCAGCCACATCAATTGAACATCGCATTGAAGAACTGAACCAAGCAGTTAACTAAACACCACAACAAATGAACCAAACGTTAATTAAGCACCACATTGCACAATATAACATACTCCTAATAGAAGATCAGAAAGTTAACCAAACCAAGCATGCTTAACAACTTGGAAATATAGCAATTGTATCTGTTTCTCATGTATTTAGTATAGCCAAATTCGATTTATTCCTCACATGGTATACAATAACAGAATGCAGCCACAACAATTGAACATCGCATTGCAGAATTGAACCAAGCTTATAACTAAACACCACAACAAGTGAACCAAGCCACAACAAATGAACCAAGTAGTTAACTAAACACCAATTGAGCAATATAACATACTCCTAATAGAAGATCAGACAGTTAACCAAACCAAGCATGCTTAACAACCTGGAAATATTGCACCCTGAAGAATTGAACATCACATTTGTAGAATTGAACCAAGCAGTTAATTGAACACCACATTGCACGACATATAGAACATATACACTATAGCAGAAGATTGCATGGTAAAATTAGATAGCACAACTCAGTAGAATTTGTTAAGGCAGTAGCTAGCAAACTAAACATGGGTCCTTATAGTGAGCTAATAAGACAAGCTACTCCTCATTGCCAGAGATATCGATGACGATTGGCTCCTTGGACATGGAAGAGGGCGAGGCCTCCGCATCGTGGGTGCCCTCGTTGTAGTGGTGAGTTGCCTGAGCCGCTCCGGGTACCAACCTGCTGGCTCTCGAGATGAGGTAAGCACGTGCGCACTGAGAAAACACCTCGTAGTCTTCGTCGAAGGCACCGACGGTGGCCTCGAGAAAACGCCACGAACTGTCGTTTAAAGCAGCCAACCGTGTCACGGCGTCGGCGCGTGAGGCGTCAACGGTGGCCTCGACCGGTGAGGTGCTCCTCCAAGATCTGGGGGTCGGCACGAATGGCAGCCATCGCGACCTCATCCGCACGTGCGGCTGAGATTTGCTTCTCCGCTGCCAAATGCTCCTTGAGGTCCTGGCTATACTGAGTGCACCATGGCTTAGGCTGGCGCTTATTTGGTGGAGGGGTCGATGATTTGGGTGGAAGGTGTCGCGCTCGCGCCGGCGGTCGGGGCATGTGGGATGTGGAAGAAGGAGGCGGATGGGGGTCGGGTGTGGATTACTTGCCTGGATAGGTGAGGACGAGCAACGTGAAGGAGTGTCACCGGCGAGAAGGCGGCAGCGCTGCAAGCAACGAGTGAAGGTTTTAACTTGGAAAGGAAGGCGGAAAGAGGGGGAAATGTGGCTTTTGGTAAGGGGGAGGGGGTGGGGAGGTAGATATTTCCGCGGAAGCCAAAAATTTGGAATCACTTCAGCCAAAAAACTGGAGCGCAAAGTGTCATCAGACACAGTCCCTTATTCAGACACGGTCCGAAGATATTCTGTGCTGCATCTCACCCAGTGGGTTATAATAAACTGTGTGGGATCTACTTGATTTTTCGTCTTGATTTGAATTAGATAATGGAGTCATAGAGGCCATCGACGGTGTTTGAATTCCTGGACCTTTTATCTGCAGTGATCTTAAAAGAATTGGAATTATTCAGGGTTCGTTTGGACATTTTTATGCATTAAGTGAGTTTTCAATGCATTTATGTGCATAATTCAAATTTGAACTACATGCACATGCTCCAGTGCATATAAATTGGTTGAAAAATCAAATCGGTGTCCTTGGGTGCATGCTTAGGTCCCATGCAAGAAATGGGAATGAATTTCCAACACCAGGGCACTGTTGATTGCCGGCAAAACATTGAGATGCATGGTTTTTAAATTCTAGTAAATCCAAAAACCGTCTGAAATTCATGAAACTTGGCATGCTATCATTGAGCGGCATCAACATGCCGTGGTAAAAAATTCCCATTTGGGGCAGGTTTGGTATATGCTTCTCACAAACCGGAGCTTCTCACAACAAGCATGAAGGTTTTCGGTAGGGAACGCCCCACCTTTGGGGATGAAACGATATCCATTGCCTCTTATTGCTTACAATTTTTTTCTCATGTCAACATAGAACAATAGGAGTGTTGTGTGAATTTTTGTGATTTTTCGGGGTTCGTTTGGACATTTTTATGCATTAACTGAGTTTCCAATGCACTTATGTGAATAATTCAAATTTAAAGTACATGCACATGCTCCAGTGCATATAAATTGGTGGAAAAATCAAATCTGCGTCCTTGAGTGCATGCTTAGGTCCCATGTAAGAAATGGGAATGAATTTCAAACACCAGGGCACCGTTGATTGCCGGCAAAACTTTTTGAGATGCCTGGTTTTTAAATTCTAGTAAAACTGAAACTCGTCTGAAATTCATGAAACTTGGCATGCTATCATGATGCGGCATCAACATGCCGTGGTAAATTTTTTGTCCCATTTGGGGCAGGTTTGGGTATATGCTTCTCACAAACCGGAGCTTCTCACAACAAGCATGATGGTCTTCGGTAGGGAACGCCCCACCTTTGGGGACGAAACGATATCCATTGCCTCTTATTGCTTTCAATTTCTTTTCTCGTGTCAACATAGAACAACTGGAGCGCTGTGTGAATTTTTGTGATTTTTCGGGGTTCGTTTGGACATTTTTATGCATTAACTGAGTTTTCAATGCATTTATATGCATAATTCAAATTTGAACTACATGCACATGCTCCAGTTCATATAAATTGGTTGGAAAATCAAATCTGTGTCCATGGGTGCATGCTTAGGTCCCATGCAAGAAATGGGAATGAATTTCAAACACCAGGGCACCGTGGATTGCCGGCAAAACATTGAGATGCCTGGTTTTTAAATTCTAGTAAATCCAAAACTCGTCTGAAATTCATGAAACTTGGCATGCTATCATGGAGCGGCATCAACATGTCGTGGTAAAAAAATTGTCCCATTTGGGGCAGGTTTGGGTATATGCTTCTCACAAACCGGAGCTTCTCACAACAAGCATGATGGTTTTCGGTACGGAACGCCCCACCTTTGGGGACGAAACGATATCCATTGCCTCTTATTGCTTTCAATTTTTTTTCTCGTGTCAACATAGAACAACAGGAGTGTTGTGTGAATTTTTGTGATTTTCGGGGTACGTTTGGACATTTTTATGCATTAACGGAGTTTTCAATGCATTTATGTGCATAATTCAAATTTGAACTACATGCACATGCTCCAGTGCATATAAATTGGTTGAAAAATCAAATATGTGTCCTTGGGTGCATGCTTAGGTCCCATGCAAGAAATGGGAATGAAATTCAAACACCAGGGCAGTGTTGATTGCCGGCAAAACATTGAGATGCCTGGTTTTTAAATTCTAGTAAATCCAAAACTCATCTGAAATTCATGAAACTTGGCATGCTATCATGGAGCGGCATCAACATGCCGTGGTAAAATATTTGTCCATTTGGGGCAGGTTTGGGTATATGCTTCTCATAAACCGGAGCTTCTCACAACAAGCATGATGGTTTTCGGTAGGAAACACCCCACCTTTGGGGACGAAATGATATCCAATGCCTCTTATTGCTTTCAATTTTTTTTCTCGTGTTAACATAGAACAACAGGAGTGTTGTCTGAATTTTTGTGATATTTCGGGGTTCGTTTGGACAATTTTATGCATTATTTGTGTTTTCAATGCATTTATGTGCACAATTCAAATTTGAACTACATGCACATGCTCCAGTGCATATAAATTGGTTGAAAAATCAAATCTGTGTCCTTGGGTGCATGCAAGAAATGGGAATGAATTTTAAACACCAGGGCATCGTTGATTGCCGGCAAAACATTGAGATACTTTGGTTTTAAATTCTAGTAAATCTAAAACTTGTCTGAAATTCATGAAACTTGGCATGCTATCATGGAAGGGCACCCGACATGCTGTGGTATTTTTCGTGTCCATTTTTAGAGAATGCGCACTCGGGTAATTACAGCCAACAAAGGCATTTTGAAAAAAAAGTAGCTGCCACTTTAATATCTCAAACGTTTGTATAATTTAAACCGTGTGCATTCAGTTAACCATTCACGTGACGCCACGTTTCTTGGTTTTAATGGCTATAGGAGGTGTCGTGTGGACAGCTGCTTGACTGAACGGGAGGCGTGCAAGCGCAGTCCGGTGTGCAATTTCACCGGGAAGCGTACAAGTTGTTCAACACAGGATCTATGCATCTCTTCAACGCAAACAGTTTAGATTACAGTATGCAAATTAAAGCCAGACTTCGGCGCTAAGCCAAGAGACACTGCAATTTGTCAAAATATGCAGCTAAAAATCAATATCACTATCTATTTTTGCATATAAAATTCAGTAATTAAGCATAGATTTCATTCATACTAGAGATTACGCAGTCGTTCTCACCGGGAAGCGAGGCAGCCTTGGACCGCCGCCTACCTCGCTCCCACTACTCTGTATTAGTGGCGTCGCTGAGCAACCGGAGCGCCCCATCCTCGCCACACACACAATTCCTCTCTCTCCGCCCGCATCCTCGACGCCGCTCTGAGTCCTCAAAGCCGTCAGTGTACGAGGATGCCGCGGAAGCGCCCCATCGGAGGGAGTGGCGATGCCGGGGATGCTGAAGCACCGGAGCACGGCATGAATATGGAGACAGAGGTTTCCGTCCCCATCGACGAGGTGGATAACGAGGTTGCCAACAAGCGGAGGCGGGTCGAGAAAGAACCGCAAACGACTACAGTAGGCCTAGACTTCATCAACAACCTCCCCTATGATATGTAGATGGTCATCATATCCCTCCTCCCAATCAAATATCGGGCGAGGAGCCGCCCTTTCCCGGCGGTGGCGCACCCTATGGCTCCGCACCCCTATTGACCTCCTCGACACCCACAAGCTCTGCCATGGCTATCGCCAAAGCTTGGATGTGTTCTCCCAGATCCTCGGCAGTCATGATGGCCCGATCAAAGGCCGTATCGCGGGCAAGTTCCGTTCCAATGGCAAGAACGAGCCAAGCTTGACGAGTGGCTCCGATCCCGAGCCATAGATCAGCTCGAGAAGCTAAGTTATAATGATGGGCATATGAGCTTGCTGCCAACGTCCGCGCTCCGCTTCGCGCCCACGCTGCACCTCGCCAAGTTCATGAACTGCCATCCCCCTAATGAAGTGCTCGCTCTTTTTCTACCATGATTGAAGCACCTCGAGCTCGTCGCCATCCGCATCCCAAAGGATGACATGGAGCGCCTGCTCCACGGCTGTACTGCACTCGAGTTCCTTCGTCTTCAGGCGATGAATTGGTCGAGTACCTTGCACATCACCTCCAGGACTCTCCGGGCTATTTATGTGTGTTGATGGTGCTGCAACGAGAGATCTTAAAAGGTGGACCACAATATGGTCATCCAGGACACACCTTCACTTGAGAGATTACTTGTAGTTGATCAACAAGGTACAACAAGAATCAATGTCATTTCTGCGCCGAAATTGAAAGTGGTGGGCTACTCGTCTGCCAAATACTACAACTTTTAGGTAGAACAGTCACCTTATATACCTCTCCTTCTTGATATCAACGTTATTTCTAGTTTTGAAGATGTATGTTCGTCTGTCATCCAGCGAAGCTTCACCCAGACTCTGGGCACAGTGAAGGTCTTGGCACTAGAATCCGTCGTCCCCAACCTGGACCAAGTTTTCAGTTTCCTGAGATGCTTTCCGTGCCTGAAGAAGCTGTATATCGAGGTGATGTTCCTTTCCTGTTAAATTTTAACCATAAGGGAGTTCAATTTTTTGCACCTTTTCCCAAGTTTACAATGACAATGTACTACGATTTCTGAAGGAATTTTGAAGGATTTTAGGACATACACCCCACCCCATATTGGTTGCTTCATTCATATGGTCACAATCGTCCATAAGCATTTCTCCTTTGGATTCATCTGTACTAGTTTTGTTAGGGAATTTTTCATCCAATCCAACCTCTTGTGAAGAAGGCTACATGTTTCCAGATTGTAATCAAATGCCCATGTTAATCATGCCAGATCGAAGATGGCCCGTTGGTGCATTTTACAAATCCTGCAAACCAAATGGGCGTGTAGCAGTGTTCAAAACTGCATGTAGGCACTAGCACGTTCTCTTCTTTTGCAGTGCATATTCGGCCCGGTGGATGATGTTTATAACGACAATCACATCGAGTGCCTAGATCTGCATCTCTCAAATATTACTTTGAACTCCTACTGAGGGACCACACCGGAGATTACACTTGCCAGGTTCTTTCTTGCCAGAGCAAAGGTGCTGAAGGTGCTGAGGTTGAACACGCATTTAATTAGGAAAGATAAATGGTATGATTATCAGAGCCGGCTGGTACTGTGGAATGGAAGTGCCTCCAAAAATGCCAAACTTCATATTGGAAGAGCATATGTCAAAGCAATTGGAAATAATTATGTCAAACCCATACATGACTTGTCAACGGCTGATCCCTTTGCAGAAATGACGCAGTTTGCAATGTTTGAATTTGGGTGTTGTAATCTTTGAATTTGAACCTTGCAATATTTATGGTATTTGTTATATTGAACCGTTTTTCTTCTCTTGTCTCAACACAAACAGTTCATCCGGGTGAACCGCATGTCGTACATCGCACACACCTTGATCTGGCTGACCGTTTCTTTTGTGTTGCCTAATCACATACAGTTCATCCGAGTGAACCGTATGCTGTACATCGCACACACCTTCATCTGGCTGCCCGTTTCTTTTGTTCCTACTCATTGAAAACGGTTAATTGAACTGAACTGTATGCCCTGAATTGCACATGCAACTAAAATCTGAACCGTGTTTGATGCATCCGTCATCGCAAACGTTTTGCGCCTTTTTTGACAGTTTTTTTACTCCGTCGTTTGCAATTATTGCATCGCACACAGTTTTGTCGAAGGGTCTCTGATCGTAGTGTCGTGTTAGCAGCATCCTGCAGTAGTGATTCTTCTTTTGTAGTTGTGGATGCTTGTGAGGGGGGTTAATCATAAGTGGGATGCTTGTCAAAGGAATGGCAGTACCCAAGCACCGTTCCACCCACATATCAAATTATCAAAGTAACGAACGTGAATCATATGAGCATGATGAAAACTAGCTTGACGATAATTCCCATGTGTCCTCGAGAGCTCTTTCCTTTATATAAGAGTTTGTCCAGGCTTGTCCTTTGCTACAAAAAGGATTGGGCCACCTTGTTGCACCTTGTTTAATTTTGTTACTTATTCCCTGTTATGAATTACCTTATCACAAAACTATCTGTTACCGATAATTTCAGTGCTTGCAGAGAATACCTTATTGAAAACTGCTTGTCATTTCCTTCTGCTCCTCGTTGGGTTCGACACTCTTACTTATCGAAAGGACTACGATAGATCCCCTATACTTGTGGGTCATCAGCCGTCGCTCTCCACTCCCTCCTGGTGCTGCTCCCCGTTTGGCATGGAGTACATCTTGGTGAAAATCTGCAAGACATAAGTTACAAGTATCAGTCGGATTCAAGAGGAATCGCAGATCAAAATTAGAAAACACTCGGTAAATTGAGCCTGACCTATTCTGGCTCGTTGTTGGCGTTGAATGGCAGAATCCTCCTGGACCCCCTGGGATTATCCTTGTTCCCAGTGATGCTCCGCAGCCACTGAGCCACTATCTCCTCGGTGACCTCCTCTGGGTGGATCCGGGTGGTGTCTTCAGGGCCCGAGTACATCCACATTGGATGTTCACGAGCTTGGAAAGGCTGGATGCATCGACTGAGGAATACCTCCAACAGATCCATGCCGGTCACACCCTCCTGGACTAAGTTAACGACCGCGTCGACTAAAAGGGACACATCACCTTTCTCTTCTGTGGTTACAATCAGTGAAGAAGGCTGACAGAGTCTCTCCGTAGTGAAAGGGGGAGGTCGGTCGACTGACTAGGAGTCAGGATGTCTTTGCAGTAGAACCAGGTCGACTGCCATCCTCTGACTAACTCAGGAAAGGTCATGGGAGGAAAAGTACTTCTACCCCTAATTTGGATCCCTAACACCCCCCCCCCACACACACACACATCTGGGATCACGTGCGTCTTTTCATCACTCGGGTTAGCCTTCTTCACCATGTGAGAACGACAAGTGAAGATGTGTTTGAATAGGCCCCAGTGTGGCTGGCACCCCAGGAAGTTTTCGCACAAGGAGATGAACGCAACAAGATACGAGATTGTGTTGGGAGGGAAGTGGTGAATCTGAGCACAGAAAAAGTTCAGAAAACCCCGAAAGAACGGATGCGGGGGAAGGGAAAAACCTGGTTGATGTGGGTGGTGAGGAGGACGTGCTCACCCTCGCGCGGCTGGGGCTCGGATTCCCCCTCCAGCAGCCTCCAAGATCCGTGAGCAATCATGCCGTCGGCGGCGAGCTTGTCCACGTCCTCTTGCACGACGGTGGAGCGGATCCAGTCCCCCTGGATCAAACCAGGCGGCAGACCGGACCGCGACGACGACCCCTGAGCCGTCTTCTTGCCCTTCGCCGCTGCCTTCTTTGTGCGCTCCATAGCCGTGGTCTTCTCCTTCACCATGGTGGCGGAGCTCGAGAGGAGCAGGTGAGGGTGTGGCGAGCAGGAGAAAACGAGGTGGAGAAGCGGAGAGAAAGGGGATTGAATGAGGCGCACAGTGCCTCGCATCGGCCTCGACGCTTTTTATGGGCTCGCATCCGAGTGGCTGACCAGTGGGCCCGAGCGATCCCATCACATCCCGTAACAGGCACTCGCTCAATACATGCCGAAAAAGGCGGCGAAAAGATCGAGGCGTCCCTGTCTACTTGTTCTTTTTATTGTGCCACGCCCTGTCCCGCGCACTTCTCCAAAATTTTGAATCCCGTGAGATCCGGAAACCGCAGAGCAGTCAATCGCATCGAAGATATCATGTTATAGGTCACTCGAAGATCTACGGCATGATTCACTCGACGATCTCATAAGCCAGAATCGATTGAGGCGACCGATGCAGAGTTAAAGTATCAATATGGTTTGAAAACTTTGATGAAATGCCTTCGAAGCATTGAGTCCAGTCAGAACAAACTTCAACCCTTCTTCACTCAGACCTCAATCCATTCGGGGGCTAATGATGATGACATGTACCTAGGGTAGGATCTTAGGCCTAACCTATACGCACTACCCAAGGACACTGCCCTAGAGTCAAAGACATTCAAAGTGCCACAGAAGGCACCGACTGAAATCACCTTGAAGTGCAATCCACTCGACAGAAGATTCCACTCGGATATCCCAATTCCTCTCGACATGATCTTTACACTCAACAATACAAAAGAATCACTCGGAGCACAGAAGACCTACAGTCGCCCCAATATGGCAACGGTCAGGCGTTCACTCTGTAGTCTTAAAGATCATTAATAGTAATTTCTAACGGGCGTTACCAGTAACGCCCCTGTCTTAACTCACATTGAACCCTGTGTAACTGAGGGTTGGAGGACCTGGCGCACTCTATATAAACCACCCCCCCTCCTCTGGCACAAGGGTTCGCACCCCTTGTAACTCTCACGCATAATCCAGTCGACCAGTCTCCGAGGCACCGAGACGTAGGGTTGTTACCTCCTCCGAGTGGGGCCTGAACTAGTAAACTTGCGTCTACAACCTCGCCGTAGCTAGGGCCTTGCCTCCTCCTATGTACCCCCTACTCTTACTGTCAGACTCACTCCCACGACATCCCATGTACCCCTTCGTCCACTTAGACTATATATACTCCTCCTCTTCCCTCTTTCTAGGGTTAGCAAAGGATTAGCTCATTCGAGAGATAGAGCTTTGCTCATCCACTTGATACCTTCTCCATCGGAGTTCACGACCTCTACGTTGAAGATCCCCCAAGTGGATTCAAGACCCCATCACGGGAAGACACCTCAAGAAATCCTCACGGAGAAGGCCTTTTGTATTGTCCTTTTGTTGCGTTTGAATCTTGTATCACTCTTTATGTTCATGGATCTAGCACATGTGTGATCGTTTGTCGTTGATTTGAGTGTTACCTCTCATTTTCCCCTCATGTTTCCCCTCATGTTCTTCATAGGATCTTCCCTAATCATTAAAGATCGGCCCTAGGGTTTCCACCCTACGTCATCTTGGTATCATGAGCCTTAGTTGATCACGAATTTGGAGGCCCTACCATTGTTTTCTAGCCTTGTTTTGTTGTGTTCTTCCCAAATTTGAAAATTCCCCATCAAAAATAGCCCATTTTTTTGTGATTAGTTGGATTTGATGAAGTTTTGTTGGATTTGATTCGCGGATTTCGTGTGTAGCAGGAAGATCTAGCTTTCCCCCATCATTTCCCCCCTTCCATCCACAAATTCGTCCAATTTTGCCCAAATTTTGCCCCTCCACCACGAACCCTAGAAGTTCATCCCGTGCCCGAAATTGCCCAAGCACCGGACGTCCGATAGTCTCCGGACGTCCGACAACTCTCGGTCCTCCGACCACCACCGGCATCCGACGTTTCCTGACGAAACTAAAAAAATTTGCCTAAAATTTTTCAGCCACCGCCCACACTTCCGCATTGCCACTCCAATATCTACTTGCGCATACGCACTTGCATACCACCACCGCTTTCTGGAACCACCATATCTTACCCGTTTTCCAACTCCAAAATTTTGACTCATTTTGTTATTTGAGAATTTGAGTTGCGGTTTCCGTTTCCTAACGCGTTTCAGCAACTTAGGGATGGTTCGACATCGACATCACCGCTGCTCATCTTCGCCACGGACTCATCATCGACAACAACCTCTCAACAATTTTTACACCCTCAACTGTAAGCAAGGACGATAACTTCGGCGACATCTTTGTCTACTCCCTTGCCATTGCATTGATAACCCTATAGCCCATTTTGCGTACCTTTCCTATCGAGACTAGCCATTGAGTATTGCCGGCAACATTACTTCTGCACATTAGTGATCATAGCTCCCATTGCATACATATCATATCGTATCGGTATACATATCTTGGTATCATCTTTTGTGTCACAAGGTTGCCATCGCATATTCACGACTGCTATCTTGGTTCCTGAAGTTTTGCATAAGAGGCCAAATAAGAACTCAAAAGAGAAAGAGCCAAACAAGCTTTTAAGCAAAAGGAAAAGATAAGCAAAGAGCTTTTAAGCAAGAGCCATAGCATCATACTACATTAAGATTGTCATACTCGATCATCGTGGATCATATCATAGGAACACCATACATATAGCATAATTGCGACAGAAGTCGTTGCATTTTGCTCAGTAGGTTGTGCACAAGTTTCGTATCCGCCTATTGTGCAGTTGAGCTAGCGTCTCTCTAGCATTCTGCAACAAGAGCATTTTCGTGGATTCCACATTTTGGCTCACTCCTTGGTTGCACGACCCCATCTATCTATTCGTGCGTGTGTTTCCATGTACCATATTGCCGGAGTTTTCTGGCTCCTCGAACACCTATGGGGACGGAGCCCCTTCTCAGTTCGGCGGGGGGCGGAGGTCGGGCGAAGAGCGGATCGAGGCGAAGCACACGGGTTTTTTTTACCCAGCTTCGGAGCTCTCCGGAGAGATAATACTCCTACTGCTGCTTTGTGGATTGTATTGAGTTCTTGCTCGGGAGCGCTGAGTGCTACAGTACACTCAAGCAACTAACGAGACCGAGCGTTCTTCTGTTTTCCTCTCAGAGATCGCTCTCCGGGGGCCGATCCCCCCCTACGTTGTGCATGGGCCTCCTTTTATATGTTCAAGGGGTCTCCAACAGGTGGCAAGTAGGCAAGGGCAAAAATGGAAATATGCTGTGGTAGGTACAGCTACCTACACAGTATATCATACCTAACCCTGACGGCAGGGGACAAAGGCATTAAATGCCTATCTACATCGCCCTGACGGTGCAGAAAAGGGACCGTCAGGGGCGCCACCGCTCGCCACGATGGCGATCTTGTCAGCGCCGCATGCCACAGTGTACCCCTGGCTGCACAGCCTCCCGCCACGTACGCCAGGAAGGGTCCCGGAGCGACACGTAGGTGGGTGAGCTGGAGCGTAGGTACAGGATGGTTGCCCGCCGCGGCAAGTGCCTTGCCGCGGCCGTTGTCTTGCCGCGTCCTGGAACTTGTCGCTCGCCGAGTCCTGCTGGGACGCGTGGCGCGTCGCGGCAGGTTCTTTGAGATGCTCTAGTTGGCCTTCCCGGCAAGCTCCTCTTGCCGGGGTCTTGTGCCTCGAGCGGCCTTCTTGGCAAGCTCCTCTTGCCGGGGACTTGTCTCGTTGGCTTAAATACTTTGTTGTCGAATGGCCCCAAAGGAACCATAGAGAGCCTTGGCGATCACCTGGCGGACCTTGCCACGGGGTGCTGCGACTGCCCGTGCACAAGTTCGGGATACTAGGGTACCCCTACTTTAGTACACCGACAGGAGCCCCCGGGCCTGGGCCACACACGGTGCCGAGCGCTGTTGGGCCAGGCCCAAAACAGGGCACGGGCACGCGCGGCCTGGGTCACATCGCACCTTGCTCCGTATCCACCGCGCCCTCCCCGAAAGGCACGCGTCGATTGCGGCATCGTGGGAGAGGTCGTGGGTGGTTCCTTTATTCAGAAAGGCGAAACGTCCGCCCCCTCCCTCCTTATAAGCAGGGGGAGCAGGGGCAGTTCGCCCATCTGCCCGTTGCTATTCCCTCCTTGAGAATCTCCGCCACTCCCCTTCTTCCCAAAGCCGAAGGAGAGCAGCGCCCTGCCCCCAGCGCCACCAGCACCACCAACGTCGCCGTCCTCACCCTCCATTCCCGCCATGGCTCCGAAAGCCGAGAAGGCGAAGTCGGCCGAGGCGCAGCGGCTCGCGGCGCTGCGGAAGGAGCGGGCAATCTTCCCTCCGAGTCTTGAGGCGGCGGAGCTGAAGGAGGACTTCTACCTCTTCTGGTCGACGGGGACGCGAGCGCATCCGCGCACGAAGGTACTCCCAGCCACTGCTTGGGATAAGTACCCCACTGGGTATCCCTTCTTTGCCTTGTTCTTCTACTGCGGGCTCTGCCCGCCCTTTTCAGAATTCTTTTGCGATGTCATGAACACCTACGGGCTCCACCTTCTTGATTTCACCCCCAATGTTGTCCTGACCATGGCATTTTTCGCACATCTCTGCGAAAACTTTGTTGGGATCCATCCAAACGTAGCTCTTTTCCACCATTTCTTTTCGCCTCGGGTTGAGAAAGGAGAACCTTTATCCGTCGGAATCGCCTGGATCTCGAAAGCTGGCAAGAAGGATGCTTATCTGGAGGGAGAGCTCCGCAGCAAGTGGAAGGAGTGGAGGGCGGACTGGTGTCTGATCGTTGAGGAGAACCCGCAGCCGTTTACTGCTCTGCGCGAACCCCCAGTAGTGCGCGGCAGTGATTGGAGTAGCCTGGCCCCGGAAGATGACAAACTAAGGATCGCCGTCACCCGGATCCTACGCCTCAGGCTTGCCGGGCTTACTGTAGGAGCGGTTGGCGCAGATTTCCTCCGCCGCCGCATCGCCCCCCTGCAGGAGAGGGGGAGACCTGCCTGGGAGTTTCAGAATGCGGCGGATATCATGAGGTTGCGGCCGGGCCTCAACTTCAACTTCACTGTCCTGGAGCTCAACGCGATGCTCCAGGAGCTGTTCAAGCACGACCCACAGCATCCCGAAGTGTTCTGGTTGCCGAGGGGCGTCGTCCCGCTGTGCAACAACTCCGCGCTCGACCGTATCCGTGCAATAATGCCGCTATGCGACTCGCATGGAATTGATCCAGCCTGGATAGAGCCTGCGGATGATGTCGTGCGGGCGTTCTTCGGCAACTTGGTAGAAGTACCGGTCGACGCCGACGAGAAAAAAGGCCTCACCCGGGACACCACCGACGATGAGCTCAAGCGCATCGCCACCAGGATGGAGGAGGCGGCGGCAGCTGCCGCTGCGGGCGAGTTTGGGTTCACCGTGGAGGAGGCAGAGGCAGCAGAGGCGGCAAGCCTTGCCGACCGAGAGGAGCTCGCCGGCGAGAAGAGGTCCGCCGAGCACGACGTCGGGCCGAGCGGGCCCGCCGAGGACACGAGCGGCTCGCTGGAGATCGGCTCTTCTTCCTCTTCGTCTTCGGACAGCTTGCCGCAAGCAGAGCCCCTGACTCCATGAGCAGAGCCCCTGGCTCCACAAGCAGAGCCCCCGGCTCCATCAAGAAGGCGTCTTCGCAAGGCCGGGGACGTAGCGGAGCGGCGGGCGAGTCAACCCCCGGTGCGCCGCACGACACGCTCCACCGCGGCAAGTTCTGTTGCCACGGAAACACCTCACGCTGCAGCGGCAACAGGGGCGGGGTCCTCTCGGCCTGCCGCTCCAGCTCCCGCCAAGCGGCCAAGGGATCCTACTCCTCCGCCTCCTCGCGCAGGAGGTGGGCCGGGCTTTGACTTCTCCGCGCTCAGCTCCGACGAGGAAGAAGATGAGTAAGATTCTTGTTGTACTTGCATGTCTTCAATACTTGCCGTCTTGTCTTGTATCTCATTTGCTTTACTCTGAACTTATTCCTTTTTAGGACGCTGGCCCAGAGAATGGCAAAGAGAGCCAAGGTCCCGGTGATTGTCATCGAGGATGATCCCACCGTGGCAGCAGGGGGTGCGCCTGAGACAAACTTGTCGGACCCGACAGCTGTTCTTCAGAGCAGCCCCCAGCATAAGTATATGGTTTACTTCCAGCTGTTAGGCGCGCATGGATACAATTTGCTTGCTGATATCTGACCGTTGACTTGTGTAGGAGCAGAGCAGCTCCACCAGGAGCGCCCGGAGGCCACCCCTGACGTGCCACCTACTTCGACTACGTCGCCGAGGGAGAGTTCTCCGGCGAGGGTGAATCCCCCGACAAGGGAGAGCTCCCCGGCAAGGGAGAAGTCTCCGACGAGGGAAAGCTCCCTGGCAAGGGAGAAGTCTCCGGCAAGGGACAGTACCGGCGACCCCCCGGCAGCGGAGATCCCAACTACCGAGCCCGGTACAGGTACTCCTTGCTTCTAAACTTGCCTTGGGTTCTTCTTTTTGGGATATTTGCTTGACTTTTCTTCCTTTTCCGGTCGTCAGATCCATCCACTGTGGAGCCGATGGAGATCGAGGTTGTTATTGATGACGCCGCTACCATCGAAGAAACGGCCGGCGCTGAAGATCCCGCCGGTGAAGAGGCCGCCAAGGCTGCCGCCGCAGCAGCTGACGAGGGGTCCGGCGATCGTACTAACGACCCTGGGGCCGCAGGAGCGCCAGGCGCTACACCGACTGCCGATCCTCCCGCCGCTGCCGCAGCGTCAGGCTCCGAAGAGCCCCAGCCAGGCGTCTACTTGAAGGCTGGCGCTGGCATCTTCATCAACCTCCCCTGGGTGTCAACGTCCAGGGCGCCGGTCGAAGGAGAAAGCTTTGACGTGGAGGTGCTTGCCTCCGCTGGGCTGACGTTGGTCGATGCACCAAGCAGCAGCAGCGACGAGCTCGAGGAGGAGCGACTACTGCAGAAGCTGGTGTCGCTCTACCGTGCCCGCCAGGCCAAACTGGAGTCCTGCGAAGCGCTTGTCGCGAAGGCGGGGGTGGACGTGGAGAAGCGCGCGGAGGAGCTCCGAGGCCTCAACCAGGCAGCTCTCCAGTCGCTGGCGGCGGAGCGGGTGCAGCTTGGTGAGGCGCAGAAGGCTTTCATCCTTGAGAAGGTAGAGATTGCAGAGCAACAGCGGCTTGTCGCCGAGGAGTTATCTGCGCGGGACGGTGAGTTGGTGCAGCTGAAGGCCAGCCTCGACAGCCACGAAGAGGAGCTAGCTGTGCGCGAGCAAGCACTCAGCGGAGCCCTCAAGGAAGCAAAGGACGCTGCCGCAGCTGCTGAGGCCGCCAAGAAGGAGCTGGAGGCAAAAGTGGCACAGCTGGAGACTGATCTCAAGGCGAGCAGTGAAGCGCTTCCCGCGCTCAAGCACGAGCGCGAGAAGGATGCCTACACCTTTGGCGAACTGCAGGGTCGTCTCGCCGAGAAGGTCAAGGAGCTTGACGCCGCCAAGGACTCCAAGGTTGATCTTGAGCTGAAGCTGGCCGCTTTGACCAAGACACTGGACGGCGCCAGGGAGCAGGAGGCGGCCTTGAAGAAGGAGATCAAGGCCGACAAGGTGCTGCTGGAGAGCATCGCCGCCACCCAGAACGATTTCAGGGGAACTGTGGAGCGGTGGACGGAGGGCCTTGTGAATGCTGCCGCAGACATCGACAAGGAGTTGGCGCTGCTGGGGGTGGAGGATCTCGGGTATTCCTCTGACGGGAGCCTCCCATCCAGCGCCAAGCTCACCTTGTTCTTCAAAGGCGTGGCGACGGCCCTCCAGCAACTCCGGGAGAGGATCCCAAAGCAGCTGGCCGACGAGTCGCGCGAGATCTGCGCAGGAGCCCTCAAAAGGGTGCTGATGAAGGTGGCCTTCCGCAACCCGGGCCTCCGCCTCACTAACATCCTCAGGTCCCGGCCGCCGGAAGCTGATCTGGAGGAGCTCGAGACCCTCGTCGCACCCATTGTGGACAAGGTGAGCGGGATCAAGAGGGTTGAGGGCGACCGCACGGACTAGGCCGCCTATTTTCTTCTTCTTTTTTGTCGTCGCTGGTCATGTTATAAAAACAGTCTATTAGAGTCGCGACAAACTATCTTGTAATATAACTCTTTTTCAAGTTATGATCGCAATGCTACTTCCTTTACTCGATTCCCTCCTTTGTATGTTTTTGCCCTACGCTTTTAGGGAACCTGCCGGCGTAGGCACCTTTATCGCGAGCGCTGAGTGCGGGACGTCAGCAGCCTGCTGGCGGTGCCGTTACCGACAAGAAACCTTGTCGCGACTAGTTGCATCTCGCTTAAGTTGCTGAGTGAACTCGAAACAAAGTAAGGGCGCGACTCTAGTCGCAGCACACTTAAACTGTTGAGCGAACTCGAAACAAAGTAAGGGAGCAACTAGCCACGAGCTGGTTCCTCCGCGCACAGGTTTTCCATACAAAGCATGGTCGTTCAAGGAAAGTAACTTAAAGTTTAAAAAATCTGATTGCTCAAACTTTGGCACTTAGCTTTTCTGTCATTTGCTCCCCGGCAAGGCAAAAAATTTCTTGAACGACGCCGGGTCCATACCATTATCTTCCCTCCCCCCCCCCCCCGGCCAACTTGTGGGCGAAGGATCCTTCCTTTCCTTGAGAAAAAGAGAAAAGAGAAAACAATAGTATGGAGCCTTATGGCTCGTTATTGCTTACCGAGGGGGCTCGTTGCACAAAGTGTCAGATAATTCATGCAGAAAGGCATGAAATTGACAGGGTGTGCGGAGCACGTGAGTTTTATTTATGCACAGGGTCTGCGCCTGGCTTTGCACAAAGGATTACATGCAACAGCGGCAAGACTTGTACAAAATGGTGGTTGCTAGACGGGGTCCGACAACCGCGCCTTACGGGTAAAGCTTACGAAGATGCTCGATGTTCCAGGAGCTGCTCACCGAAAAGCCATCCTCGGTCTCAAGGCGGACAGCGCCAGGCCTAGTGACTCGTTTCACCCGGTAAGGGCCGTCCCACTTCGGCGTCAACTTGTTGGAATTCTTGGCGGAATGAACGCGCCGAAGAACAAGGTCGCCTTCCTCGAGACTTCTGGCTTTAACTTTGCGGCTATGGTAGCGGCGCAAAGCTTGCTGGTATCGAGCAGCTCGTACAGCAGCCTGAAGACGGTCTTCCTCAAGGAGCAGCGCGTCATCTTGTCGTAGCTGCTCTTGGTCAAGCTCATCATAAGCGAGCACTCGAGGTGACCCATATACGAGTTCCATGGGGATAACTGCCTCTGCTCCATAGACTAGAGCGAAAGGTGTGTGGCCAGTGGCTGGATTTGGCGTCGTCCTGATCGACCAAAGAACCACCGGCAGCTCCTCGATCCAGTTTCTTCCGCACTTGTGCAGCCTGTCGAAAGTCCGGGTCTTGAGTCCACGCAGCACTTCAGCATTTGCCCTCTCTGCTTGACCGTTGCTCCTGGGGTGAGCAACAGAAGCGAAGCAGACCTTGGCGCCAAGGTCTTGGACGTAGTGCATGAAGGTGCGACTCGTGAATTGTGTACCGTTGTCGGTGATGATCCTGTTAGGGATTCCGAAGCGGCAAACAATCGACCTAAAGAACTTGACTGCTGACTGTGTTGTCACCTTCCTCACTGGTTCCACTTCTGGCCACTTTGTGAACTTGTCGATTGCGACGTACAAGTACTCAAAGCCCCCGACTGCTCGGGGGAAGGGGCCGAGGATGTCGAGCCCCCAGACCGAAAATGGCCAGGATAAAGGGATCGTCTGGAGAGCTTGAGCTGGCTGGTGTATCTGCTTGGAATGGAACTGGCACGCTTCACACTTGGTTACTTGTGCAGTTGCATCCTGGAGGGCTGTCGGCCAAAAGAAGCCCTGCCGGAATGCTTTGCCGGCAAGCGCTCTTGCGCCAATGTGGTGACCACAAATGCCTCCATGTATCTCTGCCAACAGCTTCTGTCCATCTTCTCGGGGGATACACTTCAATTTCACTCCGTTGAGTCTTCTTCTGTACAGTGCGTTGTCAACGAACTGGTACATACTAGACTGTCGGGCTACTCTTTCCGTTTCTTCTGGCTCTTCGGGAAGTTCTCTTGACTGGAGGAAACGGACGATCTGTTGTGCCCATGCTGGAGCCTGTGGCTCGACAACAAGGACTAAAGGCATATCTGCTGCTGCGGGAACATCCGCTTCTACGGCGAGAACCTGTGGTTCAGCCGGAGCTTGATGATCCCCGACAAGCTTGCCGGAGCGAAACTTGTCGGGAGCGTATACTTCAACAAAACAAACCCCGGGGCTTGTCGGAGCAGACCGCTCCTCAGCACTTTTGGCGTTGATCTTGGGGACCTTGGCGGCGGATAGGGAAGCTCTGCCGGAAGATAGTCACCAGAAATCAACTTCCTCTTCTTGCCCTGTCCAGTTGATGGCGTCACGGATGGTTGAGTTAGCTTGAGCACAAAGATCCCTGGTTCCACAGGTAACTTAAGTGCCGCGCACTTTGACAGGCCGTCAGCGATGTCGTTCTGAGCTCTTGGAACATGTTCCATCCGTAGGCCAACAAAGCGCTCTTCCAGCTTCCTCACTTCATCAACATAAGCTTCCATCAACGGACTCTGACAATCCTTGTTCACTTGGCGGACGACAAGCTGTGAGTCACCCCTGACAATGAGTTGCTTGATCCCAAGGTCTGCCGCGATCCCGAGACCGGCGAGCAATCCTTCATACTCTGCAGTATTGTTTGTTGCTTGCTCCTCGGGAAAATGCATCTGGACCATGTACTTGAGGTGCTCTCCGGTGGGTGCGACAAGCAGCACGCCAGCACCGGCGCCTTGCAGCGAGAACGCACCATCAAAGTACATCAGCCACTCTTTGTTTGCCTCCTTGACGGGGATGCTCGTCTCTGGAATTTCTTCGTCTGGTGTTGGCGTCCACTCTGCTATGAATTCTGCCAATGCTCTGCTTTGAATAGTTGAAGTGCTCTCAAACTTGAGGCCAAAGCTTGACAGTTCCAGTGCCCACTCAACAATCCTACCTGTTGCTTCCGGATTCTGCAGTATCCTCTTTAGCGTAAAGCGAGTGACAACTGTGATCTCATGTGCTTGGAAGTAATGGCGCAGCTTTCTCGAGGCCATAAGAAGGCCGAAAAGCAACTTCTGCACACCAGAGTACCTTGACCTAGCCCCCTGCAGAAGGGAACTGACAAAGTAGACTGGGCGCTGCACCATTTTCTTCTTATGTATCCCTTCGCACATCTGCGCAGATCCATCTTCGTCGGGACCAGAGCTTGTTGGGGAAGCCCCCTGCTTGTCGCTGGATGTGCTTGCCGCGGTCGATGGCTCGTCATCTGTCTCTCTCTCCGCTACTAACGCAGCACTAAGCACTTGATTGGTTGCCGCCAGATATAGCAGCAACTTCTCTTGTGGTTTAGGTGCGACAAGTATCGGAGTGGAGGACAGGTATCTCTTCAAGTCCTGCAGCGCAGCCTCCGCTTCCGGAGTCCATTTCATTGGACCTGCCTTTTTCAAGATTTTGAAAAATGGCAGGGCGCGCTCAGCAGACTTAGAGATAAACCTGCTAAGAGCCGCCACGCAGCCGACAAGTTTTCGTACATCCTTGACGCGCTTCGGTGCTTCAATCTGCTCAATGGCCTTGATCTTGTTGGGATTTGCTTCAATTCCCCTCTGAGACACGAAGAATCCGAGAAGCTTGCCGGACGGGACTCCGAACACGCACTTCTCGGGGTTGAGCTTGAGGCTGATCTTGCGTAGATTTGCAAAAGTCTCTTCTAGATCTTGAATCAGAGTTGCTTTGTCCCTACTCTTGACCACTATGTCATCCATTTAGGCTTCCACATTTCTGTGTATTTGCGGCTCAAAAGCAGTATGGACTACCCTTGCGAATGTTGAACCAGCGTTCTTCAAATCGAAAGGCATTCGTACGAAACAGTACGTGCCACATGGAGTGGTGAACGCGGTTTTCTCCTCATCTTCTTCTGCCATGAAGATCTGATGGTATCCTGAGTATGCGTCAAGAAATGAAAGCAGGTCGCATCCGGCTGTGGAGTCGACAATCTGGTCAATGCGCGGCAAGGGAAATGGGTCTTTGGGACAAGCTTTGTTGACATCGGTGAAGTCGATGCAAAGTCTCCATTTCCCGTTTGCCTTGCGCACGACTACAGGATTGGCCAACCACGTAGGATGGAGCACTCCTCTGACGAGGCCTGCTGCTTCCAACTTCTTGATCTCTTCGGCGATGAACTCTTGGCGCTCCACTGCTTGTTTCCTGACTCTCTGCTTGACGGGCCACGCATGAGGACAAACGGCAAGGTGGTGCTCGATTACTTTCCTGGGAACACCGGGGATGTCAGATGGTTGCCATGCAAACACATTGACATTCGCCCACAGGAAAGCAACGAGCGCGCTTTCTTATTTAGGGTCGAGAGTGGCGCTGATGGTGAAGGTACCACTAGTGTCGTCCTCCTTGGCGGACACCTTCTTGGTCGCTGGCGGAGCTGCCATCGTCTTCTTACACTTGCCGGTGGAGCTCGATGGTGCGTCCTCGACGGTAGCGCAGCACTCCGAAGAGGTGCGCTTGCCGGAGTGGGCATCAGAGCTCTTGCCGGACTTGGTCTTCTTCTTCCCCCCGGGAGCTTCAGCGGCAAGTGTCTCGCGATCTGCGGCGGCTGCTGCTTCTCGGTAGATCTTGTCGGCACAGATAAGAGTGTCTTTCTTGTCGCCATGTACAGAATGACACTTATCGGGCCTGGCATCTTCAGCATGTTGTACGCGTAGTGAGAGGCCGCCATGAACTTGGCGAGCGCTGGACGGCCGAGAATTCCATTGTAAGGCAATGGAAAATCGGCAACGTCGAAAGTGATCCTCTCAGTCCTGAAGTTTAGCTCGCTGCCAAACATCACCGGCAGCGTGATCTTCCCCTTCGGCTTGCTCCTTCCCGGGTTGATTCCTTGGAATGTGCCAGTCTCTTCGAGCTCGCTGTCAGGGACTTGGAGTCTCCGGAGCACAGCGGAGGAGATCAGGTTCAAGGCGGCCCCGCCGTCAATTAGCATCTTAGTGGCCTTGAGGTTGCGGATAGTTGGTGAAACCAACATCGGCAAACACCCGACAGCAGTTGTGCGATCAGGGTGGTCCTCAATATCAAAGATGATAGGCATGTTGGACCATTTCAGAAGCTTGCGTGACTCAACGGGTGGTTCTGCTGCATTGACTTCCCGCACCCACTGCTTGAGTTGGCGGTGTGAGGTATACAGAGAAGCACCGCCGTCAACACACAAAACTTTCTGTGGCTTTCTGGAACTCCTGCTCGCTGGTCCCGGCGTCATCCATGTCTTCTTCGTCGTCGTCATCTTCATCCTTGTCGCGGCCGCGGGGAGGTCTGTCGCCTTGCCGCTTCTTGGCGTTGCCGCGGCGTCCCCCCCCGGCCGGTGCGCTTCGTACCGGATCCTCCAGCACCTCCTTGGGCCTTCTCCTTGTCGCGTCGCTCGTATTCGGCCTTTTGCAGCTCAACGAGCTGCTCGACCTTCTTGTAGCTCTGAATGTCATGGCCTTTGGTGCGGTGAATCTTGCAGTACTGCTTGTTGGTGCCGTCCTGCTTGTCGGCGGCCGCCACAGCCTGGCAGTTGGCGCATGCGGCAACCTCCTTGCCGGAGCTGCCAGTCTTTGTTGTCTTGGCGCCACCTTCGTTGCCGGACTGCTCGACAACTAGCACATCTTTGCCTTTCCTCTTCCTATTATTCCGCCGCCGGTTTTTGCTTGCCGGGGCGGCATCATCGCTGTCAGATCCTCCTGTTCCTACGTTCTCTCCGGGGAGTTTCCTCCCTTCCTCAGCATGTGCACATCTGTTGGCCAGGGCATATAGCTCACTGACGTCTCTGATCTTGCACATCGCCATATCCTCCCGCATCCTGCGGTTACGCACGTTCTGGTGGAACGCACTGATGACCGCGGCAGGGTGGACGTCTGGGATGTTGCGTTGCACTTGGCTGAATCTCTGGATGTACTTGCGTAGAGGCTCCCCTTCCTTCTGGGCAAGCAGGTGAAGATCACTCTCCTGGCCATGAGGTTTGTGGCCGCCTGTAAAGGCGCCGACAAACTGATGGCATAGGTCCGCCCAGGAAGATATGGAGTTTTCCGGCAAGTGCATGAGCCAGGATCTGACGTTGGGTTTGAGCACCAGAGGGAAGTAGTTGGCGAGGATCTTGTCGTCTTGCCCCCCGGCAGCCTGCACCGTGATGGTGTAGATGTTGAGGAACTCCGACGGATGCAGCCTGCCGTCGTACTTCTCTGGTACGTCTGGCTTGAAATTCTTCGTGCTGGGCCACTGGACTTGCCGCAGCTCACGAGTAAACACAGGGCAACCTACCGCGTACGGCAGGTCGCCTGGTTCCCCTGGCGCTTGCATGTCGACAGCGGGGCCAGCGCGTCGGTCTGATTGACGCCGCGTTTCTCTTCGGCGCTCGATGCGGGTACGAGCGTCTTCTTGCTGTCGTTCATGAAGAACGTGGCGCTGATCGCGACGAGTTCGCGGATCTGATGAAACAGTGGGGTCGCTATCGTGGCGGACCCGCCGAGTCGGCGATCTTGTCCTTTGGGGCGGAGAGTGCATGGTGGTTGCACCCCCACCGGTTTTGTCGCCATCGGCTCGCACTTGGCTGGCCTGCCGCGGCTGCGATGTGGTCGCCGGCCGTGGAGTGTCGCCGTTGGCGAAACCGATGAGACTCTGAATGGTGGCCCTCCAGTCGTCGATCTTGTCTGGCGTTGGAGGGAAGTCTAGGAGTAGTTGAGCTTGTGCCAAAGCTTCTGCTGGAGTGGCGGGTAGCGGTGGCGAACGGTGCGAGGAGCGGGATATGCTCGGACTTCCAATGATGTTAGAAGGAGCAGTATTCCATCCACGCGACCGTGCCTCGCTCACGCCAGCACGATGGCATGCATGTTGGCCTTGAGCATCCCGGGATTCGCCAGCTCGGTTTGGGTCCAGCGAGCGTATGGTACCGTGAGTACCACGACGCTGCCGGTCCTTCGCCTCTTGAGATGGGCGCGGTGCGTCTACGGACGCCCGGTCGTCGTGGGAGCCGGCTACGCTGCCGACGGGCAGCACGGTCCTGTCCTTGGACTTGGTGGCACCATGGGCTCCCTCGTCGACGCCCGTTCTTCCGCCGGCGTCCTCCCCACCGGCCGTTTGCTGTGGCGGCGGTGGATTCGACGCGGACGGCGCAGCCGCCTCCGAAGCCTTCTTCTTCGGCGGCATGTCGATGAAGTCGATGAAGATTTAGCTTGCGTGAACGCCGGATCAGGTTCACACAACCTCGATGCCCCCTACCTGGCGCGCCAAAGATGCCGGGGTTTTCTGGCTCCTCGAACACCTATGGGGACGGAGCCCCTTCTCGGTTCGGCGGGGGGCGGAGGTCGCGCAAAGAGCGGATCGAGGCGAAGCACACGGGGTTTTTTACCCAGCTTCGGAGCTCTCCGGAGAGATAATACTTGTACTACTGCTTTGTGGATTGTATTGAGTTCTTGCTCGGGAGCGCTGAGTGCTACAGTACACTCAAGCAGCTAACGAGACCGAGCGTTCTTCTGTTTTCCTCTCAGAGATCGCTCTCCGGGGGCCCATCCCCCCCTACGTTGTGCATGGGCCTCCTTTTATATGTTCAAGGGGTCTCCAACAGGTGGCAACGTAGGCAAGGGAAAAAATGGAAATATGCTGTGGTAGGTACAGCTACCTACACAGTATATCATACCTAACCCTGACGGCAGGGGACAAAGGCATTAAATGCCTATCTACGTCGCCCTGACGGTGCAGAAAAGGGATCGTCAGGGGCGCCACCGCTCGCCACGATGGCGATCTTGTCAGCGCCGCATGCCACAGTGTACCCCTGGATGCACAGCCTCCCGCCACGTACGCCAGGAAGGGTCCCAGAGCGACACGTAGGTGGGTGAGCCGGAGCGTAGGTACAGGGTGGTTGCCCGCCGCGGCAAGTGCCTTGCCGCGGCCGTTGTCTTGCCGCGTCCTGGAACTTGTCGCTCGTCGAGTCCTGCCGGGATGCGTGGCGCGTCGCGGCAGGTTCTTTGAGATGCTCTGGTTGGCCTTCCAGGCAAGCTCCTCTTGCCGGGGTATTGTGCCTCGAGCGGCCTTCCCGGCAAGCTCCTCTTGCCGTGGACTTGTCTCCTTGGCTTAAATACTTTGTTCTCGAATGGCTCCAAAGGAACCATAGAGAGCCTTGGCGATCACCTGGCGGACCTTGCCGCGGGGTGCTGTGACTGCCCGTGCACAAGTTCGGGATACTAGGGTACCCCTACTTTAGTACATCGACACATATCTTGCTATTGGTCTACTTGTTGCATTTGCAAATTTGCGAATCCTTTTCAACATTATTGAGTCTTACTAACATTCGCATCAAATTTTGTGCCACCATCCTAACCAAGCTACACCAAAGGCTTCATTTGTGTAGGTGTGAGAGATTGACGAGATACGGTACCTATTGTGTTATTTCCTTGTTACATCATTGAGTGATCTTTGATCCATCCTCAACACCGGTCAAGGTATATTTGGTATTGTTCTTCCTTTCTTCCACTCTCACATTTGCTTGGAATGATGGATAGGCCTACTACTTCTACCAACCCACTCCTCATCGAGCAAGATGAGGACTCGAACACTTTCATCACCAAGAACCACCTCTTCGGCGCACAAAGATCATTACGTCAAGAACAACAAGCATTGAGCGGCCGCATTGACAATCTCGCCACCGACTTGCGATATTTTGAGCAACGTATAGAAAACTACTTTGACAACAAGATCGACAAACAAAAACAAGAGAACAATGATTTACGGACACATGCATTACATTGATACGTACGAGTGATAGAGGCGAAGGTGTCCCGTCTTTCGATGAGATGGTGGTTATCGTTTTGGACGAAGTCAACTTTGACGATCCGACTACGAACGTGCGAGGACGTCGCGCCTTAGCAATCGCTAAACCAACTCCGAGAGGTTATTGACCACGCCGGAGCACGATCAACCTGACCATGAAGGTCTGTTTCTTACAGGCAAACGAAGAACAAGCAAGAAACTAAGATTGCAATTTGGATACTGCGAATATAAGAGGAAAGCTTTATTGATCAAGGTGGGGTCAGCTACACCCAACGGACAAGACTACGAGGACACCAAGTACAATGACCAAGAGGAAGAGCTACCAGGAAACTACAGCCACCGGATGACCGGTACTCGTCGGACGTCCGACGCCTGGGAGCTTCAGCCAGCCAGCCGAGTCCCAGCCTGCGCACGCTCCAGCGGTCGGACGACAGACACCGACCGGACATCCGACATGCTCCAGCCCCGGGACGACCGAGTGATAGAGGCAAAGGTGTCCCGTCTTTTGATGAGATGGTGGTTATCGTTTTGGACGAAGTCGACTTTGACGATCTGACTACGAACATGCGAGGACGTCGCGTGTACACCCCGATAGTTCAGCTACAGTAATCCCCTTCTATTGATGCCTTGTCATCATTGTTACTGTTGCTAATATCACTTTGATTCAAATCCAGTCCAAATTTTAAATTCAAATTAAAGTCAAATTTTGAAATTCTCAAATATGCAAAATAAAATGTTCACATCATTCTACAAATTCCCCTGATCATTTGTCATGTTGAATCCAACATCATTTGACTCACCAATTAATCCCTAATAAAATATAAAGTGGTCCAACTCCAACAAAAATGACCTTTTCAAAATAATCAAATGTTTATGTATTTCCTTTTGACTTGAAACTTTGTGAGCATCATCATATCACTGTGTGGCGTTTATATGCTAGGTTTCATATTTTACTAAAATCATTTAGTGCCTCAAATAAATAGAAAACAATGTATATAATAGAAAAGAGTAAGGGAAAAAGAGAAAAAGAGTAAGAACTTAAGTCTTATGTGCACTTTGGCCCACCGTAAAAAGTACATGGACCAGCCCAACTGGGTCTTCCCTGACCTTTCGCTACAGTAGGAGGAGGGGGAAGCCATGGCGGCCATCCCACGGCCATGGCCACGTGCCGGCCATCCCCTACCTCCCCGGCGCCTACAAAACGCCAACGCAAACCCTAGGCTGCTCTCGTCCATTCCCCCCTCTTTTCCCCATCGCCTCCCTCCTCACCCGCTTGGAATCGAGATCGGGCTCGATGTGGTGGCTGTTGGAAACTAATATTTTGGCAATGCTACACGATGTATTGATCGGTGCATAGCGCACGTATATATGGAGTACAAGGTGGGCCACAACCTCAACTATACAATGACTAGGAGGTGGGCCGGACAATACAATAGACATGTACAAACCATATATTCAACACCCCCTCGCAGTCGAAGCGTCGCCGGAGATGCAAAGACTGGACCTGAACTCCTCGAAAACAGAAGTAGGCAGTCCTTTTGTCATAACATCGGCAAACTGGTGCGCCGTCAGGACGTGGAGGACCCGGATGCGCCCAAGGGCCACCTGCTCGCGAACGAAGTGTATGTGGAGCTCAATGTGCTTCGTTCGTCGATGATGGACCGGGTTGGCGGAGAGGTACACGGCGGAGACGTTGTCGCAGTAGACGAGCGTGGCCTTCTGAACATCACAAAGCAACTCCTGGAGCAGCTGACGAAGCCAAGAGCATTCAGCAACGGCATTAGCCACTGCCCGATACTCTGCCTCGGCACTCAAGCGAGAGACTGTGGGCTATCGCTTGGAAGACCAAGAGATCAGGGACGGCCCAAGGTAGACACAGTACCCCGAAGTGGAGTGCCGTGTGTCCGGGCAGCCAGCCCAGTCCGCATCAGAGTAGGCGACGAGGTCAGTGGAGGCGGAGGCCGTCAGTGTAAGTACCATGGACGGAGTGCCGCGTATTTAATGGAGGATACGCTTCACAAAGGTCCAATGAGAATCACGCGGAGGATGCATGTGAAGGCATACCTGCTGAACGGCATACTGCAAGTCGGGGCACGTCAGAGTGAGGTACTGCAAGGCACCCACAATGGAGCGATAGAAGGACGCGTCGGATGCGGGAGAGCCCTCCAGAGCTGAAACCTTGGCCTTGGTGTCAACAGGCATGGGAGCAGGCTTGTAGTTATGCATGCCAGCACGATCGAGAAGCTCATGGGCATAACGCCGCTGGTGCAGAAAGAACCCATCTAGCCGTCGAACCACCTCAATGCTGAGGAAGTAGTGAAGGGGCCCCAAATCCTTCAGGGCAAACTCATCACGAAGACGAGCAGTAAGCCGCTGGAGAAGTGCGACAGTGGATGCCGTCAGAATGATGTCGTCGATGTAGAGCAACAAGTAGGTCGTGTCAACCCCGTGATAATACACGAAGAGGGACGCATCGGAGCGGGTCGACGTAAATCCGAGCGTCTGCAGGAAGGCAGCGATGCGCTGGTACCAGGCCCGAGGCACCTGCTTCAACCCGTAAAGTGAACGGGAGAGCAAGCACACATGATCCGGCTGTGTGGCGTCGACGAAGCCGGTGGGCTGCTCACAGAACACCTGCTCGGCAAGGTGGCCGTGCAAGAAGGCGTTGGAGACGTCCAACTGATGCACAAACCAAGCTCGAGAGACGGCCAGCTGAAGCACGGTGCGGATCGTGCCTAGTTTAACAACCAGAGCAAAGGTGTCGGTGAAGTACACGCCCGCACGTTGCCGAAAGCCTCGAACCACCCAGCGAGCTTTGTAGCGCTCGAGAATCCCGTCTATACGAGTCTTATGCCGAAAGACCCACTTGCCCGTGATGATGTTGAAAGTGCGTTATATGGACTAGAGGGGGGTGAATAGGCGATTTTTATGAAATTCTTCACTGAGGAATTTGCTCATGAGGAAATTCCTTAGCGAAGAACTACTAGCAGCGGAATAATTACTCAGAGGTAAACATAGCAGATTACATGCATGGTCATCATGATGAAATGAAGATACAGACAGAGTACAGAAAGCGTAAACACAGGATAGCACAAGATGAAGACAAACAGACTGAAGAAATTGAACTGAGGAGATTGAGAAAGTCTTTAGTCAAAGTCTTCAAACACAGATATGAACAAATACACAACACAGTAATGAGGAAATGGAAGTGTTGAGGAAATAGAACCAATAAGCTTGGTGAAGACAATGATTTGGTAGACCAGTTCCAACTGCTGTCTCAGTTGTACATCTGGTTGGAGCGGCTGAGTATTTAAACTCAAGGACACCTAGTCTCGGACACACAGTCCTCACCGTATTCTCCTTGAGCTAAGGACACACAGTCCTCGCCCAATCACTCGTGGTAAGTCTTCAGGTGAGTTCCAAACCTTCACAGACTTGGTCACTCGGCGATCCACAATTCCTCTTGGACGCTCTAGACCTTGACGCCTAACCGTCTGGAAGAAGCACAGTCTTCAAAGGTAACAAGCATCGGATCCACGCAGGATCAATCTCTTCAGTGATGCTCAATCACTTTGGGTTTGTAGGTGTTTTGGGTTTGGGTTTGGATTTTCCTCACTTGATGATTTTCGCTCAAAGTCCTCGGAGGATGGGTTGCTCTCAAATGACAAGTGTCAAGTTCTCGCGGAGTAGCCAACCAGCTAGTGGTTGTAGGGGGCGGCTATTTATAGCCTAGGGAGCAGCCCGACATGATAAGACATAAATGCCCTTCAATGATATGACCGTTAGGTGGACAAGATATTTTAGGACAGCTGGCGCGTAGCACAGCAACGGTCAGAAATTTGAGGTTCAAATTCCTCAGGGCTATCATGTTCCTCACAGTGTAGGCAATTCGCGCTGGCGAATTCCTAACTCCTCAGTCAGAGCAAAGTCCTCAGTGACCAGAAGAACTGCGTCTCTGTCACTGAAGAAATTGACTGAACTGTATGAGATTTCCAATGGCTTCACTCGAAGGGATTGGTAGGTGTAGGATTTGAGATGAGCATCACTTGGAAATTTTCTCCTTAGTATTTCCTCGACCCCCTTTAACAGTACGGTGTTTCCTATGACTCAAGAAAGAGAAAATGAAACTACGAAAACAAAAGTCTTCACGCTTCATGTTCCTCGAATGAATACCAAGTCTTCAAGGTCACACCAATTTCTTCACTTTCAAAGTCTTCAGAAAGTCTTCAAAATATCAAAGTCTTCAGTCGAAGAACTTCATTTTTAGGGGTCGACTTTCTCTGTAAATATCAAACTCCTCATAGACTTATAGACCTGTGTACACTCATAAACACATTAGATACTTAACCTATAAGTCTTCAATACACCAAAATCAATAAGGGGCACTAGATGCACTTACAATCTCCCCCTTTTTGGTGATTGATGACAACATAGGTTAAGTTTTCGACGGGGATAAATATATGCAGTGTAAATACTGATATTGAGGAATTTGATTGCAAGATATAGAAGAACTCCCCCTGAAGATGTGCATAGTGAGGAATTTGCTTTTGAAGCAATGCACACTTGAAGAGTTGAATCATGGAGATCTCCCCCTATATCTTGTACTTCATACACGCATTTGACATATAATATGAAGAATTTGAAATGCATGATAAAATATGGTGCCTGATGTAATTCAGCATGCGTGCAATAATATTAACGAGGAATAAGCATGCAGAATAGCGCGTCAAAGTATCAAAGCATAGTGCAACAAAAGTATCAGCGCACCATCGGACTTAAGATTACAACTCGATCCAATAAAAGTTTCGGAAGAACGAGAGTTGTAACTTAAAAAAACGCCCTTATTATAGACCCGCTTGAAGACTAACTCAGTTTTCTCCCCCTTTGTCATCAAATGACCAAAAGGATCGAAATCTGAGGACTAACGCCCCTGAAGATTTTCAAGTTGATGAAGGAGCGCCAGCGTTGTTGGGGTCGGTCGTTGAAGTAGGGCCTGCTGCAATGTCGTCCGAATCTTCATTTTCATCAGTCGCACACGATGAAGAATATGAACTGGCCACCAGAGAAGGAACCTTGACCTTCTTGTATTTCTTCGGAGGAGGTGCAAACCAGTCAAAGTCTTCTTTGAGACCCATTTTCTCCAAGTCTTCAGCACTGTACACTTTAGACAGAACAGCCCAGGTGCGGTTGAGGGTTTCATGAAGGTAGTAATGGTCTTTCTTCACTGCATTGTGTGTGGAAGTCATGTTGTAAAGAATTGAACCAAACTGACGCTTGACCCATTTGTGATTGCGATCAACCTTTTGATGAAGACTGAGGAGTAACTCACGGTCAGTCATCGCCCTGGGTGCTGTGGCTTGAGGATTTGGCTTGGCAGTGTTGGCAGCAGAGTCATGTGTGGCAGAGTCATCATTAGTGGAATAAGAAGCAGCCTTGCAAAATTGACCATCCAATGGACGAATGCCTTCATCTATCACAGTAGTGGCCTTGCCCTTTTCTTCAGCTGAGGAAAATGCCCGTTTGAGGACTTCAATGGGAGGCAAGTAGCTGCAGTGGTTGAGAGTTTCAGCCTTGTAGTTGAGTGAAGACCTTGTCCTGATGAATTTCATTATCCAAGGTGCATAAGGCTTCAGCTCAAATGGTGACATAGCAATGTTGGCCAGAGTCCTCATGAAGAAATCATGGAAGTTGACGGGAACGCCATGAATGATGTTGAAAAGCTGATTCTTCACGATGCCAACGACTTCTTCATCAGTCGAGTCGTGGCCTTTGATGGGACTCATTGTCTTCGTCAGAATGCGATAGACAGTCCTTGGCACATACAGCAATTCCTTGACGAGAAATTTGGTTCTAGGAGCTCGCCCTGGCTTCAAAGGCTTCATCAGCACTTGCATATAGTGATTTGAAAGCTCAGGTTCGTTGTACACACAATGCGCATCTTCAGTGGGTGGACTCAGAGGAAGGACACGAAGCAATTCACATGCTGGGGCCTTATGATGTGTGTTCTCAGTCATCCAGTCCAAAACCCATGAGTTCACATCTTCAGAGTTGCCGGTGATGTGCAACGTTGCATAGAATTGAAGAATAAGTTCTTCATTCCAATCACATATGTCTGTGCAGAAATTGAGTAGCCCAGCGTCGTGAAGAACACTGAGGACTGGCGTGAAGCACGACAAAGACTCCATATCCACGTGAGGAATATGAGCATGGTTGAAGACTTTGTCTTTGTTGTAGAGCACTGAGGAATAGAAATTGGCTTGGTTGGCTGTCTAGAAACGCCTCTTCCTTATGCGAGCAGAGTCATATGGATTGTATTCAGTGAAGAACACGTGCTCGCCATAGAAGTCTTCAGCCTTGAATTTCTGTTTGTGTGAGAACGGATCCTTTGGCCTTGGCAGAGGAGTGTCAGTGAGTTGCATCACGACCTCAGGAATCACAATCTCAGGTCCTTCTGGCTGAGGAATTTCAAGATGTTCCTCAGGTGCAGTCACCTTGTCAGTTTCAGCAGCAGTTTCTTCAGCACTAGTGGCTGGAATTTCTTCATTCACAGATGCAGTGGGATGAGTTTCTTCAGAGCCCAATTTTACTGTTGGTGAAGGAGAGTGAGGAATTTGCTGCAGGGGAGTGAAGAGTGGGGAATTGGGATGCTGACTTTCCCAAAAGTCGTCATTCATCACTGGAGTGGTGCTTCCAATATCCACATCTTCATCAATTTCTTCAACACCAGCCTCTTCAGCATCAAACTGAGGCATTGGTGATGAGACCATTGGGGTTGAAGGGATTGCATCCGCTTCAATTTCTTCATCAATCTGCTCTGAGGAAGCAGCAGATTGAGTTTCTTCATCTGATCCACTTAGGATCTCATAATCTTCACCAAAAGGAACAAGGTCCTTTGATGGCATGGAGGAGATAGGAATGGCATCAATGGGATTTGTAAACGAGCTTGTCATTGGCTTCATCTTCTTGGGAGCTGAAGATTCTGAAGCATTGGATGCCTTCCTTTTCTTCACAGCAGCTCGCTCTGCAGCCTTGGTTTTCTTCACATCTAATGCAGATGGAAGAATTGGAGTTGGCATAGGCGCAGGTGGAGCTGAGGAATCTGGTTGATTTTCCTCAGGCGCAACTGATGCAGTTGCCCTAGTTTCTTCATTTTCTTCAGGTGCACCACTAGTGGATGCCCTGGCAATTTCTTCGGTGGCTGGAGCAGAGTCATCAGCCCTGGAACTGGCATTTTCTTCAGCAGCCTAAACTTCATCAGCGGTGCTGGCATGTTCTTCAGTGGGCTGAACAGATGCTTCAGCTTGAGGAATTTGTTGTGTTGAGGCTGCACCCTTGGTGAAGGTATCAGTCAGCCTCACAAATCTGACCTTGCCTCCTTGCCAATCAGCATAGTACGAGTCAAAGTTGTCGCTGAGGGCCTTGATCTCAGCCTGCATCTTGACGAGTTCCTCAGGCGTCATCTTGACAACATTTTTCTTCAGCAACTTCTCTTTTCTGTACTACGATTTCTTGATCTCTCTGGCCTTGTCATATTTCCACTTCTCCTCTTGGATGAAGTGAGTGAACATGTGACTTTGGCCAGGTGTCAATTTGAAATCAGGCATAGGTGTGTTGGGGTCCTTATGCCAGAGATCAATATAATCTAGGATCGCCCTTGGATCCAATAGCAGGGGCACAGGTGTGCCTTTGGCTTTAGCAGCCCTTTCTTGGCGGACTCTGATGATTTCAGCGAGTTCCTCTTCATCAGCTTCATCATCATCAGATGGCACGGTGAAGACTACCTGCTTCTTCTGAGGACTTGGACGAGTGTCGCGTCCACTAGTAGTCTTTTTCTTTAGCAGAGAAGGTCCAGCTGAGGAATTTGGTGCAGCTGAGGAACTAGCTAAGACACCAGAGGCAATTGAAGTGCAAGTAGTCCTTTGGCACGAGGCCAGATGCACAGGTGCTGAGGACTTTGTCGGGACAATTGAGGTCTGTGGAGGAGGTGCTGAGGACTTTGGTGGAGCAGGAGCAGCATGAGGAATTTGCTTTGATGATTTTGAAGATTCTGGCCGTGAGGGCATTGATGTTGAAGCACTTGGCTTGCGAGCGGGCTTCTTGAGCATTGCTTTCTTCAGCTTGACCGAGGCCTCAGTGGCAGCAGCAGCAGCAGCAGAGTCTTCATTGAATTTCCTCACTGCTTCTCTGGCTTGCCTTGCCAGTTTAGCTTGGTGCTTGGCCCATTCCTCAGGAAAATCCTCACCACGCTTGATGCTGGTGGGATCAGCCACTTGGCCAGGCGCCAATGGGGCTCTTGGGCATGGAGGGTTGAGTGCGAATTTCTTCATATACTTAGGAGTGACGTATCTGTACTCCCTCCATTCACGTGCCCATCTCTGTTCAATCCTCTGGATTCGCACGTTGCGCTGATTTTTATCTTCTTTGCCAAACTTGGCTTCATCAGGCGTGCAGTACTCTTTGTAAATATCCTCCGGGATCTCAAAAGCAGTCATGACCTCAGGCTTCTTTCCTCCTTTCTGTGGCCTTTTACCTTCAGCCATTTTCTTCAGATGAGGAATTTGAACAATTGAATTCTCTGAAGAAGTATGCAACTTTTCTTCGAGGAACGCTGCAAATGAGTTAAGTTGATGAGAACCTAATGATTCAGCAGCGGACATGTGTACCTGTGAACAGAGTATAGTTACGAGGAATTTGGAGAGGTCATATGCGTTCTCAGAGGGTTTTTCATAAAGAACAAGTTTTGAGGAATTTGACCAGATTCGTCTTGAGGAATTTCACTAAGCGCTTTATATCTTAGGTTCCAGAGTTGTATAGATCGAGGATCCACACAATTGAAGAATCTTGAAGAAAATGAGGCTTAGGGAAATGAATCAAGAACAGATAACATGTGAGGTGTTTTGTGTGTGAGGATTTGAAGAATAAAACACCTTTGAAGATTTTGTAGAAAAGTTTCGAATCAAAGAGGGCAGTAAAATTAGCTTTTAGTTACCCTGAACGAAGAACACGACGAACTGGGAGTTGGAACAGTGAAGTTCGTCGATGCAGGTCTGCCACGCCCTAACTTGGCGGAGGAAGACGTCTACAGCGGCGGCAGAGGTGAAGATTTCCGCGGTCGGCGTGAGTACGACGGCGACGAGGTCGAGGCAGTGAAGCTCTTCCTCACCGGCGACGATGGAGTAGCGACGGCGCTAGGGTTTGGAAGCTCGAGCGGGAGAGTGAGATCGAGCGGGGTAAAAGGAGTGAGGACGGCGACAGGGGTATTTATAGCCGCAGTGAAAAACTGCTCGTCCGAAGATTTAGGACGAACGTGCCCCTGGCCGTTCTCCTTCTCGCGACATGTGTCACCCACGTACTGTGTAGTGGAGATTGTGTAAGATCGTGGGTGGATAAAATAATCCATCGTGGGATGCGGAACGGTTTGAGTGGCAAAACCGAAAGTTTGGATAAGATTAGTTTTAACGTTCCGTTCGCAATTTCTTCAGCTGACAAGGACACAGTGAAGAATTTGAACGTGTTTCAAATAGAACGTACATGAAGAATTTGTGAATAGATTGGATTGAGTATAGCATAGAGGGGAAGGGTCCGATCACATTCACTTAGCAGAAAAGATCCAACTTGAAGAAATAGCTATAAGTGAATGTTGTAGAGGACATAAACTCATATATATATATATATATATATATATATATATATATATATATATATATATATATATATATATAGCCAATGAAGAAAAACGACGGCACAAGTGAAGATTTTGCAAAGTTGAAGAATTTGAAAAACTGAGGAATTTCAAAAGTTGAGGAAAAACTCAAATTGAAGATTTTCAACTTTTGTGGTGGCGTGACCCACCGTGTAAGAATGATGATTTCAGACACCGCGTACAATTGTCGTAGGGTTCTGAGAATCAAATTCTTCATTAATTTCTTCACACTTAGAGTGTTATTCTTCATTGATTGAAGAAAAACGTTTCTTCATGTGTTGCACATCTAAGTCATCAATTATGCATAAGTGTTAGGATGAGTGCATTTTCAAAGTACATTCGAAGACTCTAAGATATTTAGCTCGCACCGCAACTTGCTAAATCTCTTCTCATCCAAGGGCTTAGTGAAGATATCGGCTAGCTGTTCTTCAGTCTTGACATGCTCAATAAAAATGTCGCCCTTCAACACATGATCACGAAGAAAATGATGACGAATCTGAATGTGCTTTGTGTTCGAGTGCTGAACTGGGTTGTGAGCAATCTTGATGGCACTCTCATTGTCACAGAGGAGAGGCACATTCTTCACGTTGATGCCATAGTCCTTGAGCGTTTGCTTCATCCATAGTAATTGAGCACAGCAAGAACCAGCAGCAATGTACTCAGCTTCCGCAGTAGACAGTGATACGCAGTTCTATTTCTTCGAGGACCAACAGACCAAAGATCGTCCGAGGAAATGACAAGTACCAGATGTTGACTTGCGGTCCACACGGTCACCAGCATAGTCAGAGTCTGAATATCCAATGAGATCAAAATCCGAGCCCTTGGGATACCATAATCCTAGTGTTGGTGTGTGAGCTAGATATCGAAGAATATGCTTCACAGCCTTATGGTGTGATTCCTTCGGTGCAGCTTGAAATCGTGCACACATGCAAACACTAAGCATTATATCTGGCCTAGACGCACATAAGTACAATAAAGAGCCAATCATGGAGCGGTATACCTTATGATCGAAGTCAGTACCATTTTCATCAGTGCATAGATGACCATTTGTGGGCATAGGAATTTTGATGCCTTTGCAATCTTGCATGCCGAATTTCTTTAGGACATCCTTGAGGTATTTCTCCTAAGATATGAATATACCATTGTGCTGTTGACGAATTTGAAGACCTAAGAAGAATTTCAACTCTCCCATGATAGACATCTGATATTCTTCACTCATCATATAGGCAAATTCATCACTATAACGTTGGTCAGTACAGCCAAAGATGATATCATCAACATATATTTGGCACACAAATAGTTCACCATCATAAGATTTAGTAAAGAGAGTGGGATCGAGTGAACCGGGTGTGAAGCCTTTCTTCATGAAGAATTCCTTCAATGTATCATACCACGCCCGTGGGGCCTGCTTGAGGCCATAGAGGGCCTTGTTAAGTTTGAAGACTTTGTCAGGATGTTTTGGATCTTCAAAACCTGGGGGTTGAGCAACATATACTTCTTCCTCAAGCTTACCATTGAGGAATGCACTTTTCACATCCATTTGGTATAAGATGATATCATGATGGTTAGCATAAGCAATTAATATGCGAATAGCCTCAAGTCTAGCAACAGGTGCAAAAGTTTCATCGAAATCAATTCCTTCAACCTGTGTGTAGCCTTGAGCTACTAGTCGTGCCATATTCCTCACCACAACACCATTTTCATCTTGCTTGTTGCGGTAGATCCACTTTGTGCCAATGATGTTATGCTTGCGAGGATCGGGACGATTGACTAGTTCCCATACGTTGTTGAGCTTGAACTGATGTAATTCTTCTTGCATGGCCTGAATCCACTCAGGCTCCAGAAATGCTTCATCTACCTTAGCGGTCTCTGTGATAGATACAAAAGCAAAGTGCCCACAAAAGTTAGATAGATGTTAAGCTTTTGAGCGTGTGAGAGGACCTGGTGCTCTAATGTCATCGATGATCTTCTCCACTTGCACTTCTTTTGCAACGCGAGGATGAGCTGGTTGTCGTTGAGGAATTTGATCAGCATTTTCTTCAGGTGCATCAGCTCGATGTTCTTCACGTTCTGGAATGAATTCTTCAGCAGATTCTTCAGTAGGAATGACATCTTCAGTAGCCTTGTGCTTGATAAAATCCTCAGGTGCTGGTTCATCTAACACAGAAGGTAGGTGCTCTCTTTGTGAGCCGTTAGTTTCATCGAACCGCACATCTACAGTTTCAACAATCTTGTGAAGAACATTGTTGAAGACTCTGTAGGTGTGCGAGTCCTTTCCGTAACCAAGCATAAAACCTTCATGTGCTTTCGGTGCAAATTTAGAGTTGTGATGAGGATCTCTAATCCAGCATTTAGCACCGAAGACTTTGAAATAACTCACATTGGGTTTCTTGTCAGTGAAGAGTTCATAGGCAGTCTTCTTGTAGAATTTGTGAAGATATACTCTGTTGATGATATGGCACGCAGTATCAATTGCATCAACCCAGAAACGACGAGGGGTTTTGTACTCATCGAGCATAGTGCGAGCCATCTCAGCAAGAGTCTTGTTCTTGCACTCCACGACGCCATTCTGTTGAGGAGTATAAGGAGCAGATAACTCATGAGTAATACCAAGTTCATCAAGATAGTCATCGAGACCCGAATTCTTGAACTCAGTGCCATTGTCACTTCTGATGTGCTTGATCTTCACACCAAAGTTGGTTGAAGCCCTCGAGGAAAATCGTTTGAAGACTTCCTGCACTTCAGTTTTGTAAGAGACAAGGTGTACCCATGTGTAACGAGAGTAATCATCAACAATAACAACGCCATATTGAGATGCTTCATTTGAAACAGAGGAATAATGATTAGGAACGAAGAGATCCATGTGAAGCAATTCGAATGGACGAGTAGTGGTCATGATAGTCTTCGCTGGATGCTTGGCCTTTGTCATCTTTCCAGCTTCACAGGCACCGCATAGGTGATCCTTGAGGAATTTGACATTCTCAATGCCAATGACATGCTTTTTCTTCGCAAGCGTGTTCAAATTCCTCATGCCTGCATGACCAAGTCGTCGATGCCATAGCCATCCTTCTGAAGCTTTTGCAAGTAGGCACACGGCTGGTTGTGAATCTGCAGAGAAATCAACAATATACAAGTCTCCTCTCCAAAAGCCTTCGAAGACTTTGGAATTGTCAGCTTCCATAATCACAACACAACGATACTTGCCAAAGACAACTACCATATCAAGATCACAAAGCATTGAGACAGACATAAGATTGTATCCTAAGGACTCAACAAGCATGACTTTGTCCATGTGTCAATCCTTTGTGATAGCAACCTTACCTAGACCCAATACCTGACTTCTGCTTTTATCAGCGAAGATGATATGCTTCATGTGTGACGCTGATAAGGGAGCATCCATCAACAGATTCCTGTCACCGGTCATGTGGTTTGTACATCCACTATCAAGTACCCATTCAGTGGCTTTGGGTTGATCATCCTGCAGATGAATTAGTGCAACTTACGACCTCATATACTTCAGCAGTGAAGAATATGATATCACAATTCATCAGATCAATTTCATCAAGCAGTAAGACAGATAAAACAGAGGGAGGACGTGTGAAATGAAAGTTCATTTCATCATGGTTAGCCTGCGTCCTTTCAGGCATTTTTGTCAGGTCCCCAGCAAATTATTCAGACGTTACAGCACGTCTGGAGACCTGACCCTGCAGAAGAGATTAGTTCTTTTTCTTCACCACCCACATCTTAAGGGGTGGCAAAGAGTTCATCACTCTGCGAGCTCCATATGAGAATGGTGGCAAAGTAGCCAAACCATTTCGTTTCACATAAGAGGGGTTAGGGTAAGCATATGAATAAGCAGAGAAATTCTTCGAGGACTTATGAACATAATAATTTGAAGAATAATGCTCATATTCATAGCCCTTGGCTCTTCCCTGCGAAATAGAGTTGTTAGCACGATGATGTTCATATGAGGACTTTGATCCATGTGAGGAATTTGATCCCCTTGAGGAATTTGGTCTGTATGAGGACTTGGATCCATATGAAGAATTTGGTCCATATGAGGAATTTGATCTGGGGTTCCTTTTCTTCACAGGTGGTGTCATGAGGACATTCACCTGAAGACTTTCAAGGCAACTTTTGGGAACCCAGATTTTCTTCATAGGGGAACTATTCCTGCAGTTAGTGCCAACATATCTAGCAAATACTTCACCATTCTGATTTTTGAACAATTTATAGTTGGAGTCAAATGACTCATCAGAAGAATGAGAAGATTCACATGTATAGCCAGATAAATTAGATGGAACAACTGGAGGTCCCTTTGCAGCAACCCATGAGGTTTTGGGGTATTGCTCAGGCTTCCAATATGTACCATCAGCATTGAGTTTCCTCTCAAAGGCAATACCCTCTTTCCTAGGGTTCCTGTTGAGGATCTGCTTTTTAAGCACATCACAAAGAGTCTGATGCCCTTTGAGGCTTTTGTACATGCCTGTGATGTACAATTCCTTCAGCCCTGCATTGTCAGTGATACTAGCAATGTCCTTAGATGAGGAATTAGTGATAGCAGAGACAGGTGAAGAATTTGTAACATTTGAAGCATTTGAACATTCAGGTGAGGAATTAGCATATTCTCGTTCAATGCATTTTAAACATGGAGGAATAAATTCTTCCTGAGCAGCGCTGATTTGCTGAGCAAGTAATGAATCGCGCTCCTTCTGAAGATCTTCATAACCCACTCTTAGCTTCTCAAGATCTTGCTTCTTTTGAAGATATTCATAAGAAAACTTCTCATGATCAGATAAGAGAGTGTTATGATGACTTTGAAGGTTATCAAACCTGGTCTGAAGTCTCTGAAGATTTTCAGTTAAGGCCTTAGTGCGATCCAATTCTTCACCCAACATATCATCACTTTTGTCTAGCATGTTTTGAACCTTTTCAAAAGCCTTTTGTTGTTGCACAGCAATCTTAGCAAGTTTAGAGTAGCTAGGCTTAAGATTTTCATCAGATTCATCCTCACTAGAGAGGAGGCGTATTTGAGTACCTTAGGACCCTTTGCCATGAAGCATTAGGTGGGAGCATAGTGTTGGGGAACGTAGCAGAAATTCAAAAATTTTCCTACGTGTCACCAAGATCTATCTATGGAGAGACCAGCAACGAGAGGAAGGAGAGTGCATCTACATACCCTTGTAGATCGCTAAGCGGAAGCGTTCAAGTGAACGGGGTTGATGGAGTCGTACTCGTCGTGATTCAAATCACCGATGACCAAGTGCCGAACGGACGGCACCTCCGCGTTCAACACACGTACAGCCCGGTGACGTCTCCCAAGCCATGATCCAGCAAGGAGAGAGGGAGAGGTTGAGGAAGACTCCATCCAGCAGCAACACAACGGCGTGGTGATGATGGAGGAGCGTGGCAATCCTGCAGGGCTTCGCTAAGCTCCACAGAAGAGGAGGAAGTAGAGACGCAGGGCTGCACCAACGAGAGATCGAATCACCTGTGTATTTGGGCAGCCCCTAGGCCTCATATATATAGGGGCAAGGGGGGAGGGGAGGCGCCCTAGGGTTTCCCCTAGGGGGGCGGCGGCCAAGGGGGGAAGGAGTGCCTCCCAAGTCAAGTGGAGGCCCTTCCCCTTAGGGTTTCCCCTCTCCATGCGCATGGGCCTTGGGGGGGCTGGTTCCCCTGGCCCATTAAGGCTAGGGCGCCCCCTTACAGCCCATGCTGCTGTATTGGACGTGGTGGAACAATTTCCGGACCTCCGGACCCCTCCGGAGTCCTCAGGAACCTTCTAGAAGCTTCCCGGTACAATACCGAAAAACCCGAACCTTTCCCGAAACCCGAACAACAACTTTCCATATATAAATCTTTACCTCCGGACCATTCCGGAACTCCTCGTGACGTCTAGGATCTCATCTGGGACTCCGAACAACATTCGGTAACCACATACAAGCTTCCTTTATAACCCTAGCGTCATCGAACCTTAAGTGTGTAGACCCTACGGGTTCGGGAGACATGCAGACATGACTGAGATGATCTCCGGTCAATAACCAACAGCGGGATCTGGATACCCATGTTGGCTCCCACATGTTCCACGATGATCTCATCGGATGAACCACGATGTCAAGGACTTTAATCAATCCCGTATACAATTCCCTTTGTCTATCGGTACGATACTTGCCCGAGATTCGATCGTCGGTATCCCGATACCTTGTTCAATCTCGTTACCGGCAAGTCTCTTTTACTCGTTCCGCAACACATCATCCCGTGATCAATGTCACAGCCCTAGAATTGCTAGTAGTTAGTTGCATCAGTGAGCATGCCATCATGTTTAAAATTCCAAAGAAATTTGAAATGGGGATTGTTGAAACCCTAGCACCAAATGAAATTCAACTAGGTTCACCTAAAATATTTTCATTGATTCCAAATGGCTTTCAAAAAATGTTCTTCATTTATGGAAAATACTGTAAACAGTAACCAGAGGTGATGCACATTTTTCCATGACCATTTGGGCCCTGAATTAAATCATATTCTATTTGAATTTGGGCACTTTAATACTATAAAATATTTAAATTGCCCAAATAGTCATAAACTAAAATGTTTGCTGTTTGATATATTCTAAACAGTAGCCATGATTAGTTTCATGATTTTTGGTTTTGCCCTGGTATTTTTAATAAAGCCCTAAAGCTGCAGAAGTAATAGAAAATATAAATAAAAGAGGAGAGAGATACTTACCTGGGCCAACTCACCTGGCAGCCCAAGTGGCTGGCCCAGCCACCTGGCCGGCCCAGCTGGCCCCTCCCCCTGTCATCTTCCTCCTTGCCAGGAGGATGGGCGCGTGGCCGACGCGCACGGCCACCGCACGCCACCTCCTGCTTCGCGGTGGCAGCCTCCCCGGCCTCCTAACCGCGCCACGGAGACGCCACGCACACCCCCCCCCCCGACCCCCTCGTCCTCTCCCCTCTCTCCCTGGATCTCTTTCCCCTCCCCTGCTCTCTCTCTCACCCGCGCCGAGCGCCATCATCGCCGCCGCTTGCTGCTGCCACGGCCACCGCCACTGACTCGCCCCCTCCCCATAACCACAAGCTCCGTATGCTCGCGCTGAAGCTCTTAGGCGAGCCGCCCGACGCCGGAAGCCCTGGATGCCGCCTGCACCGCCGTTCCCCTCCTCGGGCACCCGAGATCGCCGCCGTGATTTCGTCGCCTCCGAGCCGCCCCCAAGCACGCTGAGCTTCTCAACGACCTCCCAGTGAGCTCCGCCGCATTTCCCCTCTATTTCCCGCATCTTCCCCGTCCTCTAGCCGTCGCGTTCTTCGAGACCGAGAACCACCGCCGCCCGAGCTTGTCGCTGGCGTAGCTCCGGCGACCATTTGGTCACGTCAGTGCGTAAAATTGCTTCGCGGCAACACGTAGAGCCCCGCGGGAGCTTCAATTCGTCCTTTTGCACGCCGTAGCCTCGACCCCGAGCTTGCTCGAGCTCCGGCCACCGCTGTGGTCGTCGCCGGCGACGCTACAGGCTATTCTAGGCCCGGAGACTACCACCATCCGACGCGCCGCGTCGCCAGCTTCCTAGAGCTGCCTCCCGCGCATCCAGCCGTGCTCTGTGGAGCTTTTCCGAAGCCCGCGGCCGCCGCTGACCTCGCCGGCGGCTTAACGCCGGCGGGTTTGACTTTATTTGACCAGGGGTTTGACCTCCCCAGAGTTTATGACATGCGGGCCCCGCCCGGCTAATGAAACTAGTTTAGGTTTAAACTTAGTTAGTTTAACCTAGATTAGTGCTAATTAAACTAGGTTAGTTTAGTTAGCCACTGACACGTGGGTCCCACCGGTCAGGTTTGACCTGGCCGACCAGTTGACCCGATGACATCACCTTTGCGTCATGCTGACATAGTAAAGTTTTTCTGGGATTTTAAATAAATCAGAAATGATTTGTTTAATTCAGAAAATATCCAAAACTTTGAAAAATCATAGAAAATAATCTATAGCTCAGAATGAAATAATTTATATATGAAAAATTATCAGAAAAATTCAAGGAATCCATCTGTACCATTTTCATGCATGTTATAACAACTTATAGTTGCTGTTTAGCACAAATCTTATAAGGGCATTTAAATAATCACATATGGAGTTTGAATTTGAACTTAGGGTTCAAACCAACTTCATTTAACTTTGTTGCTAGTTGCATTAGCTTAAAAACACATAGCATATTGCCATGTCATAGCATGCATCATATTGCTGCATATCGCCATGTTTTAATTGTGTTCTTTCTGTGTTGCCGGTAATTGCCCCCTTTCGATAGACGCGTTTCGACGATGTGATCGTTGACACTGATGAAGACTCAATGTTATCTTCAGAAGTGCCAGGCAAGAAAAACCCCCTTGTTCATTCCGATAAAATCCCACTCTCTCGCTCCTGCTCTCTTTTATTGCATTAGGACAACAACGATTCATGTGTTACTTGCTGCGGTAGCTGAACCCCTTTATCCTTTGCATGACCTGTCATTCCACAGTAAATAGATGAAACCCACTAGCATGAGTAGGAGTTGTTTGAGCCCATGTTGTGCCTACTCATTCATGCTTGTTTGTCATGCCTGCTACTGCTTAGAGTTGAGTTGGGTCTGATTCATCGGGAATGAATTGGAATGGTGATGAACATGTCCTACTGTGTGTGAGCTAAGTGTGTGAATACGATTTGGTAAAGGTATTGGTGAGAGGCCATGTAGGAGTACATGGTGGGTTGTCTCATTGAAGCCGTCCTCAGGAACTGAGTTCTGTGTTTGTGATCCATGAAACAGCTACTACCATACATTGGGCCCTGAAATATGACCCCGCTCGACTTACCAACCCCTCTCGTTCTCTGTCCAGGAGTTGCAAGTAGTTTCTGGTGTTTGTAGTATGCTGGGGGCCGCACGCAGCGCTGACCTTAGGGGTGGGCTGTGTTGCGGTAGGCACATGGCACGGTGTACCGGGCGCCCGTTTGGTGTCCCGGGAACCCTGCACACATCGTTTGGGGCTGTGAGCGAAACTCCCGCCGGATCTCCTCATGGATGGAACCCGAATAGGCGATAAACCTGGATTAGAGACTTGTGTGGTTGGTTAGGTCGTGGTCTACACCCACGTCGGCTTTCGCTTGAAGTCTGCCGAGCACATGTCGTGTGCAGACGCTAAGTGGTGGAAACATGTATGAAGAAGTACACCCCTGCAGGGTTAACATCATCTATTCGAATAGCCGTGTCCGCGGTAATGGACTTCTGGGTTGCCTATATCAGTTCATAGACAAGTGAAAGTGGATACTCTAAAATACGCAAGATAAGCGTGAGTGCTATGGATGGCCTTCTCGTAGGGAGACGGAAGTGGATCCATAGTGGTGTATTGATATGGTGAATATGTGGACTCGTGTGCGCCACCTCAAAAGAGTTACTTGCAGTCGTAGTTCAGGATAGCCACCGAGTCAAAGCTGGCTTGCTGCAGTCAAACTCCGCCACCCCCTTTATTGAAACTGATGCATATGTAGTTAGTTCTGATGTAAGTCTTGCTGAGTACAATTGTACTCACGTTTGCCTATTTTATGTTTTGCAGAGAGACGTCAGTCTCGCTAGTAGTACCGCTTGGACTTCGACGTTTAGCTTGATACCTCAGCTACGATTTTGTGCCCTTGGCAGGATCTGGTAGATAGTCAGGCTTCTCAGCCTTTTTCATTTGTAGATGTCTGTACTCAGACATGTTAAGCTTCCGCATGTGCTTGTTGACTTGTATGTTCTGATTGTTGGGTCATGAGACCCATGTTTGTAATATCTCGCTCCTCGGAGCCTAATGAATAAATACTTTGAGTCGTAGAGTCTTGTTGTGATGCCATGTTGTATTTACACATATCGAGCATATTGTGTGTATGATGATTGAAATGCTTGGTATGTGTGGGGTCCGACTATCTAGTTGTTTATCCTTAGCAGCCTATCATATGGGGAAATGTAGGTCTAGTGATTCTGAGCGATAGTAGTCCGCTACAGCCCGGTTCACCGGAGTCCTGCTAGCCCAGCACTACTGCTTGGACACTTGACTGGCCGGCATGTGTTTCACGTCGTTCCTATGTCTGTCCCTTCGGGGAAATGTCGCGCGTGTTATTCGGAGTCCTGCCTAGCCTGCTACAGCCCGGATTACCGGAGTCCTATTAGCCCAGTGCTACAGCCCGAATAAATCTCGTTGATGACCGACATGCTCGATGTGATTCATGTATGCCTGTCCTCATAGGCTAGTGCCGCTTTGGGTTCACGACTAGCCATGTCGGCCCGGGTTCTCTGTCATATGGATGCTAGCGACACTATCATATACGTGAGCCAAAAGGCGCAAACGGTCCCGGGCCAGGTAAGGTGGCACCCGTGGGAGTACCGTGCGTGAGGCCGCAAAGCGATATGATGTGTTACATGCTGGATCGATGTGACTTAGGATCGGGGTCCTGACAGCGTTGGTATCAGAGCCTGACTGCCTGTAGGATTACCAAGCCAAACTGGTCGAAGTTGAGTCTAGAAATGCTTTAGTTATATAAGGGAATTGATTGTGGAAGGGAACGTAAGGCTCTTTTTACTCCTTATACCTCATGGCCTTCTGATCTGAGTCAACCTCTTCTCTTCTACGGGGATTAAGAAATAGGCTTCTCATCTATCTCTGAGGATGACGTGTTACTAAACCATAGTTGCCTAGGATTGTTGAGTTCAAGCCTCAGTTCAGTTCCTACTACTTCCATGTGTTCTCAGTTGATCTCAGAACATTGATATTGTGGTGTTGAGTGGTTATGCCACCATTTTGTAGGATGTCTCAAATCATTGTTGAGCATTTACAGCCGTTATGCTGTCCGAGTCATCCCAGGTTTCTAACTAGTCTGATGCATTTGCAAATCCTTTCCTTCCATTCCCGATGTCCTTTTGGTCAGAATAAGCACACTAATCGGTCAGTTGAGGTACCTCGTTGCCTTGACATATATGTTGGAGCTATTATTATGACCCTAGGTGTTTTAGGGAGTCACCTAGTAACCTAGCCATGTTTTGTGTCCTCAGTGTGATGAATCTGGCCACCATTCTCGAAAGCATCCCGTGATGCCATTAGTATGTAGGTATTCTTCTCTTGGGTTCTTGAACCCGAGATTCACCCTACTTACTTCATGTTGATAGTGCTTGCTAGTTCCTTTAGGACATTAGTAACCTTTGCGATAGTCATCGAGGTCCGTGGTATATCATTCTTCCAAATACCATGAACTGCTTATGGCAGAAGTTCTGTTGAACCAAAAGCTCACAATCAGAGTACTCTTGAGGAGTTCTTCCTTCATAATTGTGATTCTGCCAGTTCCACCTTTCTGCATGGATTATCTGGAAGAAATATGTTGGACTTGGTTCGACATACTAGTCCATGCATACACAACTCAGAAAACAATATGTTCCTTCGAGTTGTCCCTCTTTAGCCGTCCTCTGACCTTCGTCTATCAATTGATAGTCAAGAGTATGCGTGCATTCATTCGTCGTTGCCTATTATTCTTGTGGTCCGTCAAGTCATTCTATTCCAGAATGACTTGGAGAAAGCAACTCCAGTACCTTATCCATTTCTAGGATTGGGTCAAAGTAATTGTATCCCGCAGATCAAAATGCCAATCCAGCTTCTGCTCTGCTCTACCTTGGAGTGTTACCATCTTTATGTCAAGAGTGTCATGAGAATTGCACCACCTCTTATGAATTCTTGACGCAGTAATACTTATCACCATCATTATTCATTCCTCGGTTTCGTGTTATTGTAACCGGAATGCCGACAAGTGAATCGTGTTGTGTGAAATCAATACTCCTAGCAACTGTGTTGCTTGATAGTTAAAGGACAATAAACTCATTCTTAGCGTGTTGGTTACTGAACCATCATTCTAAGATGGATCGTGCTACCTAGTCCTTATTTCTGGTGCACTCTTCGATCAATGAGTTAGGATTGTGTCAACTCCTCACTCTTTTAATCATATCGTCTTGCCCTGAGAAGCAAGATTGATCTCGAGTTTAGCATCATATCGGTGGTTCGTGATTTTCCGAAGATCTTCTCGGAAGTATTACCAGGTTGTTCCCTGACCGTTATGTTGAGCTCGTGATCAAGATGGTTTCGTGCAAACCACCCCTTCTCCAAGGATCTGTGTTGGATACCTTTGAGCTAGTTGGTTGAGCTAAACAACAACTTGGAGAGTTGGAAGATAAAAGCTTAATCCATCTAGTTCATCTCTAATGGATATCCTTGTGTGTGTGTGTTGAAGAAAGATGATATCTTCCTCGATTGACCCTCGTGGTCAGTTGTTGAACCTATTGTCTTACCCAATCTTTGATTTGAGTATGGGCTATCATCAAGTCAAATCAGTACCAACGATGTTCGTAATGTTGTCTTACCCGTGGTTGATCCCTCGAGCATACACCATTATATCATTTGGTCTGACCAATGCTATCACCGTGTTCACATGATGGTGGAAGTCCAGTGATATGGAAATTCCGATGAGTTGTTGTTGAGCCCATCAGCAGCATTTTGTCTCCCCCATGATTCATGTGGAACGCTACACTAGTATTGGAAGCTTTATAAGCATTGTCTTCATGTTCCGCTCATGAAGCTTATGCCTGGATGGAAGAAGTGACTTGCTCGAATTCATGTGCACTTGGTGCAAGTTGCCGCCGTGAGTTTGAGAAAGGTTTGTTTGTATTCTTTGGAATCATCCCAAATCAGTCATGCATACGTGCGAAGTATTCTATGGTTTGGTAGATTAATTACGTCCACTCCATATGTGTTCCTAGCACATCAAGCCACTGATTGATTTGTTCAAGGAGAAGGAGTTCCTTCATAATAACTAGTTATGACTTATGTTAGGACTTCGTTATCCTCGATGATGGTTCCCAATCTGAACTCGGTAGTGTTTCATTGTAAGACTACCATGTGGTCATGCTTGTCTTGGGCAGCATGTTCACGGAGTTGTAGCAGAACCAGCTCATGTTTTGGAGCTTGCTATCATAGTTCATATCCCGAGAATCTCGCAACGTCATCTCGTCGAATTGTGTTGCAAACTTTCTTTTCCAGACAGGCTGTCTGAAATATTCCGTTACCAATCAGATCTGAATCTCAGGCAGATATGATGGTTGGCACTTTCTCCAAGATCTATTATGTAGGTCCCGACAAGGTTGATGTCTGGCCGACACACCTAGCCGGAAGATCTATCATTGTAGTATCTTGATTGAGCTATTTGACATCTTCTCCATGAGGATCTCGTGCGACTTATTTCAGGAGTTGCTTCTAGGGATTCTTGTGCTCCTAGTTTCTTCGATTAAGCTATAACCATTCAAACGGTGGAATCACCCTCGTTGAGTTATTCCAGTTACCAGAGTCATTCCCAGCATTTGCATCTTGTTCCCAGCTTGCACCTCAGCAAGTACTGTTTAGGATCATTTTCAAAAGTGGTCATGTCATGGTCCCATCCATTTCCGGTGATAAGCAAGAGTCATCCATTGCGTTGTCTTCAACAAGGTAGTCCACATCATCCATTCTGGTATGGGTATGCCATCCCTTCGAATTCGTTCACATGATCGTTTGTGATTGCCTTAAGCTGGTATAGAAAGTTGCAATGATTCTTGAATCAAAAGTAATTCTTTTTGCCACTTAAGGGAAAAGTTCTACGAGTCACCTTCCTTGAGGTGCCCCGTTATGGAATCATGGCAAATTTTCCCCGCTATTTTGAAACCCTCGTCAAATTGTTCTTCCATCACACTCCATGTGTGTTTTGTGTCTCAACTCGAGAGATGTTCTTACGTCTCATTCCATGAGTTGATCGTGAGTCGCTCAATCTTTAAGAAGATCGATTTCTAGTAGAGTTCCTTTCCGTCGTCACCGTGTCGATGAAACTCTCTAAAGCAAAGACGTCAAGATCAATAGGATGCAATGAACCTACTTCTTCGAGAAGGGCAGTTGGATCGAGGAGACCGTGATAGTTGTGACCTCCTTTCTTCTAATCTCACGACTTGAATCTCGGGGCGAGATTCTTGTTTAGTGGGGGTGAGTTGTCACAGCCCTAGAATTGCTAGTAGTTAGTTGCATCAGTGAGCATGCCATCATGTTTAAAATTCCAAAGAAATTTGAAATGGGGATTGTTGAAACCCTAGCACCAAATGAAATTCAACTAGGTTCACCTAAAATATTTTCATTGATTCCAAATGGCTTTCAAAAAATGTTCTTCATTTATGAAATACTGTAAACAGTAACCAGAGGTGATGCACATTTTTCCATGACCATTTGGGCCCTGAATTAAATCATATTCTATTTGAATTTGGGCACTTTAATACTATAAAATATTTAAATTGCCCAAATAGTCATAAACTAAAATGTTTGCTGTTTGATATATTCTAAACAGTAGCCATGATTAGTTTCATGATTTTTGGTTTTGCCCTGGTATTTTTAATAAAGCCCTAAAGCTGCAGAAGTAATAGAAAATATAAATAAAAGAGGAGAGAGATACTTACCTGGGCCAACTCACCTGGCAGCCCAAGTGGCTGGCCCAGCCACCTGGCCGGCCCAGCTGGCCCCTCCCCCTGTCATCTTCCTCCTTGCCAGGAGGATGGGCGCGTGGCCGACGCGCACGGCCACCGCACGCCACCTCCTGCTTCGCGGTGGCAGCCTCCCCGGCCTCCTAACCGCGCCACGGAGACGCCACGCACACCCCCCCCCCCGACCCCCTCGTCCTCTCCCCTCTCTCCCTGGATCTCTTTCCCCTCCCCTGCTCTCTCTCTCACCCGCGCCGAGCGCCATCATCGCCGCCGCTTGCTGCTGCCACGGCCACCGCCACTGACTCGCCCCCTCCCCATAACCACAAGCTCCGTATGCTCGTGCTGAAGCTCTTAGGCGAGCCGCCCGACGCCGGAAGCCCTGGATGCCGCCTGCACCGCCGTTCCCCTCCTCGGGCACCCGAGATCGCCGCCGTGATTTCGTCGCCTCCGAGCCGCCCCCAAGCACGCTGAGCTTCTCAACGACCTCCCAGTGAGCTCCGCCGCATTTCCCCTCTATTTCCCGCATCTTCCCCGTCCTCTAGCCGTCGCGTTCTTCGAGACCGAGAACCACCGCCGCCCGAGCTTGTCGCCGGCGTAGCTCCGGCGACCATTTGGTCACGTCAGTGCGTAAAATTGCTTCACGGCAACACGTAGAGCCCCGCGGGAGCTTCAATTCGTCCTTTTGCACGCCGTAGCCTCGACCCCGAGCTTGCTCGAGCTCCGGCCGCCGCTGTGGTCGTCGTCGGCGACGCTACAGGCTATTCTAGGCCCGGAGACTACCACCATCCGACGCGCCGCGTCGCCAGCTTCCTAGAGCTGCCTCCCGCGCATCCAGCCGTGCTCTGTGGAGCTTTTCCGAAGCCCGCGGCCGCCGCTGACCTCGCCGGCGGCTTAACGCCGGCGGGTTTGACTTTATTTGACCAGGGGTTTGACCTCCCCAGAGTTTATGACATGCGGGCCCCGCCCGGCTAATGAAACTAGTTTAGGTTTAAACTTAGTTAGTTTAACCTAGATTAGTGCTAATTAAACTAGGTTAGTTTAGTTAGCCACTGACACGTGGGTCCCACCGGTCAGGTTTGACCTGGCCGACCAGTTGACCTGATGACATCACCTTTGCGTCATGCTGACATAGTAAAGTTTTTCTGGGATTTTAAATAAATCAGAAATGATTTGTTTAATTCAGAAAATATCCAAAACTTTGAAAAATCATAGAAAATAATCTATAGCTCAGAATGAAATAATTTATATATGAAAAATTATCAGAAAAATTCAAGGAATCCATCTGTACCATTTTCATGCATGTTAGAACAACTTATAGTTGCTGTTTAGCACAAATCTTATAAGGGCATTTAAATAATCACATATGGAGTTTGAATTTGAACTTAGGGTTCAAACCAACTTCATTTAACTTTGTTGCTAGTTGCATTAGCTTAAAAACACATAGCATATTGCCATGTCATAGCATGCATCATATTGCTGCATATCGCCATGTTTTAATTGTGTTCTTTCTGTGTTGCCGGTAATTGCCCCCTTTCGATAGACGCGTTTCGACGATGTGATCGTTGACACTGATGAAGACTCAATGTTATCTTCAGAAGTGCCAGGAAAGCAAAACCCCCTTGTTCATTTCGATAAAATCCCACTCTCTCGCTCCTGCTCTCTTTTATTGCATTAGGACAACAACGATTCATGTGTTACTTGCTGCGGTAGCTGAACCCCTTTATCCTTTGCATGACCTGTCATTCCACAGTAAATAGATGAAACCCACTAGCATGAGTAGGAGTTGTTTGAGCCCATGTTGTGCCTACTCATTCATGCTTGTTTGTCATGCCTGCTACTGCTTAGAGTTGAGTTGGGTCTGATTCATCGGGAATGAATTGGAATGGTGATGAACATGTCCTACTGTGTGTGAGCTAAGTGTGTGAATACGATTTGGTAAAGGTATTGGTGAGAGGCCATGTAGGAGTACATGGTGGGTTGTCTCATTGAAGCCGTCCTCAGGAACTGAGTTCTGTGTTTGTGATCCATGAAACAGCTACTACCATACATTGGGCCCTGAAATATGACCCCGCTCGACTTACCAACCCCTCTCGTTCTCTGTCCAGGAGTTGCAAGTAGTTTCTGGTGTTTGTAGTATGCTGGGGGCCGCACGCAGCGCTGACCGTAGGGGTGGGCTGTGTTGCGGTAGGCACGTGGCACGGTGTACCGGGCGCCCGTTTGGTGTCCCGGGAACCCTGCACACATCGTTTGGGGCTGTGAGCGAAACTCCGGCCGGATCTCCTCATGGATGGAACCCGAATAGGCGATAAACCTGGATTAGAGACTTGTGTGGTTGGTTAGGTCGTGGTCTACACCCACGTCGGCTTTCGCTTGAAGTCTGCCGAGCACATGTCGTGTGCAGACGCTAAGTGGTGGAAACATGTATGAAGAAGTACACCCCTGCAGGGTTAACATCATCTATTCGAATAGCCGTGTCCGCGGTAATGGACTTCTGGGTTGCCTATATCAGTTCATAGACAAGTGAAAGTGGATACTCTAAAATACGCAAGATAAGCGTGAGTGCTATGGATGGCCTTCTCGTAGGGAGACGGAAGTGGATCCATAGTGGTGTATTGATATGGTGAATATGTGGACTCGTGTGCGCCACCTCAAAAGAGTTACTTGCAGTCGTAGTTCAGGATAGCCACCGAGTCAAAGCTGGCTTGCTGCAGTCAAACTCCGCCACCCCCTTTATTGAAACTGATGCATATGTAGTTAGTTCTGATGTAAGTCTTGCTGAGTACAATTGTACTCACGTTTGCCTATTTTATGTTTTGCAGAGAGACGTCAGTCTCGCTAGTAGTACCGCTTGGACTTCGACGTTTAGCTTGATACCTCAGCTACGATTTTGTGCCCTTGGCAGGATCTGGTAGATAGTCAGGCTTCTCAGCCTTTTTCATTTGTAGATGTCTGTACTCAGACATGTTAAGCTTCCGCATGTGCTTGTTGACTTGTATGTTCTGATTGTTGGGTCATGAGACCCATGTTTGTAATATCTCGCTCCTCGGAGCCTAATGAATAAATACTTTGAGTCGTAGAGTCTTGTTGTGATGCCATGTTGTATTTACACATATCGAGCATATTGTGTGTATGATGATTGAAATGCTTGGTATGTGTGGGGTCCGACTATCTAGTTGTTTATCCTTAGCAGCCTATCATATGGGGAAATGTAGGTCTAGTGATTCTGAGCGATAGTAGTCCGCTACAGCCCGGTTCACCGGAGTCCTGCTAGCCCAGCACTACTGCTTGGACACTTGACTGGCCGGCATGTGTTTCACGTCGTTCCTATGTCTGTCCCTTCGGGGAAATGTCGCGCGTGTTATTCGGAGTCCTGCCTAGCCTGCTACAGCCCGGATTACCGGAGTCCTGTTAGCCCAGTGCTACAGCCCGAATAAATCTCGTTGATGACCGACATGCTCGATGTGATTCATGTATGCCTGTCCTCATAGGCTAGTGCCGCTTTGGGTTCACGACTAGCCATGTCGGCCCGGGTTCTCTGTCATATGGATGCTAGCGACACTATCATATACGTGAGCCAAAAGGCGCAAACGGTCCCGGGCCAGGTAAGGTGGCACCCGTGGGAGTACCGTGCGTGAGGCCGCAAAGCGATATGATGTGTTACATGTTGGATCGATGTGACTTAGGATCGGGGTCCTGACAATCAACTCCTTGATCACATTGTGCACATTATGATGATGTCCTACCGAGTGGGCCCAGAGATACCTCTCCGTTTTCACGGAGTGACAAATCCCAGTCTTGATTTGTGCCAACCCAACAGACACTTTCGGAGATACCCGTAGTGCACCTTTATAGTCACCCAGTTACGTTGTGACGTTTGGCACACCCAAAGCATTCCTACGGTATCCGGGAGTTGCACAATCTCATGGTCTAAGGAAATGATACTTGACATTATAAAAGCTTTAGCATACGAACTACATGATCTTGTGCTAGGCTTAGGATTGGGTCTTGTCCATCACATCATTCTCCTAATGATGTGATCCCGTTATCAATGACATCCAATGTCCATGGTCAGGAAACCATAACCATCTATTGATCAACGAGCTAGTCAACTAGAGGCTTACTAGGGACATGGTGTTGTCTATGTATCCACACATGTATCTGAGTTTCCTATCAATACAATTCTAGCATGGATAATAAACGATTATCATGAACAAGGAAATATAATAATAACCTATTTATTATTGCCTCTAGGGCATATTTCCAACACATAGTCGTCACTGCCTTCATCAGCCTTGTTGGTGAGATCACTTTCTTCAGCGTTGAAGATGGATTTGCTGATGAATGCAGTAGCGAGGGCTAGGCTCGCCACACCAGACTCAGAATCATCAGATTCCTCTTCTGCTTCATTTTCTTCAGATTCAGCCTCAGAGTCCATTTCCTTGCCAATGAATGCCCGAGCCTTCTTAGAGCTGCTCTTTTTATGAGATGAAGACTTTGAGGATTTTGATGATGAAGATTTTGAGGACTTCTTCTTTTTCTTCGCATCATCAGAACTGTAATCCTTGTATTTCTTCTTCTTTGATTCCTTTTCCCACTAAGGACAATCTTGAATGTAATGTCCTGGTTTCTTGCACTTGTGACAAAGCCTCTTCTTATAGTCACTAGTTGAGGAATCATTGCTCCTTGAGGGTTTTCCAAAGCGACCACATCTTGAGAAATTCTGGAATTTCTTCACAAGCAGTGCTAGATCATGACTCAGTTCTTCAGGATCACCAAGGCTGCTACCAGAGTCTTCATCTTCGGACTCAGATACTACCTTGGCCTTCAGTGCACGTGATCTGCCATAGCTCGAACCGTAGAGATCTCTCTTCTCAGCAAGCTGGAACTCGTGAGTGTTTAGCCTCTCGAGGATATCAGCGGGGTCAAGTGACTTGTAATCAGCACGCTCTTGTATCATCAGTGCCAGAGTGTCAAATGAGGAATCAAGCGATCTCAGCAATTTCTTCACCACCTCATGGTCGGTGATGTCAGTGGCACCAAGTGCTTGAAGCTCATTTGAGATGTCAGTGAGGCGATCGAAGGTTTGCTGCACATTTCCATTGTCGAGTCTTTTGAAGCGGTTGAAGAGATTGCGAAGAACATCAACTCGAGAGTCACGCTGAGTTGAAACTCCTTCATTGACCTTGGATAGCCTATCCCAGATAAGATTTGCAGTTTCCAAAGCACTCACTCTACCATACTGTCCTTTGCTCAGATGGCCACATATGATATTCTTTGCTTGGGAATCGAGTTGCTTGAATCTCTTCAGATCGGTAGCGTTCAGTGAGGGTGAGACGGAGGGAACACCATTTTCCACAACGTACCAGAGATCGTTATCAATTGCCTCAAGATGCATTCGCATCTTATTCTTCCAGTAGGGGTAGTCCGTCCCATCGAAGGTAGGACATCCAGCAGAGACCTTGATCATACCTGCGGTCGACATAACTAAACTCCAGGCGGTTAAACCAAAATCACACAGAACAAGGGAGTACCTTGCTCTGATACCAATTGAAAGTGCGTTATATCAACTAGAGGGGGTGAATAGGCGATTTTTATGAAATTCTTCACTGAGGAATTTGCTCGTGAGGAAATTCCTTAGCGAAGAACTACTAGCAGCGGAATAAGTACTCAGAGGTAAACATAGCAGATTACATGCATGGTCATCATGATGAAATGAAGACACAGACAGAGTACAGAAAGCGTAAACACAGGATAGCACAAGATGAAGACAAACAGACTGAAGAAATTGAACTGAGGAAATTGAGAAAGTCTTCAGTCAAAGTCTTCAGACACAGATATGAACAAATACACAACACAGTAATGAGGAAATGGAAGTGTTGAGGAAATAGAACCAGTAAGCTTGGTGAAGACAATGATTTGGTAGACCAGTTCCAACTACTGTCTCAGTTGTACATCTGGTTGGAGCGGCTGAGTATTTAAACTCGAGGACACCTAGTCCCGGACACACAGTCCTCACTGTATTCTCCTTGAGCTAAGGACACACATTCCTCGCCCAATAACTCGTGGTAAGTCTTCAGGTGAGTTCCAAACCTTCACAGACTTGGTCACTCGGCGATCCACAATTCCTCTTGGATGCTCTAGACCTTGACGCCTAACCGTCTGGAAGAAGCACAGTCTTCAAAGGTAACAAGCGTCGGATCCATGCAGGATCAATCTCTTCAGTGATGCTCAATCACTTTGGGTTTGTAGGTGTTTTGGGTTTGGGTTTGGATTTTCCTCACTTGATGATTTTCGCTCAAAGTCCTCGGAGGATGGGTTGCTCTCAAATGACAAGTGTCAAGTTCTCGCAGAGCAGCCAACCAGCTAGTGGTTGTAGGGGGCGGCTATTTATTGCCTGGGGAGCAGCCCGACATGATAAGACATAAATGCCCTTCAATGATATGACCGTTAGGTGGACAAGATATTTTAGGACAGCTGGCGCGTAGCACAGCAACGGTCGGAAATTTGAGGTTCAAATTCCTCAGGGCTATCATGTTCCTCACAGTGTAGGCAATTCGCACTGGCGAATTCCTAACTCCTCAGTCAGAGCAAAGTCCTCAGTGACCAGAAGAACTGCGTCTCTGTCACTGAAGAAATTGACTGAACTGTATGAGATTTCCAATGGCTTCACTCGAAGGGATTGGTAGGTGTAGGATTTGAGATGAGCATCACTTGGAAATTTTCTCCTTAGTATTTCCTCGACCCCCTTTAACAGTACGGTGTTTCCTATGACTCAAGAAAGAGAAAATGAAACTATGAAAACAAAAGTCTTCACGCTTCATGTTCCTCGAATGAATACCAAGTCTTCAAGGTCACACCAATTTCTTCACTTTCAAAGTCTTCAGAAAGTCTTCAAAATATCAAAGTCTTCAGTCGAAGAACTTCATTTTTAGGGGTCGACTTTCTCTGTAAATATCAAACTCCTCATAGACTTATAGACCTGTGTACACTCATAAACACATTAGATACTTAACCTATAAGTCTTCAATACACCAAAATCACTAAGGGGCACTAGATGCACTTACAGATGTTGGCACGAGGTGGTCGAGGGACAAGCTGCCAGGTGCGGTTCCGTTGGAGCGCATCAAACTCTTCCTGCATCGCAGCGAGCCAATGAGGGCCCCAAAGGGCGGCTCGAGCTGACGATGGGAGAGGGGACGGCTCAGAGACGGAAGCAGCGAGAAGATACTCATCGCTGGTGTACCGCATACTCGGGCGTAAGGTACCAGCCCGAGAGCGAGTCATCGGGCGGGGCAGCGAGTCCGGGGCGACGGGCGATGACGAAGAAGAGCTCGCCGCCGCTGATGCCGCGGGCGAGGCCGCCGACGAGGCCGGCGCGGGCGATGCGGCCGCGGGCGAGGTAGCAGGCGAGGGCGCAGGGGGCGCCGAGGAGGCCCACGCCGAAGGCGGCGCGAGGGGCGTTGCAGGCGCAGGGAGGGGTGCAGCCCCTAAGGAAGCCATTCGGGGAGGAGCTCAACCCGGGGCACGGGGGGCACCCTCAAAGCCAGGAGGCGGCCCGAGAGAAGCACTCGAGCGACCGTCGCCGGGAGCGGGCAAGGCAGTAACATCCGAAGGTACCTGCTGAAACGGAAAAACCATCTCATCAAAGTAAACGTGTCGGGAAGTGATGACCCGATGTGAGATAGGATCATAGCAGCGGTAGCCTTTGGTGTTGGGGGGATAGCCAAGAAAAATGCAGGCCACGGTGACAGGATTTTCACGTGTAAGAGAACGAACAGAAACTAGATTTTTAATGATGTCAGGGGAAACAAGAACGTTAGAAAGATATAATGGAAGGGAGTTAGAAGGAAAAGCAGCATGGCCGACATGAGTGATGGGCATGGAAGAGCGGTCGCCCACGGTAATGCGAGCAGCAGTGCGAACGGGGTAAGCGGTAAGAAGGTTACTGGGGTTGGCGGCCATGTGAGCCGTGGCGCTGGTGTCCATGTACCAGTCGCCACCGCCAGTGTACTGCTGTGGCGTGGGGGCGGTGTGGAGGGCCGCTAACAGCGCGGGGTCCCAGGGCGCTGGCGGGAGGGCCGGGGCCGACGGCAGAGGCTGCGGTGGCGGCGCCGTGAACCCACCGGCCGAGGGCAGGCCATAGGCCGCCGAGGGGCCGTAGAGCGGCGCCGGCGGATACGCCTAAGGGGCCGCGTACAGAGCCTGATGAGGGGCTGGATGGGCGCCAAAGACACCGGGGACGGGGGCACACGGTATGGGCATGGAATATGCGTGAACCACCCCCGTCCAGGGGTTCTGGCCGGCCTGCCAGGGCGCCGGCGGGAGCGGGTGCTGTGGCGAGCGCGGCGCCCCGCCATGGGCAGTCGGCTGCTGCTGCTTGCAGCCCCCTCGTCCGCGACGCCCGCCCCGGCGCTACTGCTGCTCGACGGGGGGTGGCAGAGGGGCCTGCGGCGGCACGGGGTAGGGGAACCCGGGTGGCGGCGGCGCATGGAGGGGCCCCTGGGCGGGCCGCGGCGGGGGAGCCGGAGCGGTGGGCGATGCACCGCCGCGGGTCCCGGCGGTGAGAGCCGTATGGGTCGCCCAGGTGCGCGACATCCGCATCCTCCTCTCCTCCAGCTTCAGGTACGCGACGATCTTGGGGAAGGTCGGGTTGGTGATGAGAGGGATGTTGGAGGCGGCGTTCCCGAAGTCTTCGTTCAGGCCGGCGATGAGAGTGCTGAGGAGAAGCTCGTCGGAGACCTTCTCGCCAAGGTCACGGAGCTCGTCGACAAGCTTCTTGAGGCGCATGCAATAATCGTCCACCGACGAGTCAAGCTGCTAGCACCCAAAAAATTCACCGTGCAAGCAAACCTTGCCTTGGAGCGTGTTGTCGGTGAAGAGGCCATTGAGTTTAGTCCAAACGGCGTGAGCGTCATCATCGGCTGAGATCATCGTGTGGAAGAGGTCCTTCGAGATGGTGGTGTAGAACCAGCGGATGAGGGTGGCGTCGATGGACGTCCACTCCTCATCGTCCTCCATGAAGCGGGAGTCCACGGAGCCATCGATGTGATCCCGGAGATTGTACTCACAGAACACAAGGGAGAAGTACGTATTCCAGGCATAGTAGGTGGAGGTGAGGTGATCGAGGACGACAGGAACCCGAGCAAGGATGTTGAGATCGCGGATGACGACGGGATCGGGGCCTTCGAAGGGGTTGGTGCGGCGGCTGCGGGTGGTACCGGAGGAACCGGGGGAGGCCATGGTCGAGAGGGGAGTGCGGCGGCGCGTGTGGCGGCGCGGCGGGTAGCGGGAGGCGGCGCGGCGGGTGGCGGCGCTGCGGGGTGCGGGCGGAAGCGCGAGGCGGCGGCGGCACATGGGGGGCGGCGGCGCGGCGGCGAGGAGACGCGGCGGCGGGTGGCGGCGGCGGCGGCGGCGATTGGATCGCAGCGGCGGCGGCGGCTGTAGTTAGCGTTTAGGATCGTAGGTATGCTACCATGTTGGAAACGAATATTTTGGCAATGCTACACGATGTATTGATCGGTGCATAGCGCACGTATATATGGAGTACAAGGTGGGCCACAACCTCAACTATACAATGACTAGGAGGTGGACCGGACTGTACAATAGACATGTACAAACCATATATTCAACAGTGGCCACCCTCGTCGTCGTCATTGCCGCGGCCACTGTTGTCTCCGTCGCACGGGAAGGTGTCCAAGAGCATCACCACGTCGACTTCGTATGTCCCGAGGACCGAATCAAGCCGCGCCGCATAGACGACGCCTTCGCCATCTTCTCCGCGCTCGGCCACCACCACATCGCCATTGATTCATCGGCTTCCAGCCATCACCGAGCTCACCGTCCGCTCCGTTCGAATCACCGTGAGCTCCTCCCCTGGGTCCCCCTTTCCCTCCCTCGATTTGTACGTTGTAGGACGCCGTCACCGTCATGCCCGAACCCCCGCATATGCGTACATGCATGTAGATGCTGCTATGCTTCGTTGCACTGCTGCTGGTCGCGCTTGCTGCTGCTCTTCACACTGCCGCCGCTTGTGCTGCATCGTTGGCTGCTGCTGCCTACTCCCACTCACCCTCGCCCCCTCGCTCGCTTCCGCCGCCACGCCTGCGGCCACGGCACCCGACCGCGGCGCTGGCGACCCGTGTCCGGCCTCCGTGTATAGCCGCCACTGTCGCCGCCCCGCACCCCCGCCGTGCGCGCCTGCCGACCTGCTGAACCGCGCTCCCGCCGTAGACGCCTCCGGCCACTCCTTCTCGGCCAAGCCCGAGCCCCCACCCCACGCACGGGCACAGTCACGCCCTCCTGTCCCCTACCGCAGCCACGCCCTCCTGGCCCCTCCCGCGGCCGCGCCCGGCCGCTTTCCCCCACGAGTCGCTTCCCCGCTCGGTCATCGCCGTTTCTGTCGCTTTAGCTGCCTCCCCTGCCACACCTCGAGCTTGCTAGGGCCTCGGGCAAGCCCTGCACCGCGCCGCCTGCGTACCTCCATGCCCATGCGTCGCCGGTCGTGCTCACCCACCGCCGCATGCGCGTGCGGCCGCCGCGCCGCGCCTCACCCGTCCGTAGCTCCCCCCCCCCCCCCCCCCGCGCCCATCGATCCTCCCTCTACCCCGCGCGAGCCGGCGGCCATCTCGTGCGCCCCGCACCAGCGCCAGGCCGCGCCCCACTCTCCCGCCCCTCGCAACTGCTTCGGGCGGCCACTCTTGGCCATGGCCTCGCCTTTCTCTGAATGAGCACGGGCTCATCCGAACTGATAATGGGGATTAGCCCCTGTTTTCTTTATTTTTATTATTACTTAGAGTTAGCCTAATGACAGGTGGCCCCCACTCCCCGCTATTAGTTAATTAACTAAAAACTGAATTTAATTAAGTTAATAGACACTAACAGCTCGGCCCCACGATTTAATTAGATTAACTAAAACATTTAGTTGTTTAGTCAATGACAGATGGGTCCCACAGGGGCCTTTGACCAGTCAACTGCTGACTGGGTAGTTGACTGGGCCCTCTATCAGCCCCACACAGCCGCGGGCTGGGTGTACTTTTGGGTACACTTAGCATTTCTAATCTATTTTCGAAATATTATTAGTTTCAGAAATTGTTTAAATCTTTGATAAATCACACAAAAAAATCTGTAACTCGGATGAAAAAGTTTTATATATGAAAGTTGCTCAGAATTTCGAGACGAATCTGAACACGCGGTCCGTTCGTCTGTCACATGCACCTAGCATGCTGAACATGGAACATTTCCCCTCCGGTCATCTATCTGACACGGGTCCGGAACCGGGAAAACTTTCCCGGATGTTATCCCCCTTCACCGGTATCGTGTAGCACTGCGTTAGAACACGTCTAGCTCTGCATGTTGTCCTGTTATGCACTTGCTTGCTATGTATTTACTGTTTCTTCCCCCTCTTCTCTCCGGTAGACCCCGAGACCGCTGCCGCTGTGATCGACTACATCGACGGCGACCCCTCCTTGCCAGAGCAACCAGGCAAGCCCCCCCCCCTTTGATCATCCCGATATCGCCCATTCCAAGCTATCATGCTTGCATTAAATTTTGCTACTGTTATTGTTTGCTCCTATTCTGATGCATAGCCTGCTTTTGTATCTGCTGTTGTACCTTACCTGCTTATCCTAAACTGCTTAGTATAGGTTGGTTAGTGATACATCAGTGACCCCCACCTTGTCCATGTTGCCCCTGCTTCATCATCAAAGACCTGATCAACAGGATCGAAGACCAGGCCCCGACACCGCACATCACTTTCCCCTTAGTTGCTCGACACTACTGGGTTACTATAGAGTGCCGAGGGTGAGCCCTTTTCAGCACTTCTGTTGTTAACCTGTAGTGTAGCTATTCGGTCGTGGTCATCGAGGGTGATTTCCTCCTTAACAACTTCCAATATGGCTCTGTCGTGCAACCCTTCATGTGTGAACCTCGAGGGTGGATCCTCTTATGTTCACCTTGATGATTACATCGAGTGGAATTCACCGGGGGTGATTCCTCGGGTTTTCCCCTTGATGTTTGAAAACCTGGATACTTGGACTTTATCCCTGTTACTTGGAAAGACGGGTCGACCTTGAGGGGTACCCGCGCGAGCATAATTGCGAGTGATGTGGAGTCGGGTTGACCTGGAGGGTGCCCGCGAGATAATTACGAGGCGTGGCCGGGCATTCCTAGCCTTTGCCGCAAGTCCTCGAGACGGGGCAACGGGGTCACATCTTTCGTGAGTCTCTGCTTGTTACCGCACGTTCCTAATACACTACGATTTGGATATTTGATCCGAGGGGCCTCTGGCCTGATAGCACTAACCATCACGTGGGCATAGTATGGGCATTCTGCGTCGTATACATCAGCCGAAGCTTAATAGACGTCAGCGACTGAGCGGCGCGCGCCGGTTTGGACTGGCAAGCTCCTGCCTTTTAGGAAGGTAGCTAGGTCTGCTCACCGGCCGCCCTCGCAATGTGCAGGAGTTCCCGGGGAGATGGCCCATGACCCCTGGGGGCATAGGTTTAGTCTGGCGTGCTGGCCTCTCTATTAAGCCTAGGTCGGGTTGCGGCGTATTGTTTGGCCGAGGCCGGGCATGACCCAGGAAAGTGTGTCCGATCGGAGTTAATCGAGCGTGGTGGGTAAGTTGGTGCACCCCTGCAGGGAAGAAAACATCTATCGATAGACTATCCTACGGTAACGGACACTTGTAGTTGTATCCCAATCGATACAACTAGAACTGGATACTTGTGATGAGACTGGATGGTGATGAGTAATGGATTGTGATGATAACTGGATAGTATGGCTTTGGGATTGCTTTCTCACAGGGAGTCGAGAAAGGATCTCTGGCCGAGGTTGATAACATTTCTACTACTTTACTTTATGCTACTCCCTCCTGTTGCTGCAAGATGGTGGTTTCCAGAAGATGCTAGTCTTCGATAGGACTAGGCCTTCTCTCTATTCTAGCATTTCTGCAGCCCAGTCCACATATACAGCCTTCCTTTGATAATGTTGCATATGTAGTGTAGATCCTTGCTTGCGAGTACTTTGGATGAGTACTCACGGTTGCTTTGCTATCCCCTTTCCCCCTTTCTTCTTCTTTCCGGTTGATGAACCAGATGTCGGAGCCCAGGAGCCAGATGCCACCGTCGATGCCTACTACTACGTGGAGACCGCCGACGACTAGGAGTAGTTAGGAGGATCCCAGGCAGGAGCCTTGCCTTTTCAATCGATGCTGCTTTTGTGCTAGCCTTCTTAAGGCAAACTTGTCTAACTTATGTCTGTACTCAGATATTGTTGCTTCCGCTGACTCTTGTGTTTTCGAGCTTATGTATTCGAGCCCTGGAGGCCCCTGGCTTGTAATATAAAGCTTGTATTATTTTAATTTGTGTCAAGAGTTGTGTTGTGATATCTTCCCGTGAGTCCTTGATCTTGATCGTACACATTTGCGTGTATGATTACTGTACAATTGAATCGAGGGCGTCACATCGCGCCTTAGCAATCGCTAAACCAACTCCGAGAGGTTATTGACCACGCCGGAGCACGATCAACCTGACCACGAAGATCTGTTTCCTGCAGGCAAACGAAGAACAAGCAAGAAACTAAGATTGCAATCTGGATATTGCAAATATAAGAGGAAAGCTTTATTGATCAAGGTGGGGTTCTGTGATGCCTTGGTCTGGTCGTTGAACACAAACGAAGTACGCGAAGTTGCAGCTATGGCAAACTTTTAATCTAAACAAAACCCAAAGTCTAAACGACGCCCTAAGGGTTGTATATATGGAGGAAGAGGAGGAAATTTCGTGGCCCTTGAGGGAGGGGTCCGAAACCAACCCTAAGTCTTGTTTCCCCATACATACGGACTCTAAAAACAGCCTATACTTAAGTGTTTTGAAATTACATGGGCCTGGACCAATAGTAAGGTGACACAGCACCTAGAATAGCCTATGGACTGTCGGCGTTCTGGGAACGGGGGTCACCAGACTTGCTTGCCTGCGGCCTGCAGCGTGGCTCAAATGGGGGCCCAACGTGGCCCATCTTCATCAGCACAAGGCTCAAGACCCTCGCGAGGGGCCAAGCCTCGTGAGGCGGGCGACACGGCGCTTCCTCAAGCACGGCCTCCTTAGGCTGGCTCGCGAGGAGGCGGAGAGATCAAGGTGGGGTACCTCACGAGGTGCCCATGACGCAAGCCATGACGACCAAGGGTGCCAGGCGGGCGCCAGCCCGCGCAGCGCCTCCCTTTCCTCTTTGGTGCAAAGGGGGCAAGCGCAGGCGAGAGGATCAAGCAAAGGCATCCATTTCGGTGCAACAAGACCAAGACCAGTCCAACGGTGGGAAGGAGGTCACCATGGAGCCCAGGACGGCGTCACCACAGGGCCTTTGGCAGGCGAAGACCAACTTTAGTCAAGATAAGTGTACCAGATGTTCCCCTTCGAATTAGCCAATTGTTGGCGCCCTTCCCGCTCAATATTTGGGAACAGGCCCAGGGCCTTTTCCTATAAATAGGACTAGCCACCCACAGGGTAGAGGGGGGAATCCAGCATCTAGAGAGAGAAGGGCGATCAAACTCCCCCTAGCAGTTCATCCCCTAACCAAGAACGGACCCTCGCGAGGTCGTTCTTCCTTGTACCATTCTTCCTCATCAGCCCAAGAGGCAATCCACCCACCACAAACTAGAGTAGGGTATTACACCACAATGGTGGCCCGAACTAGTATAAACCTTGTGTCTCTTGTGTTGTTCTTGCAGTAGTTTAGATCCTTACAAGGCGGAGAGGTAGAGGGCTCGATCTCCGCGCGCACGCCAGAGTTCGAACCTTAAGGGTCTGTCGGAACCCCAGAATCCGACATTTGGCGCCCCAGGTAGGGGTGCGCCGGAATCTGCCCTTCCATCGCTCCGTCTCCCATTGCGTCGTCGTCACCATGTCCGGCGACCAGGCGGGCAACCAAGGCCAGTGGGCGGCATGGCCCATCTGCGCGGAGCCTCCCGCTCCGGGCGACCCCGCGCCGCAGACAGCTCGCGGTCCGCAGGGCGCTGCGGGCCTCGGGCGACGCAGGCAAGCTTTTGCGACCCTCACACCGCGGCAGGCGCGGTCGGCGGCGAGGGCATCCAATCACGCCGCAACTACGACACCGTACACCCGCCGGGAACAGGCGAACTCAAGGGCCGCGCTCACGGTAGCACGGGAGCTGCTGCAGTGCAGGCTATTGGAGGGCAGTCGTGACGTGCTGCTGGAGCGGGTCGCCGAGCTCCTGGGCTTCGCCGCTTCGAGGGCTCACCCCTTCTGCGTCCAGTTTCCGCCTCAAGCTCAGGGCGGCGCACGAGGGGGCCCGGTGCACCTGCGCGGGCCCCAAGACTACCCCAACACCGGCGAATCCGCCGGCACCAGACTGGCGGTGGCACTGCCCCCGCCCCCGGCGCGCGAAGGAGAGGGGCTCGGTGCAGCCCATGGCGCCAGCGGCCAACCGCGCTACCAACCCGCGGTGGGCACGACAAGCAATGTCGCATGGCACATGGAGCACTACAGCACATCATTCGGGGTGGCGGCGCCAGAGAATACGTGCCCCACATGATGGACCAAGGGCACGCTCACGGGGGCGAACAGGGCTCACTCTTCAGCCCCAGCTAGGAGGACGAGACACCAGAGGCCGAGCCCTTCCAGGAACCATAGGGCGGCTCCGTCGGCCACACTGGAGGCAACGACTATCGGGTACCGTTATTTCCTCAAGAGCAGGCATACACTAATCATGGATCATAGGAGATGCAGGTCGCCGCGACAAGCAGCTGCCCCGCTCCTGCGGCCTCCTACCCCTCGGGAGGAGGACGCAGGGGGCTGCAGGAAAGGGGCAGAGATCCTACATCACCACTGCGGCGTTCGGAGCAAGGCGTTCTTAGAAGATAGGCCCTCCGCTGGGGAGGCGCCCGAGGGCCTGCCCCTGGCGGAGGACCCGTGGTCGTCGGGGGAACCGCTGGCGACCGCTCTACCCCACCGGCGGCGTCCTGGTTTCCGGTCGTCGTTGGTGGCACTAGAGTGTGGCGCAAGGCGGGGCCCTCGTCTGGCGATATGAAGCAAGGCCGGTTCCTGTGAAGAAGGCCCAGTGCCTGTGAAGCTCGCCGCCCCGTGACACTCTCACGTAATAATGAGTGGGGCTGTACACGCCCCGGAGTCTCAGGGGTGCCGGCCTCAGGCCCTGGGGCTCCCTCCCACGCCCAGTGGACAACACTTAGCTCTGTGCTGGTGAGAAGACGTCGAAGACTAGATTAGGTGCCGGACGCGGCCTTTTTGTTTGCTTTCATTGCCTTCTTCCTTTGGTTGTAACCTTTCTCCCCCGCTGGATTTAAGTTGAATTCGAATTTGAGCTTTGCGTGCGTTCGGGGAAGGGGTGCTTGGTCTTGTTTGAATCGTTTCCCGCGTTCTGGTCACCATCTCACCACAGTTGCCTCCCCTCGCGAGCCCCTCGCGAGCCGGGCCAGGCCTAGCTTAAGCACGGCCCAGACTGCCGCTGCCGCCCCCTCGCGAGGTGACCATTGGTGCTTGCGGAGATCCTTTTCTCATGAAGGCCCAGAGCCTGTGAAGAAGGCAAACGCCTGTGAAGCCGTCCCGCTCGGGAGAAGGCCCTGAGCCTGTGAAGAAGGCGAACGCCTGTGAAGCCGTCCCGCTCGGGAGAAGGCCCTGAGCCTGTGAAGAAGGCGAACGCCTGTGAAGCCGTCCCGCTCGAGAGAAGGCCCTGCTGTGAAGAAGGCGAACGCCTGTGAAGCCATCCCGCTCGGGAGAAGGCCCTGAGCCTGTGAAGAAGGCGAACGCCTGTGAAGTCGTTCCGCTCGGGAGAAGGCCCTGAGCCTGTGAAGAAGGCGAACGCCTGTGAAGCCGTTCCGCTCGGGAGAAGGCCCTGAGCCTGTGAAGAAGGCGAACGCCTGTGAAGCCGTTCTGCTCGGGAGAAGGCCCTGAGCCTGTGAAGAAGGCGAACGCTTGTGAAGCCGTCCAACTCGGGAGAAGGCCCTGAGCCTGTGAAGAAGGCGAGCGCCTGTGAAGATCGTCTCGCTCGAGGAAAAGGCCCTGAGCCTATGAAGAAGGCAAATGCCTGTGAAGACGTCTCGCTCGAGAAAGGGCCTGGAGCCTGCGAAGACGGCCCACGCCTGTGGGGTTTCCTGTCAGCAACGACCCCGCCTCCCGAGGTCTCAACTACCTAGCACCCGGGATGTGACGCCCTCCAGAAGGCAGCTCCGGAGCCAGCAAGGAACAAGGGCGAACCAGCCTACCGTTGGACACGCGTACGATTTAATCACTACAGATACATTAGATACGAGTTCATACATGAGGGTCTTCCCCTCCCAAAATGCTCTCACAACCGTCGGGCCAAATGCCTGAGTTCTATCTATGCAGGGTAAAAAGACGAGGATAGTACATGGTCAACCTGACAAATCCCCCAATGCATCCTCGGAGGTGCCTCCCGAGCTGTCGCTGGCGTCGCTGAACTCACCTTCGTTGTCTGCGCCCCCATCAGCGGCATTGGGATCTTCCACCACACCACCTTCGTCGGCGCCCACGATCACGCCGTCATCATCCGAAGTGAAGGCCCGGACGAGAGCATCTACGTTGCTCTCCACCCATTCAACCAGGTCACCTCGAACAGCTTGGGGAACTGGGGCGATGGCGGCGTCGAAGTCGAAGTGGGGATCCATGTTTCAAAGATGGCTGAAGATGCGGGAAAAGGCGCCCCCGAGCAGGGCGCGGCTCCTCTCCTCCACCAACCTATCGGCTTTGGCCGACCGTGCCTCCAGCTGTGTCACCACGGTGGTGAAGAACTGCAGGTTGCCGGCGTAGTTAATCGTGTGCGGCTCGCCCACGGCAGCCTCGCAGATGTTGCCCAGGGCAATGTTGGCCCTTTCCCGGAGCTTGGTGAGCATGGGGCCGTGCTCGTGCTCCAGGACTTGCCGCTGGCGTATCTCGTCGGCATTCTGACACTCGACGGCCATGGCCTCTTCCACGCGCTGGCGGAGGCGGAGCACCTCGGCCTGGGAGGTGGCCAGCTCCTTCTGCGCTGCCTCAAGGGCGACCCGGGAGGCGTCTGCTCGTCGCGTTGTCTCATCCCGTTGGGCCCTCAAGGCGGCGGTTCTACCCTCAGCTTCGACTCGGATCATCCCCAGCTTCCCCTCGAACTCACGCTCGAGGCCTTGGCGCGCTGTCGCCACCCGACGGCAAGCCTCCTCCAGGACACGCGTTTCTCGCGCGGCGACATCGTCTTCCGCCTGCGTCACTAGGCGCTCCCTCGTCTCCAGCTGCTCGAGCTCGCGAGCGCGTTCGGTGGCCTTCAGCACCAACGCTTCCTCGCGCTTCCGAAGCTCAGCCGGGTCGCCAGAGGCCACCTCCATCGATGCAAGGGCTGCCTCGCGCAACTCCGCTTGCTCTTCCAACGAGCGACACCAGGCCAAGAGCTCCTGAGCTTGTTCTTCTGCTGCCCCTCGCCGTCGGTCTGCTCCTCGGGCCTCCTCAACGGCCTGAGACCGAGCCACCAGGGAAGCCTCCAGCGACGCCTTCGCTTCTTCGTCATCAAGGACGCGCTGACGACGCGCGAGGGCAGCGGCTGCCTCCAGCTCGCGCCGCTCTGTGGCCAGGCGCAGGCCCTCGGCTTCCAGGTGCACGTCTTCCTCAGCGAGCTCCTGCCCAAGCAGGTCTACGGCGCCACTCGCCCTCCGAAGGAATTCGTGGCGACGGGCGCGGCGCTCCCGAGCGCGCTCAAGCACGCCTGCCACGTCCTCATCCGCCCCAAGCGGGCGTCGAGGACCTCGGATCATCGCTCCGGCCCCGGGCAGGGGGCTGGGGGCTGGCGCCTTCACGACGGTCGGCCGCGCCGCATCAGAAGCCCGACCTGAGTCCAACCTGACCTCAGGAGAAGGGCCCCGGAGGTGCCTCAGCCGGTCGCAGGCCGCGACCAGACGGGAAGCCCACGGCAGGCCTCCTATGTCGAGGGAAGGCCCGCGGAAGGAGATCACGGGGCGGGAGAGTCTCCGCGCGCTACGCGGCGGTCCGCGCCGTCACCTGCCCAAACCACAAGGGCAGTGCTGCTCGAGACACCCGGGGGTGGCGGAGGAGACGGAGTCAAGGAGGGCGTTGGCCCGACGACCTCATCGAGTTCAGTAGGCAGAGAGGCCTGCAGAGCAAGGATCAGCGGATGCGGCAAGCAGGATAAGGAACAGAAAAGGAGAAGACTTACTCGTCGACAGCAAAGTACTTCCGGCGCTTCAGCAGGCGGTAGGGGAGGTCGTCGCCCAAGGCCTCCCTTTTTCTCCGGAGGGCCTCAAAGTCCACACGGAAACGGCCCAGGAGAGATGCACAGGAACCAGCCTGCGAAGAGGACGGAGCGCCAAGGCCACTTGCGTCGAGGGCGCATGACTGGTACGCACGGGCAGTTGCCTCATCAGAGATCCCGGCCGGGGGCTCAGGAGCCTCGGCCTCAAGCACTGGAGGCGGCAGCGCCTCACCCGTGGCCTCAGGAGCGCGAACCTCGTGAGATGCCCCATCAAGAGCATCGCCAGGTGCGGTCACATCGTCCGCGGCTCCCTCGACCCCCGCTGTCTCCTGCCTCCCTGCGCCACCACTCGAGAAGGACTCACCCAGGCCGACCGGAAGGGAAATCACCACCACCGGGTTCTCGCGAGGCCCTTGGAGGCCGACGGGGCGAAGCCCCCACTCGTCGAAAGGGGGCATCTGCCTCACGAAGTCATCCCTGTTGTGGCAGAGGTACAGCAAGGCTCCCCCCTGCCGGACACCCCCGGGGTTGGGATCGCCTGTCAGGACCAAGAGCACCTTCCTCAGCACCTCGGGCGTCAGGTCGTCTCCCTGAAGCCTCATACGGTCACCATGCCCGCTGAAGGCCCACATTCGATGAGAATGGCGTTGGAGAGGGGCAATGCAGCGCAATAGGAACTCCTTCACCACTCTAGGCGCCGTTACGCCAAGCTTCTTCAGGGACATGAAGCGGTGCCAAACGAAGGCGAGCCGGGGACTTACGAGCGCCTCCTGGCCCCAGCCTGAATTAGGCACAGCAGGCGATGTTGGCTTCACGAGCCGGGGGCTGGGCACCCCGACATCAATGTACAACCACCGCTCGCGGAACTCGGCAGAAGGCAGAGGGAGGTTGAAGTCGATACCAGAGGCTGCGGTCTCGGGCGAAGCTACGAAGCTCACGCATGCCGAGCATTGCGTAGGGTCGGAAAGATGCAAGGAGAAGAAGTGGCGCAGAAGGGCAACAGGAGGAGGGATGCCCACCATCGCCTCACAAACAAAAGCGAAGACTGAAAGAAGAGCAATGGACTCAGGACCCATATGCATCATGTGGATCTGATAATGATCAAGGACGGCGTTGAAGAAATCGGAGAAGGGAGGCACCAAACCCGCCCACAAGGCGTCGGCAAAGTAATGGACCTCGGCGATTATCCTATCAGTGGGGAGGTGACACGTAGGCCACGCCGTAGTCCTCCCGCACTCGTTGAAGGCGGTGGCCAGAGCCGGATTGAGCTTGCCCAGGCACTCCAGGTTGAGTATGATTGAGCGGCCGACAGCAGGCGCCACCGGCGGCGGCGGGCGAGATGGAGCCACAGGCTTCTTCCCCTTCCCTTTCTTTGGAGCCATGGCGGCGGGCGGAAGAGAGGAGATGCGAGATGGGATTGGAAGCGAGGGTCGGAGTTCGGAGGGAGGAAGAGCAGGGGATAGTCAAGCAACAGGGAAAAGGGCGGCTGTGTACAACTTTGGGGCAGCCTAGCGCGGCGCAGAATAAGGGAGCGTGGGTAAACGGTGCCGCCCATGTCCAATCAACCGCCACGCCGCGCCCGAGGCCGCAGGCTGTTAGGGCCCGCGGCGCTTCGCCCTTGCCCTTTCACCTCTCGGCACGGCCAAGTCCATGCGCGCCTCGGGCCCGGGGGCTACTGTCGGCGTTCTGGGAACGGGGGTCACCAGACTTGCCTGCCTGCGGCCTGCGGCGTGGCTCAAATGGGGGCCCAACATGGCCCATCTTCATCAGCACAAGGCTCAAGACCCTCGCGAGGGGCCAAGCCTCGTGAGGCGGGCGACACGGCGCTTCCTCAAGCACGGCCTCCTAAGGCTGGCTCGCGAGGAGGCGGAGAGATCAAGGTGGGGTACCTCACGAGGTGCCCATGACACAAGCCATGACGACCAAGGGTGCCAGGTGGGCCCCAGCCCGCGCAGCGCCTCCCTTTCCTCTTTGGTGCAAAGGGGGCAAGCGCGGGCGAGAGGATCAAGCAAAGGCATCCATTTCGGTGCAACAAGACCAAGACCAGTCCAACGGTGGCCCGAACTAGTATAAACCTTGTGTCTCTTGTGTTGTTCTTCCAGTAGTTTAGATCCTTACGAGACGGAGAGGTAGAGGGCTCGATCTCCGCGCGCACCCCGGAGTTCGAACCTTAAGGGTCTGCCGAAACCCTAGAATCCGACATGGACGAAGTTTATGAAATGGCATCTTGTATATTTCGTCCAAGGCTTCATGCACTCATTATGGTGGCTTCAAAGTCCTGGAATCATCACTTGTAACTCCGTTCTTGTTCCCCTTGCGCATGCCAACATCTCCATGCTTGAACTTGCTCCAAGGTTCATCTTTCTTGTCCATGGTAGGCCCTTCATTAGTAAGAAAAACAAATGTATCCAATTTAGGCAGCATCATATTCTCATGAACATTGGAATCGTTACCAAGAAACGAAAGTACCTGATAATTCAATTGGCGTGCGCGAGCTCTAGTAATTGGTCCAGTATGTATAGCAGCAGGGGTTGTGGGTGTAACAATGGTATTGATGTCCTCATCATCCTCCCCTTCTTGAAATGAAGTCGTCCTCGATGGAAGCTCATCTTCCTCACCCAAATAAGTCTTCAATCTGCAATGTTAAAAGTGGGACTAACCCCAAAATCTGCAGGCAGCTCAAGTTTATATGCATTATCATTTATTTTCTCTAACACCTTAAATGGACCATCAGCACGTGGCATTAGCTTTCATTTGTGCAAATGAGGAAACCTATCCTTATGCAAATGTAACCAAACAAAATCTCCAGGTGCAAAGACAAAATATTTTCTACCCTTATCTCCAGCAAGTTTATATTTAGCATTCATACGCTCTATGTTTTGCTTAGTTAACTCATGCATTTTTAAAATCAATTTAGCACGTTGTTTAGCATCAAAATTAACCTTCTCCGAAGATGGAAGAGGCAACAAATCAATAGGTGCACGAGGTAGGAAACCATACACAATTTCAAAAGGGCACATCTTAGTAGTAGAATGCAACGAACGATTATAAGCAAATTCAATATGAGGCAAGCATTCTTCCCACATTTTCTTATTATTCTTCAAAACAGCCCTAAGCATAGTAGACAATGTTCTATTGACTACTTTAGTTTGTCCATCAGTTTGGGGGTGACAAGTAGTACTAAAAAGCAGTTTAGTCCCCAACTTAGCCCATCAACATCTCCAAAAGTGGCTAAGAAATTTAGTATCACGATCTGAAACAATAGTATTTGGCACACCATGCAAGCGAATAATTTCATGAAAGAACAAATCAGCAACATTAACAACATCATCGCTTTTATTACATGGTATAAAGTGTGCCATTTTCGAGAATCTATCCACGACAACAAATATGCTATCCCTCCCCTTCTTCGTTCGAGGTAAACCCAAAACAAGGTCCATAGATATATCCTCCCAAGGAACACTAGGTACAGGCAAAGGCATATATCAACCATGAGGATTGAGTCGTGACTTAGCTTTTGGACATGTAGTGCAGCGAGCAACAAAACGCTCAACATCCCGTCTCATCTTTGGCCAAAAGAAATGTGTAGCAAGTATGCCCTCCGTCTTCTTCACGCCAAAGTGTCCCATTAATCCTCCTCCATGCGCCTACTGCAACAACAAAAGACGAACAGAGCTAGCTGGAATGCATAACTTGTTAGCACGGAACACAAAGCCATCATTAATAACGAACTTGTTCCATGTTCGTCCTTCTTTACAATTCTGCATTACATCTTTAAAATCAGCATCATGTACATATTGATCTTTCATGGTCTCCAAACCAAATTTTTTGAAGTCAAGTTGTGAAAGCATAGTATAGCGACGAGACAATGCATCAGCAATAACATTATCTTTACCCTTGTTGTGTTTAATGACATAAGAGAAAGTCTCAATGAATTCAACCCATTTAGCATGTCTACGATTCAGTTTAGCTTGACTTTTACTATGTTTCAAAGATTCATGATCAGAATGTATAACAAATTCTTTGGGCTATAAATAATGTTGCCATGTCTCTAAGGTCCGAACAAGAGCATATAATTCTTTATCATAAGTAGAATAAATCAGACTAGGCCCACTCAATTTTTCAGAAAAGTATGCAACAGGTTTGCCATCTTGTAATAACACACCTCCTAATCCAATTCCACTAGCATCACATTCAAGCTCAAAAGTCTTATTAAAATCAGGAAGTTGGAGTAAAGGAGCATGTGTCAACTTATCTTTCAATACCGTGAAGGCTTCTTCATGTGTAGTACCCCAAACAAAAGGCACATCCTTCTTTGTAAGCTCATTGAGAGGTGCAGCAATGGTGCTAAAATCTCTCACAAAATGCCAATAGAAACCAGCGAGTCCAAGACAACTCCTCACTTGTGTGACCGTTTTGGGCTGCGGCCAACTCTCAATAGCTTAAATCTTGGCTTGATCAACTTCAATTCCCTGTGGAGTAACAACATAGCCAAGAAAAGATACTCGGTCGGTGCAAAAGGTGCACTTCCCAAGGTTACCAAAGAAACATGCATCACGTAGAGCATTAAAAACATCACGTAAATGTTCCAAATGTTCTTCCAAAGATTTGCTATAAATCAGTATATCATCAAAATAGACTACCACAAATCATCCAATGAAAGCACGTAAAACTTCGTTCATTAGTCTCATGAAAGTACTAGGTGCATTAGTTAACCCAAAAGGCATGACTAACCACTCATATAAACCAAACTTAGTTTTAAAAGCTGTTTTCCATTCATCTCCCAATTTCATACGAATTTGATGGTATCCACTACGCAAATCAACTTTGGAGAATATTGTAGAGCCACTCAATTCATCAAGCATATCATCTAGTCTAGGAATAGGATGACAATAACGAATAGTAATATTATTAATGCCTCTACAATCAACACACATATGCGACGTACCATCCTTTTTAGGCACTAGTATAATAGGAACAGCACAAGGACTAAGAGATTCGCGTATATAACCTTTGTCGAGCAGCTCCTGTACTTGACACATAATCTCCTTCGTCTCCTCTGGATTGGTACGATATGGTGCACGGTTGGGTAGCGATGCACCGGGAATTAAGTCAATTTGATGCTCAATCCCTCGAACAGGTGGTAATCCCGGTGGCACGTCTTGTGGGAAGACGTCAGCGAACTCCTGCAAAATGTTTGTGACAGCAGGGGGCAAAGAGGAAGGCACGTCCTCGAATGAAAATAATGCCTCTTTGCACACAAAAGCATAGCAAACAGATTTGCTAGAATCTAGCTCATCAATATCAGATTTGGTGGCAAGTAAACATGCACTTTTCAATTTAATTTCTGAAGCAACAGTAGATGGTTTATTATTAAGCTTCATTTGTTGCTCAAATTCTTTTGCCACAATCTGATTTTCACTCTTATGTTTCTCCTGTTTTGCTTTATTAGCTCTATTAATATCATCTTTCAAAATGGAATCAGGAGTCGTAGGAAGCAAAGTAATATTTTTATTCTTATGAACAAGATTATACTGATTGTTTCTACCATGGTGTATAGAATTTTTATCAAAATTCCATGGTCTACCAAGTAATAAGGAACATGCTTGCATAGGTACCACATCACAATCAACATAATCAGCATATGTAGAGATACTAAAATGCACACGAATAGTACGTGTTACCTTAACCTTGCCGTTGTTGTTGAACCATTGGATGTAGTAAGGATGTGGATGTGGTCTTGTGGTGAGAGATAGCTTCTCCACCATCTCCATGCTAGCCAAGTTGTTGCAGCTCCCTCCATCTATGATGACCCGAATAGAACGTTCCTTCACAACTCCCTTTGTATGGAACGAATTATGCCTCTGATTTTCCTCAGCTTGTGTAACCTGCACACTCAAAACACGTTGAGCAACTAAACATTCATACATGTAGCATCTTCAGCAGCCATGTATTGCGTCTCATGATCAGAATCATCCCCACCGTGTTCTTCATGTGTAATAAGAGCCAAAGTCTCCTCATCATAGTCACTAGCGGACACATACCCACCATCCTGAGTAGCAATCATCACACGCTGAGATTTGCATTCTCTCGCAAAATGTCATCTTCCCTTACAACGACGACAAATAATATCACTTGTGTGCCCTGTAGATGCCATGGAAGAAGAAGGGCTCTGTGCCGGCCCGGCAGGTGTGCCCTTGGCAGATAGTGGTGGTTGTGCCTGCTTTCTTGTATCACGGTTGGAGGTGGCACCTGAAGGAGGTGATGGTGAAGTGGAAGTAGTTGATGGAACCCAATGAGTACGCATAGCTGTTTTCAAAGCAGCCCAAGTAGCTGGAACAGGATATAATCTACAATGTTTAGACCACCAAACACATGCAAAACTAGTGAAAGCACAAACAGCAGCAGGAACACGTCTCTCCTCAGGATATAGTAAACATGTAAATCGTTGTTCAGTTTCTAACTCCCAAGTAAGATATATATCAGGAACATATCTACCCTCAAATGGTGGAATATTCAATTTTAGTTTAGGGAGATGGTCATGATCTCGTACCTGAGGGGGAGCCCTAACATTGCCATTATTTGCAGGTGGACGGCCTGATGGTTGTGGTGCTGGTGGTTGCACGTAGTTCTGATTTTCATCAACCTCATCCTCGTAATCTCCCGCATAATCATCCTCCTCCACATCAGCAGCAGGAGCCACAGAAGTATCAACAGCAGCACCAGCAGTTTGGCCAGGCTGAAGAGGGATATGACTCGCTTGGCGGAGGGCTGTTTCTCGACGTGGAGGTAGTCGTTGTTGTTGTTGTTGCAGAGGTACGGCAGGTGCAGCCGGTGGTGGTGGTGGAAAACGTGAAAGCAATTCAGCAAACTTGTTATCGAGCTTTGTTTCAAACGTCTTCTCCATGCCATCTATCTTCTCCATGGCCTCGTCAAATCTGTTTAGCATATCTTGCACCTGTCCACTCATCATTTGCTGAAACTTATCATGAAGCTCCTTGTTCGTCAAGTTCTCCCAGTCAGTCTTGTCGACTTGTGATCCTGGCATGGTTAGCAGCAATAGAAACACACAAGAATATGATCCTACAGACTACTAACAAGTTGTGGTGGTGGCGGGTGTCACAAATCCGTCAAGCAAATCTCAAATTCTTACCAATTCTTACCCAGCAGCAGGCGGTGATCGGCAACCGATGTACTCAAAACTCTCAAAGCTTGGATAGAGCGATTACCAGGGAGAGTCAAACGCACGATGTAGATGTGTGTGGAGCTGGGAAGGCTTATAATATAGTAGCAAAAAGGGTCAGCAATAATCAATTCAGAGATGCAAAGTTGAATAAACGCTCAACGACGGTACTATGCTGGTCCTAGGCTAGACCGTACTAGAGACGCGAGCCTAGAACACTAACAAAATCACGGCGCTGCACGTAAACAAGGGAGGAGCACACTCTGAATTTTTTTCTTTTTTTTCATTCTTTTTTGCACTTTTTTTCTCTTTTTTTTGCTCCGCAACAATTTTTTTCGAAGAAGTCTACAAATGTCCTAAAAACTGCCTAGCCAAAAATTTCCAGACTTAGTTTTTTTTAAACTAGAACTATTTTTCTTCTGCGGGTAGCACGGAAGTTGGGGAGTCCTTCTCTATCACGACTCGGAGTATGGCGTGATCTGGAAATCCAAAACAGAGTAACAAAATACTGGACTCGGAATAGGACTTGTGGCGGAGATGAATCTGGTGGAACTCGGACTGGTGGCGGAGATGAATCTGGTGGAACTCGGACTGGTGGCGGATATATGTTGCAGGTGGACTCGGTTTGGCGTGATGGCGGTGGATATGTGGTGGCATATATGGACTCGGATTGGCGGTGAATATGTGGTGGTGGTATATGGCAGCGGTGACGAAGTTGGTGCGGTGGTGGTATATGGCAGCAACGATGATGATGATGCGGTGGTGATATATGGCAGCGGCGACGTGACCACCTGTGAACAGAACTTGAAAGTCTAATGGACTAGACGCTAAGACCAGCAACTTGACACAACGATGCAACCGCAAATTCAACAAAGCAAACACAGAAAAGATTATGCAAAGGCTCATATTGGTTCAGATGGGATGAACCAACCCTTTTTTTTGGCTTTTTCATGGACTATAGGTATGAAGAACAGACTCGATCTAAACTACGAAAAACTGTAAAATCTCACCGAGCAACCTGGAATTCTGATACCACTTGATAGAGGCAAAGGTGTCCCGTCTTTCGATGAGATGGTGGTTATCGTTTTGGACGAAGTCGACTTTGACGATCCGACTACGAACGTGCGAGGACGTCGCGCCTTAGAAATCACTAAACCAACTCCGAGAGGTTATTGACCACGCCGGAGCACGATCAACCTGACCACGAAGGTCTGTTTCCTGCAGGCAAATGAAGAATAAGCAAGAAACTAAGATTGCAATCTGGATATTGTGAATATAGGAGGAAAGCTTTATTGATCAAGGTGGGGTTCTGTGACGCCTTGGTCCGGTCGTTGAACACAAACGAAGTACGCGAAATTGCAGCTATGGCAAACTTTTAATCTAAACAAAACCCAAAGTCTACACAACGCCCTAAGGGCTGTATATATGGAGGAAGAGGAGGGAATTTCGTGGCCCTTGAGGGAGGGGTCCGAAACCAACCCTAACTCTTGTTTCCCCACACATGCGGATTCTAAAAACAGCCTATTCTTAAGTATTTCGAAATTACATGGGCCTGGCCCAATAATAAGGTGACGCAGCACCTAGAATAGCCTATGGACGAAGTTTATGAAGTGGCATCTTGTATGTGTCGTCCAAGGCTTCATGCACTCATTATGGTGCCTATAAAGTCCTGGAATCATCACTTGTAACTCCGTTCTTGTTCCCCTTGCGCATGCCAACATCTACATGCTTGAACTTGCTCCAAGGTTCATCTTTCTTGTCCATGGTAGGCCCTTCATTTGTAAGCGAAACAAATGTATCCAATTTAGGCAGCATCATATTCTCATGAACACTGGAATAGTTACCAAGAAACGAAAGTACCTGATAATTCAATTGGCGTGCGTGAGCTCTAGTAATTGGTCCAGTATGTATAGCAGCAGGGGTTGTGGGTGTAACAATGGTATTGATGTCCTCATCACCGAGCCCCTCCGGACGACCGGCACCACCATCACAGAACCAAAACGTCAGAAGTATGGAGACCACCGAACGACCGACGCCCTGGACGTCTCACGCCGACCGGAAATCCGACACCGACCATCCCGAGCCAAACCGTCCGACTTCCAACAAGTACCGGATGTCCGGACCCTCACGAGCCACCGGACGTCCGGTAGCCGTTGGACGTCCGACGCCTGTGTGTTGACAGCATGTTGGGCCGAGGCCTATGTACCTCTTTGTCCACTTGGACTATATATACTCCTCCTCCTTCCTCTTTCTAGGGTTAGCAGAGGATTAGCTCATTTGAGAGATAGAGCTTTGCTCATCCACTTGATAACTTCTCCATCGGAGTTCACGACCTCTGTGGAGAAGATCCCCCAAGTGGATTCAAGACCCCATCACGAGAAGACCCCTCAAGACCTCCTCACGGGAAAGACCTTTTGTATCGTCCTTAGTTGCGTTTGAATCTTGTATCACTATTTATGTTCATGGATCTAGCACATGTGTGATCGTTTCTCGTTGATTTGAGTGTTACCTCTCGTTTCTCCCTCGTGTTTCCCCTCGTGTTCTTCGTAGGATCTGCCCCAATCGTGAAATATTGGCCCTAGGGTTTCCACCCTAGATCAACAGAGGTATATATTGGTGGAATAAAAATTACTATACCTTCGTTCACAGGCAAGGCCGGGCCCGAGGAGTATTTTGAGTGCGAGATGCGTGTGGAGCATATTTTTTATAGCCGCCATACTCCGAGGAGTAGAAGATTCATTTTGCATCTCTTGAATTTTCAGGTTACACATTAATTTGGTGGGATCAACTCAACCATAATTACGCGCGACCGGAATCATGGTGAGAGATGAAGCGTACAATCTGTGCTCGCTTTATTCCAGCTTATTTTCAGAAGGAGCAGCACACAAAGCTTCATCTTCTTGTCCAAGGAGCCATGCCGGTGGATGTGTACTACCAAAAGATGCAAGTTTTGATGATCTGACCAAATGTGCATGAGTCTGATGATGCAACCATGACATGATTCTTTGAGGACTAAATGAAGATATACATGACCACGTTATTTTGATGAAGTATAATGATATGCAAGAGCTTCTTCGTCAAGCGGAGCGTGCCGAGCAATGGGTCATGGCAAAGCAAGTTTCCAAAGTTCGCAACAATTTTAGCATGGGGAGGCATTCTTATTCGAATGATGATGATAATGTCAAGCGAGTTTCATCCTATAGGCCAGCTGCCACCGATCGCAAGGAGATGAGCAAAGAACCTATGGCTACGAGCAAAGTGGCTTCAAGGGCTGATTCTAGTGCACAATCCGCTATGTGTACTAGTGAGATTGTGTGTTACACATGCGGAGGTAGGGGACACAAAGCCATTGATTGCCGGAACAAGAACAAAGCACTACAAAAAAAAGACACATCCCTGACATTTTGGGCCGAACGAAATTTTTCTGTCATACATATGACACTTCTATGACGATAGTTGTGACAAAACCCGGTATCATCATAGATGTGGTGGGCTCCTACTTCTATGACAAAAAATCATGACAAAATGGGCTTTTCGTCCTGGACGGGCCGGAGACGCAGCTGCATGACATTCTTTGGGCCGTCCATGATGGAAAAAATCCTGGTAGAAGCGAGGGGGAGGAAAATTTCGGGGAGTTCCCGGTTACGGTGGGAGGTCGGGGGCCGAGCGATGCGCGTTTCTCTCATACACGTACGCGCGTGTGTGCGAGGCGTTGGCTCTAACTGAACCCGAGCGAGGCGTTGGGCTCTAACTGAACCCGAGCGATTGCACTGCAGGCTACGCATTACTGAACTCGAGTGATCGATCGATGGCTGTTAACTGAACCCGATCGAGCGATTCCTTCGCTACTGCTGCTAACTAAAGCCGATAGATGGGATGAACAGTGAGTGTTGCGGGGGGGGTTGGATGAACAGTGAGCGGTGGCGTTGCCTCTGGATGAACAGGACCCCATGGTGTGGTGGAGGGCTGGATGAACAGTAGACGGTGGAGGGGTGCCCGTGGAGGGGTGGATGAACAGGACCCCGTGGTGTGGAGGGTTGGATGAACAGTAGACGGTGGAGGGGTGCTCGTGGAGGGGTGGTTGAACAGGACCCCGTGGTGTGGAGGGCTGGATGAACAGTAGACAGTGGAGGGGTCGGGTGGTTGAACAGGACCCCGTGGTGTGGAGGGCTCGATGAACAGTAGACGGTGGAGGGGTGGTTGAACCCGGTGGAGTAGCGCGTGGTGGAGGCTGGATGAACAGGAGCCTGTGGATGAACAGTCGCAGGTGGAGGTTGGAGGAGGTCGACGGTGGATGAACAGTAGCCCGTGGAGGCTGGAGGGGGTCGACAGTGGAGATGAACAGTATCCCGTAGAGTCCTGTTTTGCGGTACGCCACACCCCTCCCAATGAACAGGACCCCCGTTTCGACCGTAGCGCTCCAACACAAGTCCGTTTCCTCCGTTTTGCGGTACGCCACACCCCTCCCGATCAACAGGACCCCCATTTCGACCATAGGAGGTCTGTTTCCTCCGTTTTGTGGTACGCCAGACCCCTCCCGATGAACAGGATCCCAATTTGAACGTGGCCGGTCGAACACAAGGCCGTTTCCTCCGTTCTGCGGTACGCCGGGCCTCGTTTCCATCGCCTGTTCTGTCCAAGCCCTCCCGATGAACACGACGCATTCCGTTGCCTCCCCATTGATAGAGGCAAAGGTGTCCCGTCTTTCGATGAGATGGTGGCTATCGTTTGGAGGAAGTCCACTTTGACGATCCGACTACGAACGTGCGAGGACGTCGCGCCTTAGCAATCGCTAAACCAACTCCGAGAGGTTATTGACCACGCCGGAGCACGATCAACCTGGCCACGAAGGTCTGTTTCCTGCAGGCAAACGAAGAACAAGCAAGAAACTAAGATTGCAATCTGGATATTGCGAATATAAGAGGAAAGCTTTATTGATCAAGGTGGGGTTCTGTGACGCCTTGGTCTGGTCGTTGAACACAAACGAAGTACGCGAAGTTGCAGCTATGGCGAACTTTTAATCTAAACAAAACCCAAAGTCTAAACGATGCCCTAGGGGCTGTATATATGGGGGAAGAGGGGGGAATTTCGTGGCCCTTGGAGGAGGGATCCGAAATCCACCCTAACTCTTGTTTCCCCACACATACGGACTCTAAAAACAGCCTATATTGAAGTATTTCGAAATTACATGGGCCTGGCCCAAGAAGAAGGTGACGCAGCACCTAGAATAGCCTCTAGACGAAAATTATGAAGTGGCATCTTGTATATTTCGTCCAAGGCTTCATGCACTCATTATGGTGGCTTCAAAGTCTTGAAATCATCACTTGAAACTCTGTTCTTGTCTCCCTTGCGCATGCCATCAACTCCAAGCTTGTTCTTGCTCCAATGATCATCCTTCTCCAAGCTAGGCCCTTCATTTGTAAGCAAAACAAATGTATCCAATTTAGGCAGCATTTCTCATGAACATTGGAATCGTTACCAAGAAACGAAAGTACCTGATAATTCAATTGGCGTGCGCGAGCTCTAGTAATTGGTCCAGTATGTATATCAGCAGGGGCTGTGGGTGTAACAATGGTATTGATGTCCTCATCATCCTCCCCTTCTTGAAATGAAGTCGTCCTGGACGGAAGCTCATGTTCCTCACCCAAATAAGGCTTCAAATCTGCAATGTTAAAAGTGGGACTAACCCCAAAATCTGCAGGCAGCTCAAGTTTATATGCATTATCATTTATTTTCTCTAACACCTTAAATGGACCATCAGCACATGGCATTAGCTTTGATTTGCGCAAATTAGGAAACCTATCCTTACGCAAATGTAACCAAACAAGATCTCCAGGTGCAAAGACAACATGTTTTCTACCCTTATCTCTAGCAAGTTTATATTTAGCATTCATACGCTCAATGTTTTCCTTAGTTAACCCAGGCATTTTTAAAATCAATTCAGCACGTTCTTTAGCATCAAAATTAACCTTCTCCGAAGATGGAAGAGGCAACAAATCAATGGGTGCACGAGGTAGGAAACCATACACAATTTCCAAAGGGCACATCTTAGTAGTAGAATGCAACGAACGATTATAAGCAAATTCAATATGAGGCAAGCATTCTTCCCACATTTTCTTATTATTCTTCAAAACAGCCCTAAGCATAGTAGACAAAGTTCTATTGACTATTTCAGTTTGTCCATCAGTTTGGGGGTGACAAGTAGTACTAAAAATCAGTTTAGTCCCCAACTTAGCCCATAAACATCTCCAAAAGTGGCTAAGAACTTTAGTATCACGGTCTGAAACAATAGTATTTGGCACACCATGCAAGCGAATAATTTCACGAAAGAACAAATCAGCAACATTAACAGCATCATCGCTTTTATGACATGGTATAAAGTGTGCCATTTTCGAGAATCTATCCACGACAACAAATATGCTATCCCGCCCCTTCTTTGTTCGAGGTAAACCTAAAACAAAGTCCATAGATATATCCTCCCAAGGAACACTAGGCACAGGCAAAGGCATATATAAACCATGAGGATTGAGTCGTGACTTAGCTTTTTGACATGTAGTGCAGCGAACAACAAAACGCTCAACATCCCGTCTCATCTTTGGCCAAAAGAAATGTGAAGTAAGTACGTCCTCCGTCTTCTTCACGCCAAAGTGTCCCATTAATCCTCCTCCATGCGCCTCCTGCGACAACAAAAGACGAACAGAGCTAGCAGGAATGCATAGCTTGTTAGCACGGAACACAAAACCATCATTAACAACGAACTTCTTCCATGTTCTTCCTTCTTTACAATTCTGCATTACTTCTTTAAAATCAGCATCATGCACATATTGATCTTTGATAGTCTCCAAACCAAATATTTTGAAGTCAAGTTGTGAAAGCATAGTATAGCGACGAGACAAAGCATCAGCAATAACATTTTCTTTACCCTTCTTGTGTTTAATGACATAAGGGAAAGTCTCAATGAATTCAACCCATTTAGCATGTCTACGATTCAGTTTAGCTTGACTTTTAATATGTTTCAAATATTCATGATCAGAATGTATAACAAATTCTTTGGGCCATAAATATTGTTGCCATGTCTCTAAAGTCCGAACAAGAGCATATAATTCTTTATCATAAGTAGAATAGTTCAGACTAGGCCCACTCAATTTTTCAGAAAAGTATGCAACAGGTTTGCCATCTTGTAATAACACACCTCCTAATCCAATTCCACTAGCATCACATTTAAGCTCAAAAGTCTTATTAAAGTCAGGAAGTTGAAGTAAAGGAGCATGTGTCAACTTATCTTTCAATACCGTGAAGGCTTCTTCCTGTGCGGTACCCCAAACAAAAGACACATCCTTCTTTGTAAGCTCATTTAGAGGTGCAGCAATGGTGCTAAAATCTCTCACAAAACGCCTATAGAAACCAGCGAGTCCAAGAAAACTCCTCACTTGTGTGACCGTTTTGGGCTGCGACCAACTCGCAATAGCTTCAATCTTGGCTTTATCAACTTCAATTCCCTATGGAATAACAACATAGCTAAGAAAAGACACTCGGTCGATGCAAAAGGTGCACTTCCCAAGGTTACCAAACAAACGTGCATCACGTAGAGCATTAAAAACAGCACGTAAATGTTCCAAATGTTCTTCCAAAGATTTGTTATAAATCAGTATATCATCAAAATAGACTACCACAAATCGTCCAATGAAAGCACGTAAAACATCATTCATTAGTTTCATGAAAGTACTAGGTGCATTAGTTAACCCAAAAGGCATGACTAACCACTCATATAAACCAAACTTAGTTTTAAATGTTGTTTTCCATTCATCTCCCAATTTCATACGAATTTGATGGTATCCACTACGCAAATCAACTTTGGAGAATATTGTAGAGCCACTCAATTCATCAAGCATATCATCTAGCCTAGGAATAGGATGACGATAACGAATGGTAATATTATTAATGCCTCTACAATCAACACACATACGCGACGTACCATCCTTTTTCGGCACTAGAATAATAGGAACAGCACAAGGACTAAGGGATTCGCGAATATAACCTTTGTCGAGCAGCTCCTGTACTTGCCGCATAATCTCCTTCGTCTCCTCTGGATTGGTACGGTATGGTGCACGGTTGGGTAGCGATGCACCGGGAATTAAGTCAATTTGATGCTCAATCCCTCGAATAGGTGGTAATCCCGGTGGCACGTCTTGTGGAAAGACGTCAGCGAACTCCTGCAAAATGTTAGTGACAGCAGGGGCAAAGAGGAAGGCACGTCCACGAATGAAAATAATGCCTCTTTGCACACAAAAGCATAGCAAACAGATTTGCTAAAAACTAGCTCATCAATATCAGATTTGGTGGCAAGTAAACATGCACTTTTCAATTTAATTTCAGAAGCAACACTAGATGGTTTACTATTAGGCTTCATTTGTTGGTCAAATTCTTTTGCCACAATCTGATTTTCACTCTTATTTTTCTCCTGTTTTGCTTTATTAGCTCTATGAATATCATCTTTCAAAATGGAATCAGGAGTCATAGGAAGCAAACTAATATTTTAATCCTTATGAACAAGAGTATACTGATTGTTTCTACCATGGTGTACAAATTTTTTATCAAATTGCCATGGTCTACCAAGTAATAAGGAACATGCTTGCATAGGTACCACATCACAATCAACATAATCAGCATATGTAGAGATACTAAAATGCACCCGAACAGTACGTGTTACCTTAACCTTGCCGCTGTTGTTGAACCATTGGATGTAGTAAGGATGTGGATGTGGTCTTGTGGTGAGAGATAGCTTCTCCACCATCTCCATGCTAGCCAAGTTGTTGCAGCTCCCTCCATCTATGATGACGCGAACAGAACGTTCCTTCACAACTCCCTTTGTATGGAACAAATTATGCCTCTGATTTTGCTCAGCTTGCGTGACCTGCACACTCAAAACACGTTGAGCAACTAAACATTCATACCTGTCAGCATCTTCAGCAGCCATGTATTGTGTCTCATGATCAGAATCATCTCCACCGTGTTCTTCATGTGTAAGAAGAGCCAAAGTCTCCTCATCATAGTCACTAGCGGACTCATGCCCACCATCCTCAGTAGCAATCATCACACGCTGAGATGCGCATTCTCGCGCAAAATGTCCTCTTCCCTTACAATGATGACAAATAATATCACTTGTGTGCCCTGTAGACGCCATGGAAGAAGAAGAGCTCTGTGCAGGCCCGGCAGGTGTGCTCTTGGCAGATAGTGGTGGTTGTGCCTGCTTTCTTGTATCATGGTTGGAGGTGGCAGCTGACGGAGGTGCCGGTGTAGCAGAACATGTGGAAGTAGATGATGCACGTGGAGTCCACGATGAAGGTCGACCTGCAGAAAAGTTAGTTCGCGCCAATGCCTGTCGATCCTGCACTTCACGTTCAGCTTTACAAGCAAGATGGAATAAACGAGTGATATTATTATAATCCTTATAGTCTAGAATGGTCTGAATCTCTCTATTTAATCCACCAAGAAAACGTGCAAGCATAGCTTCATTCTCCTCAACGATACCACATCTAATCAAGCCAGTTTGTAATTCCTGATAATATTCTTCTACCGAATTTTTTCCTTGTCTTAAGCGCTGCAATTTTTGAAGTAATTCACGTTGATAATATGGTGGAACCCAACGAGTACGCATAGCAGTTTTCAAAGCAGCCCAAGTAGCTGGAACAGGATATAATCTACAATATTCAGACCACCAAACACATGCAAAGCTAGTGAAAGCACAAACAGCAGCAGGAACACGTCTCTCCTCAGCATATTGTAAACATGTAAATCGTTGTTCAGTTTCTAACTCCCAAGTAAGATATATATCAGGAACATATCTACCCTCAAATGGTGGAATATTCAATTTCAGTTTAGGGAGATGGTCATGATCTCGTACCTGAGGGGGAGCCCTAACATTGCCATTATTTGCATGTGGACGACCTGGTGGTTGTGGTGCTAGTGGTTGCACGTAGTTCTGATGTTGATCAACCTCATCCTCGTAATCTCCCACATAATCATCCTCCCCCACATCAGCAGCAGGAGCCACAGAAGTATCAACAGCAGCACCAGCAGCTTGGCCAGGCTGAAGAGGGACACAGGTCGCTCGGCGGAGGGCTGTTTCGCGATGTGGAGGTAGTCGTTGTTGCTGTTGTAGAGGTGCGTTAGGTGCAGCCGGTGGTGGTGGTGGTAGACGCACGAGCAATTCATTGAACTTGTTATCGAGCTTTGTTTCGAACGCCTTCTCAATGCCATCTATCTTCTCCATGGCCTCTTCAAATCTATTTAGCACATCTTCCACCTGTCCACTCATCATTTGTTGAAACTTATCATGTAACACTTTGTTTGTCATGTTCTCCCAGTCAGTCTCGTCGGCTTGTGATCCTGCCATGGTTAGCAGCAATAGAAACACACAAGAATATGATTCTACAGACTACTAGGAAGTGGTGGTGGTGGTGTGGTGGACAGTCACAAATCCGTCAAGCAAATCTCAAATTCTTACCAGTTCTTACCCAGCAGCAGGCGGTGATCGGCAACCGTTGTAGTCAAAACTCTCAAAGCTTGGATAGAGTGATTGCCAGGGAGAGTCAAACGCACGACGTAGATGTATGTGGAGCTGGAAAGGCTTATAGTATGGTAGCAAAAAGGTCAGCAATAATCAACTCAGAGATGCAAAGTTGAATAAACGCTCAACGACGGTACTGTGCTGGTCCTAGGCTAGACCGTGTTAGAGACGCGAGCCTAGAACACTAACAAAATCACGGCGCTACACGAAAACAAGGGAAAAGCACACTCTGGAAAAAAAATTCGCTCTGTTTTTTTTGCGCTCCTCTTTTTTTTGCAAAAAATCACTATAATGGCGAGTGTCTCAAAACTCTTCCCAGGTCAAACTGACAGGATGGGTACGAAATTTTTTTGACAATTTTTTTTTCGGAAATCAAGGCAGCGACGACGAAAGAGTGCGACCAAAAATCACTATGATGGCGAGTGTCTCAAAAGACTCAGAACAGCCTAAAAATAGGATAGGGAAAAAATATTTTCGGTCGCCGAAATTTTGGCCTAAAAACTGCCCGGGGGTCTCTAGACTCTTTTTTTTTTCGAGACCTACGCAGGCAAGGAAACACGAATCGGAATTTAGATGGATCTCAAAACAAACCTAATATGAGAAGAACTCGGATTGGTGGTGGATATATGGTCGTAGTATATGGCAGTGGTGGTGGTATATGGATACAGATCGGTGGTGGTATATGGATACGGATCGGTGGTGGTATATGGATACGGATCGGTGGTGGTATATGGATACGGATTGGCGGTGGTATATGGATAGCGGTGGCGGATAAGCAGTGGTGGTAGATGGCAAGGCGATGATGATGGTGCGGCGGCGGCGTGACAACTTATGACCAGAACTCGAAACTCTAAAATACTAGACTCTAAGACCAGCAACTTGACACGATGATGCAACCGCAAATTCAACAAAGCAAAAACCCTAAAAAGATTATGCAAAGGCTCAGATTGGTTCGGATATGATGAACTAACCCTAATTTTTTTTGGCTTTGTCGTGGACTATAGGTATGAAGAACAGACTCGATCTAAACTATGAAAAACTGTTAAATCTCACCGAGCAACCTGGAAATCTGATACCACTTGATAGAGGCAAAGGTGTCCCGTCTTTCGATGAGATGGTGGCTATCGTTTGGAGGAAGTCGACTTTGACGATCCGACTACGAACGTGCGAGGACGCCGCGCCTTAGCAATCGCTAAACCAACTCCGAGAGGTTATTGACCACGCCGGAGCACGATCAACCTGACCACGAAGGTCTGTTTCCTGCAGGCAAACGAAGAACAAGCAAGAAACTAAGATTGCAATCTGGATATTGCGAATATAAGAGGAAAGCTTCATTGATCAAGGTGGGGTTCTGTGACGCCTTGGTCTGGTCGTTGAACTCAAACGAAGTACGCGAAGTTGCAGCTATGGCGAACTTTTAATCTAAACAAAACCCAAAGTCTAAACGATGCCCTAGGGGCTGTATATATGGGGGAAGAGGGGGGAATTTCGTGGCCCTTGGAGGAGGGATCCGAAATCCACCCTAACTCTTGTTTCCCCACACATACGGACTCTAAAAATAGCCTATATTGAAGTATTTCGAAATTACATGGGCCTGGCCCAAGAAGAAGGTGACGCAGCACCTAGAATAGCCTCTGGACGAAAATTATGAAGTGGCATCTTGTATATTTCATCCAAGGCTTCATGCACTCATTATGGTGGCTTCAAAGTCCTGAAATCATCACTTGAAACTCTGTTCTTGTCTCCCTTGCGCATGCCATCAACTCCAAGCTTGTTCTTGCTCCAATGATCATCCTTCTCCAAGCTAGGCCCTTCATTTGTAAGCAAAACAAATGTATCCAATTTAGGCAGCATCATATTCTCATGAACATTAGAATCATTACCAAGAAACGAAAGTACCTAATAATTCAATTGGTGTGCGCGAGCTCTAGTAATTGGTCCAGTATGTATAGCAGCAGGGGCTGTGGGTGTAACAATGGTATTGATGTCCTCATCACCCATGAACACGAAGCATTCCGTTGCCTCCCCATGAACACGACGACGACGACGTTGTTTCTCCGTTCTGACCCAGCCATGTCAACGAGCCCTCGCCGTACGTATGCGCGAGTAGGCGTTCGAGACCCCGCCCATATGTACACATACATGGCCGTATTTTCTTTCTTGCACCCTGGCCCCCTATACTACGACACGTGCGCGCCTCTACATCCATCAGTATATATGTACGTACACGTTCGCGACCAGAATGACAACGCTACATAAGCTTCGACTAGGTGGGTCCCGACTATCAGGCACTTCCTTGCGTGCGAAGATGTAGCTGGTGGGTCCCAGCAGTCAGGGGGCGAATCATTTTGTTTTTTTTCGGACGCACTTCCTTGCGTGCGAAGGTGTAGCTGGTGGGTCCCAGTAGTCAGGGGGAAAAAAAATTCGCGAAATACGGTGGCCCGTCCGGTGGGTCCCCACTGTTAGGTGGAGGAATATTTATTTTGCGCATAGAGGCACTTCCTTACTGCGGCCGTGGACCAAGCTGTCAGCGTCTCCACGCACAATACTCTTTCGACGGAAGTCGGTCGTTGACCACATTGACCACGCCGCGCCGAGAGCACCGCGCCGGTGGACGACGGCGAGTTCTAGGAAGGGGACGACACGGAGGCAGGGAAGACTCGGCAGTTGTTTCCCACACGGAGGGGAGTACGACTATACGAGGGTTTACTGGTTCGTCTGTCGTCACCGGAGAATAATAACAGGTGTGGGTGATTAGAGGGATGGCTAGGCCAGCGATGGGAGTATGGTCGGGCGGTGAGGCCTGCGCGGCAGCACAGCCGGCCGCTGGAAGAGGGAGCAGGCAGTCCCGCCGGCGCTTGTTTGAGCGGCTGGAGCAGGAAGAGCGGAGATTGAAGAAGCACGACGGCCGTTGGATGGACATCCAACAGTCAGTGCTTGTGCGTCAACCTTTTTTTTAGGAAAGCCTCAAATCTGTGGAAAACAGCATACATCCCATCTGCCATTATTTCTAATAATTACAGCCCATTTGCTAATTCTTAAGGTTTTTTTGGAGCCCATATTCTTTTTGTTAGTATTACAGCCCATATTGTGTCCACGGTTAAACAATTATACGAAATTTTGCATATTTCGGTGTGGTCCGAATTGTTTTTAATCCCGAAATTTCGACTCACATTCAAATTGATTTTAAAAATAAATGTATATCAATATAAAATCCAACAAATTCTCCACGCATAAAAATTAATGTAATTTAAAATCTTGAAATGAAAAAAAAAGATATTTGAAACTAATTGCCGGTTTGATGTGTTTTAAAAATGTACAGCCCATTTCTCATTACTGATGGGCCATTTTCTCGGGCAGCCGAATGAAAGCTCTCCTCGTCTTGAAAGATTTGCAACCCAACAGACCTGACAAAGCGACTTACTTGGCAAATCACAAAAAAACTGGGTTGTGGCCGTGGACCCAGCTATCAGCCTCTCCAAGTACAGTACTCTTCAGATGGAAGTCGTTCCTTGACCACGTTGACCACGCCGCGCGGAGAGCACCATGGCGGTGGACGACGGCGAGGCCTAGGAAGGGGACGACGCGGAAGTGGAAACCCGCGCGGAGAGGACTACAAGGGTTCACCGGTTCGGCTGCGGTGTGAGGCTGCCGTCCCCACAGGGCCTGGCCAGCGGTGGGAATAGTAGGGGGCGGTGAGGCCTCTGCGGCAGCACAGCCAACCACGGGAGGCAGGAGCATGCGGCACGACCGGCGCTGCTTTGGGCGGCTGGAGCAAGAAGACCAGAGGTTGAAGAAGCACTACGGCTGTTGGATGGACATCGTACGGTCACTGGAGCTAGAATCGTTCATATTGACTAAGTTGACAAAGCCCTTCATCACCGTCAACTTAGTAGGCCCACAAGTCAGCCTCCCAGCAAGGTGCGTCCCAGCTAGCCGGGGGAGTGTTCATTTTTTGTGTGTAATAAGGAGGCACTTCCGGTGGGTCCGAGCTAACAGCGGGGGGAATGTTTTTTCACGAAATACGGTGGCCCGTCCGGTGGGTCCCATCAGTCAGGGGGAAACGATTTTTTTGCAAAATACTGGTGGCCCTGTATGGTGGGTCCCCGCTGTCAGGTGGAGGAATAATTATTTTCCGCGTAATAAGGAGGCACTTCCTTGCGGCTGCCATGGACCCAGCTGTCAGCCTCTCCATGTACAGTACTCTTCTGATGGAAGTCGGTTGTTGACCACATTGACCACGCCGCGCCGAGAGCACCACGGCGGTGGATGACGGCGAGGCCTAGGAAGGGGACGACATGGAGCCGTGCAAGACGCGGCAGTGGATGCCCACACGGAGAGGAGTACAAGCGTTCACTGGTTTGGCTGCGGTGTGAGGCTGTCGTCGCCGTAGAATAACAGGGGGTGTGGGTGAGTGGAGGGATGGCCTGGCTAGTGGTGGGAGTAGTACGGGGGCGGTGAGGCCTCCGCGGTAGCACAGCCGGCCACGGGAGGCAGGAGCAGGCGGCACGACCGGCGCTGCTTTGGGCGGCTGGAGCAAGAAGACCAGAGGTTGAAGAAGCACTATGCCGTTGGATGGACATCATATGTTCACTGGAGTATTGACTAAGTTGACAAAGCTCTCCGTCCCTATCAACTTAGTAGGCCCACAAGTCAACCCAACAATATGGTGGGTCCCAGCTAGCAGGGGGTATTCATTTTTTTTGGGCGTAATAAGGAGGCACTTCCTTGCGTGCGAAGATATAGCTGGTGGGTCCGACCTGTCAGCGGGGGGAACGTTTTTTTCGCGAAATACAGGGGCCCTTCCTGTGGGTCCTAGCTGTCAGGTGGAGGAATCACTATTTTGCGTGTAATAAGGAGGTATTTCCTTGTGTGCAGCCGTGGACCCAGCTGTTAGCCTCTCCACGTACAGTCCACTTCCAATGGATGTCGTTCATTGACCACGTTGACCAGGCCGTGCCGAGAGCACCAGGGAGGTGGACGACGGCGAGGCCTAGGAAGGGAACGACACGGAGCCAGGGAATACTCGGCAATTGTTTCCCACGTGGAGGAGTACGAGGGTTTACTGGTTCGTCTGCCGCCGCCGGAGAATAACAGCATGTGTGGGTGAGTAGATGGATGGCTAGGCCAGCGATGGGAGTATGGTGGGGCCGTGAGGCCTGCGCGGCAACATAGCCGGCCGCGGAAGGAGGGAGCAGGCAGTCCCACTGGCGCTTGTTTGAGCGGCTTGAGCATGAAGAGCAGAGATTGAAGAAGCACGACAGCCGTTGGATGGACATCCAACAGTCACTGCTCTCGTGTGTTGACTAAGTTGACAGGGCGTTGCGTGTGCGTCAACCTTTTTTTTATGAAAGCATACGCGTCAACCTGTAGTAGGCGCACAAGTTAGCCTCAAATCTGTGGAAAACAGCATAAAGCCCATCTGCCATTATTTCTAATAATGTACAACCCATTTGCTAATTCTTAAGAATTTTTTTGGAGCCCATCTTCTTTTTGTTAGCATCACACCCCATATTGTGGCCACGGTTAAAAAGTATATGAAATTTTGCATATTTCGGTGCGGTCAACTGTTTTTAATCCAGAAATATCGATTCACATTGAATCTATTTTGAAAAACAACTTATATAAATATAAAATCCAAATAATTGTCCACGCATAAAAATCAATGGAATTTAAGATCTTGTAATGAAAAAAAATGAAACTAATTCCTGGTTTGATGTGTTTTAAAAATGTACAGTCCATTTCTGGGCAAACCGAATGAAACTCTCCTCGTCTTGAAAGATTTGCAGCCCAGCAGGGCCGATAAAGCAAGTAGGCCTTGTTTGGGTATTTCTTTAAAAAATAGAACTGGGCTAGCCATTTTCAGCAAGAAAAAAACACAACTGGGCTCATGATGTGGTAAACATAAATAAAACCCTGGCTAGACGGGCCATAGCCCCCGCACAGCCCTGTTATTACCCTGATCCATCGCTAAAACTAGTATAAATAACAACTGCTTGTTCCTCAAGAAAAAAACTGCGTGACTTGCTGGGTCCCTGGTGTCAGCCGCTCGTAGTGTAATTCTCTCGTTTATTGACTACGTTGACAATGGTGTGAGCCCCAGATGTCCAACCATTAGGAGGAACCATATTTTTGGGCTTGTACTATAGAGGCACTTGCTTGTGTACTGCCATGACGCTGGTGGGTCCCTAAGTTCATCCTCTCCACATACAGTCATCTCCTTGTTGCTCTCGGTTGTTGACGACGTTAACAACGCAAGAGGGTAGTGCACCGCGCACGGCGAGCGAACCAAGGCCGCAAGGCGGAGGACGATGGCGAGGCCTCGGACGGAACGAACAGGAGCCGTTGAAGATGCGCCGGTCCAGTCACAGGCGGAGGGGAGTACGAGGGTTGACTGGTTCGGGCGCGGGTGCGTGTTGGGGCTGACGTCGCCGAAGAATAACAGAACGTGTGGGGGAATAGAGGGAGGGACTGGCCAACGTTGGAGGGTACGTACGGTAGGGCGGTGGAGGCACAGCCAGCCATGGGAGGCGGGAGCAGGCAGAGCTGACGGGGTGGTTTGGTTTGGGCGGCTGGAAGAAGAAGAAGACAAGAGATAGAAGATACACGACAGATGTTGGATGTCAATGCAATGGCTGGTAGGCAGAATCGTTTGTTGACTGGCTAGTAAGTTGACACCACCTTGGATAGGTTATTTCCTCGCGGGTCCCAAATGTCAGAATTCAAATCTGTCACGGTCATGCAGCCTTTCCTATGAAAATTTACAACCCATTTAATGTGATAGTTCGAAATAAGTTTGTGGGTGCTGGTGGGGTCTAATCACTTGGCTTCTGTAATGCACAGTGAGCTCAAGCAGCCGGCGAGAGTGATGTTATTTCCCTTGGTTTGGATTTGTTACAATATTTCACTCTAAATTAAACGAATGGCAAGCCATTTGCCTTGTTTCAAACAAAATATGATAGTCACAGCCGAGTTGAAAAGGGCAGGAACATCTAACTCCAGCTTACAAACTATACAAAAGCACGAGGGTTAATTGTTCATCAGGTTTACAAAAAAACTAGATTGAAAAGGGCAACAACATCTAACTCCAGCATTGTTTTCGGTAGTCACAGTCAAATGGATCGGTCAGGTCCATAGAATGAACATCCTGGGTCGTAAAATTTACTGGATTATGACCACAATATGTTGTAAATAGAAGGCCGACACGTTCAGAAGCTCTTTTGCCCACCTGAAACTCCTTTTTTTGCTCTTCGACATACCCATTCGTCAAAACCATGTTGCTGATGAACTTAAGCATGATGGACAATAGTAACCTCGCATTCAGCAGGAAGAATGTGACAAATCTTGTGTTTGCACAGTTGGCTACATATCGTTCTAGCGTTATTGTCTTCAATCGAATCTCATGAGAAGTGAGAAAATCCCGATGCTTACGAATCCACCGATTGGTTATAACTTTGTTACCCCGTCCTGTTGCCTAAATAGACATGAAGATTGAAAACGGTTAAGGTCTAAAAGAAGAGTGTCGAAAGAGCAACAACTGAACGGTTAATTCTAGTACACTATATGCGGGCTTCCAATGTGCGTGAAATTATCACCTTTATATACAACTTCTCCAGACATGGAAAGCGTTGCAGCAAGCCAATAATCTTGTTCAGATCAAAACTATTCATTTGGATATATAAGATCTTGACAGAATCCAGCACCATTGATAGGCCATCCATGGAGAAACTCTTCATTGAGCATAGAACATAATATTAGTACAAAATGTGTACTCCAAGATGATATATAAATTATGCGCAGAAATTTAAAATGCAGCTTATGATTACAAGTGTAGATGGTAATATAAAGTACCTGAAGAACTGTGGAGCCAAACACCATATTGAAATGAGCACAGAGATCATGTATTACACCCAAAGTCTCCAGTTTGGGCGCGGAGAGCACGGTTATTTGCAACGGTGAATAACTAGAATCAAGGATCAACCTTTGAAGTGAAGGGGCATCTTGGATGATGAGCTGCCTTCCGTCAAAAGAAATTCCAATTCTTACAAGGTTAGGCGACTTTATTTGGAGACAACCGATTCTAACTGTGAAAACAAGCACCAAGCACTCCAGCGCAGGGCAACTGGAGTGCATGATGCTATGCAACGAGGCCTTCGATATACGAACCCGCACAAGTGAAAGTTTCTTGAGAAATGGGAGTCGAAGGTTTAGTACCGGATTGTCTGGGAGGTAGCACTGCGCAAAGGTGGCGGTGTGTGCTGAGGGCACAAGTTCATGGCGTTCCGTATGTGGTATGTGATTTCCAAGGGAATAGTAGAACTCAAGCAGCTGTAGTTCTGTGAATTCAGGGGATTCCAGCCAGGCGTCCACCGTGCAGGGCATGGTATGCTTGCTCAGGTAGCATAACGGGATGCAGAGGCTTTGAACGGAGCCCTGGTGGGAGGAGATGATGGCTCTGGGATTTCAAAATCATTGAAGAGAGATAGCTGACGACATTTAAGATTAAGGGGAATGGCGCGCCATAGAGGGCGCCACCGAATTGAGAGGACTTGGGTGCGGCAGCAATCCTTGGTGGGGAGAAGCAAGATGATCTCCCCAAGGATGGCGTCCAGGAGATCGCTGATGCAGTCCAACCGAGATTCTACGGGTTCCTGGGATCCGGTGGGGGCGGGGTCGCCGCTTCTCCCCGCGCTGTCGGGTGCGGGATCTACAACAGGCGTCGCCGCTGGCGGGAGCCTCATCTTCTTGGCGCTGGGGTCAGCCGACTCCATTTTCCTCGAGGGCGTCGCGTCACGCTCACGGATTTGAGAAGAGTAATGAATGACGAGCCTAGTTGTGGTGCGAGCGAAGAAGAAGGGGAGCTGGGGGTTTTCTGTAGGAGTGAGGTGAGGAATTTGGGGGTACGAATGGAGTGAGCTGACGTGAGGTGGGTGGGAGCGAGGAGGAAGAGAGCACCCAGGTTTTTTGGGGGGGGGGCGGTGTGCTGGGTGTGGGTAGCGCCTCTCATTTAGTAAATATATGGGCTTTTGAATTGATTTTACTATTTACTAGTGTGGATGGGCTATTTTGTCTTGGGACCCGAGAAACAATTACTACTAGTACAGTGGAGACACTCTATAGCTACCCAGAAAAACAATTACTACTAGTGCAGTGGAGACACTCTACCGCTTCTGGCTCCTCCTAGCTCATTGAAACGTCTCCCTCTACTGAATGCCGTTATACTTTTGTTCACCGACATGCGGGCCATGCAGCGCGCGGGCCCAAATGCCATCCACCAAATTAGAAGGCAGTATGCAGGTGGAGAGTCACCCCGGTCGTAGCGCGGCAGTAACGAGTCATCGTATCACAAAACCCCACCTCCCCGCAGTCTAAGTTTGACGGACGAAGCAACCATCATTTCACTCTTCGCTGAATACCCTTCTCCGTCACCGTCTTCAAGAAAGGCAACACTTGCATCTTCCACTCTTCTTCTTTCCGAACGAATGGAAGGTAAGCGGATCCATGATGTTAGTATATTTTTGTTCAGAGGAAAAAAAAAGAACTTTTGCAAAGCAGTAACCGATCCTCACTCTCTTTTTTGTTTCATTGTCATTGCGATTATGTTTTCCTTTCAGTGGTCTCCTAGTATTCGTCAGTTTCATGATGGGCCAAGGAGAACCAGGCAAAGATCTGCCGATATTGGAGCAGACGCGGGAGGCAGATCCCCACGAGACAGAGAGCTCCAAGAAGATGGAGGCAACCACTGAGGCGACCCCAGATACTGAGATGGTCAACGCCCCGTTCGAGGTTACAGCCCCCGTGGCACTGCAGGAGCAGTTTTCCCCCTTCAAGGATGTGTCCCCCCCCCCCCCCCCGCCCCCCGCTGAGCTGCCCAAGATGATTTCCTTCTTTGCCGATCTCGATTGTGGTTTTTCATCTAAGTATGTGGTGATTTTTTTAGAAAAGGAAGTATGTGGTGATTAATAATGCAAAATTTTATTAGCTTCGATGCCATGCTATATGTAGCGGTTTAAATAACTTGTGTTTCTTATACTGAAAAGTGATTCAGAATTTGTTTCTATTTCAATTAGAGCCCTGATGCGGACAAGGATTGTGTGGTTGTACATGTCACTCGCTATGAGGCGGACGACCTGAATATACGCACTGGGAAAACAGAGTTCTTAGGCTGTTGGATCCTGGAAGCCATTTGCAGTTATACCAATGAAGAGTTGTATTCCAGCCTCAGTGTTGTCAAGCGTGTTGTCCAGGGTGTACTGAAGCACACGAAGTTCAAAGCTACTCCTTCGTTTGTGAGGAATACTGTTCTTGTCAAGCTTACGCAGGAAGATGACGTGGCATGCCTCCACAAACAAGTTTATCAGTGGCAAGGCCACAAGGTTGTCTTCATGAAGGTTCATAGGATTGAGCTGATGCGGGACGTCCTCGATGATGTTCATGGCAAGGTCCGTCTTGTGTCAAGCCCAAATTAGATCGAGGCATGAAATAGTTGCCCCAGCTAGTGTTTAATAGTAGTTTGGATTGTGTCTATTTATCTGAACCTTTCCTATTATCGACCCCTCTGGGGCTAGTACTCTGTTTGAATCCGTCTATGGGAACTGCTGCTACTTTTGTGTGCCCGTGAATCATGTGAGAACCATCATAATTGTTGCCGAAACAGATGCGTCCTCACTAGTTTTTTCATGAATATGGTATGGTAAGACATAAGTTGTCACGGTTTATCATACGAGCAATGTGTGTTTTGATGAAATAGAGCACTCGTTCGAGAACCGTGCGCCGATGTATACATATGTACTTGTAAACACTGTTGGTGCTACCCCACTTGTAAGCAGTTGTGCAAAACACGGCACATTGGCTCAGCTCGCTTCAACACTAGGCTATCGACCAGCTAACAATCAACAATCTGCTGTCTGACATATAAGCAACTATGTATCTTGTTACAGTGGTTCATGCAGTTAATTGAGGCCACAATGTAATAAATTCCAAACGTTCACACGCTAGTCCAGCGCTCATGTGGAACACTCACATTAAACTCGTCTTCATAAAAAACTTGAAAAGCATAAGTTAAGCAATTTTATACATCTCAATGATTCATAGAACATAACAAACATATACTAGTTCACAGCAAAAGACAAAATTCTGAGAAGGTTTACAAATCAGGAAAAAAACAAGCAAGGCTTCTCTCTGAGCAAAGGGCCTCCCGGCAGGCTTAAATTTCCTGGAGTTCACTCTGGTTTTTTCTTGTTGCCACCATTCAGGGTTAGGTTCTCTCATTCCAAAATAACCAATTATAATTGTGGTCTCAGCTGGAATGCTGAACTGAACCATGCAGTGTACTGACCAGCTGAAAGTCTTGTGCATTCCACTAAATTTAAGCACCGCTATTTGCAGAAATAAGCAAACCACAATGCCTCTTGTCCGCGCACCTGTCCAAAAAACCGCCGTGCAGCCGTGCCAGCTAGTCCTTGGTCCATGGATGAACTGGTAGAAAGTGCATTCCGGACTAGGATGCAGTTGTTTTTGCTCGTCCCTGCACTGCAATCAGGAAGTAAAACATATGAATCAGCTTCTTTTAGATTGCGTTGGTCATTCTACCTTAGTTACTACCAATGTAGGGATACCTTGAAGACGGGAGGTTAGACGGCGACAGCGAGGGATAGCCATCTCATTTTGCGCAGTTGTACTAAAACTGAGGTGTGTGCTTTTGATTGCGCGGATAGAAACGATACGGAGACAGACATCCTGAAACGATATGGAGACAGACATCCCTGTTTGCGCAAATAAGAAATACGGTTATTTAAACAGTGACAGATATTACTACTTTCCCCCGTTTCCTCTTAGAACCAAGTCCTAGATTCATGCTATAGCTTTCCCACTTTCCTCCCTGTTTGAACCAACGCTTTGAGTTGACTGTATGAACTAGCTTTACTTCTAATAATAGTAGAAGTCTAGGTGGCTTTGGAACAGCGGACAGAAGTAGAAAAGGATCCACAAGAAGGGAGCTGGGGCAGTAGAGCAAGGCAGGTTTCGAAGGAATATATACCTGAGGGTCGTCGGCATGTCGCAAAGACGGCGTTGGGAGGCCGCATCTTGGCCACAATACTGCAGGGAGGAAGAAGGGGTCGAAGGCCCTCCCGAGTCGGCGCTCTCTCGGAGAGAATGGCACGGCCGCCGATCAGGACGCGCAGGCAGCCGTTGGTCTCCTCCCTCGCCGCCGACGACAGCGTGAACGATGCACCTACACCCCTGCCCCGATCGAGGTTGTCCGGCCGGATTTGTGACCAGCCGTGAGCTGAGAGAGAGTGTGGCCACCTAATGTGTTGCTTAGATCTGGAGAGCATGAGAGAGTGAACGAGAGGAACCCTAGTAAAGCAAGCGCTAAGGCTCCTGCTTTTATATATAGTGGAGTGATTTTGTTGTACCAGCTTCAAAAAAATGCGCTCCTACATGTACCCGTGAGTGGGTGTGAGAGAACTAGTCCGTGCGTGCACCGCTTCTCTTCGTGAGAGTACAATATACTATGCCCAAAGAACGTTCGCCGCAAGAGTAATAGTATAAGTGTGTGACGTGTGAGCTAAAATAAAATGTGTGCGCCGTCTTTTGTTTTTTAGAAGTTCTGAGGGTAGGGTGTGAAGAGCACATATGTGTGTGACGTCTACCTGCAGATAGACGATGGGTGCAACGTGCGAGTCTGCGAGAGGACTCGGGAGAGTCGTGACTCGTGAGGGTGCGTGTGCGTGAGAGAGAGGGGGGCACGTATCAATGCAATGCATGTGTCCGCAAATCATTATCCGACAAACGTTCGCCACAAGCCTTTTCCTGACGAATGCCGTAAGAACCATTAGATTGGCATCCGACAGTGTCAGTTTTGCCATGTCATTTAACAGAACAGCCACTCCTCCTACACACAAATCTTCCACGTGAGTGTTAGCAACTGACGTATGCTCCCTCCGTTCCGAAATGCAGTGCATATAGCTTTATTGAAAATTCGAACCTCGCAAACTTTTACCGAGTTTTCGTGTACCAAATTGCACATGTAGAATACCATGTATATATCATTTCATTCATCTTCGAGAGGTAACTATAAAGTTGGGTGAGGAGTCTACAAAGAAAGACCATCGTATCACCCGCAGCAATTTCAAGCATCCTTTAGTGTCGAGGAATATCATAGGAACTCTATATGATATGATTTTTATAGGATTTTTCCTTTAAAGACAATTGGTTCATAGGAATAGATTCATATACTCCACATTTCAAAGGAAATAAACATGATATCATTTCTATAGCTTTAGAGCCACTTGGTTCATATGAATGGATTCCTATACTCCCTTAATTTCAAAGGAAAATAAACATTAGCGTATATTCAATAGAAAAGTTCCTATGATATGAACCAAATTACATCTCTTTTCTAATCCCTCCTCATAGGAATTGAGATACATGTCATCTCTAGATTCAATAGAAAAGTTCCTATGATGTGAACCAAATGACATCTCTTTTCCAATCCCTACTCATAGGAATTGAGATGCTCCATGTCATCTCTTTCCCTACAACTTCCATGTATACATCTTCTATTCCTAAATAGATAGTACAACCCACTAGTAGCTTTTTTCCAAAACATGCAACTATGGCACAAGAACTATATAGTGTGCCAATAACTTTGAAAGATGGTCGCTGGATGAAGCTAACCCGACAGTGCAGAGATAGGCAAATCCGAGCACTACTGGCCGTTGGATATCATCAACATTCCACCAGATTTGCCACATGTACAATTTAGAAGACTCCGTGGTTGAACTTAGACATAATGCACAAACCTCAAAACACAAGCACTTCTCCTTTGTTCTATAATCTTCTGTATCATAATTGATTATTTTTTTCTAAATGAATTGCCATTATTTGTTTTTTACTTTATGATTTACTCCCTCCGTTCCAAAATAGATGACCCAACATTGCACTAACTTTGTACTAAAGTTAGTACAAAGTTGAGTCATCTATTTTGGAACGGAGGGAGTACAATGCACAACGCCATGAATCTTAACATTTTTATAAAACTAACTGATTTTGAATGAGATGAACTATAAGAACTAAACGAACATCTACATCATGCATATATGACTCAAAGCTTTACATGCTATAGTGTGTATTTATTCATAATTTGGTTTCGAAATCTCATGCATTTAATACATGTGTACCTTACTAGTTTTGAGTAGAGTAGCAAATTTCACGCGGGCCCGGGTATATCAAAATGCAGGGCCCATGCATCATTGCCTTTCGGCCGAACCTACATCCACAATTTTTTGTACGTACTATATCTCCACTGGTCCCCGAACCCAAAATGTTGCCTCGTTCCCGTAAAACCAAGCGGACCACACATATTTAAGGCGTCGGCTCGAACCCGTTTACTACGACGTGGCCCCGCACGCCGTAGTACTCCTACAAACCCTACCGCCGCACTCATCATCGGTTTTCTTCAAGAGGACGAGGGAGAAGCCGATTTGTAGTGGAGGCGCTTTCCAAAAAAAGGATCTATAGTGGAGACCCCTACCCTAGGGTGCCCTAGGTAGCTACGGCACACATCATTTTTTTCTCTTTTCTTTATGCTCTTGCGCCCTAGAGTGAAATGATGGTTGCTTCGTCCGTCCAGCTTAATGCGGGAAAGGTGGGGCTTTGTGATTTGACCCCTCATCGCTCATTTTCTACTACTGTGGCGCTACGACCGGGGTGCCTCCAATTCCAACCACTGCTCCGAACTGTAATTTGGTGCATCGCACGTGGAACAAGATGGTGGATGAGCCACATGTCGGCAAAAGGGGTCCTGTTAAGTGTGTCGCCATTTCGTGTGCGGACTGACCCTGCTTGAGTTGCTACGCCAACACGATAGGAGCAGCCTACCACTGGTTTTGCTCCTTGGTGAATCCCGACTATATTGATCTAAAAAGATATGTGCTGAACTACCCTCTCCGTCTCGGTTTTTTATTTATTTTTTTAGGCGTCTCGGTTTATAGAGCATGCACGTAGTTCTAGGTCATCCATTTGACTAACTAAATATGAGTTACTATGTCACAAAAAGTATATCAGTGGATTCTTAAGCGGATGTAGTTGTATTTAAAAGTCGAGGGTGGGGCTTTTCCTGCGCGGTAGGCGGCGGGGCAGTTCCGCCTAGTCGGTTTGACAGAGACGTGAGAAGACGAGGGAGTAGGCTGCTGCAAACTTAGGGCTGTGTGATTTGACAGCGAGTTACTACTGGACAGGTGGGGCCACGTGATTTGACTTGCCATTATGATTTTAACTGCGGTGCTACGACCGGCGTGAGTCTCCCAGATTCCTGACCACCTCCATACAGGTGCCTCTCCCAATGCTCCACCATGTAGTAGAGGCTGGCTCTTGCATGAGAGCCCACTTCTCCACTTTTTCCTTCCCTCTCTTTCCTCCACATATGCAAAAATGCCATGTAAAGCACACTATTGTACTTACTTTTACTTGCTCCTACAGGTGCTTAAGCTTGCCACATAGGCATAAAGTCTGATGTGGCAAGTTAATCAAGAAGAGAGAGACTAGTTTGGTGACCCAAGGAAGAAACGGTGCTAAGCGCGTGTACCTAGGTGAAAAGACAATTTTGAGTCTATAGCTAATTAAATGAAGCAAACTTAGCAACACCATTTCATTGGAAGAGGTCACTCCTTGGCAAATGCAATAAATACACGCGCTTAGCACCATTTCTTCCTTGAGTACGAAGAAAGAGATAGAGAGGAGTAAAAAATACACTTATAGCCAACCTTGTTGTAGTATGAGTGACTAAGTGATGACTATGTATGACATGCCAACATCAGATAGCCTAACTCACCGTGTTAAATCTCCAAGGGCGCGACCACGCAAGCGACGCGACGGTCGTGGTAGGCGCGACCATGATACGGGCTGCTGGCAGCCCTTGGATCTGAGATCAAACGGTCACATGCTAAGTTGCTGAAAATTTGCAGAATAACCCTCCAGGATAGGATATTCACCCATAGGTCTAGAATCACGCCATGCAACCGTTCGATCTCAGATGCAAGGGCTCTCGGAAGCCCGTATCATGGGAAAATGGAAAGCCACTACCATGCCGTTCGCACGCTGGCAGTTCTCTCCTACTCGTCCCCGCACATCCTTCAATACTACGGCGGTTCACTCCTAGTCGTCCCATCCATTCACATTACGGCAGTTCCACTAATCCTAACCCTCCTCCCAAATCCATGGCATCCCAAATCTCCACGATCGGCGGTGAGTACAAGGTTAGAACCATCACCGGCGATGAGTTCAACGTTATCTACACCCGTTCTTCCGCGGCGGTGAAAGGATGCCTTTCTCGCTTCAGACACATGTTCGAAAACTCAGATCATGAGTGGGTCGCTGGGCTAGATGTTGAGTACACCACAGTCCTGGGACGAGAGAAGGATCTAAAGGACGAAGAGAGGAAGAAGCCCGCCGTGATCCAGGTTTGCGTACATAACGTTTGCTTGGTCTACCACATATGCCATGCCGACGTTGAGTGCTAGGATTTTAAGAACTTCCTCAAGGACAAAACAGTGAAATTCGTTACTGTGGACTTTACGAACGACGAAGAAGTCCTGGGTCGGATAGGCCTCGTTGTAGGCAACCCCTTCGATCTCCAGAAGAATCGTTGGTGCCCTCTCGTATTAAAAAAGCTAGGACGTTTTTAATAGTACTATATGCATAATTTGGCGATGAGCGCTCTCTATATGTACCACCTTTTTTTAATTTCAATTTTTGCTCCATGGCGCAATCCATCGATAGTACTACTGTACAGAAGTATACATTTTTAAAAGGCTAGAGTACTGTTCATCACATATATAGCCAGTTAAATTCTCAACCTAGAACGATGTGCATGCCATGTAGTAAACCAATACGGAGGAAGTATAGTAAAAATGAGGTGATTTTACCGAGCGATCGGCCGGGGAGCATGGCCTGTCATGCGGTCCCACGTGTCATGATGTACCAAGGCGATGCGCCTATCCCTCTTGAGGCAGAAGCAATACTAGTACGTGGTTTGAGATGATGGCGAACCGAAGTGTGAAATAATGGTTGCTTCGTCTGTCCGGGAAGGTGCGGCATTGTGATTTGACGTCTCATTGCTCATTACTACTACTGGGCCGGTACGAGTGGGGTGCGTCCCCCTGCTGTTCTACACTGTTATTTGGTGCTTGACACATCGACCCGGTTGCTATATGTCCCACATGTCGGTGACAGGAAGTACATAATTCATGAAAGGGAGCGTCGACGGAGGAGTATACTACAGAATTCATGAAAGGGGGCGACTTAGTTTTGGAAAAATCTATTTTTACGAAGTACGTACCCACTAGGGTTTATAGGGCTCATCTAAAAACATTCGTTTTTCTGTTTGATAAGTCTCAATTCTACTATACTAGTAGTAGTACCATTACATGTTGGATTTCGAGGTGCATTAGATCACCCGACACAAGCAGTGTTAAGAGGAAACTAACCAATGCGTGTACAAGTTCATGGAAATTTAGTGGTCATTCATGCATTGGTTCTAATTAATGCCTCAGTAAACATAACTTCTTGAGAAAAATGAGCGTACTAATTACTTGTGCAAACTACGAAATTAATTCGGCCACTCACCGTCTACCTTGGTTGGAGAGATTTTAAAATTGAGCCATAAACTGGAATGGAGGGAGTAGTAACTTTTGTCTCGATTACTGTTTGTGGCCTTGTATAGATGCAAAATGTATTTTTTATAGTGGCCTTGTATAAGTAAATGGAGGGAGTACTAACCAAAGTATGTAGTAGGGACGAGGAGTAAACGGAGGGAGTAGTAAAATTTTCTCCTCGTGCTGCGAGCCACCGCGCGCGTGGGCCAGGGAGCGGGCGTAAGGCGTAGTAAGCAAGCTTCACCTCATTCTCCGAGCCACCGCGCCTGTGGGCGGGGGAGACAGCATACTAAGAAAGCTTCTCCTTGTTCTGGGAGTTGACGGGACACATCAAACTAGTTGAGCGCTTCTCACTCCATCTTTTTCGTGATACTAAATGCACAAGGTTTCCTCCCTTTTACTATTTCACCTTTTCTAGAGGTCAGTAGCCCGCCTGGATTTCAATTCAGGGTCAGTCGAACCGCAATGAAAAGAAGCAGCACCCGCTTAGGCGCGCGGAGCACCTAGTCCGCCTGTTCCCCGAGGAAGCGGCGCATCGGTGTCTATCATAGGTGTAACGCCCCGAGACCGGCGCGCCAGAAGCCTTCCATGCTTTTCGTTGCCGTCATGTGTTTTACTTGTTTTGTTGCATTCATCATCACATCATCCGCATTGCATCGACACTTCGTTGCCGTCATTTTTAAAACTTGCATTCGTAAGTCGTTGACCGTTGCAGACCAATCGGGTTTTCGCTTCCCTCTTGACCGTGTCCGCCTAACCCTCTTTGCATAGTGCATCGACCCCTCGCGTGCGCGTCCGAAACTTTCCCGAACCCGACCCGCTCAGTCATCATCGATGGGTCCGGATCATCCCCTAACATCTATAAAACATCTTCGTTTTCTTAATTGGTCTTCCTAACCTATTTTTCTCAACCGTCTGATTTCGATCGGGTGATTCAAATTTATAGTCCAACCTCACCTAATCTAGCCTAACCCTAATTTCTAGGAGGTTTGTCCCATGGCCGCCGCCACCCGGTCTCGATCCACCTCGGGATCCCCTTCTCCTCATTTTCCTCCATCCACCAACAAGAGCCCGAGCTCCTTCTCCCCGACCCTGAGCTCCCAACAGCCCCTCCTCTCTGTTCAGCCCAGTCCGCCCGAGATGTGGGCCAGTTCCTGTTTTTTTTTTCAGATCTACGATTTTATCTAATTTCCAGGAGACTGCAGTTTTATAGAAAAACCCTCAAACATCATGCATATAATAACTCATTAACAGTGCATCATATTAAATACTTTGCATATGTAAAATGCTTAGAATTCTGTCTAGTTTCATAATATCCAACTTTCATCCATGTTTAAAATGTTTTAACTTGCTGTTTGTTTAATTTTGCAAAATGCCATGTTAAAATGATTTATTCATAACTAATTAACCGTAGCCCCGATTTTAATAAACTTTATATGTAAATGCGGTAGAAAAATGCATAGATTAACATGTTGGTTTATTTTCCTGTTTAACAATAATAAAATATGCTTTAGGACAGAACAATATCAAATCTAAAATATGCACATGAGGATTTTCCAGAATTGTTGTTGTTATTTCCGGCCTCATTTAAACTTGCCTAGATAGCTAGTTTACTTATGCCTCACCTCTTGCCATGTTGACCAACATTTAGTATTGTTGAGTACATAACCGAGAGAGACTAAATAATAAATGTGGTGTTTCTTCAATATGCAACTCGTTGCATATTGAGCTCCACTTAATCTTGTAGTGTTGTTTGTTGCATTTTGCCATGCCATGCCTCTTTAAACCGGACATGCATCATACTTGGTTGCGCATCATGCCATGTTTATGTGATGGTTGTTTACCATGTTGTTTCCTTCTTTTCGATTGTGCTTCTCCTTGATAGTTCCGGTTACGTTGCGTTTGTGAGGATTTGTTCGACTTCGTCCGTTAGTCTCCTTCATGGACTCGTTCTTCTTCCTTGCGGGATCTCAGGCAAGATGACCATACCCTCGAAATCACTTCTATCTTTGCTTGCTAGTTGCTTGCTCTTTTGCTATGCTGTGATACCTACCACTTGCTATATCATGCCTCCCATGTTGCCATGTCAAACCTCTAACCATCCTTTCCTAGCAAACCGTTGTTTGGCTATGTTACCGCTTTTGCTCAACCCCTCTTATAGCGTTGCTAGTTGCAGGTGAAGATGAAGTTTGTTCCATGTTGGAACATGGATATGTTGGGATATCACAATATCTCTTATCTTAATTAACGCATCTATATACTTGGTAAAGGGTGGAAGGCTCGGCCTTATGCCTGGTGTTTTGTTCCACTCTTGCCGCCCTAGTTTCCGTCATATCGGTATTATGTTCCCGGATTTTGCGTTCCTTACACGGTTGGGTGATTTATGGGACCCCCTTGACAGTTCGCTTTGAATAAAACTCCTCCAGCAAGGCCCAACCTTGGTTTCAACATTTGCCACCTAAGCCTTTTTCCCTTGGGTTCTGCTGACTCAAGGGTCATCTTTATTTTAACCCCCGGTCCAGTGCTCCTTCGAGTGCTGGTCCAAACCGAGCGATGTCCGGCGCCCCCTGGGCAATCAAGGTCTATGCCAACCCGACGTCTGGCTCATCCGGTGTGCCCTGAGAACGAGATATGTGCAGCTCCTATCGGGATTTGTCGGCACATCCGGGCGGCTTTGCTGGTCTTGTTTTACCATTGTCGAAATGTCTTGTAGCCGGGATTCCGAGACTGATCGGGTCTTCCTGGTAGAAGGAATATCCTTCGTTGACCGTGAGAGCTTATAATGGGCTAAGTTGGGACACCCCTGCAGGGTATTAACTTTCGAAAGCCGTGCCCGCGGTTATGGGCAGATGGGAATTTGTTAATGTCCGGTTGTAGAGAACTTGACACTTGACTAAATTAAAATACATCAACCGTGTGTGTAGCCGTGATGGTCTCTTTTCGGCGAAGTCCGGGAAGTGAACACGGTTCTTGGGTTATGTTTGAATGTAAGTAGCTTCAGGATCACTTCTTGATCACTTCTAGTTCACGACCGTGCTTTGCTTCTCTTCTCGCTCTCTTTTGCGTAAGTTAGCCACCATATATATTAGTGCTTGCTGCAACTCCACCTCACTACCCTGTCCTACCTTTAAGCTTAAATAGTCTTGATCTCGCGGGTGTGAGATTGTTGAGTCCTCGTGACTCACAGATTCTACAAAAACAGTTGCAGGTGCCGATGATACCAATGCAGATGACGCAACCGAGCCCAAGTGGGAGCTCGATGAAGATCGTGTTCGTTGTGTTGTTTCTTTTATTGTTGGTCAGTAGTGGAGCCCAGTTGGGATGATCGGGGATCTAGCAGTTGGGTTATCTTCCTTTTCATTTGTTTGACCGTAGTCGGTCTATGCGTGTATTTTGAATGATGTATGAATTTATTAATGTATTGTGTGAAGTGGCGATTGTAAGCCAACTCTCCTTATCCCATTCTTGTTCATTACATGGGATTATGTGAAGATGGCCCTTCTTGCGACAAAACCTACAATGCGGTTATGCCTCTAAGTCGTGCCTCGACATGTGAGAGACATAGCCGCATCGATGGGCGTTACAATAGGGGTGTGGGGCGCAGGAGCTGCTTGCGCCCGATCTGGAGGTCGGCAGGGCTTGAATGGATGGTCGAGGGGGCGGTGCCAAGCACGACGGTGCGGTGAGGTCGAGGGGAGGGCGCAGGCAGGGGAGAAATACTGGGCCGATGGTCACTGGCGCTTCGAGGAAGATCGTCAACACTGACTGGCTGGAGGTAGATGAAGGCGATATGCCCGTTCTTTGTACATCGGACGGTGCAGAAAAAATGGACTGACCTATTTGCTTTCAGTTGACTGTTATTTCCATAGAATCTTGTAGTAATTTAGTGTGCCATGCATGTTGTTATCATATGTTTCCCGTCATTTATTCCTCACTGACCTGCTATCTGCTACCTTTACACTGTACTAATTGTGCACACACACTTCACTCATACTCACACTATTGTTTTTTTATGCATGGGTATTTCAGACTCTGACGCAGTGTTGATGAATGCAGAAAAGAAAAGACAGAAGTCACTCCAGTGTAATTCAAAGATAAGCACTAAGCGTTCCAGCGCTCTAACAGGTGAAGTGTCAGTAGTTGGAGACAGTAAACGTAGCTCTGTAGTTGATGATCTCAATTGCCACACACAACCATCCCAGGTGCTTGCTTTAACTTCTCGCTGTCAAATGTGGTTGCATATTGCATATGGTGTCTAGCTTGTATTGCTTCCAATTTGGTTAAATTGCATCTGCTTAATTTACACATTATACCTTTGATAATGACACGCCTTCCTGTTTTTGATACATACTACATATGTCTATTAACCATGTTCGTACACCAAACTAATGCTCTTTTGTATCCCTCGTCAATCACTTATGATGAGACAGTCACCCGGGTGGGTTACCGTGAGACGCCATACTCGTTTAAAGAGTGTAGTGTCATCCTCCCCACATGATTCTCAAGAAACAGCAATGCTAAATGAAGATAGTCAACGTAGCTCTCTAGTTAATCACCGCAATTCCCCCACACCACCATCGCAGGTGCTTGCTCTTACTTGGCAGTGTGATATGTGGTTGCATGTTGCATATGGTGTCTACCTTGTAATGCTTCTAATTAGGGTAAATTGCATCTGCTTAGTTAACACATTATACCTGTGAATATGACATGCCTTCCTGTTTTTGGTACATACTACGTCTTTCTATTAACCATGTTCTTACATCAAACTACTTTTCTTGTGTATCCCTCATCAATGCTCCTAATTTGTTAAATTGCATCTCCTTATCTTACACATTATACACGTGAATATGACACGCCTTCCTGTTTTTGGTACATACTACATCTGCCTATCACACCATGTTCTTACATCAAACTATTGTTCTTGTGTATCCTGCGTCTATCGCTTATGATGAGACAGTCACGCGCGTTGGTTAATATGAGACGCAATACTCTTATAAAGAATGCAATTTCATCCTCTCCACATGATTATCAAGAAACAGCAAGCCTAAATGAAGATATTGAACGTAGCTCTGTACTTGAAGACCGCACTTCCCCTACACCATCATCACAAGTGCTTGCTCTAACTTCGCAGTGTGATATGTGGTTGCATGTTGCATATGGTGTCTAGCTTGTAATGCTTCTAATTAGGGTAAATTGCATATGCTTAGTTTACACACTATACCTGTGAATATGACATGCCTTCCTATTTTTGGTACACACTACATCTATGTGTTAACCTTGTTCTTACATGAAACTACCTCTCTTCTGTATCCTGCATCAATCACTTACGATGAGTCACCTTTATTCGTTGCATATTGCATATTATTTCTAGCCTGTTGCCATGTATTTCTTCTAATTTGGTCAAATACATTTGTTAGGGCACCCTTTTAATTTGGCAGAGTGATATTGGTTTCATCTTTCATATGGTTTCTAGCTTGCATCGATTCTAACAAGTTCAAGCACCTTGTGCTTAGTTTACACTTTATACATCATACATATCAATATGTCACGCCGTCCTGTTTTTCATACATATTCCATCCTCCTATCATGCGGCTGCATTACATGAAAGTAGTGTTCGTCAGTATCATGCATCAATGAGTTCTGAAGAGCAAATTTTATTCCTTTTTCTTGTGGGTTTGACTTGACAAGGCAAAATCAAGAAAGAGGAAGGAAAAGAGTAAGGAAGGTGATGATGGTGGTCCTCTGCAGCAACGTAAATAGGGCATCTGTACCGATTATCCTTGTACTGATAGTGCATTACAAGGTCCAAGTCTCCGCTCCCCTACTCCACCATCCAAGGTGCTTGCTCTAACTTGGCAGTGTGATATCTGGTTGCATGTTGCATATGGTTTCTAGCTTGTATTGCTCCTAATTAGTGTAAACTGCATCTTCTTAGCTTACACATGATACATGTGAATATGACACGCTTTCCTGTTTTTGGTACATACTATATCTTATGATAAGGCACCTTTAAGTCACCAGTGTGATATTGGTTGTGTCTTGCATATGATTTCTAGAATGTACTGCTTCTAATTTGTTGAAACGCCATACGGTTTGAACTTGGCAGAGTGATATTGGTTGCATCTTTCATATGGTGTATAGCTTGCAGTGCTTCTAATTTGTTGAAATGCCTTCTGCTTAGTTACCACATCATAGGTGTGAATATGTCACACTATCCTGTTTTTCATACATATTCCATCATCGCATCATGTGTTTGCCTTTCATCCGAGTACTGTTCGTCAGTATCATGCATGAATGAGTTCTGAAGAGCGAATTTTATTCCTTTTTCTTATCGGTTTGATTTCACAATGCAAAATCATTACAGCTGAAGGAAATTAGTCCGGCAGTGGATGATGGTGGCCCTTCGGAGCAACTCAAACAGGGGGTCTCTACAGATTCTACTCCGCCATCCTCCCAACAAGATTCGCAAGACAACACAAGGCTGGACAGTCAACATAGCTGTGTAGATGATGAGCACATCTCCCCTACTCCACCATCACAGGTGCTTGCTCTAACTTGACACTATTATATGTGGTTGCATGTTGCGTATGATGTCTAGCTTGTATTGCTTCTAACTTGAATTGCATCTGCTTACTTTACACATAATGCCTGTGAATATGACACGTGTTCCTGTTCATAGAACATACGTGTACATGATGAGCACATCTCCCCTACTCCACCATCACAGGTGCTTGCACTTACTTGGAACTGTTATACGTGGTTGCGTTTTTCGTATGATGTCTAGTTTGTATTGCTTCTGATTATGTTGAATTGCATCTGCGTAGCTTACAACTTATACCTGCAACAATCACTTACCCATAAGACACATTTAACTTGGGACTGTGATGTAGGTTGCATCTTGCATTGTCTTCTAGCTTGTACTGCTTCTAATTTCTTGAAATGGCAATTACGACGAGACACTTTTTACCTGATAGAGTGATATTGGTTGCATGTTCATATGGTGCCTATCTTTCATTTCTTCTAATTTTGTTGAATGCCTTCCGCTTACTGTTTTTTCATACATATTCCATCCTCCTATCGTACATGTGAATATGAAACGCTGTCTTTTTTTGTATATATTCCATCCTCCTATCATGCGCTTGCCTTACATCAAAGTAGTGTTTGTCTATATCATGCATCAACCAGTTACGCAGAGCTAATTTTATTCATCTTCTTGTGGTTTTGACTTCATAAGGCAATATCAGAAAATAGGAAGGAAAAGAGTAAGTTAGGGGATGTTGGTGGTCCTCCGCACCGACGCAAACAGAGACTCTCTAGATTTGCCACTGCTACTGCTAATGAAGTTGAAGTCCCAAGTCTACATGATGAGTTCATCTCCCGTACTCCACCATCGCAGGTACTTGCTCTAAGTTGACAGTGTGATAATTGGTTTCATGTTGCATATGTTTTCTAGCCAGTATTTCTTTTATTTTGATTAAATTGCACCTGCTGAGTTTATACGTTATACATGTGCATATGACATGGCTTTCTGTGTCTAGAATACACTACATCTATCTATCATACCATGTTCTTACATCAAAGTGTTGCTGTTGTGTATCCCGCATCAGTCACTCATGATTGGACGCTTTTAACATGGCAGTTTGATAGTGGTTGCATCTTGAATTGATTTCTACATTGTACTACTTCTAATTTCTCGAATTGCCACTTATGACAAGACACTTTTAACTTGGCAGAGTAATATTGGTTGCATCTTTCATATGGTGTCTAGCTTGCATTACTTCTATTTTCTTAAAAATCCTTCTGCTTAGTTTACACATCGTAGCTGTGAATATGTCATGACGTCCTGTTTTTCTTACATATTCCATCCTCATACGGTTGTCTTACATCAAAGTATTGCTTGTCTGTATCATGCATCAATGAGTTCTGAAGAGTGATTTTATTCTTTTGTGTTGTGGGTACAGCTTGACATGGCAAAGTCAAAAAAGAGCAAGGAAAATAATATAGTAGGGAGTGCTGTTACTCATCGGGTGAAACGGAAAAGGTTCTGTTGTCGAGATTCTGCTGGTACTTATAGTGCAGTAGAAGGTCCAAGTCCACCGGCTAAATCTACAAACACAGTATCACCTGCTCCACCAGCTGCAGCATCCGCTTCAACTGTACCAGCATCTCAACCAGTTACTCGTTCGTTTGCTCCAGAACTGGCCAGTTCCCAAGCTGCCTTCACACCTAACACTACTTCCGAAGCACTGCTGACACAACAGGACTTGGCAAGATCAGATGAACCTCATGAGCATCAACACCAAGACGGTACCTGATGTAACACCCCGGATGTAACTTGCCATGTTTGTACTCCAACTCTGGCCATTTTCGGCACTAAGTTATGAGATTCGTGGTTGGGTTCTTGTCTTTGTTTTGCATTTTGTCCATGTCATGCATTTGATATCGTGGCATCATGTGCATCGCATTTGCATACGTGTTCGTCTCATGCATCCGAGCATTTTCCCTGTTGGCCGTTTTGCAATCCGGCACTCCTACGTCCTCGGGCGCCCCCTTTTGCCTCTTTTCGTGAGCGGGTGTTAAACTTTCTCGGAATGGACCGAGATTTGCCAAGCGGCCTTGGTACACCACCGGTAGACCGCCTGTCAAGTTTCGTGCCATTTGGAGTCTGTTTGATACTCCAACGGTTAACCGGGTAACCGCGAAGGCCTCTTCTGTGTTGCAGCCCAACACCCCTCCAAACTAGCCCATTAACCCATCTAAGTCATCTCCATGTCCTCCGTCATCGGATCACAATCGTGTGGGCGAAAACTACACTCCATTTGGAGCCTCCTAGCTCCCTCTACCTATAAAAACACCTCCCCCTCCGAAATCCTGCAGTCCAAAACCCTAGCCCCGCTCCCTCCGCGCGCCGGACACGTCCGTTCCGCGCCGGACAGAAGCCGCCGCCACCCGCGGCCAACAAGAGGGCGCCGCGTGGCCCCGGCCACCGCGCGCCGCCCGCGGCCCGCCGCCGTCCCCCGCAGCCCAGCTCCGCTCCTCTGGCCCTCCCGCGCCCGCGCTCGTCGCTCCCGCCGCTCGAGCGCCGCCCGCGCCGGCTGTCTCCCCGCCGCCGCCGCAGACCGTCGGTGCCGCCCGTGCCCCGAGCACGCCCTGCGCGCTCGTCGCCCCGCCGCCTCGGATCCGGCAAGGCGCCGTCCGGATCCGGCCCCGCAAGCTTCTCCGGCGCCTCCCCGTTCCATCTCCGGCGAAGCCCCGGCCAGATCCATGCTTCTTTTGAGTATGTTCAGTAAGGATTTTTTGGACATATGGATGTGCTCTACCCATTCATGGCCTTTTTGACAATTATGGAGTGCCATAGCATGACTCAATCTTGCTCTACTTTTGCTATAAAATGTTCCTGGCAGATTGTTTACGTGTTAATCAATTTTGCCAAGGTTGTTGTAGTTGATCCATGCATGCTATGAGGTTGTTCTTGCTTTGGTTAGTTTCATGAACATGTCTTCTTGCTGGTAGTATGCTTAGTTTATCGTGAAATGCCTTGTGATGAGTGAATCGAGCTCGCGAAGTTGCCTTCATGATGCTGTTTTTGCCATGTCCAGTTTTCTGAGTCTGAGATCTGTAACGAAACTTGCTATGTTTACATGGGTGCCATCATATCGTCTGATCCTTTTTGGCTCATGGTCCGTAAGGGACTTTTGTTCTATGCTTTGAGTAGATTCATGCCATTCCTGGTTTTGCTATGTTATTTTCCTGTAACATGTTGTTTGCTTGCTCTAAACATGTTTACCTGATGTTATTTCTGGCATGTTAGTATTTTCACTAAGTCTGTGAAGCTGATATCTTTTGCTCTTTTGCCATGCTTGTTTGAACCTGATCAGTGTTCATATTTTGTCAAGCATCTTGAGTAGATCACTGCCATATGCTTTGTTGTTATGTTTGAGTGCAGTAGCTTGGTTCTTTGTTGCATGCTAAGTGGCATCGTGCTGTTAATCGCAGAATTATGCCATCCTTGTTTTGTTCGTCATTTGCAAACCGTGCATCCGATTCCGGTGATCTTTATATCGATTTCAACTGAAATTATCTCATCTTTCCAGCAGCATACTTGTTTTGACAAGTTGATGCCTTGTTCATTTTTTCCCTTCCGAAGCACGCATACGCATTGCATATCACATCTCGCATATCATGCCATGTTTTGCATAATGTTGCTTGTGCATTGCATCGTGGTTGATAGATGTTCCTTTGCTTGTGTTCTTGCTTTGGGTAGAGCCGGGAGACAAGTACGTGACCGAGGAACCTGCTGAGAACGCTTACGAGGATCAAGCTTTCGACAACACTGAGAACCTTGCAGGCAAGATGACCATACCCTCGAAATCACTTCTATTTTTGCTTGCTAGTTGCCCGCTCTTTTGCTATGTCATGATGCCTACCACTTGCTATATCATGCCTCCCATATTGCCATGTCAAACCTCTAACCACCCTTTCCTAGCAAACTGTTGTTTGGCTATGTTACCGCTTTCGCTCAGCCCCTCTTATAGCGTTGCTAGTTGCAGGTGAAGATGAAGTTGGTTCCATGTTGGAACATGGATCTTTTTGGGATATCACAATATCTCTTATTTAATTAATGCATCTATATACTTGGTAAAGGGTGGAAGGCTCGACCTTCCTGGTGTTTTGTTCCACTCTTGCCGCCCTAGTTTCCGTCATACCGGTGTTATGTTCCTTGATTTTGCGTTCCTTACACGGTTGGGTGATTTATGGAACCCCCTTGACAATTCACCTTGAATAAAACTCCTCCAGCAAGGCCCAACCTTGGTTTTACCATTTGCCTACCTAAGCCTTTTTCCCTTGGATTCCGCGGACTCAAGGGTCATCTTTATTTTAGCCCCCCCGGGCCAATGCTCCTCCGAGTGTTGGTCCGAACCGAGCAGCCTGCGGGGCCACCACGGGGAAACTCGAGGCCTGGTTTTACTCGTAGCTTGACTTATACGGTGTGCCCTGAGAACGAGATACGTGTGACTCGTATCGGTATTTGTTGGCACATCGGGCGGCTTTGCTGGTCTTGTTTTACCATTGTCGAAACGTCTTGTAACCGAGATTCCGAGACTGGTCGGGTCTTCCCGGGAGAAGGAATATCCTTCGTCGACCGTGAGAGATTATGATGGGCTAAGTTGGGACACCCCTGCAGGGTATTATCTTTCGAAAGTCGTGCCCGCGGTTATGAGGCAGGTGGGAATTTGTTAATGTCCGGTTGTAGAGAACTTGACACTTGACCGAATTAAAATACATCAATCGCATGTGTAGCCGTGATGGTCTCTTCTCGGCGGAGTCCGGGGAGTGAACACGGTTTGGGTTATGAATGAACGTAAGTAGTTTCAGGATCACTTCTTGATCACTTCTAGCTTCACGACCGTGCTTTGCCTCTCTTCTCGCTCTCATTTGCGTATGTTAGCCACCATATATGCTTACTGCTTCCTGCAGCTCCACCTCATTACCCCTTCCCTCCTATAAGCTTAAATAGTCTTGATCTCGCGGGTGTGAGATTGCTGAGTCCTCGTGACTCACAGATTCTACCAAAACAGTTGCAGGTGCCGACGATACCAGTGCAGATGACGCAACCGAGCTCAAGTGGGAGTTCGACGAGGAACGTGGCCGTTACTATGTTTCTTTTCCGGGTGATCAGTAGTGGAGCCCAGTTGGGACGATCGGGGATCTAGCATTTGGGGTTGTCTTCTTTTATTTTGGTTCCGTAGTCGGACCTTGATTGTACTCTGAATGATGCTTGTTTAAGTTATGTATTGTGTGAAGTGGCGACTGTAAGCCAACTCTTTATTCCATTCTTGGTCATTACATGGGATTGTGTGAAGATGACTCTTCTTGCGACAAAACCACCATGTGGTTATGCCTCTAAGTCATGCCTCGACACGTGGGAGATATAGACGCATCGTGGGTGTTACACCTGACCGAGTCAAGTTGCAGTTGCATGCTCCTTTATATGTACTCTCATAGTTTGATGTACACTAACACTTTTCATATTCGTTGTTGAACTAGCACCACGGCGCAAGCGGAAACAGACATCAGGGATAATGCTTGACAAATTAACAAAATCTAAAGGAGGAAGAATGGAGATCCATTTTGAGGCAGGTTTAAAAAGGCCACGTGATGCTACAGACTCAGCCAAGTTAGTATCAGAGGCAGCCGTTGCCGTTAGGTGTCATGCACATATCCTCCCAACTTGGATCCAATACAGGAATGAGAAAGACAATACCCAGTTTAACACATTCCTTGACCATTTATCCATAAGTAATGTTATTCATCGCAATTAGTAATATTGTCTTGCTCTGTCCCATACTTTCTAGCTTCCTCCTAATAAGACTCACATTCTTTTTTCAACAGATGAGGTTCAAGTTGGATCCGAAAGATGATGCAACTAGACAAGCATGCACTCATGTTTTTCAGTCTGCTCTGCGACAGTATCGGTACCACCTTAGAAAATCTCACTTTGAAGGCAAGGCTAACAATGAAATCGCCAAAACATCTCCAGTGGAATATATTACAGATGAAGACTGGACAGCCCTTGTTAAACACTGGTCTGATCCAAAGTATCAGGTAGGCTATATGTATTTGATCGGACCACATATTGAACTTGTATTTATGTATGTGCCTTACAAGTGTATCTTCTTCTAGGCTAACTGTTTGAAGAACAAAACCAACCGTTCTAAAGTGAAATTCCAACAGACAACAGGATCTCGTAGCTATATTGCACACTGCGAGGCTCTTGTAAATAGCTGCTACTTCCTTCTTTTTTTGTGCCATATTATCGTATCTATATTGACTTGTTCCAAATACAGAGGAAATCCCGTGCGGACCAAAAAGAACCTGAACCGAATGTAGTGCAAATCTTAGGGGATTGCCACACCAGCAAGATGAAGGGCATGAGCACACCAGTTCAAGCCGCTGATGTAAGTCCTTACTCCTCCTGCCTTGAACTGATTGGTATTGTGATGTGTTCATTTAACTACTTGGTTTGCAGCCAATGTCAGTTACTCTGTTCACTTTTATTCACAGTTGTCTTCACGTATCATTTCACCTTACATGGTTTAAAAGAGATGAAGGATATTCTTTTGGTCTTGATCGGTAATCTAGTTGTTATGTTCACGTGCGCACACAATGATAAAATAGCTTGTTTGTTTTATATCTGTTTGCCCATGATATGAATGATGTCATACTATGTTCATCCTACTTTAAACCATGTCTCTTTATCCTTAGATGTCAACGAATGTGAGGAAATAGACAATACAGTAGGCACGCTACATGGACATATGATCCGGAAGTGATTTTATTATGTAGTTGGCACTACAATACATGCTAATGTATTATAGTAGTTCACCAACATAAGTTATGTATAAACGTTTAACCTACTTTGTTTGTTTTTGTTTCATTAGTAACTTATCTAGTACACTAATCTACAAGTTCAAACTTTCAGGAAGCTATGGAACAAATTATTGAACAGCCACAACCACCTGAAGGTGACGAGGCTACTATAGGCATAATGTGACCTCTTGCTGTAGTGCGTCGGTGTCTCTCCACTAATAGTGCAAAAAAGCACCTTCCTGCGTAATTCTGGGTTGGTTGTCAAGGTAACCTCATCCAAATCGCCTATTGAACAAAATCTTCCTGCTAGACAGAGTGATATATCTCTGCTCCGGACACAAGTCCAATCCCTAATGGACGTTGTTTCGGAAACAAGAATAGTGGTTGAGAAATGTCGTCAAGATATGAATGGTTTTGAAACCAGACTATCAGACATTCGCTTCGTTGTTCAAGAGCAATGGCGGAAAAAAAGGTGGAGATCGTGCTGCTCCATCAGATTCTACAGCCTGAAACATTAGCACTCAGGTCAAATGATCTATGCTTCTATACATCTGATGGTGCTTTTATCTGGAAGGACTGTAAACTTTATGCCAACAGGCCTTTTGTTGTATGGTTGGAATTTATTTTGTTATGATACAACATTTATGATGCTGCCTCAGGCTGCAGTAATTACGACGCTATTTTGTATAGTGTAGGTTTATCTTAGTAATGTATTCAGCCGAAAGCTTCGTAGGAGCCCAACATGCCAACATTCGTCGGGCCCATTCCAATTGGGCCAAAAACGATTACGGGCCGAAATTGGCATGTAGCCCACTAAAAATATCTAGGCCTAAATCAGCATAAGTTTTCATATTTTTCTGGTAGGCCTGTGCCCATAGTGGGCCTTTAACAGGCCTAAACATAATTTGGGCACTCAGTAAAAATAGGCCGTTTACAGGTGTAAATATCTCGAGCCCATAAAATACATGGGCCTTTAATAGACCAAAAGTGAGATTGGGCCCTGATTGTGCCAAATAACCCACTGGACTTCAACAGGCCGAAATTCGGACGGGTCGTAAATGCACCGACCTAATACACTGATAGAGGTAAGGTGTCCCGTCTTTCGATGAGATGGTGGCTATCGTTCTGGAGGAAGTCGACTTTGACGATCTGACTACGAACGTGCGAGGACGTCGCGCCTTAGCAATCGCTAAACCAACTCCGAGAGGTTATTGACCACGCCGGAGCACGATCAACCTGACCACAAAGGTCTGTTTCCTGCAGGCAAACGAAGAACAAGCAAGAAACTAAGATTGCAATCTGGATATTGCGAATATAAGAGGAAAGCTTTATTGATCAAGATGGGGTTCTGTGATGCCTTTGTCTGGCCGTTGGACACAAACGAATTACGCGAAGTTGCAGCTATGGCAAACTTTTAATCTAAAAAAACCCAAAGTCTAGACGGTGCCCTAAGGGCTGTATATATGGAGGAAGAGGGGGGAATTTCGTGGCCCTTGGGGAAGGGGTCTGAAACCAACCATATCTCTTGTTTCCCCACACATACGGACTCTAAAAACAGCCTATACTTATGTATTTCGAAATTACATGGGCCTGGCCCAATAATAAGGTGACGCAGCACCTAGAATAACCTCTGGACGAAGTTTATGAAGTGGCATCTTGTATATTTCGTCCAAGGCTTCATGCACTCATTATGATGGCTTCAAAGTCCTGAAATCATCAGTTGTAACTCCGTTCTTGTTCCCCTTGCGCATGCCATCAACTCCATGCTTGTTCTTGCTCCAATGTTCATCCCTCTTATCCATGCGAGGCCCTTCATTTGTAAGCAAAACAAATGTATCCAATTTAGGCAGCATCATATTCTCATGAACATTAGAATCATTACCAAGAAACGAAAGTACCTGATAATTTAATTGGCGTGCGCGAGCTCTAGTAATTGGTCCAGTATATGCAGTAGTAGGGGTTGTGGGTGTAACAATGGTATTGATATTCTCATCATCCTCCCCTTCTTGAAATGAAGTCGTCCTCGACGGAAGCTCATCTTCCTCACCAAAATAAGGCTTCAAATCTGCAATGTTAAAAGTGGGACTAACCCCAAAATCTGCAGGCATCTCAAGTTTATATGCATTATCATTTATTTTCTCTAACACCTTAAAAGGACCATCAGCACGTGGCATTAGCTTTGATTTGCGCAAATTAGGAAACCTATCCTTACGCAAATGTAACCAAACAAGATCTCCAGGTGCAAAGACAACATGTTTTCTACCCTTATCTCCAGCAAGTTTATATTTAGCATCCATACGCTCAATGTTGTCCTTAGTTAACTCATGCATTTTTAAGATCAATTCAGCACATTGTTTAGCATCAAAATTAACCTTCTCCGAAGATGGAAGAGGCAACAAATCAATGGGTGCACGAGGTAGAAAACCATACACAATTTCAAAAGGGCACATCTTAGTAGTAGAATGCAATGAACGATTATAAGCAAATTCAATATGAGGCAAGCATTCTTGCCACATTTTCTTATTATTCGTCAAAACAACCCTGAGCAAAGTAGACAATGTTCCATTGACTACTTCAGTTTGACCATCAGTTTGGGGGTGACAAGTAGTACTAAAAAGCAGTTTAGTCCCCAACTTAGCCCATAAACATCTCCAAAAGTGGCTAAGAAATTTAGTATCACGATCTGAAACAATAGTATTTGGCACACTATGCAAGCGAATAATTTCACAAAATAACAAATCAGCAACATTAACAGCATCATCGCTTTTATGACATGGTATAAAGTGTGCCATTTTCGAGAATCTATCCACGACAACAAATATGCTATCCCTCCCCTTCTTTGTTCGAGGTAAACCTAAAACAAAGTCCATAGATATATCCTCCCAAGGAACACTAGGTACAGGCAAAGGCATATATAAACCATGAGGATTGAGTCGTGACTTAGCTTTTTGACATGTAGTGCAGCGAGCAACAAAACGCAAAACATCCTGTCTCATCTTTGGCCAAAAGAAATGTGTAGCAAGTACGTCCTCCGTCTTCTTCACGCCAAAGTGTCCCATTAATCCTCCTCCATGCGCCTCCTGCAACAACAAAAGACGAACGGAGCTAGCTGGAATGGGCCTCTAGCACGAAACACAAATCCATCATTAACGACGAACTTGTTCCATGTTCTACCTTCTTTACAATTCTGCAATACATCTTTAAATTCAGCATCATGCACATATTGATCTTTGATGGTCTCCAAACCAAATATGTTAAAGTCAAGTTGTGAAAGCATAGTATAACGACGAGACAATGCATCAGTAATAACATTTTCTTTACCCTTCTTGTGTTTAATGACATAAGGGAAAGTCTCAATGAATTCAACCCATTTAGCATGTCTACGGTTCAGTTTTGCTTGACTTTTAATGTGTTTCAAAGATTCATGATCAGAATGTATAACAAATTCTTTGGGCCATAAATAATGTTGCCATGTTTCTAAGGTCCGAACAAGAGCATATAATTCTTTATCATAAGTCGAATAGTTCAGACTAGGCCCACTCAATTTTCCAGAAAAGTATGCAACAGGTTTGCCATCTTGTAATAACACACCTCCTAATCCAATTCCACTAGCATCACATTCAAGCTCAAAAGTCTTATTAAAATCAGGAAGTCGGAGTAAAGGAGCATGTGTCAACTTATCTTTCAATATCGTGAAGGCTTCTTCCTGTGCGGTACCCAAAAAAAAGGCACATCCTTCTTTGTCAGCTCATTGAGAGGTGCAGCAATGGTGCTAAAATCTCTCACAAAACGCCTATAGAAACCAGCGAGTCCAAGGAAACTCCTCACTTGTGTGACCGTTTAGGGCTGCGGCCAACTCTCAATAGCTTCAATCTTGGCTTTATCAACTTCAATTCCCTGTGGAGTAACAACATAGCCAAGAAAAGATACTCGGTCGGTGCAAAAGGTGCACTTCCCAAGGTTACCAAACAAATGTGCATCACGTAGAGCAAGAAAAACAACACGTAAATGTTCCAAATGTTCTTCCAAAGATTTGCTATAAATCAGTATATCATCAAAATAGACTACCACAAATCGTCCAATGTATGCACGTAAAACTTCGTTCATTAGTCTCATGAAAGTACTAGGTGCATTAGTTAACCCAAAATGCATGACTAACCACTCATATAAACCAAACTTAGTTTTAAATGTTGTTTTCCATTCATCTCCCAATTTCATACGAATTTGATGGTATCCACTACGTAAATCAACTTTGGAGAATATTGTAGAGCCACTCAATTCATCAAGCATATCATCTAGCCTAGGAATAGGATGACGATAACGAATAGTAATATTATTAATGCCTCTACAATCAACATACATACGCGACGTACCATCCTTTTTTGGCACTAGTATAATAGGAATAGCACAAGGACTAAGAGATTCGCGTATATAACCTTTGTCGAGCAGCTCCTGTACTTGACGCATAATCTCCTTCGTATCCTCTGGATTGGTACGGTATGGTGCACGGTTGGGTAGCGATGCACCAGGAATTAAGTTAATTTGATGCTCAATCCCTCGAATAGGTGGTAATCCCGGTGGCACGTCTTGTGGGAAGACGTCAGCGAACTCCTGCAGAATGTTAGTGACTGCAGGGGGCAAAGAGGAAGGCACGTCCTCGAATGAAAATAATGCCTCTTTGCACACAAAAGCATAGCAAACAAATTTGCTAAAAACTAGCTCATCGGTATCAGATTTGGTGGCAAGTAAACATGCACTTTTCAATTTAATTTCAGAAGCAACACTAGATGGTTTATTTTTAGGCTTCATTTGTTGCTCAAATTCTTTTGCCACAATCTGATTTTCACTCTTATTTTTCTCCTGTTTTGCTTTATTAGCTCTATGAATATCATCTTTCAAAATGGAATCAGGAGTCATAGGAAGCAAACTAATATTTTAATCCTTATGAACAAGAGTATACTGATTGTTTCTACCATGGTGTACAAAATTTTTATCAAATTGCCATGGTCTACCAAGTAATAAGGAACATGCTTGCATAGGTACCACATCACAATCAACATAATCAGCATATGTAGAGATACTAAAATGCACCCGAACAGTACGTGTTACCTTAACCTTGTCGCTGTTGTTGAACCATTGGATGTAGTAAGGATGTGGATGTGGTCTTGTGGTGAGAGATAGCTTCTCCACCATCTCCATGCTAGCCAAGTTGTTGCAGCTCCCTCCATCTATGATGACGCGAATAGAACGTTCCTTCACAACTCCCTTTGTATGGAACAAATTATGCCTCTGATTTTGCTCAGCTTGTGTAACCTGCCCACTCAAAACACGTTGAGCAACTAAACATTCATACCTGTCAGCATCTTCAGCAGCCATGTATTGCGTCTCATGATCAGAATCATCTCCACCATGTTCTTCATGTGTAATAAGAGCCAAAGTCTCCTCATCATAGTCACTAGCGGACTCATACCCACCATCCGCAGTAGCAATCATCACACGCTGAGATTTGCATTCTCTCGCAAAATGTCCTCTTCCCTTACAACGATGACAAATAATATCACTTGTGTGCCCTGTTGACGCCATGGAATAAGAAGAGCTCTGTGCAGGCCCGGCAGGTGTGCTCTTGGCAGATAGTGGTGGTTGTGCATGCTTTCTTGTATCACGGTTGGAGGTGGCACCTGAAGGAGGTGATGGTGCAGTGGAAGTAGATGATGCATGTGGTGTCCATGATGAAGGTCGACCTGCAGAAAAGTTAGTTCGCGCCAATGCCTGTCGATCCTGCACTTCACGTTCAGCTTTACAAGGAAGATGGAATAAACGAGTGATATTACTATAATCCTTATAGTCTAGAATGGTCTGAATCTCTCTATTTAATCCACCCAGAAAACATGCAAGCATATTTTCATTCTCCTCAACAATACCACATCTAATTAAGCCAGTTTGTAATTCCTGATAATATTCTTCTATAGAATTTTTTCCTTGTCTTAGCGCTGCAATTTTTGAAGTAATTCACGTTGATAATATGGTGGAACCCAACGAGTACGCATAGCAGTTTTCAAAGCAGCCCAAGTGGCTCGAACAGGATATAATCGACAATGTTCAGACCACCAAACACATGCAAATCTAGTGAAAGCACAAACAGCAGCAGGAACACGTCTCTCCTCAGGATATTGTAAACATGTAAATCATTGTTCAGTTTCTAACTCCCAAGTAAGATATATATCAGGAACATATCTACCCTCAAATGGTGGAATATTCAATTTCAGTTTAGGGAGATGGTCATGATCTCGTACCTGAGGGGGAGCCCTAACATTGCCATTATTTGCATGTGGACGACCTGGTGGTGGTGGTGTTGGTGGTTGCACGTAGTTCTGATTTTGATCAACCTCATCCTCGTAATCTCCCACATAATCATCCTCCTCCGCATCAGCAGCAGGAGCCACAGAAGTATCAACAGCAGCACCAACAGTTTGGCCAAGCGCAAGAGGGACACGGCTTGCTCGGCGGAGGGGCTGTTTCGCGACGAGGTAGTCGTTGTTGTTGTTGTTGTAGAGGTGCGTTAGGTGCAGCCGGTGGTGGAAGACGCGCGAGCAATTCATTAAACTTGTTATCGAGCTTTGTTTCGAACGTCTTCTCCATGCCATCTATCTTCTCCATGGCCTCTTCAAATCTGTTTAGCACATCTTGCACCTGTCCACTCATTTGCATAAATTTATCATGCAACTCCTTATTCGTCATGTTCTCCTAGTCAGTCTCGTCGGCTTGTGATCCTGGCATGGTTAGCAGCAAGAGAAACACACAAGAATATGATCCTACAGACTACTAACAAGAGGTGGTGGTGGGTGTCACAAATCCGTCAAGCAAATCTCAAATTCTTATCAGTTCTTAAGCTTGGATAGAGCGATTGCCAGGGAGAGTCAAATGCACGACGTAGATGTATGTGGAGCTGGGAAGGCTTATGGTATGGTAGCAAAAAGGGTCAGCAATAGTCAATTCAGAGATGCAAAGTTGAATAAACGCTCAACGATGGTACTGTGCTGGTCCTAGGCTAGACCATAATAGATGAAGGAAATATGCCCTAGAGGCAATAATAAAGTTATTATTTATTTCCTTATTTCATGATAAATGTTTATTATTCATGCTAGAATTGTATTAACCGGAAACATAATACATGTGCGAATACATAGACAAACAGAGTGTCACTAGTATGCCTCTACTTGACTAGCTCGTTAATCAAAGATGGTTATGTTTCCTAACCATGGACAAAGAGTTGTTATTTGATTAACGGGATCACATCATTAGGTGAATGATCTGATTGACATGACCCATTCCATTAGCTTAGCACCCGATCGTTTAGTATGTTGCTATTGCTTTCTTCATGACTTATACATGTTCCTATGACTATGAGATTATGCAACTCCTGTTTGCCGGAGGAACACTTTGTGTGCTACCAAACGTCACAACGTAACTGGGTGATTATAAAGGAGCTCTACAGGTGTCTCCAAAGGTACATGTTGGGTTGGCGTATTTCGAAATTAGGATTTGTCACTCCGATTGTCGGAGAGGTATCTCTGGGCCCTCTTGGTAATGCACATCACATAAGCCTTGCAAGCATTGCAACTAATATGTTAGTTGTGAGATGATGTATTACGGAACGAGTAAAGAGACTTGCCGGCAACGAGATTGAACTAGGTATTGGATACCGACGATCGAATCTCGGGCAAGTAACATACCGATGACAAAGGGAACAACGTATGTTGTTATGCGGTCTGACAAATAAAGATCTTTGTAGAATATGTAGGAGCCAATATGGGCATCCAGGTCCCGCTATTGGTTATTGACCGGAGACGTGTCTTGGTCATGTCTGCATTGTTCTCGAACCGTAGGGTCCGCACGCTTAACGTTACGATGACAGTTATTATGAGTTTATGTATTTTGATGTACCGAAGGTTGGTCGGAGTCCCGGATGTGATCACGGACATGACGAGGAGTCTCGAAATGGTCGAGACATAAAGATTGATATATTGGAAGCCTATATTTGGACATCGGAATCGTTCCGGGTGAAATCGGCATTTTACCGGAGTACCGAGGGGTTACCGGAACCCCCCGGGGGGTTATTGGGCCTACATGGGCCTTGAGGGAGAAGAGAGAAGGAGGCAGGAGGTGTCCGCGCGCCCCTCCCCTTCCTAGTCCGAATAGGACAAGGGAAGGAGGGCGGCGCCCCCCTTTCCTTCTCCTCTTCCTCCTCTTTCCCCCCTTCTCCTTCTCCAACTAGGAAAGAAGGGAGTCCTACTCCCGATGGGAGTAGGACTCCCCCCTGGCGCGCCCCTCCCTGGCCGGCCTCCCCCTCCCCTTGGCTCCTTTATATACGGGGGCAGGGGGGCACCCCATGACACACAAGTTGATCTTCGTGATCGTTCCTTAGCCATGAGCGGTGCCCCCCTCCACCATATTCCACCTCGGTCATATCGTTGCGGTGCTTAGGCGAAGCCCTGCGTCGGTAGAACATCATCATCGTCATCACGCCGTCGTGCTGACGGAACTCATCCCCGAAGCTTTGCTGGATCGAAGCCCGGGGAGCGTCATCGAGCTGGACGTGTGCTAAGAACTCGGAGGTGCCGGAGTAACGGTTCTTGGATCGGTTGGACCGGGAACACGTATGACTACTTCCTCTACGTTGCGTCAATGCTTCCGCTTCGGTCTACAAGGGTACATAGACAACACTCTCCCCTCTCGTTGCTATGCATCACCATGATCTTGCATGTGCGTAGGAATTTTTTTGAAATTACTACGTTCCCCGACAGTGGTATCAGAGCCTAGGTTTTTATGGTTTGATGTTATTTGCACAAGTAGAACACAAGTGAGTTGTGGGCGATATAAGTCATACTGCCTACCAGCATGTCATACTTTGGTTTGGCGGTATCGTTGGATGAAGCGGCCCGGACCGACATTACGCGTACGCTTACGCGAGACTGGTTCTGCCGCCGTGCTTTGCACACAGGTGGCTGGCGGGTGTCAGTTTCTCCAACTTTAGTTGAACCGAGTGTGGCTATGCCCGGTCCTTGCGAAGGTTAAAACGGCATCAACTTGACAAACTATCGTTGTGGTTTTGATGCGTAGGTGAGATTGGTTCTTGCTTAAGCCCGTAGCAGCCACGTAAAACTTGCAACAAACAAAGTAGAGGACGTCTAACTTGTTATTGCAGGGCATGTTGTGATGTGATATGGTCAAGGCATGATGCTAAATTTTATTGTATGAGATGATCATGTTTTGTAACTGAGTTATCGGCAACTGGCAGGAGCCATATGGTTGTCGCTTTATTGTATGCAATGCAATCGCCCTGTAATGCTTTACTTTATCACTAAGCGGTAGCGATAGTCGTAGAAGCATAAGATTGGCGATACGACAAGGATGCTACGATGGAGATCAAGGTATCGCGCCGGTGACGATGGTGATCATGATGGTGCTTCGGAGATGGAGATCACAAGCACAAGATGATGATGGCCATATCATATCACTTATATTGATTGCATGTGATGTTTATCTTTTTTATGCATCTTATCTTGCTTTGATTGACGGTAGCATTATAAGATGATCTCTCACTAAATTATCAAGAAGTGTTCTCCCTGAGTATGCACCGTTGCCAAAGTTCGTCGTGCCCAGACACCACATGATGATCGGGTGTGATAAGCTCTACGTCCATCTACAATGGGTGCAAGCCAGTTTTGCACACGCAGAATACTCGGGTTATACTTGACGAGCCTAGCATATGCAGATATGGCCTCGGAACACGGAGACCGAAAGGTCGAGCGTGAATCATATAGTAGATATGATCAACATAAAGATGTTCACCATTGAAAAGTAATCCATTTCACGTGATGATCGGTTATGGTTTAGTTGATTTGGATCACATGATCACTTAGATGATTAGAGGGATGTCTTTCTAAGTGGGAGTTCTTAAGTAATATGATTAATTGAACTTTAATTTATCATGAACTTAGTCCTGGTAGTATTATCATATCTATGTTGTAGATCAATAGCTCGCATTGTTGCTTTCATATGTTTATTTTGATATGTTCCTAGAGAAAATTGTGTTGAAAGATGTTAGTAGCAATGATGTGAATTGGATCCGTGATCTGAGGTTTATCCTCATTGCTGCACAGAAGAATTATGTCCTTGATGCACCGCTAGGTGACAGGCCTGTTGCAGGAGCAGATGCAGACGTTATGAATGTTTGGCTAGCTCAATATGATGAATACTTGATAGTTTAGTGCACCATGCTTAACAGCTTAGAATCGGGACTTCAAAGACGTTTTGAACGTCATGGACCATATGAGATGTTTCAGGAGTTGAAGTTAATATTTCAAGCAAATACCCGAGTTGAGAGATATGAAGTCTCAAACAAGTTCTATAGCTAAAAGATGGAGGAGAATAGCTCAACTAGTGAACATGTGCTCAGATTGTCTGGGTACTACAATCGCTTGAATCAAGTGGGAGTTAATCTTCCAGATAAGATAGTGATTGACAGAATTCTCTAGTCACCATCACCAAGTTAGTAGAATTTCGTGATGAACTATAATATGCAATGGATAACGGAAATGATCCCCAAGCTCTTCGTGATGCTAAAATCGACGAAGGTAGAAATCAAGAAAAACATCAAGTGTTGATGGTTAACAAGATTACTAGTTTCAAGAAAAGGGCAAAGGGAAAGAAGGGGAACTTCAAGAAGAATGGCAAGCAAGTTGCTGCTCAAGTGAAAAGCCCAAGTCTGGACCTAAGCCTGAGACTAAGTGCTTCTACTGCAAAGGGACTGGTCACTGGAAGCAAAACTGCCCCAAGTATTTGGCGGATAAGAAAGGATGGCAAAGTAAACAAAGGTATATTTGATATGCATGTTATTGATGTGTACTTTGCTACTGTTTATAGCAACCCCTAAGTATTTGATACTAGTTCAGTTGCTATGATTAGTAACTTGAAATGGGAGTTGCAGAATAAACAGAGACTAGTTAAGGGTGAAGTGACGATGTGTGTTGGAAGTAGTTCCAAGATTGATATGATCATCATCGCACACTCACTATACTTTCGGGATTAGTGTTGAACCTAAATAAGTGTTATTTGGTGTTTGCGTTGAGCATAAATATGATTTGATCATGTTTATTGCAATACGGTTATTCATTTAAGTTAGAGAACAATTGTTGTTCTGCTTACATGAATAGAACCTTCGATGACACCCAATGAAAATAGTTTGTTGGATCTCGATCGTAGTGATACACATATTCATAATATTGAAGCCAAAAGATGCAAAGTTAATAATGATAGTGCAACTTATTTGTGGCACTGTCGTTTAGGTCATATTGGTGTAAAGCGCATGAAGAAACTCCATGTTGATGGGATTTTGGAATCACTTGATTATGAATCACTTGATGCTTGCGTACCATGCCTTATGGGCAAGATGACTAAAACTCCGTTCTCCGGAACAATGGAGCGAGAAACTGACTTGTTGGAAATAATACATACTGATGTATGCGGTCCGATGAGTAGGCTCGCGGCGGGTATCATTATTTTCTGACCTTCACAGATGATTTGAGCAGATATGGGTATATATCTACTTGATGAAACGTAAGTCTGAAACATTTGAAAGGTTCAAAGAATTTCAGAGTGAAGTGGAAAATCATCGTGACAAGAAAATAAGGTTTCTACGATCTGATCACAGAGACAAATATTTGAGTTACGAGTTTGGTCTTCAATTAAAACAATGTGGAATAGTTTCACAAATTCGTGCCACCTGGAAACACCACAGCATAATGGTGTGTCCGAATGTCATAACCGTACTTTATTGGATATAGTACAATCTATGATGTTTCTTACCGATTTACCACTATAGTTTTGGGGTTATGCATTAGAGACAGCTGCATTCACGTTAAAAAGGGCACCATCTAAATCCGTTGAGATGACACCTTATGAACTATGGTTTGTCAAGAAACCAAAGTTGTCGTTTCTTTAAGTTTGGGGCTGCGATGCTTATGTGAAAAAGTTTCAACCTGATAAGCTCAAACCCAAATCGGAGAAATGCATCTTCATAGGATACCCAAAAGAAAATGTTGGGTACCCCTTCTATCACAGATCCGAAGGCAAGATATTCGTTGCTGAGAATGGATCCTTTCTAGAGAAGGAGTTTCTCTCGAAAGAAGTGAGTGGGAGGAAAGTAGAAAACTTGATAAGGTAATTGTACCTTCTCCTTTATTGGAAAGTAGTTCATCACAGAAATCTGTTCTTGTGACTACTACACCAATTAGTGAGGAAGCTAATGATGATGATCATGTAACTTCAGATCAAGTAACTACTGAATCTCGTAGGTAAACCATAGTGAGATTCGCACCAGAGTGGTACGTAATCCTGTTCTGGAAGTCATGTTACTAGACCATGCCAAACTTGCGAACTATGAGGAAGCGATGATAAGCCCAGATTCCGCCAAATGGTTTGAGGCCATGAAATCTGAGATATGATCCATGTATGAGAACAAAGTATGGACTTTGATGGATTTGCCCGATGATCGGCAAGCCATAGAAAATAAATGGATCTTCAAGAGGAAGACGGACGCTGATAGTAGTGTTACTATCTACAAAGCTAGAATTGTCGCAAAAGGTTTTCGACAAGTTCAAGGTGTTGACTACGATGAGAGTTTCTCACTCGTATCTATGCTTAAGTCTGTATGAATCATGTTAGCAATTGCCGCATTTTATGAAATCTGGGAAATGGATAAACAAAACTGCATTCCTCAATGGATTTATTAAAGAAGAGTTGTATACGATGCAACTAGAAGGTTTTGTCGATCCTAAAGGTGTTAACAAAATATGCAAGCTCCAACGATCCATTATGGACTAGTGCAAGCATCTCGGAGTTGGAATATACGCTTTGATAAGTTGATCAAAGCATATAGTTTTATACAGACTTGCGGTGAAGCCTGTATTTACAAGAAAGTGAGTGGGAGCACTACAGCATTTCTGATAAGTATATGTAAATGACATATTGTTGATCGGAAATAATGTAGAATTATTCTGCAAAGCATAAAGGAGTATTTGAAAGGAGTTTTTCTAAGAAGGACCTCGGTGAATTTGCTTACATATTGAGCATCAAGATCTATAGAGATAGATCAAAACGCTTGATAAGTTTTTTCAATGAGTACATACCTTGACAAGATTTTGAAGTAGTTCAAAATGGAACAGTCAAAGAAAGAGTTCTTGCATGTGTTACAAGGTGTGAAATTGAGTAAGACTCAAAGCCCGACCACGGCAGATGATATAAAGAGAATGAAAGTCATTCCCTATGCCTCGGCCATAGATTTTATAAAGTATGCCATGCTATGTACCAGATCTATTGTATACCCTACACTATGTTAAGCGAGGGAGTACAATAGTGATCTAGGAAGTAGATCACTGGACATCGGTCAAAATTATCCTTAGTGAAATAAGGATATGTTTCTCGATTATGGACGTGACAAAAAGGTTCGTCGTAAAAGGTTACGTCGATGCAAGTTTTGACACTAATCTAGATGACTCTAAGTCTCAATCTAGATACATATTGAAAGTGGGAGCAATTAGCTAAAGTAGCTCCGTGCAGAGCATTGTAGACATAGAAATTTGCAAAATACATACGGATCTGAATTTTGGCAGACCCGTTGACTAAGCTTCTCTCACAAGCAAAACATGATCAAACCTTAGTACTCTTTGGGTGTTAATCACATAGTGATGTGAACTAGATTACTGACTCTAGTAACCCTTTGAGTGTTGGTCACATGATGATGTGAACTATGGGTGTTAATCACATGATGATGTGAACTATTGATGTTAAATCACATGACGATGTGATCTAGATTATTGACTCCAGTGCAAGTGGGAGACTGAAGGAAATATGCCCTAGAGGCAATAATAAAGTTATTATTTATTTCCTTATTTCATGATAAATGTTTATTATTCATGCTAGAATTGTATTAACCGGAAACATAATACATGTGTGAATACATAGACAAACAGAGTGTCACTAGTATGCCTCTACTTGACTAGCTCGTCAATCAAAGATGGTTATGTTTCCTAACCATGGACAAAGAGTTGTTATTTGATTAACGGGATCACATCATTAGGGGAATGATCTGATTGACATGACCCATTCCATTAGCTTAGCACCCGATCGTTTAGTATGTTGCTATTGCTTTCTTCATGACTTATACATGTTCCTATGACTATGAGATTATGCAAATTCCGTTTGCCGGAGGAACACTTTGTGTGCTACCAAACGTCACAACATAACTAGGTTGCTAGTGTTCCATCAGTGGCCCTACACTCTTGTCTGTCTGCCATGCTATACTACTGGGTTGTGATCACCTCGGGAGGTGATCATGGATATATACTATACTTTAAACATGATACATGTGGTGACCAAAGTCGGGTTGGCTCGAGGAGTACCCGCGAGTGATTCACGGATTGGGTGCTGAAAGGACCTTTGTCCCGACGGCCCTCTGTGTGGATCTTTCTGGCGGAGCGGCAGGGCAGTTCGGGGCTACCTGGGTGAGAGGTGAGCCTGGCCCTGTTGGCGTTCGTGGATACTTAACACGCTTAACGAGATCTGGGTATTTGATCTGAGTCTGGCCATTTGGTCTATACGCACTAACCAACTACGCGGGAAAGATATGGGCACTCGGCGTCGTGGTATCAGCCGAAGCACTTCTTGACGTCAGCGACTGAGTGACGCGCGCCGCATTGGATCGTAAGCTCGCACTTGTATTAAGGGGGCTAGATCTGCTCCCGGCCGCGTACGCAACGTGTAGGTGTGCTCAGGGCGATGGGCCCAGACCCCTGCGCGCATAGGTTTAGACCGGCGTGCTGACCGCTCTGTTGTGCCTAGGTGGGGCTGCGACGTGTTGATCTTCCGAGGCCGGGCATGACCCAGGAAAGTGTGTCCGGCCAAATGGGATCAAGCGTGTTGGGTTATGTGGTGCACCCCTGCGGGGAAGTTAATCTATTCGAATAGCCGTGTCCCTCGGTAAAAGGACGACCCGGAGTTGTACCTTGACCTTATGACAACTAGAATCGGATACTTAATAAAACACACCCTTCCAAGTGCAAGATACAACCCGGTGATTGCTCTCCAACAGGGCATCGAGGAGGGAATTGCCGGGTAGGATTATGCTATACGATGCTACTTGGAGGACTTCAGTCTACTCTCTTCTATATGCTGCAAGACAGAGGCTGCCAGAAGCATAGTCTTCGATAGGATCAGATATCCCCCTCTTATTCTGGCATTCTGCAGTTCAGTCCACTGATATGGCCCTTTACACATATATCCATGCACATGTAGTGTAGCTCCTTGCTTGCGAGTACTTTGGATGAGTACTCACCGTTGCTTTGTTTCCCCCTTTTCCCCATCCCTCTACCCGATTGTTGCAACCAGACGATGGAGCCCAGGATCCAGACGCCACCTTCGACGACGACTCCTACTACTCTGGAGGTGCCTACTACTACGTGCAGCCCGCTGACGACGACCAGGGTAGTTAGGAGGATCCCAGGCAGGAGGCCTGCGCCTCGTTCGATCTGTATCCCAGTTTGTGCTAGCCTTCTTAAGGCAAACTTGTTTAACTTATGTCTGTACTCAGATATTGTTGCTTCCGCTGACTCGTCTATGATCGAGCACTTGTATTCGAGCCCTCGAGGCCCCTGGCTTGTATTATGATGCTTGTATGACTTATTTCATTTGTAGAGTTGTGTTGTGATATCTTCCCGTGAGTCCCTGATCTTGATCGTACACATTTGCGTGCATGATTAGTGTACGATTGAATCGGGGGAGTCACAAGTTGGTATCAAAGCCGACTGCCTGTAGGAATCCCCCTTTCCAACTCCTTGGCCGAAGTCGAGTCTAGACATTGCAAAACTTTTACAAACATGGCTGTGTGTCTTACGGGCACACGTCGCCATTGGGTGGTATTAGGATCTTTTACTCCTTGTCTATACTCTGGGACTCTGATCTCTCTTCTATTCGGGTTAAATAATTTTGCTAAATCTAACATTAGGATCTCGTTATCACTTTCACCCGGAGAGCCCCTTATTACCGATGATCATTTGCTGCACATGAAGACCCTGAAGATACTCTCCGTTGTTAACCCGAGAACTTGCGTTCATCGCGTTTGCAATTCCCCTTCCACCGTCAACCCTTATGGATAACTACTTGCTGTTGTTATTCTTACATTCATCCCAAGTTGGTCTTGTTATTACAAGATGCCCCGAAATACTCGTCGTTGTTTCGATAATCCTTTGAGCTTACTGCCTTGCTGTTCTTTGTCACCTGAATACCCCTGCGGATAATTCTCGCACTTATCGAGTACCCGCTCATCCTCCAGTTGTTCAGGTGTTTCACAATGGTCTTCGAAATACTATTCGATCCTCCAAAAATCCTTAGTAGATTATTGCTCTGCAATACTTGTCTGCTTGCATGATGGATGCTTTCCATATGTCTGGCAATATTCGTTAGTATCCTTAGGCACCGTCATTTTGATCCTTTTAAATTATATTTCGGCTCAGACGTCATTTTAAGCATGAGTTGGTTCTCAACCAATCCAATTGCTGTCGATTGTACCCTTAAGGCTATTCAACTTATCCATCCCTAATCAGAACATTGCTTCTGATCCCTTGATTTGGAAATCATAATTCTTTTGTATTTGAGCTTTGAATTAGTCAATTGTTTCTATAATCAGATCTCCTTGCATTCTTCTTCCTCTGGTTGAGTACCGATGCTCACATCAGATCCCTTGAGGACCATCGGTTCCTTGTTGGATTTATCCGACAGTGTCCTTCATAGTGAATAACCTTGTGAGCCTTTCCATGGGTATATAATGCCTTTGGTAAATTGCATCCTCTGCTTTGTGAACCATGCTCCTACTTTCGAGCTTGTATTATTTACTCCAAAGTTTGTGGTATATGTTCCTAAGATGCCCTGATGGGTTGAACCTACGCCTTCCCTAATCCGTGTGAACCCGAAAGATTTCACGAGTCATACTTATCTGGTATTGCATCAGGTAAAACCTTTCTACAACTAATGTCATTTTCGAGACACGAGAGGTGAATGAAAGGTTATGTGTTGAACAAGTGGGAGTCGACCTTGAACCCTGTGTTCATGCCCATGGACACGATGTATACCTTATCATGGAAGCTTCTCTTAAAATAATTATCCCCTTGTTATAAGTTCATCTTGTATCTGTGGACGTGGTTCCGACCATGTTTCTCCTTGATTCCATTTCTCGTGCAAGTTTGAGCACTTGTCTTCTGCAGAGCAATACCCTAGTCTAACCTCTACTTTGATCTGTCGTCGAGTATTACCCCCCTGGTATCTCGAGATTATCATGGAACTGCATAACTTCTTATGAGTTCTTCATCAAGTGCTACATTCTCACTGATTCCAATTTTTCACGGGCTCTGAGTTATTAAACACTCAAAGACACCGATAACTGAATCGAGTTCACACCACGATTAAACAACTCTTGGTAACCTTCACTTCTTACGAATTTGAACTCGATCACGTAAGTCCTAGCCTGTTCGGCTATATCATTATCGTGCCGATTTTAACTGTGCTACCTGGTCCTTAACCCCGGAGCACAACTTTCGATGATGAGCTAAGCTTACGCCGATCTCCCTCGTCATTCCATTTTGCCTTGAACAACAAGCTTGATTTCGAGTTTGTGTCGTACCTGTGGTTCCAATAACCTCTTGCTTCATCATTCCTTTGGCTTGATGTCATCGCTGATCGATTACATCCTCATGAAATCTCTCGACAAAATGTGTTGTGATCATCATCAACAGTTGACTCCTTCCAAGATATCAATTGAATTCATGATGAGAAATACCATCCTTGCCCTCGATGATCTGTTTTATCATCTACCACTTTATTGCCTTTCGTTCAACACAAACTTGTTCGTGTTTTGTGTTATACCTTGCTATCCAACATTTGTTCTCCTTTACCTTGGAGTATTACCATCTTTTATGTCAAGAATGTCGTGAGAATTTCACCACCTCTGGGAATTCTTGATACAAGTGATACTTATCACCATCACCATTCTTTCTTGGTCCCCGTGTTGATTCCAACAAGTGAACGGTGTTGTTTGGATTCCTCCTTCTAGCAACCCTATTGCTTTGAAGTTATTGGTCTATAGTTTCATTCTACATCTATGGCTCATTGAATCATCATTCAAACATTGATCGTGCTACCTAGCCCATATTTCGGGTGCACATTTCAACCAATGTTTAACTGTGTATGTTTTCCTCGAACATACATCATTAAGTCATTTGATCTAGCTTATGTTATCTCCTTGTTCACATATTTGTGGAAATCCATCTTTTTGGAAATCTCAATGGATTGTCGCTGAGCCAATCAGTCACCTCCTCACCTCTCCTTGATTTAATGGTGAACCCTTGTTTGGAACTCGCTTCCGTAGTTCATTTCCCGAGAATCTTACGATGACTTGTCGTCAATTTGTGTCGCACCTTTTCTTCTCGGGCATCCTGAGTCTGAGGTATCCTGACACCAATCAGATCTGAATCTCGGTCAGAAATGATGGATGGAACATTTTCCAAGAGTCATAACATTGGTCTTTATATCACCCGGTAAGGTGATGTCATGCCTAGCACACCTGACCGGAGGACCTAGTGTTATAGTTTCCTTCTTAACAAGGTTAACCATTTTTCCATGAGGAAATTGAATGCCTTGTTAGTAAGTTTATCCTGATGGATCCGTTGTGTATCCAAAGTCTGACCTTTGCTTGAAAACCATGTCAATGCTATCTCGAAGCATGTCTATGGTACTCCGATATTCAATAAAAACATTTGAAGCCCAATGTTAAATGTTTCCTGCTCAATTATCCAAACACCGTTGTATGGGTATTGTCATCAAATTCCTCTCCCCTTACCTAAATGGTTTCTACTTTCTATCCCGTCGTGGATATCTTGCTCTGCTTGTCCTTGGAAAGGATATACCCCTGAATTATGTGTTTAAACACATTTTCCTTTCCATTTTTCTGTTTAATCTGATGATCACATTTTCCTTTCCGTTGGTTTGTTTAAACCTCCTTGTGATCTATACTATATAAGCAGTAATATTTCCATGCTTATGTAAACACCTCGTTGTGCCACTCTGTCAGTAAGACCCTGTTGCTAATGCTGATGACATTTCGGTAACCACCGATGGACGAGAACTTTGCCTATTGGTCCGCCTCGTTTCAACGAGCGGGAAAATGGTTCTCTTCGTCCCTCGCCCTTAGTACCAATGATGTTGCCAACATAACTGATCGACTATTCTCTGACCTGCCTTGCTATCATGACCGTGCAAGATGTCAATACCTTTCCTTCTTTTAACCCACATGGTGGGCCCATAACCCACAGTTCCACAGGATCGAAACCTGACTCTCCGGTACACCCATATCTCCGAAGTTATTCCTCACGTTTGGCTTCGTATGAAGATCACCAACCACCTTCCGTGAGATCATCAATTCTGGTATTAAACACAACTAGCTGAATGCCCGTACGTTGTCACGGGTCAAAAAGACACATTATGATTAAATAATTTTTCGAATTAAAAAATGCGGGTCAGATATGATTGGTTTCAATTCCTGGACAAATTGATTCTCTCCCTCTTATTTCTTCCTAGGCAATCGTCGCATTTCTTTAAAAACACCCCCATTGCATCAGTTTATTCTCCTCACCCTTCATTTCCCTTCACCTTTTTCCAAAGTGCCGTGTGGGCAAGCCCTATTCAAAATCTTGTATTTTCATTTATTATGTCATCGATTCAAAATATTATTTGATCTTCTTTTTGAATTGAAACTTACGAAGTACCTCTCACAACTAACTGAAAAGAAACTTGAACTCCGATAAGTATAGAAACACAAAACAAAATCATATTTTCTCAACAAATAGACCCTCTCAAACAACATATACTACTCCCAAACCCAAAGAAAAACAAACCTACATGAGAGGTATGCTTACTGTAAAACATCTGACTTTTAGGTCACTCTCATAAAAGGTTATTTCTGTATCAATCAAATGACTGGGAGGAGCATCTTGAGTTCAAGCAGTTCTCTCGGAAGGGGTAGGTTGAGTTAAAGGCTGCCTCCTCCTCCTCAAGAGGAACTCCTGACCTCCTTGAGAATATAAAGAAGCTTAACAAACCAAGCTCTATGTGCCCCCTATCTTAACCATGGACAAAATACAAACTTTTGCCAAAAAAAATACAAACTGAAATTCAAAGCCAGGATGGTAGAGATAGTTAGTTCAAACTCGTACAACCCAAAAAGCAATAGTTAGTTTAAGCTCTTACAGCCCAAAAAGCATATGATTTGATCGCCTCCAAGTTTCAACATTACCTTGAGCTTTGGACATGCTTTCTTTAGACATGCTTTCTGATTTTGTAGAGTTACAGATAAAAGCTTCAAGCATGACTAAAAATTGAGAATGATGTGATTGGTTAGGACTGACAGGAACATTCAGTGGGACAACCAACACGAAAAATACGATGATATACTACCATCACATGAAATATGTAAATGCGTGTGCATTATTTAGGTTCTCAACATCTATCTCTCGTGCTCTTCCGGTTTGTTTTCTCCTATCCATGCATCTCACTACCAATCTATCAAAAAAATAGCAGCTTCCCACGTAGATGGGGCCTCAGTCAGCGACGCGATGGGAGCAGACATCAGCCTTCAGGAAGTACTCGTTAAGCTTGATATTGACCGATGACCACCTTGATTGATGACAGTAGCCCGTGAGAAGACGTCACACTCCGACTCACCGCAGAAGTAATTCTGCACACACTTGAAGGCTTAACAAAAGAATCAATGTCTTAAAACAATTAAGAGCTACACATATAAAAGTGTAAAAACACATAAGTGGGGACAAAATTGTGGAATAGCTCTGATGAATGCAGATAAGACTATGCGGCACTTTGATTATCAGAGAAGATTAAATGCTTGTAAATCATAATGTACCCTTCACGAGCATAATACAATCCTGAGAAAAATAAAAATTATTATCACCACAAGCCACATACAAGATGTCTACAAAGCTAATAGCAATGGTCATTTTGACAGGAATCAAAATATGACACATTATTCAGAAAAAGAACTATAAGTTCAATGTGCAGGCAACATGATACTAATTTATACACGCACAGTCGTCATGCGCACAGCAGGCGCCATTAGAAAACAGAGTACTCCCCCAGTCTGAAAATAAGTGTCTTTGATTAAGTATAGTTTTATAGCATAAAACTGTACTAAATCAACGATACTTATTTTGGGACGGAGGGAGTAATCATTATCGGTATACATACACAGTTCTTGGACAAACCGAAACCTACATGCAGCTGCAATCATGCATCAAACCTGCCAGTACAAAATACATCTTTTGAATGTTTAACGGTTTGGTAGCCATCTGCAATCACGCATCAATTCTCAGAATCATATCATGATTGAAAATTTTCCAATTTGTAGTCTGCAGATTAATATAACAAGCAACAATTTGAGAGTTGGGAGACATTACTAATATGATTCACTTTTTACAATGTAGTTTCACCATGATCGAAAATTTCCCAATTTGGTAGTCTGCACATCAACATTACAAGCAACAATTTTCCACTTTTTACAAAGCAGTTCATGTAGAAGATGGCAGAGAGGATGTGGGTTCGACACTACTGATCATCTGCAGATTTTGTATGATACCTTTTAGACCTTGTGATTAAAAATATATGTTGAACTATTGGCAAAGATTCAAAACTAGTCAAGAATTATTTAATCAGCACCATGATTCTACAACAAAGTGACCAAATTTTGAGTACCTCCCAATAAGTGTTTGCTTTGCCCCCTGCAAAAATCCAAGCAAAAAAGATATCATAATATGAACAATGGAAATTCAATCAGTAATCAGTGTACACAATATATTATTGATCAGTGCTTTTTTGACATTTACGGGTTTACTAATATGCCAATTGAAGCTCACAAATGCGAATCCCATGGTAGAAAATCTCTGTCCAGACATGAGGCCTGATGGGATCCCACGTGATAACTAACAAGAATGGAATGGTCCAAGCAGAAAATTATGGGATTAAGGTAGTAGAATAGAAGACCAAACCTGAGGCTGTAGCCTGTAGCGGCCGGAGACTCCTCACACACCTGCGTCACCACGCTGTCCGTCGCTGATCAACGGCGGGTCAGCCGCGCCGGCGCCTGCCTGAGCGAAGGCAAAAAGAGACCGACAGGAGAGCGTAGCAGCATGGAGAAGCCCTTGCGGAGGATCGGCTTCGCACCACCAGTCGCCACCGCCTCCATCGACAAGGTTTAACAACGGTTCAGTTAGATGTATTAGTTCACGGAAATTTAATGGGAAAAGAAAAGGATTGAAGAAAAGAAAGAAGCATTTCCATCACCACATATTGTATCAATGAACCCTTGCTACAACAGGACGACTGATCAATGTTTGACATCTTACCTTTTCATCTACTTGTATGTAATCTTGGGTGCACTTATAGTTAGGACATGGTATGCAAAAGACAGTGGTGGAGCAAACGAACATAGTATCACAGTAGACTAACGGAGTAATCAAATCAACCATACTACCTGTTCACGAATGATGACCATGCTTAACTTCTGACAAAGAGAGACATTCTTCAGGATAATCTGACAAGCAATTATTTAGGAACACGTGATTAAAGCGGAGAAAAGACCATGCTCTTAAATGTTGAAGCAGGCGTGGCACTTGACATCATGCACAGAAGGAACACAAAGATAACACATAATCTGGGGCTGGAAGAAAAATGAATTGAACGGAAAGGCATGTTTCACCCACATCCTATGTGGTCTGATGCGCACGTACCATGAGGAATGAGTTGAGCTTCTCTGGACCCGCCGACTTCTTGAGGAGGTCGATGTCGTTCTGCCACACCTGCTCCGATTCCCAAATAAAAACAGACAAATTAAATCACACGGCAAACAGCAGCGAAGCTTAGCATCATGCGGCAACCGGCTACGCGGCAAACCCCTTCAGCTCCCCTCTTACTATGCCCAGACCCCAGAGCAGATTCGAACGCGAAGAGCACGCAGCCCGCTGGCGTGAGGCTCGCGGTGCGGGGACCGACAGAGACTACTGGAGACCAACAATGAGGGCCAATGTGGTGGAGCTAGCGTTACCTCAGCCGTCGCTTGTCGTTGCTGTCGACACGCCTCTCCTGGTCATCATGCCCTCCCCGGGTCTCCATCACTCGTCGTTGCCGTCGTCGCGCCCTCCCCGCGTCGCCCTCCTCATGGACTCCATGAGATGTCAAGGGCGCGGATCCACCACTCCAATCTAGCTTGGCTGCAGTGCGCTGCCGCTCGAGGTCGTTGTAGGCGGGAGGAGGTCGCGGCGGTGATTCCTCTCTTCTCTGGAGAGACAGGGAATCGAGAGCGACGGATTTGGGGGAAGCGAGTGGGAGGTGGGATACGGGGACGTGGGGACGTGGGTTGTTTTACCTTTTCTCTTTTTTCTTTTTTTCGTGCTCTAAGGGGTGGGAAGGCGGTTCGATTTTTCACGTATGAGGTGGAGCTAGTGAAGGCGAGGTCGAACCATCGAGGAGGTCGAACCATCACGACTTTCGATCCTCCTTTAATAGTAGAGATAACTATTCGCGTTGCCTTGAATCCCTTTCACACGTTGTTTCAGGCAACGACGATTGTCTATCCGCTTCAAACTTCTTATGGTACCTTCTTACTTTGCTCTCGATGTGTTTCATTTGTTCAACTCGAGAGATACTCTTATGATCATTCTTGGGATAACCCCCCCAAGATGATTTTCCCTTATAACTTTCAATTGTTGTAAAGCTACCCCTGACCTATTCGTAAGTACGATGGAGTTCCCGAAGCAAGGAAGACAACTTCATCATGATGCCCTGAAACAGCAGAATGAAGACATCAATATAATGGATCAACCTCTTCGAGAAGAGCAACCAAGACCAAGAACACTCCCTAGAATTTCGTAACCCGAACCTTCCCCCTTTACTTCCCTCTTAAATCTCGGGACGAGATTTCTTGTAGTGGAGGAGAATTGTGACGCCCGGATAATCAAGCTTCAGTAAACCTCTGCTAATGGTGCCACGTCACCTCGGTTACTGCTGATAAACTCGAATTAGTTTGAAGCCGATTCAAATTCGTATTCAAAATCAGGCAAACAATAAAAGTTTCCAAACATTAAAACTAAAATGTCCAAAATGTGTCAAATAAATCATGGATAATACTAGTGGAGAAACCACACTTTTATAAAATGTTTAAAGGCTCTATAGTAATTAAAACAGCAGCTATGACAATTAATTAGATGCCTTTTAAAAAAATTACAATAATGCAAACTATTTTAATTAGGTGTCAAACTTTTTGGGAAAGTAGAATAAGTTATAACATTAATTTAGGAGTTGTATTTATATTTTATAAAACAAAAACTAAAAGAATAAAATAGAAAAGAAAATAGATAAAGAAAAGGCAAAACAGAAAATAAAACAAAACAAAAGGAAAAGAAAGACCCCCTGCTGGGCCTCAGCCCAGCTGGCCATTCAACCGGGCCGGCCCACTTAAACCCCCTACTAAACTCCCCCGAAACCCTAACCTCCTCCCCACTCGCTCCCACTGCCCCTGTTTCCCCGATCCAGTTCTGGATCGGGATCCATCCCCATCGGCCCTCGCCCGAGGCAACCGCACCCTCGAACCCCGCTGACGCCGATGTCGTGCGCCCCCACGCCGGACCTCGCAGTCGCCCCGGTGCCCGCTGCGTCGCCGCCCTCCTCCTCGCCGGTGACGCGTCCCCGACCCTCTCCAAGCCCGCTGCCTCGATCCCTACATTACCCAGTGAGCTCCCCCCCCCTCTACTCGCCCGGTCACCGCGCCCATGCGCCGTCCCGCACGCGCACACCGTCGCACACACTGCGCCCGGGCCGCTGCGTGCCGTCGCTCCTGTTGTTCGGCGCCGGCGCCCATCCGCGCACCGCCCCGACGCCCCCGCTGCCCAGCCTAACGCCCTCGCCGTGTCTGCCTCCCGCAGTTCTGCTGCTGATTTGCTCTGCGGCGCTGCCGCTTACCTGCGCCGCTGCGCCCTCCTGCGTCGCTCGCGCTCGCCATCGACCGCGGCTCCCGCTGCCGCCCCTGACGCCGTTCGTTGGCCGCGCCCCGCAACCGGCTCACTCCCGCTCGCGACCCATGGCCGCGCCCCCGCGCCTCCGACAACAGCCGCGTTGGCGCCCCGCGCGCCCCCTCCCTCGTCCTTCGCGCATCCCGGGGGGCTCTACACCGCCTCTGACCGTGCCCCTCCTGCGCGGCACTGGCCGCCGGCGCCCCATCGGGTCTGGCTGCTCGCCGTGGCCATTCGTGTTGGCCGCGCCCGGGTCTGTCCCGGCCGGTGCCCACGCCCATTAGCCCAGCGCCCGCAAGGCCCTGGGGCCTATGACAGTGGGCCCCCGTGCCCAGAACTTTTAATTAAAAAAAGGATTAAATAATAATAATAATAATAATAATAATAATAATTAAATTAATTGATTAACTTAATTAAACCTAATTAGATTAGCCTAATTAACTAGTTCAACTAATTAACTGTGATTAATTAACTAACAGTGAATGACATGCGGGACCAACATGTCAGTTGACCCAGTCAACGCCCCGTTGACTGCTGGCGTCTTGCTGACGTCATCATGACGTCAGCAAGCACTATTCTGGATAATGTTAATTTAATTAATAATTAATAAATTAGAAAATGATTTAAAACTTTAAAAATTAATATAAATTAAACCGTAGCTCTGATGAAAATATTTTCAACATGAAAGTTGCTCAGAACAACGAGACGAACCCGGATACGCAGCCCGTTCGTCCGCCACACATTCCTAACATATCAAACTTGCAACTTTTCCCCCTCTGGCTCCTCTGCTCGAAAACACGAAACACCGGGAAAACTTTCCCGGATGTTTCCCCCCTTCACCGGTATCATCCCATACCGCGTTAGGGCACCTCTAACGCCGTTACTTGTCATGTCATGCATCACTATGCATCTGCTTGCTTAAATATTTATTGTTTCTCCCCCTCTTCTCTTGATAGACACCGAGACCGACGCTGCTGCTGCCTCGTTCGACTACGGAGTTGACGACCCCTCTCTCTTGCCAGAGCAACCAGGCAAGCCCCCCCCCCTTGATCACCAGATATTGCCTACTCTGATCTATACTGCTTGCATTAGAGTAGTGTAGCATGTTACTGCTTTCAGTTAATCCTATACTGCTGCATAGCCTGTCCTTGCTACTACTGTTGTTACTTTTACCTGCTATCCTCCAGTGGCCCTACACTCTTGTCTGTCTGCCATGCTATACTACTGGGCTGTGATCACCTCGGGAGGTGATCATGGATATATACTATACTTTAAACATGATACATGTGGTGACAAAAGTCGGGTTGGCTCGAGGAGTACCCGCGAGTGATTCACGGATTGGGGGCTAAAAGGACCTTTGTCCCGACGGCCCTCTGTGTGGATCTTTCTGGCGGAGCGGTAGGGCAGTCCGGGGCTACCTGGGTGAGAGGTGAGCCTGGCCCTGTTGGCGTTCATGGATACTTAACACGCTTAACGAGATCTGGGTATTTGATCTGAGTCTGGCCATTTGGTCTATACACACTAACCAACTACGCGGGAAAGATATGGGCACTCGGCGTCGTGGTATCAGCCGAAGCACTTCTTGACGTCAGCGACTGAGTGGCGCGCGCCGCATTGGATCGTAAGCTCGCACTTGTATTAAGGGGGCTAGATCTGCTTTCGGCCGCGTACGCAATGTGCAGGTGTGCTCAGGGCGATGGGCCCAGACCCCTGCGCGCATAGGTTTAGACCGGCGTGCTGACCGCTCTGTTGTGCCTAGGTGGGGCTGCGACGTGTTGATCTTCCAAGGCCGGGCATGACCCAGGAAAGTGTGTCCAGCCAAATGGGATCAAGCGTGTTGGGTTATGTGGTGCACCCCTGCAGGGAAGTTAATCTATTCGAATAGCCGTGTCCCTCGGTAAAAGGACGACCCGGAGTTGTACCTTGACCTTATGACAACTAGAACCGGATACTTCATAAAACACACCCTTCCAAGTGCCAGATACAACCCGGTGATTGCTCTCCAACAGGGCATCGAGGAGGGAATCGCCGGGTAGGATTATGCGATACGATGCTACTTGGAGGACTTCAGTTACTCTCTTCTATATGCTGCAAGACGGAGGCTGCCAGAAGCGTAGTCTTCGACAGGATTAGATATCCCCCTCTTATTCTGGCATTCTGCAGTTCAGTCCACTAATATGGCCCTTTACACATATATCCATGCATATGTAGTGTAGCTCCTTACTTGCGAGTACTTTGGATGAGTACTCACGGTTGCTTTGTTTCCCCCTTCTCCCCATCCCTCTACCCGATTGTTGCAACCAGACGATGGAGCCCAGGATCCAAACGCCACCTTCGACGATGACTCCTACTACTCTGGAGGTGCCTACTACTACGTGCAGCCCGCTGACGACGACCAGGAGTAGTTAGGAGGATCCCAGGCAGGAGGCTTGCGCCTCGTTCGATCTGTATCCCAGTTTGTGCTAGCCTTCTTAAGGCAAACTTGTTTACCTTATGTCTGTACTCAGATATTGTTGCTTCCGCTGACTCGTCTATGATCGAGCACTTGTATTCGAGCCCTCGAGGCCCCTGGCTTGTATTATGATGCTTGTATGACTTATTTTATTTGTAGAGTTGTGTTGTGATATCTTCCCGTGAGTCCCTGATCTTGATCGTACACATTTGCGTGCATGATTAGTGTACGATTGAATCGGGGCGTCACACCTCCACCATACTCCACCTCGGTCATATTGTTGCGGTGCTTAGGCGAAGCCCTGCGTCGGTAGAACATCATCATCGCCATCACGCCGTCGTGCTGACGAAACTCATCCCCGAAGCTTTGCTGGATCGGAGCCCGGGGAGCGTCATCAAGATGGACGTGTGCTAAGAACTCGGAGGTGCCGGAGTAACGATTCTTGGATCGGTTGGACCGGGAAGACGTACGACTACTTCCTCTACGTTGCGTCAATGCTTCCGCTTCGGTCTACAAGGGTACGTAGACAACACTCTCCCCTCTCGTTGCTATGCATCACCATGATCTTGCGTGTGCGTAGGAATTTTTTTGAAATTACTACGTTCCCCAACAGTGGTATCAGAGCCTAGGTTTTTATGGTTTGATGTTATTTGCACGAGTAGAACACAAGTGAGTTGTGGGCGATATAAGTCATACTTCCTACCAGCATGTCATACTTTGGTTCGGCGGTATTGTTGGATGAAGCGGCCCGGACCGACATTACGCGTACGCTTACGCGAGACTGGTTCTACCGCCGTGCTTTGCACACAGGTGGCTGGCGGGTGTCAGTTTCTCCAACTTTAGTTGAACCGAGTGTGGCTACGCCCGGTCCTTGCGAAGGTTAAAACGGCATCAACTTGACAAACTATCATTGTGGTTTTGATGCGTAGGTGAGATTGGTTCTTGCTTAAGCCCGTAGCAGCCACGTAAAACTTGCAACAAACAAAGTAGAGGACGTCTAACTTGTTTTTGCAGGGCATGTTGTGATGTGATATGGTCAAGGCATGATGCTAAATTTTATTGTATGAGATGATCATGTTTTGTAACTGAGTTATCGGCAACTGGCAGGAGCCATATGGTTGTCGCTTTATTGTATGCAATGCAATCGCCCTGTAATGCTTTACTTTATCACTGAGCGGTAGCGATAGTCGTAGAAGCATAAGATTGGCGATACGACAACGATGCTACGATGGAGATCAAGGTATCGCGTCGGTGACGATGGTGATCATGACGGTGCTTCGGAGATGGAGATCACAAGCACAAGATGATGATGGCCATATCATATCACTTATATTGATTGCATGTGATGTTTATCTTTTTTATGCATCTTATCTTGCTTTGATTGACGGTAGCATTATAAGATGATCTCTCACTAAATTATCAAGAAGTGTTCTCCCTGAGTATGCACCGTTGCCAAAGTTCGTCGTGCCCAGGCACCACGTGATGATCGGGTGTGATAAGCTCTACGTCCATCTACAACGGGTGCAAGCCAGTTTTGCACACGCATAATACTCGGGTTATACTTGACGAGCCTAGCATATGCAGATATGGCCTCGGAACACGGAGACCGAAAGGTCAAGCGTGAATCATATAGTAGATATGATCAACATAAAGATGTTCACCATTGAAAACTAATCCATTTCACGTGATGATCGGTTATGGTTTAGTTGATTTGGATCACGTGATCACTTAGATGATTAGAGGGATGTCTTTCTAAGTGGGAGTTCTTAAGTAATATGATTAATTGAACTTTAATTTATCATGAACTTAGTCCTGGTAGTATTAGCATATCTATGTTGTAGATCAATAGCTCGCGTTGTTGCTTTCATATGTTTATTTTGATATGTTCCTAGAGAAAATTGTGTTGAAAGATGTTAGTAGCAATGATGCGGATTGGATCCGTGATCTGAGGTTTATCCTCATTGCTGCACAGAAGAATTATGTCCTTGATGCACTGCTAGGTGACAGGCCTATTGCAGGAGCAGATGCAGACGTTATGAATGTTTGGCCAGCTCAATATGATGACTACTTGATAGTTTAGTGCACCATGCTTAACAGCTTAGAATCGGGACTTCAAAGACGTTTTGAACGTCATGGACCATATGAGATGTTCCAGGAGTTGAAGTTAATATTTCAAGCAAATACCCGAGTTGAGAGATATGAAGTCTCGAACAAGTTCTATATCTAAAAGATGGAAGAGAATCGCTCAACTAGTGAACATGTGCTCATGTTGTCTGGGTACTACAATCGCTTGAATCAAGTGGGAGTTAATCTTCTAGATAAGATAGTGATTAACAGAATTCTCTAGTCACCATCACCAAGTTAGTAGAATTTCGTGATGAACTATAATATGCAAGGGATAACGGAAACGATTCCCAAGCTCTTCGTGATGCTAAAATCGACGAAGGTAGAAATCAAGAAAAACATCAAGTGTTGATGGTTAACAAGATCACTAGTTTCAAGAAAAGGGCAAAGGGAAAGAAGGGGAACTTCAAGAAGAACGGCAAGCAAGTTGCTGCTCAAGTGAAAAGCCCAAGTCTGGACCTAAGCCTGAGACTAAGTGCTTCTACTGCAAAGGGACTGGTCACTGGAAGCAAAACTGCCCCAAGTATTTGGCGGATAAGAAAGGATGGCAAAGTAAACAAAGGTATATTTGATATGCATGTTATTGATGTGTACTTTACTACTGTTTATAGCAACCCATAAGTATTTGATACTAGTTCAGTTGCTATGATTAGTAACTTGAAATGGGAGTTGCAGAATAAACAGAGACTAGTTAAGGGTGAAGTGACGATGTGTGTTGGAAGTAGTTCCAAGATTGATATGATCATCATCGCACACTCACTATACTTTCGGGATTAGTGTTGAACCTAAATAAGTGTTATTTGGTGTTTGCGTTGAGCATAAATATGATTTGATCATGTTTATTGCAATACGGTTATTCATTTAAGTTAGAGAACAATTGTTGTTCTGCTTACATGAATAGAACCTTCGATGGTCATACACCCAATGAAAATAGTTTGTTGGATCTCGTTCGTAGTGATACACATATTCATAATATTGAAGCCAAAAGATGCAAAGTTAATAATGATAGTGCAACTTATTTGTGGCACTGCCGTTTAGGTCATATTGGTGTAAAGCGCATGAAGAAACTCCATGCTGATGGGATTTTGGAATCACTTGATTACGAATCACTTGATGCTTGCGTACCATGCCTTATGGGCAAGATGACTAAAACTCCGTTCTCCGGAACAATGGAGCGAGAAACTGACTTGTTGGAAATGATACATACTGATGTATGCGATCCGATGAGTAGGCTCGCGGCGGGTATCATTATTTTCTGACCTTCACAGATGATTTGAGCAGATATGGGTATATATCTACTTGATGAAACATAAGTCTGAAACATTTGAAAGGTTCAAAGAATTTCAGAGTGAAGTGGAAAATCATCGTGACAAGAAAATAAGGTTTCTACTATCTGATCACAGAGACAAATATTTGAGTTACGAGTTTGGTCTTCAATTAAAACAATGTGGAATAGTTTCACAAATTCGTGCCACCTGGAAACACCACAGCATAATGGTGTGTCCGAACGTCATAACCGTACTTTATTGGATATAGTACAATCTATGATGTTTCTTACCGATTTACCACTATAGTTTTGGGGTTATGCATTAGAGACAGCTGCATTCACGTTAAAAAGGGCACCATCTAAATCCGTTGAGATGACACCTTATGAACTATGGTTTGTCAAGAAACCAAAGTTGTCGTTTCTTTAAGTTTGGGGCTGCGATGCTTATGTGAAAAAGTTTCAACCTGATAAGCTCAAACCCAAATCGGAGAAATGCGTCTTCATAGGATACCCAAAAAGAAAATGTTGGGTACCCCTTCTATCACAGATCCGAAGGCAAGATATTCGTTGCTGAGAATGGATCCTTTCTAGAGAAGGAGTTCCTCTCGAAAGAAGTGAGTGGGAGGAAGGTAGAAAACTTGATAAGGTAATTGTACCTTCTCCTTTATTGGAAAGTAGTTCATCACAGAAATCTGTTCTTGTGACTACTACACCAATTAGTGAGGAAGCTAATGATGATGATCATGTAACTTCAGATCAAGTTACTACCGAATCTCGTAGGTAAACCAGAGTGAGATCCGCACCAGAGTGGTACGTAATCCTGTTCTGGAAGTCATGTTACTAGACCATGACAAACTTGCGAACTATGAGGAAGCGATGATGAGCCCAGATTCCGCAAAATGGTTTGAGGCCATGAAATCTGAGATATGATCCATGTATGAGAACAAAGTATGGACTTTGATGGATTTGCCCGACGATCGGCAAGCCATAGAAAATAAATGGATCTTCAAGAGGAATACGGACGCTGATAGTAGTGTTACTATCTACAAAGCTAGAATTGTCGCAAAAGGTTTTCGACAAGTTCAAGGTGTTGACTACGATGAGAGTTTCTCACTCGTATCTATGCTTAAGTCTGTCCGAATCATGTTAGCAATTGCCGCATTTTATGAAATCTGGCAAATGGATAAACAAAACTGCATTCCTCAATGGATTTATTAAAGAAGAGTTGTATACGATGCAACTAGAAGGTTTTGTCGATCCTAAAGGTGTTAACAAAATATGCAAGCTCCAACGATCCATCTATGGACTGGTGCAAGCATCTCGGAGTTGGAATATACGCTTTGATAAGTTGATCAAAGCATATAGTTTTATACAGACTTGCGGTGAAGCCTATATTTACAAGAAAGTGAGTGGGAGCACTACAGCATTTCTGATAAGTATATGTAAATGACATATTGTTGATCGGAAATAATGTAGAATTATTATACAAAGCATAAAGGAGTATCTGAAAGGAGTTTTTCGAAGAAGGACCTCGGTGAAGCTGCTTACATATTGAGCATCAAGATCTATAGAGATAGATCAAAACGCTTGATAAGTTTTTTCAATGAGTACATACCTTGACAAGATTTTGAAGTAGTTCAAAATGGAACAGTCAAAGAAAGAGTTCTTGCCTGTGTTACAAGGTGTGAAATTGAGTAAGACTCAAAGCCCGACCACGGCAGATGATAGAAAGAGAATGAAAGTCATTCCCTATGCCTCAGCCATAGATTCTATAAAGTATGCCATGCTATGTACCAGATCTATTGTATACCCTACACTGTGTTAAGCGAGGGAGTACAATAGTGATCTAGGAAGTAGATCACTGGACATCGGTCAAAATTATCCTTAGTGAAATAAGGATATGTTTGTCGATTATGGACGTGACAAAAAGGTTCGTCGTAAAAGGTTACGTCGATGCAAGTTTTGACACTAATCTAGATGACTCTAAGTCTCAATCTAGATACATATTGAAAGTGGGAGCAATTAGCTAAAGTAGCTCCGTGCAGAGCATTGTAGACATAGAAATTTGCAAAATACATACGGATCTGAATTTTGGCAGACCCGTTGACTAAGCTTCTCTCACAAGCAAAACATGATCACACCTTAGTACTCTTTGGGTGTTAATCACATAGAGATGTGAACTAGATTACTGACTCTAGTAACCCTTTGAGTGTTGGTCACATGATGATGTGAACTATGGGTGTTAATCACATGATGATGTGAACTATTGATGTTAAATCACATGACGATGTGATCTAGATTATTGACTCTAGTGCAAGTGGGAGACTGAAGGAAATATGCCCTAGAGGCAATAATAAAGTTATTATTTATTTCCTTATTTCATGATAAATGTTTATTATTCATGCTAGAATTGTATTAACCGGAAACATAATACATGTGTGAATACATAGACAAACAGAGTGTCACTAGTATGCCTCTACTTGACTAGCTCGTTAATCAAAGATGGTTATGTTTCCTAACCATGGACAAAGAGTTGTTATTTGATTAACGGGATCACATCATTAGGTGAATGATCTGATTGACATGACCCATTCCATTAGCTTAGCACCCGATCGTTTAGTATGTTGCTATTGCTTTCTTCATGACTTATACATGTTCCTATGACTATGAGATTATGCAACTCCCGTTTGCCGGAGGAACACTTTGTGTGCTACCAAACGTCACAACGTAACTGGGTGATTATAAAGGAGCTCTACAGGTGTCTCCGAAGGTACATGTTGGGTTGGCGTATTTCGATATTAGGATTTGTCACTCCGATTGTCGGAGAGGTATCTCTGGGCCCTCTCGGTAATGCACATCACATAAGCCATGCAAGCATTGCAACTAATATGTTAGTTGTGAGATGATGTATTACGGAATGAGTAAAGAGACTTGTCGGCAACGAGATTGAACTAGGTATTGGATACCGACGATCGAATCTCGGGCAAGTAACATACCGATGACAAAGGGAACAACGTATGTTGTTATGCGGTCTGACCGATAAAGATCTTCGTAGAATATGTAGGAGCCAATATGGGCATCCAGGTCCTGCTATTGGTTATTGACCGGAGACGTGTCTCGGTCATGTCTGCATTGTTCTCGAACCGTAGGGTCCGCACGCTTAACGTTACGATGACAGTTATTATGAGTTTATGTATTTTGATGTACCGAAGGTTGTTCGGAGTCCCGGATGTGATCACGGACATGACGAGGAGTCTCAAAATGGTCGAGACATAAAGATCGATATATTGGAAGCCTAGACATCGGAATCGTTCCGGGTGAAATCGGCATTTTACCGGAGTACCGAGGGGTTACCGAAACCCCCCGAGGGGTTATTGGGCCTACATGGGCCTTGAGGGAGAAGAGAGAAGGAGGCAGGAGGTGGCCGCGCGCCCCTCCCCTTCCTAGTCCGAATAGGACAAGGGAAGGGGGGCGGCGCCCCCCCTTTCCTTCTCCTCTTCCTCCTCTTTCCCCCCTTCTCCTTCTCCAACTAGGAAAGAAGGGAGTCCTACTCCCGGTGGGAGTAGGACTCCCCCCTGGCGCGCCCCTCCCTGGCCGGCCGCCCCCTCCCCTTGGCTCCTTTATATACGGGGGCAGGGGGGCACCCCATGACACACAAGTTGATCTTCGTGATCGTTCCTTAGCCGTGTGCGATGCCCCCCTCCACCATATTCCACCTCGATCATATCGTTGCGGTGCTTAGGCGAAGCCCTGCATCGGTAGAACATCATCATCGTCATCACGTCGTCGTGCTGACGGAACTCATCCCCGAAGCTTTGCTGGATCGGAGCCCGGGGAGCGTCATCGAGCTGGACGTGTGCTAAGAACTCGGAGGTGCCGGAGTAACGGTGCTTGGATCGCTTGGACCGGGAAGACGTACGACTACTTCCTCTACATTGCGTCAACGCTTCCGCTTCGGTCTAGGAGGGTACGTAGACAACACTCTCCCCTCTCGTTGCTATGCATCACCATGATCTTGCGTGTGCGTAGGAATTTTTTTGAAATTACTACGTTCCCCAACACTAGAGACGCGAGCCTAGAACACTAACAAAATCACGGCGCTGCACGTAAACAAGGGAGGAGCACACTCTGAATTTTTTCCTTTTTTTTCACTTTTTTTGCACTTTTTTTTGCTCGGCTAGAATTTTTTTTCGAAAAGTCTACAAATGGCCTAAAAACTGCCTAGCCGGAATTTTCCAGACTTCGTTTTTTTTAACTGGAACTATTTTTCTTCTGCGGATGGCTCGGAAGTTTGGGAATCCTACTCTGTCACGAATCGGAGTATCACGTGATCTGGAAATCGAGAACAAAGCAACAATTACTAGACTCGGACTAGGACTAGTGGCGGAGATGAATCTGGTGGAAACTCGGACTGGTGGCAGATATTTGCAAGGCGATGGAACACGGACTGGCGGCGAATCTGTGATGGAGGTGGACTCGAATGAGCGTGATGGCAGTGGATATGTGGTATATGGTAGCGGCGATGACGATGGTGGTATATGGCAGCGGTGATGACAATGGTGCGGCGGCGGCGTGACAACTTGTGAACAGAACTCGAAACTCTAAAGAACTAGACGCGAGGACCAGCAACTTGACACGATGATGCAACCACAAATTCAACAAAGAAAATACAAAAAATATTATGCAAAGGCTCAGATTGGTTCGGATAAGATGAACTAACCCTAATTTTTTGGGCTTTTTCGTGGACTATAGGTATGAAGAACAGACTCGATCTAAACTACGAAAAACTATAAAATCTCACCGAGCAACCTGGAAATCTGATACCACTTGATAGAGGCAAAGGTGTCCCGTCTTTCGATGAGATGGTGGCTATCGTTCTGGAGGAAGTCGACTTTGACGATCTGACTACGAACGTGCGAGGACGTCGCGCCTTAGCAATCGCTAAACCAACTCCGAGAGGTTATTGACCACGCCGGAGCACGATCAACCTGACCACGAAGGTCTGTTTCCTGCAGGCAAACGAAGAACAAGCAAGGAACTAAGATTGCAATCTGGATACTGCGAATATAAGAGGAAAGCTTTATTGATCAAGATGGGGTTCTGTGACGCCTTTGTCTGGTCGTTGGACACAAACGAAGTACGCGAAGTTGCAGCTATGGCGAACTTTTAATCTAAACAAAACCCAAAGTCTAAACGGTGCCCTAAGGGCTATATATATGGAGGAAGAGGGGGGGGGGATTTCGTGGCCCTTGGGGAAGGGGTCCGAAACCAACCCTATCTCTTGTTTCCCCACACATACGGACTCTAAAAACAGCCTATACTTATGTATTTCGAAATTACATGGGCTTGGCCCAATAATAAGGTGACACGGCACCTAGAATAGCCTCTGGACGAAGTTTATGAAGTGGCATCTTGTATATTTCGTCCAAGGCTTCATGCACTCATTATGGTGGCTTCAAAGTCCTAAAATCATCACTTGTAACTCCGTTCTTGTTCCCCTTGCGCATGCCATCAACTCCATGCTTGTTCTTGCTCCAATGTTCATCCCTCTTATCCATGCCAGGCCCTTCATTTGTAAGCAAAACAAATGTATCCAATTTAGGCAGCATCATATTCTCATGAACATTAGAATCATTACCAAGAAACGGAAGTACCTGATAATTTAATTGGCGTGCGCGAGCTCTAGTAATTGGTCCAGTATATGTAGTAGTAGGGGCTGTGGGTGTAACAATGGTATTGATGTCCTCAACATACACAGGCCTTTAACAGGCCGGAACTTCGGTCGGGCTAGATTATCGTCATTTTTATATGGGCCACTAATGGGCCCGATATGACGTTGGGCCACATATGGCCCATGGTTTACGTCCGGCGTTAACAGGCCGAAAGTGGCCCAAAGCTATAGTGGGCCTCTAACAGGCCGAATGTCAGACATGGCCAAATATGACCCAAATCCTTCACGGTCGTTTATGGGCCGAAAGTTTTGATGGCGTGTAAATGGGCCCAAATGAAGCCGGACCTTTAACAGGCCGGAAATACACCGGGCCGTAATTCGGCCCAATTACTTAGCGGACTGTTAACGGGCCAGAAGTGACCATGGGCCGCGTTGATGACAAGTTTAGGATAGGCCGTTGACGGGCCGATTTGACAGAGAATGTTGGGCCTTTAGCTGGGCCGACCCATTATGGTCGGCAGAATCTTGTGGTCCTTTAGCTGGGCGCCCATTGTGGTCCGCAAAATCTTGTAGGCCTTTAGCTGGGTTGGCCCATTATGGTCTGTAAAATCATGTGGGCCTTTAGCTGGGCCGACCCATTATGGTCCGCTAAATTTTGTGGGCCTTTAGCTGGGCCGGCGCATTATGGTCCGCTAAATCTTATGGGCCTTCGGTTGGGCCGGCCCATTTAAACTTTGTGGGCCACTTTTGGGCCGGTCCACGTGTCAACATATCATAGGCCCATCTCGACTGTTGGATGAGTGACACCTGTGCCAACGCGGAGCTGACGCGTGGATCCGTCAGCCAATGAGAACTTTACATGTGGAAAATCGGCATTGGTCGTGGCTGTTAACGGGTTATCGGATCCAAAATCCGACCCGATAGCTTAACGGCGTTCCGTTACGGTGGATGCCACGTGTCCGTCACCCTTGATGAAAGCACTTCTGTGACGCGCGATTTATCGTCATGGAAATGGACACTTCCGTGATGATAATTTTGGCAATGTCATGGAACACTTCTACAACAACACAAGTATGACTATCTTGATTCTGTCATAAATTTGTCATGGATGTACATGCATGACAGAAAACGCGATCTACTGTGACAAACACGTATCATCACGGAAGTGTATTTTTTTGTAGTGAAGTGCTCCTTGTTAATGATGGATATGTTTTCGAAGACAAAACTGACTCAGATTCTGATGAGCTCAAGCAAGGGGAAAGTGAATCAAATCCTATCATGTGCTATCATTTGGATTATGATCTGCCATGCATCATGGTGCAGTGAGCTAAAGATGATCAAATACCAAGCGCGGGACAACGGTGTAAAAATTTTCAGTCACAATGCGAATCAACAACAAGTGTTGCAAGTTGATTATTGATGGAGGGAGCTACACTAGCATCATAAGCAAGCGTGTGGTGGACGCTTTAGGATTGAAGACATGGCCACATCCACAGCCACATTGCCTTGAGTGCTTGTACAACTCCGTACGTTTGAAGGTGACTCACAAGGTACGCGTAAAGTTCAATATTGGCACATATTATGATGAGGTGATTTGCGATGTTGTGCCAATGGATGTGTGTCAGTTACTATTGGATCGTCCGTGGCAATATGATCGCAATGCTATACATGAGGGGAGATCCAACACTTATGTGTTTCGAGATGTTGGCATCAAACGTGTGCTGCAGCCCATTGGTAACAATGCTATCAAGATTGATCATGTGTTTTTACATAAGGAGTTTTTGAAGAGTGCACCAAAACCGAGGATGGTTTCTCTTAAAGGGGGGAGAGGATGATACGGTCACCGCAGGTACTCTTGTCGTTCCTCCATTACTGTCAAGTAAAACTTCTTCCAACCGAGTGACTCGTTATGAAAACAAGATGCAAAAGTATGTGGTTCCCGCTCTACATTATAAGAAGATCATGTGTGCTACAGAACAGAGGGGGATCTTAGGTGTGAAGCCTGTTCCATATGCTACTGAAAGGAGATGGCCATATGCTCTACCGATTAAACGCAACAACATCACCACAAATAATTCTTTTGTTTGTTCTGTTGCTCCTCAGATCATGCCTCGAGAGGAAGTGAAGCTCATGTTCAGAACACTTGTGATTACTTCTACCTACGCCAGCAGAATGAAAGTTTGAAGGCTGCACCATCAAGTTAATTTTAGTTTTGGCCTAGAAATCATACATGCAAGTATACGTACGTGTGTCCTTTTTATTTGCTTTCCATAGTTTGTTCAGATTTGGTAGTTTCCTTTTTTGTTTGCTATGTACAATTTGTAACAGATGAGGAGTCCTCATCGTTTCCTAGTTCAGGTCAGGTTTGGCCCATCTTAGCGCACCACTTATATAAAGCAATAGTTGCAGCATCGTCTTGGCGGTTTCAGGTTTGGGGAAAGAAAGATACTCAGAAAACACATCAATGGATGTCCGAACTCTGTGTTCCTGCTATCCATGATTTTGGTTCGATTATCGCATGTGTTCAAGCGACCATTGATAGCTAGGGCACTAGATCAATTCGTTTCTTGCTCTCTGCAAGGGAAGAATCCTCGTTTCCTTCTTCTCATTATTCATCTGATAATTACTCCGTCGCTCGCCGCTGCTAATCGTCATTACCTTAATCTCTCCATCTATCCCAGTACTACTACTACATCACGTTTGCTACTAGATTCCTTCACGTGCACATCCACCACTCCAGCAAGTTGTATATTTTCTCTAGCTAGTACACATCTACCAGCAAACCTATTATTAGGTCTTTACTGCCAAGCTCATTTTTTTGCCTGTGCGTGCGGCAAAAGATCAGGGCATCCCAAAAATCGTCTCAAAGCTATTTGAGCCGTATAAAATCCTCTTGTGGTTTCCCCGTGTTCTTCGTGGAATCTCACTCCAATTCGTGAAACATCACCATAGGGTCTCCACCCTACAACATCCGGCCAGGATTGGGAGGAGGCTCCATGACACCGGCGAAGCTACGTGTTGTAGAAAAGGGCCATGGCCCACCCATTTCATGGCAAATACAGTGAGATACTGAGAGTAGATTGTGTCGTGAATGTAAAAATAATGGGCTCTCTTTTGTATTGCCCCGCCCAACTTTAGCACCGTGGCTCCACCACTGCTTCATGATATCCATTTTGGTGCATTCACTTTGCAATGACATATCTGGTCGGGCACGTACTTCATTGGCCCTTCCCGTTGAGGTGCCAACAACGCTAATGAAGACGAACGACAACTACTGGACGAGCTACCAGATGACTGCGTCGTGGAAGACGAACGACGACTACCCTCTTACATGAATTCGACCTAGGGTTTGTTGCTAGAGAGGCCGGGTTTGTTGCGTGGGAGAAATCGATGTGCGTTGTCGCGAGAGAGAGTTAAGGTTCATCCCGACAGAGAAAGGGGAATTTTATCTAATCCAATCAATTTTGACATGTCAATTCGTCCAGTCAGCAACTTTAGCATGAAAACCGCCTCAAATCAGATCCAATGTCACCTTGGGGCCTCATTGATCCGGTATGACAGATTTGAGGGGGTGATTAATCTAGTTTAGATTTGAGGGGGATTTGTTCCAAATATAGGCCACAGCACCAAATGCGTGAAGGACAGCGGCCGTCTCCACAGTCGACGACCACGCCTCTCCGTCGCGGTCACCCGCGACTCGCATTCGCAACCGGCCGTTTCCTCCTCTTCTCCGCGAATGAAGCAAGCAATCCCACTCGTTTGAAACCCTCGCGGCCCCATTGCCGCCACGGCCACGGCTACTCCCATTCGCCCACCCCAACTCCTCCCGGCCCGCCTCCTGCTCCCCGTCGCCTCCTCGGCGGAGCGGAATACTGGCTTCTGGAGCCCTCGACGAAGAGGGTTTCGTCCCCACCGGAGACCCACCTCTCATCACCACCACCACCGTCGTTCACGAGGTCACCTTCCTGACGCTCGTGTGGAGGTAACTGAGCGCTCCATCTCACCGCATCGGATTTGCTATTAGGCTGCGCTGGGTCGGAGCTAGTTTTGCTTTGTGGATTGCTGGATTGGACGCGGTTGGTCGCGAGATCTCCTGGGGAAATTTGCTTCCGTCTTTACAGCGGGTTTTGGAGTCGCTACTGCACCAAATTGCGCTCAGGCTTCGATTGTGCTCCTCATGGGCAAGTGCGGACAGTTAGCTAGTAGTACAGGTGCAACTATTCGCATTTATACAGTTCCATTTGTGATGTGTGTGCGGTCGTTTGAGTTAAGAGTACAAAAGCTGCTCTGCTGCTCGCTTTATAGTGCTTTAACCAGTCTGTTTTAGCTGTAAATGGTAGGTTCTGAAGAGTATAGGGTCATCGTGTATCGTGTCTGCTTTGTTCTTGCATTGTTTGGTGCTCTGGATGCAACAAATTTATGGTGTTTTCTGTACCGCTAACAAAATTATGATGCCAGCTTGTTTGGATCTGTGTTAATTTGAAATATATTCACTATGTTCACTGTTGAGAATTGAGATCATGAGAGTAAAACTTGACATGTAACGAACTATTACATACTTGAAGCAAGTTGGATCATGCCATTTAGTTGCAATAGTTAATTAGGAGTGAAATGTTATGGAATGCAGAAATAGTTCTAAATGCATATTGCTTGACGCATCAGTCAGAACTCTTGTCTCTGTTATGGAGTATAGAGAGAGTTTGTAGAAGTCTCCCATAAAGCTACCTAATTAGCAGTATTTAGTGCCACTACCACTGTTATCACAGTTTATTTGAGCACTCGTCCAAACATATTATAGCTACTTAGGTGCTCTGAGATAGCTTATCTACTTGATTAAGCTCAAATCAGCGGAATAGGTAACCGGGTTACAATATACTAGATGAATTCTGCATCAGGACTTCTGTATGTACCTGGTATGTTTGTAATGTTGATCATGTCTTGTGTTATGTGAGATCCTACTGTTTAGGCGATTATAAGGGCAAGGTTAGTTACTGTAATATCTTGATATATTTTGCACATAACCGAATGGCAAATTTGAATTAAAAAAATACTTGAAGAAATGCTGATTACCCTTTTTCTTATATGCCAAAAGTTTCAATAGGAATTTATGTGATGGAATTCTGTTGCATACTACCTGTCAGTGACACGGGATACAGGGTCCCCCGAGCTTGCTAAAAGAAGTGCACGGTATAGTATCAGAAGACATGTGGAAAAGTGCTCGGGCTTTCCCGAGCACAGCAGAAGGGTTTTAAACATTAACAAGTTTAAATCTGAACTCATGAGTACTATACAAATTTGATACGGAATCACTTGAAGAATACTCGGAGAACATTATAGATGATTCTTTTCTGGCCTATTAAGACCTTTTATGCTTCTTTGTTGATGGAATTCAGTGGGCGAACTATGGCTCCTCAGGTTTCCTATTTCATTGTAAATATATACCTTTATCTCATCTCTGATCTGTGATGTATAGTCCAACCCAGTGTAGTCAAAAGCGAGGTAATGTGTAATGGAAATAACAGAAATTGTGTGCTGCACTTCAAGGCCAACTTTATTTCTCATTTTCATCTTCATTGTCTTGCTTCCAGTTATTGTTTGCAGTGGGAAAACTACAATGCTTGAGAAATTTTATGTATTGTGGTATCAGTGGTAAATATGTGATGCACAACAAAAACTGTTTCATAGTTAAATTTCGGTACTCAAAACTAAAAGATCTGGCATTTTATTATGCAAATTCCCTCATGATTACACATTCCATGAAAACAGTGTATGCAGTTATTTCTGCATTTATTTTGTGATTATTTGCACTAATCATGCATTTTGTGCTTCTTAGCCTCTTAGGATTTAGGGCTGTAATGCAGGATACATTAGATGGTTATGATCAGTTCATCTAGTGCAAGTCATTTATCTGTGTTTCGACCTGCAGGGTTCTTCTGAACAAAGAATACAAAATGAAGTGCAATGCTTGCTGGCTGGAGTTGGAAGGGCAAGCCATAACAACAACTTGTGGCCATCTTTTATGTATGCCTGCAATCTTCTATCTCTGTCTGTTTAATTGTTTCAATTGTAAATAAGTAAAGTTCATGAGGACTGCTGCTATTGCAGAATACTTTTTTTTTACTTTAACTGATACTTATTGTGCAGGTACAGAGGATGCAAAGAAAATACTCAGTAACGATGGCGCATGTCCAATTTGTGACCAAGTACTTTCCAAAAGGTCAGTTATAAACTCTTGATATAGCATTCATTATTTCATGCTTAATGTTTCATCTTTCGTGTAAGCTACGTTTCTCTTGTCCATATCAATTTGGGATATCTACATATGCTGGAGTGCCTACAAAACATCATGTGTCGTGTGTATTTCACATTCTTTCTTTTCTCTTAATGAGAACCTTATATACCTATGTCACTTCTTAACATGTTACAGTGGATTCTGTTTTAGTCTTGAGATCAAATTAATAGCCATGTATCTAATCCTTTTTTTTAATTATTTCTTAGCCATATGAAGCCTACTGACATAAATCCAAGCGATGAATGGACAAATGTAAGTACCCCTCTGAATTCGATTCATAATGACATATGCAGTCGATTTTCCTGTTACTCATCTGTTGTGATAACTTTGTTTGTTATCTCAGATGTCAATGACTGGAGTTTCTCCACAGATACGTATCCTTGATATTTTATTCATTGGACCTAGAATCGTTCTTATGTTATTTTGTTGAATAACATAGCTCACCTCTATGGAATCTAGTGCCTGATTAACCTCCTGTTTTAGTATTCCAGTAACTCAAGCAACCTAAAATTGAAAACAAAAACTGCTGTAGTGAGACAATGATGTCAGCGATTATGTAACTACTGTTGAAGGCTTGTTCTTTTGTTGCTAATATGATAATCATTTAGCTTTTCCTTGAACATGATACTAATCAGTTATGAAGAGTGCATACAGAAGTGTCATGTTTTACATCGGACAAAAGGATCTGGAGATGCAATACAAGATGAACAGAATTGTTGGTCAATGTAGGCAAAAGTGTGAAGTTATGCAGGCAAAGTTCACTGAAAAACTGGAAGAAGTGCATGCGGCATACCAGAAGATGGCCAAAAGATGCCAGTTGATGGAACAAGAGATTGAAAACTTGACAAGGGATAAGCAGGAGTTACAAGAAAATTTTGCAGAGAAATCCAGGTTAGTCTAGTGTGCCATTATTTTCCTTATAGGAACAAAGTTCCGCTCCATCCACTATGTATGAAATGTGCTTTCCTTCCAGACAGAAGAGGAAGCTTGACGAGATGTATGATCAGCTGAGAAACGAGTATGAATCAGTAAAACGTTCAGCCATTCAACCTGCAAACAACTACTTCCCAAGAGCTCAGCCTGACTTGTTCTCAGGCATGCCCAACATATTGGACAGCGGCCACCCTCTGAGACAAGGTAATTTATGGCATTATGCACGCAGTTGATTTTAGTTGTCTACCGCTCACTCATCCCAATACTTTGCCTTTTGAGAAGCTATTAAATAGCTACTTTTGCTAAACATCCAGCCATGAATAAGTTCAATACAACACTTTGGCTTTCTAGAAGCTACCTCTCCACAAAAACAGCTCATTCACTTGTTGCAGGATCGATTGATCCTCCTGAAACCCCAGGGCGCAGAGATGAGGGATGGGCTCCACAACCAAGGCAACGGCGTGAGAACTCTGGTCCATTTGAGCTGTCTGGGGGGTCTCCTGGTCACACTGCTGCACCTCCGATGGATATGAGACCCAGACAGCCGCCACGGTCCGTCTTTGGAGCTAACATGAACAATTCTTCGACAGCTCTGAGAAATATGATAATCTCACCAGTGAAGCGTCCTCAGCCCCGTAACCGTCCACAAATGTTCACGTAATATTCTCCTTTTTGCTCGTTCATATATTTAAATGATTAAATTTGGAGGGAAGCTATTATGCAACTGGCCCGAGAGCTAATTGTTTCAGCGGTGGCATGCGGTACCTGTCTGTCCCTCTACTGTACGTACTTACTCCGGGAACTTTGGTATGCCAGGTTATAGAGTTGGAAGAGCCGAGGAGATGTTCTGCTTCTGTTCCGTCTTAATCTTGTCATGGAAGTAAGGAAAACTGTTAAGTACAAATGCTGTAAGATCAGTATGCATGTCTCCCCCCTGTTCTTTTGCCATCGTTCCATCTAGAAATTGTTGTAGGAGATCAATCAGTAATGTAGTTGTATCCTGGGTATTTGATTTTTGAAAGATAATAAATGTACTTCTTCCAGTGGTCTGCTGCACAGACGACGTTTCCTTGTTCAATCCTCGTACGATGCAACACCGAGTGGTCTGCTGCACATTAAATCCTTTTGTTTTGCGGGGATGCTGCACATTGAATCCACCTCACCGGCAGTTCGATCTGATGTGTCGGACATGGATTATACGGGAAATATTGTACATGTTTTTGTCAGACCTTTGTTGAATAATTAATAAGAATGGCTGTATGCATTGATTGATGCAGATGCCGGAGGTTTTAACCTCCTTTTCCAAAAAATAATATATATATATAACACCACTCTTACTACGTGTATATGCTTTGCTTGACATACTTGAGCAACCAAAGTTTCCGGATGCATGTCCTGTGATTCTGAAAGAACATCCGAGTAATTACGACTGTACCAGGGTGATCAGCGGCACTTTGTTATCTTATTAGCAAAACGGCTCCTGCTTTGCAACGGAGAAAATGAGATCTAGCACAATAATAATAACTGTAACTCAAGGCCCCTAGCAAACTTGTACGTACTAAATATGCAATGCTCAGCAGGGTGCTAACGCTGACAGTACGTATCATGTCCTACAACTTTTGAATGGCCTAAGCTAAGACAAAAGTACATAGCTACATGAAAATTAATAAGAGATCAACATGGCATAACACATCCTATAAAATTGGAGATGTATATCTGGAAAATGGAGACTTTATACTGAAAGATGAGCAACGTCAGATCAATTATCTAAATTGTGATCAAACACTGTAGAGATATATGATATATGAATGACAACAACACTAAGAATGTGAATGTTGTGATGAACTTCAACGTGATTATGCAGCCTACTTTGGAGAAGATTGATCATATCTCCACGACAAACTGTTGGGATGATCTGCACCCGGCTGCCTTGCTCACGGCTTTGGGATCGGCGATCTCTGATCATTGCCCCCTCCTCCTGGACCTCAAGACGGACTTCACGTACGACAAACGCTTCCGTTTCGAGCAGTTCTAGCGTAAGGCCGAGGGCTTCTTTCAGACGGTGGAGGCGGCATGGAGTTTGATTGCCTCGGTCGGCAATGCTTTTGTTGTGCTCGACAAGAAGCTGCGAGCTACCGCAAAAGCATTGCAATGTTGGAGTGACAGGTGGATCGAAAACATCAGACTACAAATCGCAATTGCATTGGAAGTCATTGGTCGGCTCGATGCGGCTATGGATTCTAGAGCCCTAACGGATGCAGAATATGAGTTGCGCAGGACGCTGAAGAGGAAACTGCTTGGGCTCTGTTCGCTACAGCGATCTATCGCCCGTCAGCGCTATAGGCTCTTGCAACTTAAGGAAGGGGAAGCCAACACCGCCTTCTTTCACCGGCAAGCTAGTCATAGGCATAGGAAGGGACATGTACACACAGGCCATGAGAACATTGCGCAAGCGGTGGATTCATATTATGGAAAACTGTTGGGGTCAGCCGTGGAGAGGAGCTGCACTTTAAATCTGGAGGTGCTAGGGCTGCCGTGGAGAGACCTGACACATATGGACGCGTCGTTCTCTGCCCGTGAGGTCGAGAAGGTGATCAAAGCAATGCCTTTGGACAAGGCACCAGGGCCCGATGGGTTCACAAGACGCTTTTACGCAACATGCCGAACAATTATCAGGGACGATTTCATGAGAGCACTTGAAGAATTCCATTGTGGAGACATGAGGGGGATGCAGGCAATCAATACAGCCACAATATCTCTCTTGCCAAAGAAGGTGGGAGCGGTGGACATCAAAGACTTCAGGCCAGTCAGTCTAAACCATGGAGTGGTCAAATTTTTTGACAAGATACTGGACACCCGCCTTGCAGAAGACCTGCCGCTCGTAGTGGGCAATCACCAAATTGCGTTTGTGCGGGGAAGATCCTTACATGACAACTTCATGTTAGTACAAGGGATGGCACGCAGATTACACGCTCTCAAGGACCCCCACGGTCCTTGTCAAGCTAGACATATCTAAAGCTTTCGACTCCGTTGAGTGGCCTTTCTTGCTAGAAGTGCTGACGCAGATGGGTTTCGGCGCAAGGTGGATATCCTGGATCTGTGGTTTACTCGCGACAGCATCCACCAGAATCTCGGTGAACAGAATCCCTGGGGAAACAATCTTCAATTGCCAAGGTTTAAGACAAGGAAGCCCCCTCTCACTCATGTTGTTCATACTTCGCATGGAGCCACTTCAGAGATTGTTTAAGCACGTGACACTGGTGGATTTGCTGCCCCCCTGGCGAGGATTGGATTGAAACATCGGATCTCCATGTATGCTGATGACGTGATGATCTTCTTGAAGCCAAAGGAAAGAGATATCTTGACTTGCTCGTCAATCTTAGATCTGTTTGGACATGCCTCGGTTCTCAGGGTAAACAGACAGAAAAGCTCTGCCCTGCCGATCAGATGCACTCCAGAGGACATGCAACTTCTTCTGGAATCTTGGGGTGCACGACTGCCACCTTCCCATGCCGATACCTTGGACTACCACTGTCTATTCAGAAGCAAAGTGTAGTGTAGTTTCATACCTGGTAGAGTAACTTGCAACGCGCCTGCCATTTTGGAAGGCAACATCCCTGCCCAAGAGTAGTAGAATGATTCTAGTGCAATCGGTCTTATCCACTATTCCGATACACTCCATGCTCGCCATGGGACTGCCAGCAAAAACACTCAAGGCAATGGTGAAAATATGCAGAGGCTTTCTATGGTGCGGAAAAGAAGATGCTGGAGATGGAAAATGTGCAGTCGCATGGGAGACGCTGTGCCGGCCAAGATGGGCAAGCGGGCTACGGGTGACAACCCTTAAGTGGATGGATGTGGCACTTCAAGCGAAGTGGTTATGGCTTTAGAGGGTGGACACATCTAGACCGTGGGTGGAGTTCAAGTTTAGTATACCGGAAGAGGCAGAGCCCTATTTCAAGCGGCGGTAAGAACGTCTCTCGGTGACGGTCGGACGACCTTATTCTTCGAGGACAGATGGTGCAATGGCTATCGCCTATAGGAGCTGGCTCCGGAGATATATGCAAAGGTACCAAGGAAGGTGAAGCGCTCTAGAACAGTTGTGGACGCAGTCCTAGACACAACATGGGCCCGCGACGTTGGGCCGGGCATGAACGAGGGCGAGTTAGTCCAACTCCTGCAACTATGGACACATGTGTAAAGGACAAGCTTGGATGCACAACGGCCGGACCAACTGACATGGTCGTGGGAGAAGGATGGCCAGTTCTCGGTCAGATCGGCCTACGTGGCCAGGTTCGCTACCCAACAGGTTTCACCCATGGCAAACTTCACATGGTCGTCAAATGCCCCCTTGCACTGCCGTTTCTTTGCATGGCTAGCGCTTAGGGATAGAGTGTGGACGTCAGACAGGCTGGCAAGGCGAGGTCTCCCACATCAAGACACTTGCCCTTTTTGCGACCAAGACAACGGAACTATTAACCACCTCCTGACCAAATGTGTATTTGCGAGGGAAGTGTGGACCAAGGTAGGCCTAATTGTGGGCATGATCGGCCTAGCACCAGTGGAGGGAGATGAGCTATCGACATGGTGCACACGGGCAACACATCTTGGAAGATATGCCAAGACAGTGCGCGCCATCCAGGTACTGGTCATGTGGGAGCTATGGAAGCATCGAAACTCAATTGTGTTTGAAGGGAAGACTCTGGACGTGCGACATGTGCTACGCCGGATAACATCTGAAGGCACGGTCTGGAAGCAGGCAAGCATCCTACATGTCGATCTTTAGATTTCTTCTATAGAAGTAGATGGGTGGGCCGACAAGCATCCTACATGCCGATCTTTAGATTTCTTCTGTAGAAGTAGATGGGTGGGCCGAGGTTGAGTAGTCCACCAAGGAAAACTTGTCGTGGAACGCGTTGATGTAAACGTCGTGTAAATAATTGTGGATGGGGCTCTTCCCCCTTTCCTTCTATTAAAATATGATACGCACACTCGTGCGTATTTGAGAAAAAAAGATTATGCAGCCTACTGAAGAGCATTGTAACATGGAAGTAACTACCATATGTGGCCATCATTTTTCTCTGGGCAGATCCAAATCAAGCAAAGATATCTAAAACCACTTATGTATCTATAGACATATTTGTAATTGGCATATTTATTGTATATTGATTCTCTTGAATTCATCAGAATGATCTTCTTGGTGCGGACTTTGTCCTTCATCAACGAAAAAACTGACCAAAAATACGGATCAACTTGTACATAAAACGTTAAGTCACTGGCAAATCCCCAAGATCAATATATACCCCCCGTTGTGAAGAGTTAGAACATATTCAAATTCAGAAGAGTTAGAACATATCCAGTTAATCCCAACCGGGAAGAGTTAGAACATATCCAAACTTCCTAGAGAGACATATGTATTTCTAGGAAGCTTAGGCCGGGTTACAATTATGCACGTATGTAATGTCACAGGACAGACCAAATGAAACAGCCGCAAGGGAGCTAGCAACCTCACCCTTTGGTTCAACTGTTGCACATTGTTGATGCTCGGGGAGGAACATGCTGCCCAGAAATGAAATCTATGTTTTCATAAAAAAAACTTGTTCGCAAGTGTGACTGAAAGTATTACCTTGGGTGGCGGTGTCTACCAACGTGCTCTGCTCTAGCAACAGCTGGCGAAGTGGTTGCAGGGCTTTGGGGCCATAGCAAAGACGTCGGCCAGGATGGCAGGCGAGCTTGTCGAGATCGAGGATGTGGGGCTTCAGTAGTGGCAAACGGATGCACGTGTGGATTCTCTCTTAGCAGGATTCACTGTTGACCTGCTAATCAACTTGTTTCTGTTGCTCTGGTTATGCTATTATTCTGACATGCCGTGCTTAGTTTAATTTCATGTCGTTCTTTGACTATGACATACCAATCGACACCAGTCCTTTGTATGATCCACTACTTCGTATTTGTTAGTCTTGTTTCTCTGCATCGTTTGCTGCAAAAATTAAAACTTTCAGGTGCAGATTCACAAGAATGTTAGGACAATATTCAATTCTTTTTTCTCTTGAGATTTGGTCATACGAAAAGTGACATTGTAGGCTGGTTTGCTAGCTCAAGGTGCTCCAGAGATCTAAAAAGTTAAAATGTCCAAGGATCTTTTACCCATGTGCACACACAAAGGGGCACACAATCAAAACTTATGACCTTCTATAGTCTGTTGGATAATGGACATGCTAAGATGCTGGAACTCTAACCTTCAAAAAACTCCCAGTCAGTCTGTATGCACCAATACATGGGCATTTTAGCTACTTCTCTCAATCATGAATCTGTTGGTAAAATAATTATGGGCTGCATAAGCTACTGGATATACAAAAATATGATGCACTTGTTCTTGGAGGAACCTGCAACCGAAACAGCCATTCATGCCCATCTTCTCTGAAGTCTGAGGCAGCAGTTGCTCTACTACAAGTACTGGACAGTAGAAGGACTGAGATTCTCTACTGTTTTTTGTCTAAAACTAGACATGAATAAGAAAATTAATATTTGGTCAAGGTTGTTGCAATTCCTCTAACAAATTTCTAAAATGCAAACTCATTATGTTATCACTGCTAACCTCTAATACAAATTCTTGACCTTGATTCCCTTGAAAAGAATACTTCTCCACATGAAGTTATTTATAAAAAAGGGACAACTTCCATGTTTCTAAAATTAAAACTAAACAATAATAAATAGCTAAAACTCATGCACACCTTCAGCTAAATAACTACAGAGAAGCAAAGTAGAACCATGTAGCACTGGTTTTACAAACAACTCAATTATAAACGCACCTGGGTCTGGAACTCTTGCTCAACTGATCTACCAACTTCAGCTTCCTCCTCTGCTGCCATCTTCAATATTTCATTCTCTCTCCGGCAGTTGTGTTAAGTCCATTATCAGACCCTCAACCTGAGGAATGCATCAAACACAATTATGTGCTTCCTCGTTGACTCTAACCTTCTTAAGAGAAGCAATATACTTGAATCATCATAATAGACATGAGAACATTACACTTTCGTACATTTAACAACTAATGGTTTGATTGAATTAATCAAGCACATGTTTTGTTGGTGTTTCCACAACAAGCAATACACAAAGAGAAAGCACGGGATCATAGTAGGCATGCTTGAACACTTACTAAAGTAGAAAGAACATGACTTATTAACCGTAAATAATTTTGTTTATCCATGTAATCTACAGTCTGTCTTGAACTGCAGTGCAAAAAACCTCTCCACATATCCCGAAACAAAGCATCATCAATGAACATTAGTAAAATCCTATCCATCCAAATTTATCCGTTGACAATATCTTGCGCTTAGTTGTTAAATAGGTAAAAAACAGTTTGGCCAAGCCCTCAGTGGTGCCCGTCTACATACCAAGAAGATGGTGGAGCACTTGAAGCCTCCGTCCATGTCGGCGTTCAAAGTCGGGCATTGGGTTGCGCATTGTCGCCACGTCAAGGATAAGCAGGTCGGCCACGAAGTCCGTGGCAGTGGTCGTGGGCATAATAAGTTCTGAAAACAAATTAAAGGAATAGATCAAACAATATACATGACAACAGAGCTCTTTGCATGTTCCATGAGAACAACAATACTGAATTTGTTTCTTTTAGCTAGCCCAACAGTAGTAGCAAAAAGTTCCACATATATATAATCCACATCTAACTCCTAGTGAAGTCACTTCTACCTAATCACTTAAAAGGTAAGATAGTAAGAAAAGGTGAAGCAAAAGAAAATCACATAAAAATTAAACATGCAGATTGATTACCTAAAGGATGTGAAGATCTAGTAGTTTGTTGCCTATGCAACTTTTCTATTCTAATTTAGAGGCTCGCTTGAGTTTGGGGAGAAATAACTTGAAACGTGGACTGGAGGAAGCATTATCTACAATTATAACACTACAGGAATTTGCACAACTTGTATTTGTAGACACTAATTTTGAAGGATTCTAGCCAATTCAAGTGCAAGTATCAAACCACTGAACACCAGCATAGAACAGGGGTAACTGAAAATTGCAACCTATTTTGCCAAACAATCAGGTGCTGCAAAAGCTTTAGTTTCAACTACCGTCCCAACAACCAGCGTCGATAGCACGACATAGAGCACCATCAAGTTGGTTGGGCATCGCCATGAGAGACACAATGATGAGCATCTCGTCGGCAATCTTTACCTCGCAAGGGATGAACGCGCGACAATCAATAATTGTTAGATAAAACGAGAATAAATGAGACACGAGAGCACACAAATTTTTACGTGGAAACCCTTGCGGGATAAAACCACGGACGCATGAAGGCGCAATCACTATGATGGAGGAGTATTACAAGAACGAGACGATGGACCGTCTTAGGTGCGACTACATGGGGTATATATGAGGGGCAACACATAAGAGTCCTTGTAGGACAAGTAAACGAGTTGTACTCGTACACGTCGGTACCAACGCAAAGGCCCACACTATTTGTACTACGTCTAGTCCAATACGGTAGAATTTGGATCATAATTTAAGAATCTCCACCTTGAGCCAAATTCTCTCCAGTAGTCGAAAAAAGTAAATAACTCCATCCAAATCAGCATAAACACCTTGTGCATCAAAGTCCATAGGACTAGTGAGAAATACCAACTAAGCCTGAGGAAAGCTCAAACTTATTGGTAGGAACTGTGATCAAGATGCCATCACCAAAGCAAGCACTAAGAGGACCTATGACGAGAGCTCGCGCACGTGCCATCGAAAGCAAGGTTAACTCCTTCCTCTTCGAACTACATTCGAATTCACACGAGAGTTAGGTCCTACCTCAAACGGAAGTGTTATGCATTCTTAGGTACCAAAGAGATGTTCATGAAGAGGCTACACTACTGCAGGATGCTGCTAACGCGACACTATGATCAGAGACCCTTCGACGAAACTGTGTGCGATGCAATAATTGCAAATGGTGGTGTAAAAAAACCGTCAAAAAAGATGCAAAACGTTTGCGATGACGGATGCATCAAACACGGTTTAGATTTTGGTTGCGTGTGCGATGCAGGGCATACGGTTCAGTTCAATGAACTGTTTGCAATGAGGAAGAAGAACGGAAACGGGCAGCCAGATGAAGGCGTGTGCGATATACGACATACAGTTCACTCGGATTAACTGTTTGTGATGAGGCGGAACAACAGAAACGGGCAGCTACATAAAGGTGTGTGCGATTGAGGGTATACACTTCAGTAGGATTATCTGTTTGCGATTAGGAAACCAAACAGAAATGGTCAGCCAGATCAAAGTGTCTGCGATTGATCGCATACACTTCACACGGATGAACTGTTTGCGATTAGCCACAACAAACAGAAATAGTAGACAGATCAACGTGTGTGTGCTAGACGGGAACACATTTAATTAAAAGAAGCATGCGTGGTGGTAATAACGAGCGCACACGGTTCTTGGAACAAGACGTGTGCTGACATTGCTTATTGCGGTGCACCCTATGGTGCTAACGCCACGTACGCGGCCGAGAAAGCGTGCCCATGTTACGCTTTCCGGGAATAGTGACGCACTTAGAACCGTCAATAAATTTGAGCATGCGTCCTGTCACAGTCCAAATTACTGCCACGCGTTACTTAATTGCAAACCTATTCACACTGATCAAAACCTAAACGGTTTCACACTTAGGAGCGTATTAGTACTCGTTTATAAATACTACTACTCCAAGATGACTGCACATTCCTCCTCAAGTCCTCATCCACAAAAAACAAACAAGTCATTCATCACCGTTCCCTTGTGTCTGCCATGGCCAGCGTGAGTTCTGGGTCGAGAGATTGCCACTAGGGAGAGGCGAGCATGGAAGCGAAAGCACGAGAGATGTCCCGCCTCACCGCGAAAGCAGCCGACATGTCCCATCGCGCGACCGTAGCAGCAGAGAGGTCCCGCCGTGCCGCTGAAGCAGCACGGAGGTCCCGCCGTGCCGTCGATGTAGCAGACTAGTCCGGCCGCGCCGTAGAAGCAGAAGAGATGTCCCGCCGTGCCGCGAATGCAACAGAGATGTCCTCCCGCGCCGCGGCGGCCTAGGAAAATGTCTCGCGGGCAGGCGAGGATTCTTACAGGCGCATGCATGCGATCGTCCATAGCCAGATGGATTAGATCTCCGGCTGGGCGAGGTTGCAAGACGACATGAAAGCCTCTTTTGAACAGGCTACCGCCATCATCCGGCAACTAAATGAGAGCAAGGCAAAGCTCCTGGCCGAGCGCGACCTGCTGAGGGTGAAGATCATCGGAAGTGCAGAGCAGCAGGAGGAGACCGCTGCCTTGTTGAAGAGGACCGACATCATCGCCGAGAAACTTATGGACGAGAATGCCATGCTGCGCATCGAGCGCAGAAGGCTGGTGGAGGTATCTGTGGATGCTCTCAAGCAGCATCTAGATGACAAGAAAGAGCTCATCGCCGTTCTCCACAAAGACTAGTTCCCGCAGCCTACAGTAACACATCAAGAAAGTAGAGATCAGCGAGCCAAATCGTTGTCTTCCTTCTTCTTTTGCCCTTGTGTATTTCAGGCATTGCCGCATGTGGCTTTTTTAAATTATGTTTCTAAATATGTAAGACAGTTATTATCCACTGTCATCATCCTTATATTAATCATGCTTGCTATAAGTCGCAGTCGATGCTATAGGTCCGTCGAATCTTACATCAAGATCTGTGCAGAACTTTCTTTTCAGGTTTTCATTTTTCTCTCTTAAATCTCAGTCCAGTGAGACATAGCTACGCCGTGAAACAGGGGCTCGGGCGCCATTCATGGAGACGTTGAGGGAGGTGCGCGGTGGATACAGGTCAAAGGGCTCTCCTCCCGATGAGCACGTGCAGGGGTCTGATCGCACGCCTCCCGTACTCAAATAGCTACCCCGCACGACACCTCCTAGCCAATAAAAAAAGGGGACGCGTGGCGGCACGTAATTGGTAAGTAGAACACCCACGGTTTCAATAATACTTGTGTTTCCAATTTGTAACGTGACAACACTTGTTCCAAAAAGACTTTGTTGATTGTTAATGTGTGCGCCTTCGCAAATCGGACAAAAAAATTACCACAACATGTTGGTGCCATGTGATGTAGGGTGGAACCCTAGATGGCCGATCTTTCACGAAAGGAGCGGATCCCTACGAAGAACGTGATGAACACGAGGGGAAACACGAGGGAAACACGAGAGGAACACGAGAGAAATCACTCAACCAAAAAGAATAGTTCACACATGCGCTAGATCGATGAACACAAAGGTAAGATACAAGATCCAAAGTCAACAACGGACGATACAAACGGTAACCGGTTCTTCTCTGCGAGGAGGTCTTGATGGGGGCCACCCAAGAGGGGGTCTTGAATCCAAGGTGATCTTCTCCGAAGAGGGGCCGCAGTCTCTCTCGAGGAGGAGATCCGTAATGGATGAGCAAAGCTCTATCTCAACTATGAGCTAAACCAATGCTAACCCTAACTAGGAGGAGGTGGGGGTCTATATATAGTGCTAGTGTAAGTTGGGGCGAAGGGGTACATGGGCTTTAGGCCCGGATACACTGCGCGTAGGCAGGAGGGGTCGGATGTCCGGGAGATGGGCCGAATGTCCGGGGCTTCATGACGGGCCGGATGTCCGGGCAGGGGTGGCCGGATGTCCGGGCTGGCGTGGATGCATTCTGTGCTCTTTGGATAGGCGGGTCCGGATGTCCGGGCGAAGAGGCCGGATTTCCGGGGCTTCGGGAGGAGCCGAATGTCCGAGGCATGGGGCCGGATGTCCGGACTGACGGGGTTCGGCCTCGGGTGCATTCTGTGATGGGCGCCGGATTTCCGGGGGGCGGGCCGGATGTCCGGGCTGGGGCCGGATGTCCGGGGCCTGTAGCAGCTGTCTCTTCTTCCGTCGTCGCTTCCAGGCTTCCCTTGCGGATGGTGTAGTTGTTCCTTGGCGCTCGCACTCCTCCTCGTCGTCCGTAGTGTTCCTACAATACCTATGCATGCACACGAGTGGAGTGTCAAGTAGTATACCATCCTCGAAGGGGTCAAGTGAGCACGTGTAAAGGAGATGAGTCACCTTTGTTTATGTGAAGTAGATGTCGCACGTGTCACTTGCCGAACTGACTCTTGACATGGTGATGTCCATAGGATGCTTCGCATCATCTCCCCTCCCTTGGGAAAGATCCGACCTCGGATCGAAAACCAAATCACCATGGGAAAGAGATGGCTTCGCCATGTAGAAGTGGACGTTCACCAAGTACTTGTCATCTTGAAGCTTGAAATGGGCACTCTCCAATGTCGCACCGTCTTGTGATTCCTTCAAAAGGAGTAAGGACAACAAACACTTGGAAAAACAAATGTGGTTAGCGTTAGTGCAAAACCAAGCATTCAAGAGGTGAGTCACCAAACAAGTGTCGGCATCATGCAAAGCATATGGTTTGACAAAGGATTGTGACATGGTATGTAAGCACATAAATCGAGCACAAGCAAAGATATCATGGGGACAAGCATGTAAATGTGAGGTGGTGATGCAAATATGTGTAACAATAGAATTAGCATCTACCTCACGTTCATAGCAAGCATTTACAAATTGCTCAATGAAAGGTCTATGGTTGGCATATGATTCATTCACAACACCAAATAAAATGAAGTGTCTAAACACATGGGTCAAGTGCAAGACAATCCAAGCATAATGTGCATGGGGTGTAGTGAATATCGTGTGGCACTCAACACAATGGAAAGAGCAATTGTTCATCATGTGTGAGGCAATCAAGGCAATCATGTGACAAGCAATGGGACATGGCATATGTGAAGTGATGACATTGTTGCAACCAAACATATGAGAGGAGTAAGTAATCCAAGAATTGGATGCAACACACAAGGCATATATATCATGATGCATGGAATGGTTAAAATGACAAGTCGAAGCAAGATCTCTAACATGTGCGCAATCAAATGGTCCAAGATGACCAATAAGTCTCATGGTACAAGCAAGACAAGTAGTATGATCCACAATATCCATGCTCATGGTTCGGAGGTTCTCAAAAGAGAAGGATATCACCTTGAAAGCATGTCCTTGTGCGCCCTTCACAATGCCGAAGTACAAACAAGTGCGATGTAGAATCGTCGTGGTAGAAGGTGGTTCGCTCTCAAGAGCTCGAATGGTCAACTCACGTGACGTGGAAGTCGACACAAAGTCCAAGTATCCTACACATGCACACAACACAACAAAGAACGTATGCGCATGGTAGATAAACACATCATCCATCATGATGGTTCTCTTCTTTTGCACATAACCGTTAGAAGCACAAGTGCATGAATAATATGATGCAACAATGGCTATATTCATGGCATGGGGTATATGGTGCAAAGAGGTAAGACAAGCATGCTTCACAAGGAATATGTCAAAATCTCCAATTATATGTGAGAATTCTATGGGGGCAAACTCATTATCAAGACTAAGGGCATTGTTGCACTCAATACATATCAAATCATCTAGCATGAGAGAGGCAACACATGGAGATAAATGACAAGAAGCAATAATAATCATGTGCAAAGCATGGAAATGGTTGTCATCAACTGCATGAAGTGAGCAAGTATGAATCATCGGTGATGCAACAAGGCAAGCAATCATAGTAATCAAGTCGTGCAAACTAGTGGAGCGAAGATGCAACACACTAGAGGAAATCATGGCAATCATGTCATGTGAGCAAAGAATAGACATACGCAATGTACATGACATATCGCAAGCACGAACACAAATCAAGATCATAGTATCATCATAGGCATGGGGCACAAAGCAATCATGGCAATACCAAAAAATATCTCCACCACGCTTGCAAATACACATACAAGTACTAGAATCAATCATCATGTGTAATGCAAAGCATGGGTCACAAATGCATGGCAAAGGCATAGGAATGGGCATATCATGCAAAGTGAACATGGCAAGATGGGCAAAGGATATATAATGGACAACAACCCATAACCATGTGAGGGCCATGTAAAAGAAATGCGCGAAGTGTTTGCGTGAAGTGAGCGGTGGGAAAGGCAATCCATGGGATCCCAAGTCATCATTGCTCTCTAGAGCTCGTTTTGTCAACTCGTGGGATTGCGAGGTTGACAAGTATTCATGGGTACCTACACAAAAGAGACACAAACCAAAGAAATTGTGCGCGTGGTAAATGTACACATCATCCATCATGATGTTTATGTGCAAGTGAGTGTTAGCACAAGATAAGCATCACTCAAAGAAATTTGATGCATGGTACAAGAACATGTCATCCATCATGAAAGAATAGTTATTGTGTATGACACGATGGGGATGCAAATTTAGCATAGAAGTATATGGCACATCAATAGCATGTTTATTCATGGGAAGCATATTGTGCACACAAGTATTGGGATCATGCAATGGATAGGATGAATCAAAATCTCCTAAAATGTATGAGGAAACTATGGGGGTCTCCTCATGAGCAATATTGGAAACATCATATGGAGAAAATGGACAACATCCAAAACAATGCATATCCGAAGCTAGTTGGTCATGGCATGGCATATGAGATAAATGATGCAAAGGGAGCATATCAATATCATCACAAGAAAAACAAATGCCAATAACCATGGGCTTGTCATCTATGCCATAAGTGCAAACTGGGTTAATTTTAATGGCATATGCATAGTCACTATGAAGAGATTGCAAATATGACATATTGTTGATCTCATGCATAGCATATGACAAGTCAAGCGGGTTGTCGAACATGATGTGACCTAAAGAATTGTCACAAGAAATCCTATGTAACATGTCATCACAACTAAGAGACTCCACATGGCAATCATCATACTCATCATAAATGGGTAAATCAATGCATGGGGAAATCATACTAGCATGAAGCATGGTAATAGGTTGATCAACATCATGCAAGCAATCAATGTCAAGAATGTCCACTAGTGGGACTAGAGCATCACCTTCACCTATGTTACCTTGTTCATTCCACTCAAGTGGTGTAGGTGAGGTGGCAAAGACCAAATGGTGGTCATCTTCATCTTGATGGAACCATGTGGGGGGTGCATCATATTCCACCATGGCCATCATCTTGTCCAAAGGAAGGACGTATTCGTCGCGAATCGGTGCGTCATCATATATGGGACCTAGCACCAAATAAGAAGACACAATAGAGCTAGAGGTTAAGTCGTTAGAAATCATAGTGGCCTCACTCTCTCTATGTGGTGGTTCACTCACTCCCTCAAGGTAGGTGCACTCAAAGTCACATATGGTGGAGTCACTCATCTCACTCAAGTGGTGGGGGTTGTGGCTCTCCTCACATGGGAATTGGGGAAACTCGTCATATATGGGGCTAGTGGTGAAGACTCTCTCACTCTCAATATGGTGGCACAAGTCACTCAAGTCATCATACGTCACCGTGGTCGAAGGGAAAATCCCATGCTCAACCATCTCATCGCCGTCACCATGGATGAAGGCCGAAGATGGCACATCATCGCTCTCCTCCATGACCGAAGGGAAAATCCCATGCTCGATCATCTCGTCACCGTCGCCATGGATGAAGGCCGAAAATGGCACATCATCACTCTCGCCTCCTAAGATGGAAGCATAATCCTTGCTCGTCACCAAGTCGCTCGCCTCCAAAGCTTGGCCCTTGAAGGTCTCCGTAGTCGTACTCGTCGCCGCACCATCTTGAAAAAGAGTCGTGGAGGACTCGGCATCATCAATGCCACAAAGAGTGATGGCGGTGAAGTCGAACTTGGGAGCATCGTCTTAGAGCTCATCGGGCTTGGACATCTTGGTGGTACTAGACTCATGCTCGTCGTCTTTGAGTTTGGTCTTCGAGAAGTGTGCTTGGGGTGGAGAAGCCTTGGCCTTTATGAGTTCTTGTTCCGCCTTGAGAGCACCAATGTAGTTTTCGTCGAGGGACTTGTAGTTCTCGAGGAAGATAGTCTTGGAGATGTCGTTGTTCAATCCCATCATGAAGTGGAACTTCATTGACATGGGGTCGTCCACGCCGGCTCGTCGCAAGGCTTTCTTCATCTCCTTGAAGTACTCGTCGATGGACTTGGATCCTTGGATGGTGTTCTCCAATTGGCGTAGAAGTTGTTCCGTGTAGGTCGGAGGCACAAACTCTCGCCGCAACGCTCTCTTCGTCTTGGGCCAACTCATGTCATAGGTCTCCGAAGGTGTGTGAAGCCACCATGTCGAGGCGTAGTCGTGGAAGTTTCTTGTGGCGCACTTCACTTGATCTTCGGGAGGAACTTGATGTAGCTTGAGGTAGTCGTCCATCAAATGCTCCCACTCGAGATACTCCTCGAGTTCTAGAGTCCCATAGAAAGGAATCTCGTGGTCGGTGTCGAGGTCGTAGTAGCTCGTGGAGGTCATGGACTTGAGCTTGGGGAGCTTCTCTTGAGCGTAGTCTTGAGGTGCTTGTTGGCGAAGATGCCGTATTTCCGAAGGCGAAGATGCCTTGAAGTCGCTTGGCGAAGATGCCAAGGGAGATGGTGAAGTCGTTGAGCGGTTGTTGGTGTTGAGCTCTTGACCTTCACGTTCTTGTTGGTGATGGTGTCGATGCCGATGTGATCTTGCCAGAGATGGTAGCTCGGAAGCATGCGCTCTTGAGCGTCTTCTCGAAGATGAGGAAGATCGCTTGTAGGACTTGATGAGGGCTTTGAGCTCCTCCATTTGAGCGTTCATCTTGGCGTCGTTGGAGTTGTTCGTGGCATCTAACTCGCTGTTGTTGTTGTAGACCGAGGGTGAAATGCCTTGCCTATCCATCACAAGACTCGAGCAAATATGAGTGGGATAAAGAGAAGAACTATACCAAATGTACCTTGACCGATGTTGAAGATGGATCAATGATCACTCAATGTGTAACAAGGAAATAGCACAATTGGTACCAATTCTTGTCGGTTTCTCACACCTACACAAGTAAGGCTTATGGTGGAGCTCGGTGAGGATAGTGGCACAAAAATTTGATGCAAAATGTTAGCATGAGTCAATAATGTTGAAAGAGATTCACAAATTCGCAAGTGAAAAAAGTAGACCAATAGCAAAGAATGGCACACAGAAACACACACATGGATAGATAAATGGGGTCGTGCAACCAAGGAATGAGCACAAAATGTGGAGTCCACGGAAAACGCTCGTGTTGCACAACTCAAGAGAGACGCTAGCACGATTGCTCTATAGGCGGATACGACACTTGTGCACAACCTATGATATGCAAAATGGATAAACTTTCTATCCCAAGTATGCTATATATGTATGGTTCCCGATGTTTCTCTCAAGATGATCCAAGATGATCGGATATGACAATCTTATATGCAATGTGGTATGATGCTATGGCACTTGCTTACAAGCTTCTTTGCTCTCTCTCTCTCTCTCTCTCTCTCTCTCTCTCTCTCTTGCTTAGAAGCTTATTCTTTTTTTGTATGTATGGCCACTTTGTGAAATGCACAAACCACGATAGCAATTGTGTACATGCGGGAACAATCTTTGTGACACAAGAGATGATATGATACCAATATGATATGGTATGTATGCAATGGGAGGTGTAGATCACTAATGTGCACAAGTAACGTTGCCGGCAATACTCAAATGGCTAGTCTCGATAGTCAAGTGATGCAAAATGGGCTAGGGGTTATCAATGCAATTGCAAGGGAATATACAATGGAGGGATACCACGATACCAAAATGATATGAAGGTTACCATCCGTGGCGATGATGAGTAGCGGTGTTCTTGATGGAGATACCAAGATGATGGAGACTCGTCCCTAAGTAGCCGAAACACCTTAGAAAACGGAAAAACCGCGAACTCAAAATCTCAAACGTCAAATGTCAAATGGTGGTAGCGGGAATGCGGTGGTGGTTTTGCGGAAGCTCAAAGGGATTGCGAGAATGCAATGATGGGTTGTGAGACGCAATGCGGAAGTCGAGGGTAAGGTGGTGAACTATACACGGTGTGGGAGTTGGAAGCACGGTCCCTAAGTAGCCGAAACACCTTAGGAGACACAACTCACAACACAAACAACATTGGTTAAGTTGGGTTGGCGGGAGTGTATGGTGGGTAAGCCTATGCGAAAGTTATGGTGGTGGTGGTTGATGAAGAAGCAACCGTCCCTAAGTAGCCGAAACACCTTAGGAGACTCAAGTCACAACTTAAACAACCTCAAATGCTATGGGGAACAAAATTGGTTAGGTTGCGGAAGTCGGTGGTGGTTTTGCGGGAGTTATGGTGGAAGCCCTAGGAAAAGATACCAAAGTTCCAAAAATATGATGGAGTCAAATGGTGATGGTAGTATTTTTATGTGATGGGGGATGTCAATACTTCAAAACGAGCTAAAGAACGTCAAAAACGGACTCCAGATGAATTAGTTATGCACAAAACGGTGAAACGAGGAAAGCTGAAATCCGAGGGGTCGGACATTCGGGGTCGGTGCCGGATATCCGGGACCTGATGTCCAGAAACTTGCGCGAAAATGCGCTCCAGGAGCCGGATGTCCGGGCTAATGGCCGGATTTCCGGGGTGGCCGGATGTCCGGGGCTCGGGCCGGATGTCCGGGCTCCAAATCCGAGGATGAACTCGAGAAACTTGATTTTGGGGCGGAAATTGAAGATTTCTGGAGCAAAATTGCGAATATTTCGTGGATGGAAAATGGGGAAACTTGGGGAAATGCTAGATCCACTTTAAACCAAGCAAATCCATGGATCAAATCCAACAAAACATCATCAAACCAACAAATCACAAAAAAAATTGGGGGCTATTTTTGTGGGGAATTTTCGAATTTGGGACAAAATCAACAAAACTAGGCTAGAAAACACAACGGGGAGGCTCCAAATTCGTGATAAACCTAAGCTTTGATCCAAGATGATGTAGGGTGGAACCCTAGATGGCCGATCTTTCACGAAAGGAGCGGATCCCTACGAAGAACGTGATGAACACGAGGGGAAACATGAGGGAAACACGAGAGGAACACGAGAGAAATCACTCAACCAACAAGAATAGATCACACATGTGCTAGATCGATGAACACAAAGGTAAGATACAAGATCCAAAGTCAACAACGGACGATACAAACGATAACCGGTTCTTCTCCGTGAGGAGGTCTTGATGGGGGCCACCCAAGAGGGGGTCTTGAATCCAAGGTGATCTTCTTCGAAGAGGGGCCGCAGTCTCTCTCGAGGAGGAGATCCGTAATGGATGAGCAAAGCTCTATCTCAACTTTGAGCTAAACCAATGCTAACCCTAACTCGGAGGAGGTGGGGTCTATATATAGTGAGTGCTAGTGTAAGTTGGGGCAAAGGGGTACATTGGCTTTCGGCCCAGATACACTCCGCGTAGGCAGGAGGGGCCGGATGTCCGGGCGATGGGCTGGATGTCCGGGGCTTCATGACGGGCTGGATGTCTGGGCAGGGGTGGCCGGATGTTCGGGCTGGCGTGGATGCATTCTGTGCTCTCTGGATAGGCGGGGCCGGATGTCCGGGCGAAGAAGCCGGATTTCCGGGGCTTCGGGAGGAGCCGGATGTCCGGGGCATGGGGCCGATGTCCGGGCTGACGGGGTTCAGCTTCGGGTGCATTCTGATGGGCGCCGGATTTTCGGGGGTCGGGCCGGATGTCCGGGCTGGTCCGGATGTGCGGGCTGGGGCCGGATGTCCGGGGCCTGTAGCAGCTGTCTCTTCTTCCGTCGTCGCTTCCAGGCTTCCCTTGCAGATGGTGTAGTTGTTCCTTGGCGCTCGCACTCCTCCTCGTCATCCGTAGTGTTCGGACAATACCTATGCATGCACACGAGTGGAGTGTCAAGTAGTATACCATCCTCGAAGGGGTCAAGTGAGCACGTGTAAAGGAGATGAGTCACCTTTGTGTATGTGAAGTAGATGTCGCACGTGTCACTCGCCGAACTGACTCTTGACATGGTGATGTCCATAGGATGCTCCACATCACCATGTCATGACACCATGCCAGGTTTCATGATTTTCAGGCGTGTTTTGGATTTATAGGAATTAAAAAACCAAGTTTCTCAATCTTTCTGGTCGAGCCACAACGCCGAGATGTTTGAATTTCATTCCCATTTCCCGCATGGGACCTAGAAATTCACCCAATGACACACATGTGATTTTTAAACCAACTTTGGTGCACTGGAGTATGTGCTTGTAGTCCAAATTTGAATTATGCACATTAAATGCCCATAAATTCAATTAGTGTATAAAAAGGCCATACAAACCCAGAACAATTCCAAAATTTAGCACGATACTTCTATTTGGTCTAATCTGCCTGTAAAAAAATTAAGGCGGGAGAAGGTAGTGTACGTATGTCGTTTCACATATGGAGGTGACACATTGCCTCTCGGAACCATGAGCCTTCTTGAGAGAAGCTCCGGTTTGCAAGAAGGTTATACCAAAGCTTGTGCCAATTCAGCCAAAAAATTTACCGCGGCATGTTGGTGCCATGTCATGACACCATGCCAAGTTTCATGATTTCCAGGTGTGTTTTGGATTTACATGAGTTAAAAAACCAAGTTTCTCAATCTTTCTGGCTCGAGCCACGATACCCAGATGTTTGAATTTGTTGTATTTCGGGTTCCGGCAAAACCCTTGAGGTTCAAACACTGGGGTGCGCATGAAGATTTTCCCCTACCTAATCTCGCCCTCAGCCTCACCGCAATCTCAAAGCTTAGCTCGACGAACTCGCAACAGAAGAGACACGAGATTTATACTGGTTCGGGCCACGGTTGTGGTGTAATACCCTACTCCAGTGTGGTGTGGTGGATTACCTCTTGGGCTGAGGGTGAACAGAACAAGGGAAGAACATCCTCCTGAGGAGAGGTGTTCTTGTGCCTGGTAAACTTGTGTGGGTGAGGATGATCTGAATCAGTTTCCTGCTACTGTGGTGAATAGTCCTATTTATAGAGGCCCTGGTCCTCTTCCCAAATATTGAGCGGGAAGGGAGCTAAAAACGGCCAATTAGAAGGGGGACAGCTAGTACAAGCTATCCTGACTAAAGTTGGTCTTTGCCTGCCAAAGGCTCTGGTGGTGACGCCGTCTTGGGCTCCACGGTGACCTCCGTCCTGCTGTCCTGCTGGTCTTGGTCTCGTTGCACCGATATGGAAACATTTGCCTGATGCCTCTGTACTCCTCGCCTGCGCTTGCCTCCTTAGCACCAAAGAGGAAACGAGGACACTGTGCGCGCTGGCGCGCGCCTGGACTCGGTTGTCATGGCTTACGTCATTGGAACCTCGCGAGGTTCGTGTTGCCTTGATCTCTTCGCCCGTCGCGAGCCAACCTGGTGAGGCCGCCCCCGAGGAGGTCTTGTGTCATCTGCCTCGCTAGGCTTGGCCCCTCGCGAGGGTCCTGAGTGTTAGCTGGTGAAGACGGGCCGTACTGGGCCACGAGCGAGCCACGTCATGGACCGCAGGCAGGCAAGTCTGGGGACCCCCGTTCCCAGAACACCGACAGTAGCCCCCGGGCCCAAGGCGCGCTCAGACTTGGCTTCGAGGCGAAGCCAAAGGGAAAGTGCGGAGCGTCGCGGGCCCCAACAGCCTACGTGATAGAGGCAAAGGTGTCCCGTCTTTCGATGAGATGGTGGCTATCGTTTTGGAGGAAGTCGACTTTGATGATCCGACTATGAACGTGCGAGGACGTCGCACCTTAGCAATCGCTAAACCAACTCCGAGAGGTTATTCACCACGCCGGAGCACGGACAACCTGACCATGAAGGTCGTTTCCTGCAGGCAAACGAAGAACAAGCAAGAAACTAAGATTGCAATCTGGATATTGCGAATATAAGAGGAAAGCTTTATTGATCAAGGTGGGGTTCTGTGACGCCTTTGTCTGGTCGTTGAACACAAACGAAGTACGCAAAATTGCAGCTATGGTGAACTTTTAATCTAAACAAAACCCAAAGTCTAAACGGTGCCCTAAGGGCTGTATATATGGAGGAAGAGGGAGGATTTTGTGGCCCTTGGGTAAGGGGTCCGAAACCAACCCTATCTCTTGTTTCCCCACACATACAGACTCTAAAAACAGCCTGTACTTATGTATTTCAAAATTACATGGGCCTGGCCCAATAATAAGGTGACGCAACACCTAGAATAGCCTCTTGACGAATATTATGAAGTGGCATTTTGTATATTTCATCCAAGGCTTCATGAACTCATTATGGTGGCTTGAAAGTCCTGAAATCATCACTTGTAATTCCGTTGTTGTTCCCTCACGCATGCCATCATCTCCATGCTTGATCTTGCTCCACTGTTCATCCCTCTTATCCATGACAGGCCCTTCATTTGTAAGTAAAACAAATGTATCCAATTTAGGCAGCATCATATTCTCATGAACATTAGAATCATTACCAAGAAACGAAAGTACCTGATAATTTAATTGGCGTGCACGAGCTCTAGTAATTGGTCCAGTATATTTAGCAACAGGGGCTGTGGGTGTTACAATGGTATTGATGTCCTCATCACTGTGGCCTTGGTTGGCACGTGGCAACTGATTGGACGTGGGCGGCCCCGCTTCCCCATGCAGCCTTGAAATCCGTCGGGCTAGGCGGCCACGACATCCTACATAGTTATTCCCCCACTGCTGGCAACACATTCCCTAACTTCCCCGCTTCCTCATACCTCTGCTTCCTCTTTCAATCCGACTCGAGCTTAGTCCTCTCAATTGCCATGGCGCCGAACCGTACGGAGAAAGGGAAGAAGCCCCTGTCCTCAGTCAGCCCACCTGCGGCCCTCGAGCCCGCCGTCGGCCAATCGCGGGTGCTCAACGAGGAGGCCATGGATAAGGTCCGCCCTGCTCTCGCTACCAGCTTCAATGAATGGGGAGGGACGGTGGCCTGGCCTGCGTCCCGAGCCACCATTGATAGGATGGCCACCGAGGTCTAGTTCTTCGTCGACGCCCTGTGGGCTGGCCTGGTTCCTCCCTTTTCCGCCTTCTTCGATGTCGTGATCTCCCATTACCAGATCCATATGCTACACCTTGATCCCCAATCTATCGCCCTTCTCGCCATCTCCGCCTTCGTCTGCGAGGCCATGGTGGGCATTGCTCCTTTTGTGGTCCTCTTGCGCCATTTCTTCTCGCTACACCTGACCAACCCCCGGCAGTGCTCGGGGTGCCTGAGCTTCGAGGCCGTGGCGGCGACAGCCGGCTCGGGGATTGACTTTGATCTCCCGCCGTCTACAAGCTTGTTTCGGATGCGGTGGGTGTATGTTGATGTTGGAGTACTCAGCCCCCTGCTCTCGCCTCCGGCGTCCCTCGCCTCCCCAGCTCCGGCTGGGGCCACGAGGAGCTCATGAGCTCCCGTCTCGCTTTCGTCTGGTTCCGGCTGAGGAGGCTGAAGGATCTTGGTGTGACCGCGCCCAAGGTAATGAAGGAGTTCCTCCGGCGCCGCATCGCCCCACTCCAGCGCCATTCCCAGCCGATGTGGGCCCTGGCAGGCGACCAGGATCGGATGGGGCTTGAGGAGTCGGGGTTTCCGGCCGAGGCACGAAGGACGGTGCTCGAAGTCTTGGCCGGTGACCCCTCGCCGGGTGATTTGTCGCATGGGGGTTGTTGCTTGTACAGCTGCTCGAACAAGGTGGAGTTCGCGGGGCAGATGCCCCCCTTCAATGAATGGGGGCTGCGCCCAGTCGGCCTAGTGGGGCCTCGTGAGAATCCCGTCACCGTGGTTCCTCTCCTTGTCACCGGTGCCGAGCTTGCCCCAGGAGTGGACGCAGGGAGGCAAGCACCGCTAGAGGCCGGAGGCGCGGGTGCCAAGGTGTCGATGCCGCCTGAGGCTCCCGAGGCGTAATCCTCGGGAATCCGTGACTCTCATCATGGGGCGGCAGCTGAGGGGTGACACAGCCCGCTGCTCCCGAGGCCTCGGCTGGTCATCGCGAGGCGGAGCCCGACAACTCTCTCCAGCCTGGCGCTCCTGAGGTCGTCTCCTTGGGCGCTTCACCAGTCGCGCTCCGCGCTGGTCACCACGTGCAACGCTTGGGCCGGTTCCGCGTGGACTTCACGGCGCTTCGTAAGAGGAAGGGGTCTCCAAGCTGCAGCAGTGGCACTGTCCGGCCGTTGAAACATAGGAAGTACATCGCCATAGACGAGTAAGTACCTTATGTTTGTAATTCCTCGAGTGCTGCTTCCCTTCCTGACGGTGGCTCTTCAGGATCCCTTCCGCCAAGGTCGTGGAGTCTCCTGAGGAGCAAACTCCTCCTACCTCAACTTCCTCGCTAGCCTTGAGCGCCCCAAGCTGGTGTGTCGCCTCTGGCGCGGGGTCGGCTGGGGAAGCAAGCCTGCCTGCAATGCGCCTCGAGCCCGTGCCCTTGCTATATCTCCTCCGCAGCCTTGCTTGGAGTGTGGCCGGCGTGCCAAGGGCTCCTCCTCTGGTCGTGGACGACGGCTGGATGGCTTCGATCTTGGGCCCCCCTTCAAGCAGCGGGTCTACGCCTACCCGGGCCCCTTGCAGGGCCTGGCCAGTGACTGAGGGGGCGCCAGCCCCCAGCCCCCTACTGAGAGGGGGCGAGCCGCTCCGGATCCCGTCGGCAACCCCCGTGGTGGAGGACGGAATCGGCCGCGCGCTTAAGGCTGCATACGAATGAAGCGTCGTCCGCCATGAGCTTTTCCAGGAGGCGATGGGCGCGATGAACTGGCTCGGTGGGGAACTCACGGACGTAGACGCACGCCTCGAGGCCGAGGGCCTTCGGCTGATGGAGGAGCGGCATAAGCTGAAGGTGGCCATCAACCTCGGGCGCCACCAGCACGAGCTTGACAATGCGAAGGCCGAGGCATCTCTTGCGACCTTGCGCAAGGCCTGCTCCCGAGCCTTGGAAGAAGCCCGGGAAGTCGACCGCCGCCGCGAGATCACGGAGAAACATGCGTGGGAGCTCCAGGCCTGGAGCGCCTCCCTGGAGCAGCAGGTGGAGGCAGGCCAAGCCGCCCTTGCGTCGATGAGGGGGACGCCTGCCAAGGAGGAAGAGATCCTGAAGCGCGAAGAAGCACTGGCGCTGGAAGCCATGGAGCGCAGCCTTGAGCTTGAGCGGCTGGAGGCGAGGGAGCGCCAAGTCGCTCTAGCGGAGGATGCGATCGGCGTGCATGAGGCCTGGGCCCAGGAGGATGTCGACCACCGTGTGGCCGAGGCTCGCACGGATCTTGTGGGCAGGTACGACCTGAAGCTGAAGCTCGTAGCGGCCGAGGCTGCGGGCAGGACTGCTGCCCTCAAGTCCCGGCTAACTAAGGCGGAGAGGCGCAAGGAGGCCACCGCAGCCGCCTTGGCCTCCGCACAGGCTGAGCTGGCCTCTGCCCGCACTGAGCTGCCTCCTCTTCAGCAGCGGGTCGCCAACACCGAGTCCATCGCGCAGCAGAATAGGGAGGAAGTGCTTCAATGGCGGACGTTGGATCGCGTGCACGCCCCCATGCTCGAGGCCCTTAGGAACAGGGCCAACGCGGCGCTGGGCCACATCTGCGATGAAAATGCCCCTCATCCCCATGCAAATGACTACGCCAGCCACCTCTGCTTCTTCACCAACGTGGTGATGCGCCTGAAGAATCGTTCCGAGAGAGCTCTCTAGCTTGTTGAAGAGAGGAGCCGTGGCCTGCTCGGGCGCGCATTCTCCCGCGTCTTCAACCATCTCCAAAACACCTACCCCAACTTTGACTTTGATGCCGCCATTGCTCCTGTACCCGAGGCCATCCGAGGTGGCCTAGCGCGATGGGTGGAAGACAATGTGGACGCGCTGGTTAGGGCCTTCGCTTCTGATGACGATGCGGTGGTAGTCGCAGCGGACGAAGGCGACGTGGTCGACAACGGCGAGGGCGGCGCCAGTGACGGTGACGGGGACGGGGACGCCAACGGCGGCGACACCGACGCCAGTGATGCGTCTGAAGGCGACCGGGGGGACGCTGTGAGCGACATGTCCGATTGAATCCGTGCTTCCCTGTTGTTTATCCTGCATGCTAAAACTCGGGCACGGCCCTGGAGGTTGTAAGAGCATTTTGGGAGGGGAAGCCCCTCATGTAAACAAATTGCTGTGTCTATTTCTTAGGCTGGGCTGAATATATGTCTTCATGAGCCCGTGAACCCTGCGGCAAGTTCACTGTTGTAATTTACCTTAGCCGGAACAGGCCCCGAACTGGCCCGTGAGGTCGCGAGCTTCTGTGGGGCCTATGAGGAGCCTGCCGATCCGTCCGAGGGGACCTCGCAAGAAGCAAGCTCCAGTCATGGCAGGGCATGCGTGTAACGTCCGCGTGCTACGCCCAGCCCCCGCTCGCGAGGGGCTCGCGAAGAGGAGGCAGCAGGCGCAAACTCTGAATTAAGGCAGGACCCAAATTGCAAGAAATCGCACGAACGAGAAAAGGCAGCCGCCGCGCACATCAACGAAAATTCAACTTCAACTTAAATCCAAAGCCAGAAAGCAGGGCTACAGAAAAGAGGTTAAAAAGCAAATGGCTGCGTCTGGCACCTACCCTAGTCTTCTTGTCTTCTCACCAGTGGCTAAGTGCTGCTACTAGGACGTGGGATGGAGCCCCCGAGGCCCGAGGGCGGCACTCCTGAGACTCCGGGGCGTGTACAGCCCCACTCATTATTACGTGAGAGTGTTACGAGCGGAGACCTTCACAGGCGTGAGCCTTACTTCATATCGCCAGATGAGAGCCCCGCCTTGCGCCACCCTTGACCACCATTGGGGGCGTCCGGAAACCAGGACATCACCAAGGGGCAAAGGGGACGCCAGCGGCGCCCTCGGCGACCACGGGTCCCCTGCTGGGGGAAGGCTCTCCAGCGCCTCCCCGGCAGAGGGCCTACCACCGGGGGACGCCCTGCTCCGTGCGGCGCGGGGAGGGCCTTGCTCCCGACTCCTCTCCTGCAGCCCCTAGTGCGCTCCCCCTGGCTGTTGAGCTAGGGACGCCATCAGCTGCTGTGACCCGATCCTCCTGCGACCCATGGTTAGCGTAAGCTTGCTCCTGAGAGACTAGTGCTACCCTGTAGCTGTTGTCGCCGACGCGGTTGGTGAGGCTCCCGGAAGGTCTCAGCTTCTAGCGCCTCCTCCTCCCAGCCCGGATCGAGGAACGAGCTTGGGTCGTCTTCTAGCACGTACTCCTGGTCCACCATGCGGGGCACGTAGGCCTCCGAGGCCGTCGCCTCGAAGACCTCCCCATAGTGCCCCACACTCCACATCGCTCGGCCTAGCGCACCGCCCCTGAGGATGGTAGGGCGGCATCCCACCTGGGCCGTAGGTGGCAATGCTCGTACCCGCGCTTATCAGGGGTGGCACGGGTGCGATTGGGCGTCCGGTGCCGTTGGTCACGCTGGTGTCGACGAAGCCCAAGGGTGTGCCCGGGGGCACGCGAGCGCAGCGAGGCCCACCATGTGATCCGGCCGCGGCCTGAGGTGCAAGAAGGGAGAAGAAGGGTGGTGCTCCCGAGGCCGTGGCGTCCAGGAGCTCGGCAACACGCTCCAGCAACGCATCCCGGCCGCTCTCCATCAGCCGGCATCGTAGCAGCTCCTGAGCCACCGTGAGCGCGACCCTCATGTTTGCTTGTTCCCATCGGGTGTGCGGTGCCGTGGCCGTGGCGTGGCCCGAGGCCCTTGCGGCTACTCGCGCTTGTCGTGGAGTAAGGGCGGACGGCGCGTGACCGCGGCGCCCGCGCCCCGCGGCGTTTGGCGGTGCGCGCGATGCCTAGGGCGCGGGGTTGAGGTCTTCTTGGGCAGACGGCGCTGCCCGGGCCGGCCAAGCTGCCCAGTGGCCGGCGTTGGTCCTCGGGTCGCCGGACATTGGAGCCGCGGAGTGTTGGCGGATCAACTGGCAGAAGGAAAGCTCCGACGCACCCCTACCTGGCACGTCAAATGTCGGATTTCGGCTTCCGGCAAAACCCTTGAGGTTCGAACACTGGGGTGCGCACGAAGATTTCCCCCTACCTAATCTCGCCCTCAGCCTCACCGCGATCTCAAAGCTTAGCTCGACGAACTTGCAACACAAGAGACACGAGATTTATACTAGTTTGGGCCACCGTTGTGGTGTAATACCCTACTCCAGTGTGGTGTGGTGGATTGCCTCTTGGGCTGAGGATGAACAACACAAGGGATGAACAACCTCCTGAGGAGAGGTGTTCTTGTGCCTGGTAAACTTGTGTGGGTGAGGATGATCTGAATCAGTTGCCTCCTACTGTGGTGGCTAGTCCTATTTATAGAGGCCTTGGTCCTCTTCCCAAATATTGAGCGGGAAGGGAGCCAACAACGGCCAATTTGAAGGGGGACAACTAGTACAAGCTATCCTGACTAAAGTTGGTCTTCGCCTGCCAAAGGCTCTGGTGGTGACGCCGCCTTGGGATCCATGGTGACCTCCGTCCTGCCGGTCTTGGTCTCGTTGCACCGATATGGAAACATTTGCCTGATGCCTCGGTACTCCTCGCCCGCGCTTGCCTCCTTAGCACCAAAGAGGAAACAAGGACACTATGCACGCTGGCGCCCGCCTGGTCTCGGTCGTCATGTCTTACGTCATTGGAACCTCACGAGGTTTGTCTTGCCTTGATCTCTCCGCCCTAGCGAGCCAGCCTGGTGAGGCAGCCCCCGAGGAGGTCTTGTTCGTCCCCCTCACGAGGCTTGGCCCCTCGCGAGGGTCCTGAGTGTTAGCTGGTGAAGACGGGCCGTACTGGGCCACGAGCGAGCCACGCGGTGGGCCACAGGCAGGCAAGTCTGGGACCCCCATTCCCAAAACGCCGACAGAATTTCATACCCAACTCTTGCATGGGACCTAGAAATTCACCCAAGGAACCACATGTGATTTTTCAACCAACTTTGGTGCACTGGAGCATGTGCTTGTAGTTCAAATTTGAATTATGCACATTAATGCCTAGAAATTCAGTTAACGTATAAAAAAGCCCCAACGAACCCGGAATAATTCCAAAATTTAGCACGATACTTCTATTTGGTCTAATCTGCGTGTGTAAAAAAATTTACCACGGCATGTTGATGCCGCTCCATGATAGCATGCCAAGTTTCATGAATTTCAGACGAGTTTTGGATTTACTAGAATTTCAAAACAAGGTATCTCAACGTTTTGCCGGCAATCAACAGTGCCCTGGTGTTTGAAATTCATTCCCATTTCTTGCATGGGACCTAAGCATGCACAAAAGAACACATATTTGATTTTTCAACCAATTTATATGCACTGGAGCATGTGCATGTATTTCAAATTTGAATTATGCACATAAAATGCCTAGAAAACCCAGTTAATGTATAAAAATGTCTAAACGAACCCCGGAAAATTCCAAAACTTAACACAACACTCCTGTTGTTCTATGTTGACACTAGATTTGTTTTGAAAGCAATAAGAGGCAACATATATCGTTTCATCCCCAAAGGTGGCACGTTCCCTACAGAAACCATCAGGCTGGTTGTGAGAAGCTCTGGTTTGTGAGAAGCTTATACCCAAACCTACCCCAAACGGGACAAATTTTTTACCACGATATGTTGATGCGGCTCCATGATAGGCCATGTTTCATGAATTTCAGACGAGTTTTGGATTTACTAGAATTTAAAAACAGGTATCTCAACGTTTTGCCGACAATCAACTGTGCCTTGATGTTTGAAATTCATTCCCATTTCTTGCGTGTGACCTAAGCATGCACCCAAGGACACAGATTTGGTTTTTCAACCAATTTATATGCACTGGTGCATGTGCATGTATTTCAAATTTGAATTATGCACACAAAATGCCTAGAAAACCCAGTTAATGTATAGAAATGTCCAAATAAACCCTGAAAAATTCCAAAAATTAACACAACACTCCTGTTGTTCTATGATGACCCTAGAATTTTTTTGAAAGCAATAAGAGGCAATGGATATCGTTTCATCCCCAAAGGTGGCACGTTCCCTACCGAAACCATCAGGCTTGTTGTGATAAGCTTATACCCAAACCTGCCCCAAATGGGACAAAAAATTTACCACGGCATGTTGATGCCGCTCCATGATACCATGCCAAGTTCCACGAATTTCAAACAAGTTTTGGGTTTACTAGAATTTAAAAACCAGGTATCTCAACGTTTGCGGCCGAGTGACGGTGGTAGGGTGTTTGACATTCATTCCCATTTCTTGCATGGGACCTAAGCATGCAACCAAGGACATGGATTTGAATTTTCAACCAATTTATATGCATTAGAGCATGTGCATCTAGTTCAAATTTGAATTATGCACATAAATGCATTGAAAACTCAATTAATGCATAAAAATGTCCAAACGAACCCCAAAAATTCCAAACATTAACACAACACTCCTGTTGTTCTATGTTGACACTAGGAAAATAATTGAAATGAAGAAGAGGCAACGGACATCGTTTCGTCCAAAAAGGTGAAACGTTCCCTACCGAAACCATCACACTTGTTGTGAGAAGCTCTGGTTTGTGAGAAGCTTATACCCAAACCTGCTCCAAATGGGACAAAAATTTTACCACGACATGTTGATGCCGCTCCATGATAGCATGCCAAATTTCATGAATTTTGGACGACTTTTGGATTTACTAGAATTATAAAAGCATGTACGCCGACGTTTGTCGGAGAGCCATGGTGCCGTGGTGTTCGCAATTCATCCCCATTTCTTGCAAGGGACATAAGCATAAACCCATGGACACATATATGATTTTAAAACCCATGTTGGTGCACCGGAGAATGTGCATGTAGTTTAATTTTGAATTGTGCACCTGAAATGGCTAGAAAACCAATTTGATGTATAAAATGTCCAAACGAACCCTGAATAATTCCAATTCTTTTATGACACACATATAGTTGCTTGTTCACTGCAGATAAATGTTCTAGCAATTCAAACACCGTCCATTGACGATGTGACCCCATTATGTAATTCAAATCAAGATGAAAAATCAAGTAGATCCCAAATAGTTTATCATCACCAACCGTGTGAGATGCAATACAAAATATCCTGGAGCACTGTCGGTGTATAGTACGCCTATGGCTTACGCGGGAAGGTGCGTCGGCTGCAGTCCACAGCCGGCGTGTCAAGCACACTACCTCGCTCCCCAAATACTCCTGCCTCTGCATACCTTGCAATCTCGGAAATATTACCGCCTCGTAATCTCGAAAATATCTACCGCCTGGAAGGTTTTAATGTTTGATAGCACACGATTAGTATGTGCGGACCGTGTGCGATGTCTGTTACTCCCGCTCTGCTTCAGTCCCTTGATTCAAATTTTCAATAGCCCCGACATTTTACTCCCGCCTTTGCAAACCTCGCAATCTCAAAAATATCTGCTCGCCCTTGATCCAAATTTTCAATAGCCCCGCTTGTTACTCGCGCCTAGTAAAATTTTCAGTTGCCGCAATATTTCCTCAAACACCACCTTGCCCCCCTCCACGCACACCACACACTCCCCGAAACCATTGGTAGGTCGCCGCCATCGCCGCCGCCTCCGTCCTCAACCTCTGCCTGTGTGCTGATGAGGACATCAATACCATTGTTACATCCACAGCCCCTGCTGCTATACATACTGGACCAATTACTAGAGCTCGCGCACGCCAATTAAATTACCAGGTACTTTCGTTTCTTGGTAATGATTCTAATGTTCATGAGAATATGATACTGCCTAAATTGGATACATTTGTTTTGCTTACAAGTGAAGGGCCTAGCTTGGAGAAGGATGAACATTGGAGCAAGAACACGCATGGAGTTGATGGCATGCGCAAGGGGATCAAGAACGGAGTTACAAGTGATGATTTCAGGACTTTGAAGCCACCATAAGGAGTGAATGAAGCCTTGGACGAAATATACAAGATGCCACTTCATAATATTCGTCCATAGGCTATTCTAGGTGCTGCGTCACCTTATTTTTGGGCCAGGCCCATGTAATTTCGAAATACTTAAGTATAGGCTATTTTTAGAGTCCGTATGTGTGGGGAAACAAGAGTTAGGGTTGGTTTCGGACCCCACCATCAGGGGCCACGAAATTCCCTCCTCTTCCTCCATATATACAGCCCTTAGGGCGTCGTTTAGACTTTGGGTTTTGTTTAGATCAAAAGTTCTCCATAGCTGCAACTTCGCGTACTTCGTTTGTGTTCAACGACCAGACCAAGGCGTCATAGAACCCCACCTTCGTTAATAAAGCTTTCCTCTTTTATTCGCAATATCCAGATTGCAATCTTAGTTTCTTGCTTGTTCTTCGTTTGCTCGCAGGAAACAGGCCCTCGTGGTCAGGTTGATCGTGCTCCGGCGTGGTCAATAACCCTCGGAAGTTGGTTTAGCGATTGCTAAGGCGCGACGTCTCGCACGTTCGTAGTCGGATCGTCAAGGTCGACTCCCACAGAAACGATAGCGACCATCTCATCGAAACATCGGGACACCTTTGCCTCTATCAAGTGGTATCAGATTTTCAGGTTGCTCGGTGAGATTTTACAGTTTTTCGTAGTTTAGATCGAGTCTGTTCTTCATACCTATAGTCCACGAAAAAGCCAAAAAAAATTAGGGTTAGTTCATCATATCCGAACCAATCTGAGCCTTTGCATAATCTTTTCTGTATTTGCTTTGTTGAATTTGCGGTTGCATCGTCGTGTCAAGTTGCTGGTCTTAGCGTCTAGTCTTTTAGAGTTTCGAGTTCTGGTCATATTAGTCACGCCGCCGCCGCACCATCATCATTGTCCGAGTCCATATACCACCACCGCTCCGAGTCCATATACCACCACCGATCCGTATCCATATATCACCGTCACTTCGAGTCCATCTCATATTAGGTTTGCTTTTGAGATCCATCTGTTGCCAGATTTGTGTTTCCTTGGTTGAGTAGGTTTAGGATTCCATCAATCTTTTGCCGTACGTAGAAGAGGTTGGTTTCCAAAAAAAAAAAAAAAAGAGTCTGGAAACCACCCTCCGTTTAGGCCCAAAATTTTCCAAAAACGCACTTGACAAAAAAATTTCTGGCTATCCTATTTTTAGGTGTTTCTTAGCCTTTCGAGACAGTCGCCGTTATTGAAAGTTTTTTTTGAGCCGTTTCCAGTTTTCGGGTCCGGGCAGTCGAAAAAAAAAAATTTCACAAAAAAAAAAGTTCGTGTCTATCCTGTCAGTTTGACCTGGGAAGAGTTTTGAGACACTCGCCATTATTGTGATTTTTCGCAAAAAAAAAAAGAAGAAGCAAAAAAAAAAGAGTGCCAAAAAAAAAAACAGGGCGAAAAAAAATCCAGAGTGTGCTTTTCCCTGTGTTTACGTGCAGCGCCGTGATTTTGTTGGTGTTCTAGGCTCGCGTCTCTAGCACGGTCTAGCCTAGGACCAGCACAGTACCGTCGTTGAGCGTTTATTCAACTTTGCATCTCTGAATTGATTATTGCTGACCCTTTTTGCTACCATACTATAAGCCTTCCCAGCTCCACATACATCTACTTCGTGCGTTTGACTCTCCCTGGCAATCGCTCTATCCAAGCTTTTGAGAGTTTTGACTACAACGGCTGCCGATCACCGCCTGCTGCTGGGTAAGAACTGGTAAGAATTTGAGATTTGCTTGACGGATTTGTGACACCACCACCACCTCTTGTTAGTACTCTGTAGGATCATATTCTTGTGTGTTTCTATTGCTGCTAACCATGCCAGGATCACAAGCCGACGAGACTGACTGGGAGAACTTGACGAACAAGGAGCTTCATGATAAGTTTCAGCAAATGATGAGTGGACAGGTGCAAGATGTGCTAAACAGATTTGAAGAGGCCATGGAGAAGATAGATGGCATGGAGAAGACGTTCGAAACAAAGCTCGATAACAGATTTAATGAACTGCTTGCGCGTCTTCCACCACCGGCTGCACCTGCCGCACCTCTGCAACAACAGCAACAACAACGAATACCTCCAGGTCGGGAAGCAGCCCTTCGCCGAGCGATCCGTGTCCCTCTTCAGCCTGGCCAGACTGCTGGTGCTGCTGTTGATACTTCTGTGGCTCCTGCTGCTGATGCGGAGGAGGATGATTATGTGGGAGATTATGAGGATGAGGTTGATGACAATCAGAACTACGTGCAACCACCAGCACCACAACCACCAGGTCGTCCACATGCAAATAATGGTAATGTTAGGGCTCCCCCTCAGGTACGAGATCATGACCATCTCCCTAAACTGAAATTGAATATTCCACCATTTGAGGGTAGATATGTTCCTGATATATATCTTACTTGGGAGTTAGAAACTGAACAACGATTTACATGTTTACAATATCCTGAGGAGAGACGTGTTCCTGCTGCTGTTTGTGCTTTCACTAGCTTTGCATGTGTTTGGTGGTCTGAATATTGTAGATTATATCCTGTTCCAGCTACTTGGGCTGCTTTGAAAACTGCTATGCGTACTCGTTGGGTTCCACCATATTATCAACGTGAATTACTTCAAAAATTGTAGCGCTTAAGACAAGGAAAAAATTCTGTACAAGAATATTATCAGGAATTACAAACTGGCTTGATTAGATGTGGTATTGTTGAGGCGAATGAAGCTATGCTTGCACGTTTTCTGGGTGGATTAAATAGAGAGATTCAGACCATTCTAGACTATAAGGATTATAATAATATCACTCGTTTATTCCATCTTGCTTGTAAAGCTGAACGTGAAGTCCAGGATCGACAGGCATTGGCGCGGACTAACTTTTCTGCAGGTCGACCTTCATCATGGACACCACGTGCATCATCTACTTCCACACGTTCTGCTACACCGGCACCTCCGTCAGCTGCCACCTCCAACCGTGATACAAGAAAGCAGGCACAACCACCACTATCTGCCAAGAGCACACCTGCCGGGCCTGCACAGAGCTCTGCTTCTTCCATGGCGTCTACAGGGCACACAAGTGATATTATTTGTCGTCGTTGTAAGGGAAGAGGACATTTTGCGCGAGAATGCACATCTCAGTGTGTGATGATTGCTACTGAGGATGGTGGGTATGAGTCCGCTAGTGACTATGATGAGGAGACTTTGGCTCTTCTTACACATGAAGAACACGGTGGCGATGATTCTGATCATGAGACGCAATACATGGCTGCTGAAGATGCTGACAGGTATGAATGTTTAGTTGCTCAACGTGTTTTGAGTGTGCAGGTCACGCAAGCTGAGCAAAATCAGAGGCATAATTTGTTCCATACAAAGGGAGTTGTGAAGGAACGTTCTGTTCGCGTCATCATAGATGGAGGGAGCTGCAACAACTTGGCTAGCATGGAGATGGTGGAGAAGCTATCCCTCACCACAAGACCACATCCACATCCTTACTACATCCAATGGTTCAACAACAGCGGTAAGGTTAAGGTAACACGTACTGTTCGTGTGCATTTTAGTATCTCTACATATGCTGATTATGTTGATTGTGATGTGGTACCCATGCAAGCATGTTCCTTATTACTTGGTAGACCATGGCAATTTGATAAAAATTCTGTACACCATGGTAGAAACAATCAGTATACTCTCGTTCATAAGAACAAAAATATTACTTTGCTTCCTATGACTCCTGATTCCATTTTGAAAGATGATATTAATCGAGCTAATAAAGCAAAACAGGAGCAAAATAAGAGTGAAAATCAGATTGTGGCAAAAGAATTTCAGCAACAAATGAAGCCTAATAATAAACCATCTAGTGTTGCTTCTGAAATTAAATTGAAAAGTGCATGTTTATTTGCCACCAAATCTGATATTGATGATCCAGATGTTAGCAAATCTGTTTGCTATGCTTTTGTGTGCAAAGAGGTATTATTTTCATTTGAGGACGTGCCTTCCTCTTTGCCTCCTGCTGTTACTAACATTTTGCAGGAGTTCGCTGACGTCTTTCCACAAGACGTGCCACCGGGATTACCACCTATTCGAGGGATTGAGCATCAGATTGACTTAATTCCCGGTGCATCATTACCCAACCGCGCACCATACCGTACCAATCCAGAGGAGACGAAGGAGATTATGCGTCAAGTACAAGAGCTACTCGACAAAGGTTATATACGCGAATCCCTTAGTCCTTGTGCTGTTCCTATTATTCTAGTGCCTAAAAAGGATGGTACCTCGTGTATGTGTGTTGATTGTAGAGGCATTAATAATATTACTATTCGTTATCGTCATCCTATTCCTAGGCTAGATGATATGCTTGATGAATTGAGTGGCTCTACAATATTCTCCAAAGTTGATTTGCGTAGTGGATACCATCAAATTCGTATGAAATTGGGAGATGAATGGAAAACAGCTTTTAAAACTAAGTTTGGTTTATATGAGTGGTTAGTCATGCCTTTTGGGTTAACTAATGCACCTAGTACTTTCATGAGACTAATGAACGAAGTTTTACGTGCTTTCATTGGACGATTTGTGGTGGTCTATTTTGATGATATACTGATTTATAGCAAATCTTTGGAAGAACATTTGGAACATTTACGTGCTGTTTTTAATGCTCTACGTGATGCACGTTTGTTCGGTAACCTTGGGAAGTGCACCTTTTGCACCGACCGAGTATCTTTTCTTGGCTATGTTGTTACTCCACAGGGAATTGAAGTTGATAAAGCCAAGATTGAAGCTATTGAGAGTTGGCCGCAGCCCAAAACGGTCACACAAGTGAGGAGTTTTCTTGGCCTTGCTGGTTTCTATAGGCGTTTTGTGAGAGATTTCAGCACCATTGCTGCACCTCTCAACGAGCTTACAAAGAAGGATGTGCCTTTTGTTTGGGGTACCGCACAGGAAGAAGCCTTCACAGTATTGAAAGATAAGTTGACACATGCTCCTTTACTTCAACTTCCTGATTTTAATAAGACTTTTGAGCTTGAATGTGATGCTAGTGGAATTGGATTAGGAGGTGTGTTATTACAAGATGGCAAACCTGTTGCATACTTTTCTGAAAAATTGAGTGGGCCTAGTCTGAACTATTCTACTTATGATAAAGAATTATATGCTCTTGTTCGGACTTTAGAAACATGGCAACATTATTTATGGCCCAAAGAATTTGTTATACATTCTGATCATGAATCTTTGAAACACATTAAAAGTCAAGCTAAACTGAACCGTAGACATGCTAAATGGGTTGAATTCATTGAGACTTTCCCTTATGTCATTAAACACAAGAAGGGTAAAGAAAATGTTATTGCTGATGCATTGTCTCGTCGTTATACTATGCTTTCACAACTTGACTTTAAAATATTTGGTTTGGAGACCATAAAAGATCAATATGTGCATGATGCTGAATTTAAAGATGTGTTGCAGAATTGTAAAGAAGGAAGAACATGGAACAAGTTCGTCGTTAACGATGGATTTGTGTTTCGTGCTAACAAGTTATGCATTCCAGCTAGCTCCGTTCGTCTTTTGTTGTTGCAGGAGGCGCATGGAGGAGGACTAATGGGACACTTTGGCGTGAAGAAGACAGAGGATATACTTGCTACACATTTCTTTTGGCCAAAGATGAGACGGGATGTTGAGCGTTTTGTTGCTCGCTGCACTACATGTCAAAAAGCTAAGTCACGACTCAATCCTCATGGTTTATATATGCCTTTGCCTGTACCTAGTGTTCCTTGGGAGGATATATCTATGGACTTTGTTTTAGGTTTACCTCGAACAAAGAAGGGGAGGGATAGCATATTTGTTGTCGTGGATAGATTCTCGAAAATGGCACACTTTATACCATGTCATAAAAGCGATGATGCTGTTAATGTTGCTGATTTGTTCTTTCGTGAAATTATTCGCTTGCATGGTGTGCCAAATACTATTGTTTCAGATCGTGATACTAAATTTCTTAGCCACTTTTGAAGATGTTTATGGGCTAAGTTGGGGACTAAACTGCTTTTTAGTACTACTTGTCACCCCCAAACTGATGGACAAACTGAAGTAGTCAATAGAACATTGTCTACTATGCTTAGGGCTGTTTTGAAGAATAATAAGAAAATGTGGGAAGAATGCTTGCCTCATATTGAATTTGCTTATAATCGTTCATTGCATTCTACTACTAAGATGTGCCCTTTTGAAATTGTGTATGGTTTCCTACCTCGTGCACCTATTGATTTGTTGCCTCTTCCATCTTCGGAGAAGGTTAATTTTGATGCTAAAGAACGTGCTGAATTGATTTTAAAAATGCATGAGTTAACTAAGGAAAACATTGAGCGTATGAATGCTAAATATAAACTTGCTGGAGATAAGGGTAGAAAACATGTTGTCTTTGCACCTGGTGATCTTGTTTGGTTACATTTGCGTAAGGATAGGTTTCCTAATTTGCGCAAATCAAAGCTAATGCCACGTGCTGATGGTCCATTTAAGGTGTTAGAGAAAATAAATGATAATGCATATAAACTTGAGCTGCCTGCAGATTTTGGGGTTAGTCCCACTTTTAACATTGCAGATTTGAAGCCTTATTTGGGTGAGGAAGATGAGCTTCCGTCGAGGACGACTTCATTTCAAGAAGGGGAGGATGATGAGGACATCAATACCATTGTTACATCCACAGCCCCTGCTGCTATACATACTGGACCAATTACTAGAGCTCGCGCACGCCAATTAAATTACCAGGTACTTTCGTTTCTTGGTAATGATTCTAATGTTCATGAGAATATGATACTGCCTAAATTGGATACATTTGTTTTGCTTACAAGTGAAGGGCCTAGCTTGGAGAAGGATGAACATTGGAGCAAGAACACGCATGGAGTTGATGGCATGCGCAAGGGGATCAAGAACGGAGTTACAAGTGATGATTTCAGGACTTTGAAGCCACCATAAGGAGTGAATGAAGCCTTGGACGAAATATACAAGATGCCACTTCATAATATTCGTCCATAGGCTATTCTAGGTGCTGCGTCACCTTATTTTTGGGCCAGGCCCATGTAATTTCGAAATACTTAAGTATAGGCTATTTTTAGAGTCCGTATGTGTGGGGAAACAAGAGTTAGGGTTGGTTTCGGACCCCACCATCAGGGGCCACGAAATTCCCTCCTCTTCCTCCATATATACAACCCTTAGGGCGTCGTTTAGACTTTGGGTTTTGTTTAGATCAAAAGTTCGCCATAGCTGCAACTTCGCGTACTTCGTTTGTGTTCAACGACCAGACCAAGGCGTCACAGAACCCCACCTTCGTTAATAAAGCTTTCCTCTTTTATTCGCAATATCCAGATTGCAATCTTAGTTTCTTGCTTGTTCTTCGTTTGCTCGCAGGAAACAGGCCCTCGTGGTCAGGTTGATCGTGCTCCGGCGTGGTCAATAACCCTCGGAAGTTGGTTTAGCGATTGCTAAGGCGCGACGTCTCGCACGTTCGTAGTCGGATCGTCAAGGTCGACTCCCACAGAAACGATAGCGACCATCTCATCGAAACATCGGGACACCTTTGCCTCTATCATGTGCCGAGGAGCTCGAGGAGCCAATGGCCAAAAAGAGGTTTATCGCGGCCTTTTTGCCTGACGCCGGCGAGGTGTCCCCGTCGTCCTCCGTGGGCTCGATCTACCATCGCCGGTCCCCCGATCCGCCCGCCGCCGCGCCCCTACGCTAGTTCGAGGACTTCCCCATCCTCCCTCGGACCCGACAGCTGACGAGGTCCTACCTCGGGGTCCGGCAACAACGGTGGGGGACGTGGGTCACCGAGATTACAGATCGGGAGACCCACACCCACCGGTGGATCAGTAGCTTCCACACGGTTAAGCTCGCGGCCATGGAGTACGATCGCTGGCAGGTCCTCTACCACGGCGCGGCGGCTAGGCTCAATTTCCCCTTCGACACACGTCCGGTCGACCTCACTCTGCCGGAGCCAAGGGTGGTGAGTTGGGCTATGGCGCGGGAGGACCGTGAGGCGCGGGAGCGCCTCGAGGCTGAGGCCGTCGATGAGGCCTACACGCAAGAGCTCCGCCGGCAGCACCCGAAGCTCGTGAAGGCGGAGCGGGCGATCTTTGCCGCCACGGAGGGCAGCGAGGTTATCGCGCTCTCCTTTGATGACGAGGTCGAAGGCGGCAAGGACGGTGGCACGGAGGGCGGCGAGGTTATCGTGCTTTCTTCCGATGAAGAGGTCAAAGCCGGCGAGGGCGGCGGCGTGGAGGGCGTCGAGGTGGGCCCCGAGGACGAGGAGATCAATGTCGATGAGTGGAGGAGTGCCTTCCCCAACGACCCCGACGGCGGCACCGGCCCGGACCCGGCTCACGGCACACCGTACTTGACAAGGAAGGATTGGCTTGACCTCAACTTCAACTGAAAGTAGTTTAACTTAGTTTAAATTTTATGTTTTATGTTCGGTTATGTAAAACTATCTATGTTTATGTTTGAATGCATGCTACTTTCGGTTGAACCTGCTTTGAACTTGATCAAATTGAGTTTACAACGTTAAGTTTAGGGGATCGACTAGAAAAGGCCAAAAATTGCTCGAGTATATATATACACACTAAGGGTTTTTCATAGAGGCAAAGGTGTCCCGATGTTTTGATGAGATAGCAATCGTTTTTTTTGGGAGTCGACTTTGATGATCCGACTACGAATGTGCGAGGACGTCGCGCCTTAGCAATTGCTAAACCAACTCCGAGAGGTTATTGACCACGCCGGAGCACGATCAACCTGACCACGAAGGTCTGTTTCCTGCAGGCAAACGAAGAACAAGCAAGAAACTAAGATTGCAATCTGGATATTGCGAATATAAGAGGAAAGCTTTATTGATCAAGGTGGGGTTCTGTGACGCCTTGGTCTGGTCGTTGAACACAAACGAAATACGCGAAGTTGCAGCTATGGCGAACTTTTAATCTAAACAAAACCTAAAGTCTAAATGACGCCCTAAGGGCTGTATATATGGAGGAAGAGGAGGGAATTTCGTGGCCCTTGAGGGAGGGGTCCGAAACCAACCCTAACTCTTGTTTCCCCACACATGCGGATTCTAAAAACAACCTATTCTTAAGTATTTCGAAATTACATGGGCCTGGCCCAATAATAAGGTGACGCAGCACCTAGAATAGCCTATGGACGAAGTTTATGAAGTGGCATCTTGTATGTGTCGTCCAAGGCTTCATGCACTCATTATGGTGCCTATAAAGTCCTGGAATCATCACTTGTAACTCCGTTCTTGTTCCCCTTGCGCATGCCAACATCTACATGCTTGAACTTGCTCCAAGGTTCATCTTTCTTGTCCATGGTAGGCCCTTCATTTGTAAGCGAAACAAATGTATCCAATTTAGGCAGCATCATATTCTCATGAACACTGGAATAGTTACCAAGAAACGAAAGTACCTGATAATTCAATTGGCGTGCGTGAGCTCTAGTAATTGGTCCAGTATGTATAGCAGCAGGGGCTATGGGTGTAACAATGGTATTGATGTCCTCATCATCCTCCCCTTCTTGAAATGAAGTCGTCCTCGACGGAAGCTCATCTTCCTCACCCAAATAAAGCTTCAAATCTGCAATGTTAAAAGTGGGACTAACCCCAAAATCTGCGGGCAGCTCAAGTTTATATGCATTATCATTTATTTTCTCTAACACCTTAAATGGACCATCAGCACGTGAAATTAGCTTTGATTTGCGCAAATTAGGAAACCTGTCCTTACGCAAATGTAACTAAACAAGATCTCTAGGTGCAAAGACAACATGTTTTCTACTCTTATCTCCAGCAAGTTTGTATTTAGCATTCATACGCTCAATGTTTTCCTTAGTTAACTCATGCATTTTTAAAATCAATTCAGCACATTCTTTAGCATCAAAATTAAACTTCTCCGAAGATGGAAGAGGCAACAAATCAATGGGTGCACGAGGTAGGAAACCATACACAATTTCAAAAGGGCACATCTTAGTAGTAGAATGCAACGAGTGATTATAAGCAAATTCAATATGAGGCAAGCATTCTTCCCACATTTTCTTATTATTCGTCAAAACAACCCTGAGCAAAGTAGACAATGTTCTATTGACTACTTCAGTTTGTCCATCAGTTTGGGGGTGACAAGTAGTACTAAAAAGTAGTTTAGTCCCCAACTTAGCCCATAAACATCTCCAAAAGTGGCTAAGAAATTTAGTATCACGATCTGAAACAATAGTATTTGGCACACCATGCAAGCGAATAATTTCACGAAAGAACAAATCAGCAACATTAACAGCATCATCGCTTTTATGACATGGTATAAAGTGTGCTATTTTCGAGAACCTATCCACGACAACAAATATTCTATCCCTCCCCTTCTTTGTTCGAGGTAAACCTAAAACAAAGTCCATAGATATATCCTTCCAAGGAACACTAGGTACAGGCAAAGGCATATATAAACCATGAGGATTGAGTCGTGACTTAGCTTTTTGACATGTAGTGCAGCGAGCAACAAAATGCTCAACATCCCGTCTCATCTTTGGCCAAAAGAAATGTGTAGCAAGTATATCCTCCATCTTCTTCACGCCAAAGTGTCCCATTAGTCCTCCTCCATGCGCCTCCTGCAACAACAAACGACGAACAGAGCTAGCTGGGATGCATAGCTTCTTAGCACGAAACACAAATCCATCGTTAACGACGAACTTGTTCCATGTTCTACCTTCTTTACAATTCTGCAATACATCTTTAAATTCAGCATCATGCACATATTGATCTTTGATGGTCTCCAAACCAAATATTTTAAAGTCAAGTTGTGAAAGCATAGTATAACGACGAGACAATGCATCAGCAACAACATTTTCTTTACCCTTCTTGTGTTTAATGACATAAGGGAAAGTCTCAATGAATTCAACCCATTTAGCATGTCTATGCTTCAGTTTAGCTTGACTTTTAATGTGTTTCAAAGATTCATGATCAGAATGTTTAACAAATTCTTTGGGCCATAAATAATGTTGCCATGTTTCTAAGGTCTGAACAAGAGCATATAATTCTTTATCATAAGTAGAATAGTTCAGATTAGGCCAACTCAATTTTTCAGAAAAGTATGCAACAGGTTTGCCATCTGTAATAACACACCTCCTAATCCAATTCCACTAGCATCACATTCAAGCTCAAAAGTCTTATTAAAATCAGGAAGTTGGAGTAAAGGAGCATGTGTCAACCTATCTTTCAATACCGTGAAGGCTTCTTCCTGTGCGGTACCCCAAACAAAAGGCACATCCTTCTTTGTAAGCTCGTTGAGCGGTGCAGCAATGGTGCTGAAATCTCTCACAAGATGCCTATATAAACCAGCGAGGCCAAGGAAACTCCTCACTTGTGTGACCGTTTGGGGCTGCGGCCAACTCTCAATAGCTTCAATCTTGGCTTTATCAACTTCAATTCCCTGTGGAGTAACAACATAGCCAAGAAAAGATGCTCGGTCGGTGCAAAAGGTGCACTTCCCAAGGTTACCAAACAAACGTGCATCACATAGAGCAATAAAAACAACACGTAAATGTTCCAAATGTTCTTCCAAAGATTTGCTATAAATCAGTATATCATCAAAATAGACCACCACAAATCGTCCAATGAAAGCACGTAAAACTTCGTTCATTAGTCTCATGAAAGTACTAGGCGCATTAGTTAACCCAAAAGGCATGACTAACCACTCATATAAACCAAACTTAGTTTTAAATGCTGTTTTCCATTCATCTCCCAATTTCATACGAATTTGATGGTATCCACTACGCAAATCAACTTTGGAGAATATTGTAGAGGCACTCAATTCATCAAGCATATCATCTAGCCTAGGAATAGGATGACGATAATGAATAGTAATATTATTAATGCCTCTACAATCAATACACATACGCGACGTACCATCGTTTTTAGGCACTAGTATAATAGGAACATCACAAGGACTATTTGCTTCGGGTGCCCGGACCCACCTCCGTGGTTACCCATTTTTCAGGATAAATTACCCATGTACCCTTGTTTTACCCCCAACTCGTTCCTAGCCTATAAGTACTCCCCATCTAGCTCATTTGTGAGGTTAGCAATAGACACTAGAGAGCTTTGCTCCTTGTATCCCCTCCTCTTGGAGATCAATCCCCCTCTTTGGGAAGAATCCTTGTGGATTATCAAGGCCTCTTCTTGGAGAAGATCAATATCAAGGGTGTGAAGAACTTTACCCCAGTGCTATTTTCCTTGAATTGTTCTTGTATACTTGTGGATCTCATGTATGCTACTCTAGTGGATGTGTTATTTGGGCTTGTTTGAGTGATCCTCTTCTTGTGTTCTTGTGTGTTATTCTCTTTTCCCCACCTCCAAGTGTGAAAAGATCCCATCTAGAGTTTCACCCTACAAGAAACTGGCTTTGTCATCATATCTGCAGGATTATCATGAGTACTTAGCTTCCATACCTTCAAATCATCTTCAGCAACATCATCTCGAATATAGTGATATCTGACATCAATGTGCTTTGTTCTCTCATGATACATTGGATTATTTGTAAGATATATAGTACTTTAACTTTTACTAAATACGATATGGAAAGATGAATCTCCACAAAGCTCAGCGTACAAACCTCTCAACCAGATAGCTTCTTTGCATGCCTTAGAAATAGCCATATACTCGGCATCAGTAGTGGAACAAGCAGCAATAGACTGGAAAGTTGCTCTCCAACTCAAAGCAGAACCACCAATGGTGAAAACATAGCTTATGAGTGATCTTCTCTTATCCAAATCACCAGCAAAATCAGAATCAACAAAACCAACACGTCCATCTCTAGTTTTCCCAAACTGTAAATAAGCATTAGAAGTACCTCGCAGGTATCTAAAAATCCACTGAACTGCTTTCCAATGCTCTTTTCCAAGATTAGCCATGTTTCTACTGACAACACTCAATGCATATGATAAATCAGGACGAGAAAAAACCATGGCATACATAAGTGAACCAACTGCACTCGAATAGGGAACTCTAGACATGTACTCAATATCGGCATCTGACTTAGGACATAAGGCTGATGGTAATTTGAAGTGTGCAACTAACGGAGTATTAATGGCTTGGCATTATGCATATTAAAACGATGAAGAAATTTATCAATATATCCCTTCTGACTTAGATATACCTTTCTAGACGGTCTATCTCTGGATATTTCAATGCCAAGTATTTTCTTTGTTGCACCAAATCCTTCATCTCAAATTCATTACTCAATTGCTTCTTTAGTTCATTAATATTTGACATACTCTTTGTAGCAATTAGCATATCATCAACATAAAGGAGCAAATAAATAGTTGAACCTTTGGCAAATTTCAAATAAACACAACTATTATAATTAGACCTTTTGAAACCTTGAGAGAGTGTAAAGGTGTTAAATCTCTTGTACCACCATCTAGGGGATTGCTTCAATCCATAAAGGGATTTCTTTAACTTACAGACAAGCTTTTCTTTTCCAGCAATAACAAAACCTTCAGGTTGTTCCATCTAACATCCCAAAATTTCAGATTTGGAATGTTATTAGGATCATTCTTTTTCATCCTGATTTCTATGCATATTTGAATATTCTGAGTATTCAAAGTGTTTTCCAACTCAAGGCAAAATATTTGGAGTGGAGATAATATGACTTCTCCCTGTTAAGTACAGTTGGGAAGTGTTAAGAATATTCCTTGGAGTTTACATGAAATCATTTTGGAATTGTTGAAACACAAAAGTTATTTTTAGAAGTTGTGTTGTAGGGTGGAACCCTAAGTGAAGATCTTTCACGAATTGGAGGGGGAATCCCCAAGCACAAGATGAACACAAGAGGGAAAACAAGAGGAACACTCAGGAACAAGTCCAATCACACATCCACTAGACCAACAACCACACAAGATCCACAAGGTACATGAACAATCAAAGGGAAACAAGATACATGGTAGAGTTCATCCCAAATCCTATGAAGGAGATGAGGGCTTGATGATCCTATGATGGGGATCCTTCTCCAAGAGGAGGCCTTGGTATCCACAAGTGGATCTTCTCCCTTAGGAGGTCATGATATCCATGAGGAGGAAGATGAGCAAAGCTCTCTCTTTGTCTATCAAATACTTTGCTATCCTCTAAATGAGCTAGGGGGTTTCCTTATATAGCCTAGGGACGATTTGGGAGAGGGGAGAGGGATACAAGGGTGAAAACCCAAAAGTGCATGCAGGCACGCGGAGGAGTCCGGGCACCCGGGGTAAAACCGGCCGGGCACCCGGACCAGTCAGGGCCACCGCCCGAGGGGTGGCTGAAGGGGGCCGGGCACCCGGGGGTTGACAGCCCGGGCACCCGGGGGGGGCTGCTGGCGCCCAGGGAGGAGAGGCCGGGCACCCGGGGCCAAAGGTGCGGGCACCCGGGCTGGCGGCCTGTTGCCTGGTGGTTGGCCGGCCACCCGGGGCCTCAAGGCCGGGCACCCAGGGGTGGCCTGGGCCGCGCTGGGCCAAGAGAGGCCGGGCACCCTGGGCCGGCTGGAGCTGCGCCAGGGAGGGGCCGGGCCTCCGGGGCCAACGTGCCCGGGCACCCGGAGTGTCCAGAGCCACTCCTCCTTCTCTCGTCTCGCTTCCTCCTCCTTCTCCTCGACCGTAGGTGCTTGTGTCTCCATCCTCGCCTCTTCACGGTCTTCTTCTTGGTACCTACGAGTGCATAGAGTTTTCATATGAGGTAGAATCCGACCCTCGTGTGAACCCGAAAGAAACCCGAAGAGGAAACAGTTCACCTCGGTTTCGACGGTGCGTGCGCGAGCTCTCATCGTAGGTCCTCTCCGTGCTTACGGTGGCGGTGTGACATCCATGGTGATGGTCGAAGGATGCTCCGCATCATCTCCCCTCCTTGGGAAAGATCCGCCCGCGGATCGTGATCTTCATCACCATGGTAACGAGATGGCGTCACCGTGTAGAAGTGGACAACCACCAATCACTTGTCATGTGGAAGCTCGAAATGGGCACTCTCCAATGTCGCACCGTCTTGTAGTTCCTTCAAAAGAAGCAAAGATAACAAGCACTTGGAAAAACAAATGTGATTGGCATTAAAGCAAAACCAAGCATTCAAGAGGTGATGCACCCAACAAGTGTTGTCATCAAGCATAGCATATGGTTTGACAAAGAAGTGTGGCATAGCATGTAAGCACATAAATTTAGCACAATCAAGGACATCATGGAAACAAGCATGTAAATGTGAGGTTGATATGCACATATGTGTGACAAGACAATAAGCATCTACCTCAAGTTCATAGCAAGCATGCATAAGACTCTCAATGAACGGTGTATGGTAGGCATAAGAGTCATCCACAAAACCAAGAGAAATGATATGTCTAAACACATACAAGTGCAAGACAATCCAAGCATAATGTGCATAGGGTGTAGTGAAAATCGAGTGGCACTCAACACAATAGAAAGAGCAATTGTTCATCATGTGTGAGGCAATCAAGTCGTGCAAACTAGTGGAGCGAAGATGCAACACATTAGAGGAAATCATGGCCATCATATCATGTGAGCAAATAATAGGCATAGACAATGCACATGACATATTGCGAGCACAGACACAAAGCAAGATCATAGTATCATCGTAGGCATGGGGCACATAACAAACATGGCAATAACAAGCAATATCTCCACCAAGCTTGCAAATACACATACAAGTAGGAGAATCAATCATCATGTGTAATGCAAAGCATGGGTCACAAATGCATGGCAAAGGCATAGGAATGCGCATATCATGCAAAGTGAACATGGCAAGATGGGCATATAATATGTAGTGGACGATAACCCATAACCATGTGAGAGCCATGTAGAAGAAATGCGCGAAGTCTTTGCGCGAAGAGAGCGGTGGGAAAGTAATCCATGGGATCCCAAGTCATCATTGCTCTCTAGAGCTCGTTTTGTCAACTCGTGGGATTGCGAGGTTGACAAGTATTCATGGGTACCTACACAAAAGAGACACAAACCAAAGAAAGTGTGTGCGTGGTAAATGTACACATCATTCATCATGATGTGTTTGTGCATGTGTGAGTTAGCACAAGATAAGCATATCTCAAAGAAATTTGATGCATGGTATAAGAACATGTCATCCATCATGAAAGAATAGGTGTTATGTATGACATGATGGGTACACAAATTGAGAATGCAAGTATATGGCACATCAATATCATGTTTATTCATGGGAAGCATATGGTGCACAAGTATTGGGATCATTTAATGGATAGGATGAATCAAAATCTCCTAACATGTATGAGGAAACTATGGGGGTCTTCTCATGAGCAATAGTGGAAACATCATATGGAGAATATTGACAACATCCAAAACAATGCGTATCCGAAGCTAGGTGGTCATGGCATGGCATATGAGGTAAATGATGCAAAGGGAGCATATCCATATCATCACAAGAAAAACAAATGCCAATAACTATGGGCTTGTCATCTATGCCATATGTGCAAATTGGGTTTATGTTAATGGCATATGCATAGTCACTATGAAGAGATTGCAAATATGACATATTGTTGATCTCATGCATAGCATATGACAAGTCAAGAGGATTGTCAAACATGATGTGACCAAGAGAATTATCACAAGAAATCCTATGTAACATGGCATCACAACTAATATATTCCTCATGGCAATCATCAAACTCATCATAAAAGGGTAAATCATCGCATGGAGAAATCATACTAGCATGAAGCATGGTAATAGGTGGAGCAACATCATGTAAGCAATCAATGTCAAGAACGTCCACTAGTGGGACAAGAGCATCATCTTCACCTATGTTACTTTGTTCATTACACTCAAGTGGTGTAGGTGAGGTGGCAAAGACCAAATGGTGGTCATCATCTTCATCTTGATGGAACCGTGTGGGGAGGGGGGGTGCATCATATTCCACCATGGCCATCGTCTTGTCAATAGGAAGGACGAAGTCGTCGCGGATCGGCGCATCATCATATATGGGACCTAGCACCAAATGAGAAGACACAATAGAGGTAGAGGTCAAGTTGTTAGAAATGCAAATGGCTTCACATGCCCTATGAACTTCCTCACTCTCTCTATGTGGTGGTGGCTCACTCACTCCCTCAAGGTAGGTGCACTCAATGTCACATAGGTGGGGGTCGTGGCTCTCCTCACATGGGAATTGTGGCAACTCATCATATATGGGGATAGTGGTGAAGTCACTCTCACTCTCAATATGGTGGCACAAGTCACTCATGTCATCATACGTCGCCATGGTCGAAGGGAAACTCCCATGCTCAACCATCTCGTCGCTGTCGCCGTGGATAAAGGCGGAAGATGGCACATCATCACTCTCATCGTGGATGAAGGCCGAAGATGGCACATCATCACTCTCATCATGGATGAAGGCCGAAGATGGCACATCATCACTCTCCTCCATGATCAAAGGGAAATTCCCATGCTCGATCATCTCATCACCGTCGTCGTGGATGAAGGCCGATGCAGGCGTACTCGTCGGAGGTAGGCGAAGATGCCGTACGTCCAAAGGCGAAGATGCCTTGAGAACACTTGGCGAAGATGCCGAAGTAGTCGAAGTAGTCGGAGCTCCGTCTTGGTGGTGCTTGTCTCGCGGTCTTCTCTTGTGCTAATGAAGTTTGGCCGTAGCTTGATGTAGATCTTTTTGGGACTTGTAGGTGTACGCATCGCGAGCATCGTCATCTTGATGGTGTTGTAGTGCTTGAGCTCAATGACGTTCCGAAGATTGGCCACTTGAGCATCGCCGTCTTGAAGATGAAAAAGGGGAAGAAGACGTGTAGTTGGCCAACATGTCGCGGACTTGATCCCTTTGTTCCGCCAACTTGGTGTCGATGTAGTCCCTTGTCCTTGCTTCGTTTTGGTGAATGTCGATGGCGAGTCTCTCAATGCTATGCCTTGCTCGTTGTAGTCCGAAGATGGACGTTTTGGTGATGTATTTGTTCGCGTCGTCGTTGTCGTGGAAGACCGAAGATGAAATGCCTTGCCTATCCATCATAAGACTCGAGCAAATGTGATTAGGAAATGAGATAAACAATACCAAGTTACCTTTTCCCAAAGTTGAGGATGTATCCCGTTTCACTCAATGTGAGATGGAAGAATAGTGGAATTGGTACCGGACTTGTTCACTCACACCTACAAACTAAAGCTTATGGAGTAGCTCGGTGAGGATAGTGGCACAAAAATTTAATGCAAAATGTTAGCAAGAGTCAATAATGTTGGAAAAGATTCACAAATTCGCAAATGAAACAAGTAGACCAATAGCAATATGTGGCACACGGAAACACACACACGGATAGATAGATGGGGTCGTGCAACCAAGGAAAGAGCACAAAATGTGGAATCCACGGAAAACGCTCGTGTTGCACAACTCAAGAGAGACGCTAGCACGATTGCTCAATAAGCGGATACGACACCTGTGCACAACCTATAAGATGCAAAATGTATGAGCTTTATATCCCAAGTATGCTATGTGTATGATGTTCCCGGTGTTTCGCACATGATGATCCAAGATGATCAATATGGTAGTGTGGTATGCAATGTGGCGATGCTATGGCTCTTTCTTACAAGCTCTTTGCTCTCTTTTCCTCTTTTTTTTGCTTAAAAGCTTATTCTATTTTTTTGATATGGACACTATGCGAAATGCACCAACCAAGATAGCAATTTTGTATATGTGGGAACAATCTTGTGACACAAGGGATGATACGATGATACCGAGATGATACCAATATGATATGGTATGTATGCAATGGGGGTACGGATCACTAATGTGCACAAGTAACGTTGCCGGCAATACTCAATGGCTAGTCTCGATAGGCAAGTGACGCAAAATGGGCTAAGGGGTTAACAATGTAATGGCAAGAATGTACAATGAAGGGATACCACGATACCGAGGTGATATAGAGGTTACCGTTCTGGCTTACGGTTAGGGTGTCAAAATGGTGAAGTGGTCGATGTCGAAGACGACCTCGTGGCAATGATGAGTGGCGGTGTTCTTGATGTAGATACCAAGATTATGTAGACCCGTCCCTAAGTAGCCGAAACGCCTTAGGAAACGGTAAAAAAACCGCAAACTTAAAATCTCCAAAGGCAAATGTCAAATGGTGGTAGCGGAATGTGATGGTGGTTCCGGAGTTAGCAACGCGGAAGTGGTGGCGGTGGGAGATGATGAAGTGACCATCCCTAAGTAGCCGAAACACCTTAGGAGACTCAAGTTACCCCTCAAGCAACCACAAATGCTATATGGAGCAAAAATGTGTTAGGTTGCGGAAAGCTAAGGTGGTTTTGCGGGTGATGTGGTGGATGGCACTATGCAAAGATGCCAAAATGCCAATTTTTTATGGATTCAAATGGTGTTGGAACCTATCTAGATGGATGGGGGATGTCAATAGCTACTCAACGAGCTAAAGAACGCAAAAATCGGACTCCGGGAGCAAAAGTTATGGCCGAAAACGTAAAGTGCACGCGGCTGATTCTGGGGGGTGCGTGTGCCCGGGGGTGGAAGGTGCGGGCACCCGGGTTGGTCAGCGAGGTTGGGCTGGAGAAGAGGCCCGGGGGTCCAGGTGCCCGGGGGCAAGAGGTGCGGGCACCCGGGGTTGTCCGGGGCAAACAGCCCGAGGTGCGGGTGCCCGGGGGCTCGGGGTGCGGGCACCCGGGGTGGTCAGCGGGGGTGGGTGGGAGGGTCCGGGTGCCCCGGGGTGTCGGATTTGGGCGGAAATTCGTGGGAAGATGCAAGAAATTGGGGGATTTTGTGGAGGGAAAGGTGGATATGGATGGGGGAATGCTAGATCCACTCGAAACCAAGCAAATCCATGGATTAAATCCAACAAAACCTCATCAAACCAACAAATCACAAAAAAAATTGGGGCTATTTTTGGTGGGGAAATTTTCGAATTTGGGGAAGATCACAACAAAATTAGGCTAGAAAACAAGAAGGGGGGCTCCAATTTTGTGAGAAACCATGGCTCATGATACCAAGATGTTGTAGGGTGGAACCCTAAGTGAAAATCTTTCACGAATTGGAGGGAGAATCCCCAAGAACAAGATGAACACAAGAGGGAAAACAAGAGGAAATCTCAAGAACAAGTCCAATCACACATCCACTAGACCAACAAACACACAAGATCCACAAGGTACATGAACAATCAAAGGGAAACAAGATACATGGTAGAGTTCATCCCAAATCCTATGAAGGAGATGAGGGCTCGATGATCCTATGATGGGGATCCTTCTCCAAGAGGAGGCCTTGGTATCCACAAGTGGATCTTCTCCCTTAGGAGGTTATGATCTCCATGGGGAGGAAGATGAGCAAAGCTCTATCTTTATCTATCAAATACTTTGCTATCCTCTAAATGAGCTAGGGGGTTTCCTTATATAGCCTAGGAACGAGTTGGGATAGGGTAGAGGGATACAAGGGTGAAAACGCAAAAGTGCACGCAGGCACGCGGAGGAGTCCGGGCACCCGGGGTAAAACCGGCCGGGCACCCGGACCGGTCAGGGCCACCGCCCGAGGGGTGGCTGAAGGGGGTCGGGCACCCGGGAGGGGGCTGCTGGCGCCCAGGGAGGAGAGGCCAGGAACCTGGGCCGGCGGCCTGTGGCCTGGTGGCTGGCCGGGTACCCGGGGGTGGCCTGGGCCGCGCTGGGCCATGAGAGGCCGGGCACCCGGGGCTGCAGGCCGGGCACCCGGGGCCGGCTGGAGCTGTGCCAGGGAGGGGCCGGGCCTCCGGGGCCAACGTGCCCGGGCACCCGGAGTGTCCAGAGCCACTCCTCCTTCTCTCGTCTCGCTTCCCCCTCCTTCTCCTCGACCGTAGGTGCTTGTGTCTCCATCCTCGCCTCTTCACGGTCTTCTTCTTGTTACCTACGAGTGCATAGAGTTTTCATATGAGGTAGAATCCTACCCTCTGTGAACCCGAAAGAAACCCAAAGAGGAAAGAGTTCACCTCGGTTTTGACGGTGCGTGCGCGAGCTCTCATCCTAGGTCCTCTCCGTGCTTGCGGTGACGGTGTGACGTCCATGGTGATGGTCGAAGGATGCTCCGCATCAAGTTGTTATAGTGTTTTTATTAGATCCTGTTGCATAAAATAATTATCCAAAATTCATTTGTGTTGTAAAAATGTTCACTGTTTTATATAATAGTAATAATATTGTCATGTGTATTTTGGTATTTTTAGAAGAACTCTGGTATGTTATTTTATCCAATAGTTGTCCTGTGTAGTAAAGCTTTTAGCCAGAACTTTACTGTGCGGTTGGGTTGCGCAGTGGCAAACCCAGCGTGCGTGCGCTAGGCAGCAGCAGTAGCTGCAGGCGGCCCATTTCCCCGCTCGACCGTAGCCCACCCCATAGCTCTCTCCCTTCTCTATTTTTTCTTCCTTTTCTCTGACTCGCTGACGAGGCGGACCCACATGTCATTCCGTTCCTCCAGTCGTGTTCATCAGACAAATCTGTCGTCACTGGGGGTTCCCAGCCTCTCCTATCGGTCCTGTTATTTGCGCCTTGATTTTCTCCCTCTCCCTTGTCTTCTAATTCTCGCAGGGATGCAAAAGAACAACCCCTCGGCCCCGCAGAAAGTTCACCGTTGCTAGCCGAGTCACAACCGCCACTCATGTCGTCGCTGCCGGCCACAAAGGCAACCCCCTTTGCCGTTTTCACCACCATCGTCACTACAAACGAACGCCTCATCCTCCCATCACTCCACCTCAGTCGGAGGATCACTGCAAGCGTCGCTGTCGACGAATTCTGACCCGGCCGTGCCGTCTTCTCCTTCAACTCCTACGCCCAGCCCCTGTGTTCTTCGGTGAGCATCTTCAACCGCCCGATCTCTTTTTAACCATCAAACAAGTTGGGGTAGGCTAGAGGTGAAACTTATAAGATCTCGCGACCAACTCATGGCTCGCAAGCTTCCACACACCCTTCTCCATAGCCCGATCTGTTTTTAACCGCCCAAATCAAATGTTGTTTTGTTTTTTTCCTTCGAACCGGTATGCACTATTTAGTGATCGTCCGTCGGTTAGCCAGGACAGCAAACACCCTCAAGCCAATCCGCGTGCGACACGTGGTGACACGCTACAGTAGCCGCAGTTCAGAATCATTTTTTAAACAGATTTTCACCCATCTTTCAGTTAACCATAATTTGAGATCCATAAATCAAAATTCATCGATTCTTTTTCCCGTGTATTCGTAGAGACCAGGAGAATTCTGTAGAACCAAAATTTCACATTTTTGAACTGTTTTAATTTGAATTTGCTCAAATTTGAATTTAACCTATCGGAGGCTGTCGTGGTTTTGTCACGGCAGATGTCCTAGAGAAAGGACTTAGTCGTGGAGCCATCGCTACGAGTTAGATTGAAGGGGTTAAAGCGGACAAGGGACGCAAAAAGTTTATACTGGTTCGGCCCCTTATGGTGAAGGTAAAAGCCTACGATCCAGTTGTTATGGGATTGCTTGGGTTTCGATCACCAGGGAGCGAATACGCTTTGCCTGAGTCTCGAGTTGTTGTCTGTTGTCCTGAACCGCCGGGTCGTCCCCTTATATACACGGGTTGACGCCCGTCGGTTTACAGAATCCCGAGGCCGGCTCATAAATGTGTCCGGCTCGGTCTCTGCTCTTTCTATCTTACAACACAAGTTCACATATCCATACCGGTTTATATCTACAGGCCTTAAACCGGCTTTGAGCCCTGGGCCTTCATAAAGCGTCACCGTCTTTATCTTAATGGGCTTAGGTATAGTGAACCACTATGGGGTTAACCCGGCCTCTCTTGGCCGGTTTACGCCCAGTGGTAATATCCCCAACATTAGGCCCCAAATTGATTTGAACTGGTTCATGTCAATCCTCAATACTTAAGAAAATTCCTTCTTCAGTACCTTCACATAGTCTTGTAAACCGCCGTGACGTCATCTTCCAGAACCATGATAAATCGCCATGACGTCATCTATTATTAAAAACTGTGTATAACCCACATTCATTAATGGGCCTCCGATAATCAAGGCAACAAAGTTGTCGCATATCCCATTTTTCGGGCTCCTCGATTCTCGCGCCTGCCTTTATCCATTCACCTTATAAATAAGATGAGGGGTCCCTTTCATTCCCCCTCGTGCCTCTTCACGTCGTCTTCTTCCTCACGCCAATCGACCTTCGAGCTCTGTCGCCGCCGTCGTCCATTGCATCTGCCTCAACAACGGCCGCTGCATCAACCTGACCATACCAGAGAAACGCGATGCTCTTCCCCTGCTTCCCCAGCACCAGTAAGTTCCTTTCTTCCTTACCCCAGATCCACCATTAGGGTTCGGTGTTCCTCATAGATTTTCAAAGTTCTTGAAGCTGTTCTTCCTTGTTTCTCTTTAGTAATATCGATGGCTAGTTAGATCTGATTCTTCCAGTGCCCTTGTAGTTTAAACTCCTTTTTCCTTTGTTAAGAGATCTGCTTCATATCAAACTCATCTGACTTTACTGAACCCTTTGAGCACTTTGAATTAGGTCAGAATATATTTTGATTTTCCACCGTATGGCAGATCTGAAATTACCATACCAATCTGTGAAACTTGTTTTTCCTTTACTTACACATCTCTAGACTTGTATCTTCAATACCATACTAGGCGGTTTAATCTCATAGAAAAAATGATGACCTAGTAGATACCATTAGTCCCCTGGTGAACCGCCAAGCCGCTTTATCTTTGTACACACCCTATATCTGATTCCGGTTTAACCATATCAGACTCCGGTTTACCAATATGTGTACATCTCTGCTTTAATTTGCATCACTTTATACTGTCCATTATAAATCTTAAACTGGCAATAATCCTGTTTTCAGCTTCTCATTGCAATGGCCAAGCAAGTCTATGAATGCAATTGGGTTCCTTCTCAGGTTACCGAAGATCAGTTAAACAAATGCGTTGCAACGAGCGCTTTAGCCAAGAAGGATGTAATCCACTGGAGGGCCCTTGGCCCAGAAAATCCTCCTACACCCAAAGACAAAGAGGTAGTTGTGTTTGCTGACCATCTGGGTCGAGGTTTTAGCCCGCCCGGTTCAAAATTCTTCCGAGATGTACTGGCCAATTTTCAACTTCATCCTCAAGACATCGGTCCAAATTCTATGACCAACATCTACCACTTCCAAGTCTACTGTGAGGCTTATCTGCAAGAGGAACCTACAGTCGAACTGTTTAGGGATTTCTTTCACTTAAACCGTCGCACAGAGTTCACGGATGGACCCAATAAGGAATTGGGTGGAATGGCGGTTTAGAAAAGGAAGGAAGTTACTTTCCCTCATCCCAAGCTCCACAATCACCCCAAAGAGTGGAACTAGACTTGTTTTTACTGCAAAGATACATCTCCAACTGATGAGAACCCCTTGCCGGGTTACTGCCCTCACTGCCTTAGCAATACACATCCTTTTCCTTAGAGGTTGACTGCAAAGGAAAGGGCCATCTATGCCCCACAACTGTCAAAGCTTAGAGCCTTCATGGCAAACGGGTTAACATGTGGTGACTTGGCTCGTTGTTGGATAAGCTGGAGTGTTCTGCCCTTAAGCCGGCACCCCAGTTTAATGTGTGAATACACAGGGAGTTTGAAGGATGCTCAATGACACATTGATATTCAACTGACAGAGGCTGAAGTTACTGAGGCTATCAAGAAGATGCTGAACGAACCGGAGGCCGTCTGTGGCCAGGCCGGATTAAGCCCTTTCTGCACCTTCAACAAACCGCTAGCTGTAAGAATCATATAATCTCTTTGTCTTAAGTTGCTTCTTTCAAAATATTCTCTGAAAGTTTGACTATTTCTGACAGGGTGATGATCCGTTTTGGAATAAGAAGCCACAAGACAAACCGGCAAAACTGCAAGACAAACCGGAAAAGCCTCTTCGCCCAAAGACTAAGGTTGTTAAGAAACCTGCCAAGAAAAGGACGACTGCATCCTCCGAGCTAAATGCTGATGAAGATGTGGGTAACCCGGAATCAGAGGTAGAACTGGACTCTCTTGGTTCATTTTTCATACACCTCATTGACAATGACTATTATCAGGACGATGCTAAAGGCAGTCAAGCTGATGACGTAGAGGTAATCATTCTTTCCTCCGATTCAGATCCTCTGCCAACATAAAAAATCCGTCGAGAAAACCAGAAAGTAAAATTTTCTCACCCCCTTGCTTACTTGGACCCGAACTTTCTTTTGAAGACGCAGCAGCACGAGGCTCGCCGCACAACCCGGCACAGGGGTCAGGTAGTTACCTCCGCCGCTTAACTGAACACTCCGGTTCGGAAACCCCGATCAGAGGTCTCTTGTACCCTTGACACTTCATGCCCCAAAGCGGGTTGTTTCCGTCTGCCTCTTAACCCGTCTAATTCAAATTACCAGGGTACTTCCCACTCATCGTCTGGCGAATCATCAGCCACAAAGCTTACCCCCCTCAAAACAGTTCTTGGGTGAGCTATACACTTGTTTTTGTCCTTGATGTGTTATTTTTATATACTGTACTGATCCTCACGTTTATTTTTCTCAGTGCCAAGCCCAGACCCAGCAAGAAGGCTCAGTTGAATAAACCGGCTGATGATAACATGGCTGCTGAACCGGAAAAGACTCCAGATCCCGAAGAGACCGACATTGACGCCATGCTTAATGATCCACCGCCTCAAGACCATGATTTGTTTATTGAACAAGTAGAAATTTACACTACAAGCCACGCTGACAAACCGACCAGCCCGGTCCGTCCTAAGGACAAATCGGCCAGTCCAGCTAAGGCTACCGACAAACCGCCAACTCCCGTGAAAGCTGCTAATGATAAAGAGGATGATGTCATGATTACTGGCATTGGCCATACCACTCCTGGAAATCCTGTTGCTTTATCAAAGCATACTACCAAGGAGGAGCTCTCTGCCATTGGCAAAGGCAAATGGAACACCGATTTGTCAAACTATGCCCATCTCAATGCTCAAGACCTTCACTCTGGCTTCTTGAACCATCTGTACACCAGCCGTGACTATGAAGCCGGTTTGGTAAATATGATGAAAGAGCGATATGAGGTAACTAATGCTCAAATCTGCTTAACTGTCTCCCTTGTAGATTCCAAATATCAACTCCAGTAGCCCCTAAGTGACGGTTTATGATGCCAATCTGAACCGGGACTTAATAACAACTTATCATGCGTAACCTGCATGACCGGGCTATCTCTTTAAGATGAACCCGTCGTGTAGAATGGCAATATTGTATTTTCACTAGTGTAACCCCCAAGGGCTGGTTTAACTGTGTAAAGATGAACCGGGACTGTTAAAGGACTTCCCAAACCAGTACTTTTGAGCAAACATTCATTAGCCCCCCAAGTGCCAAGAATAATACTTGTATTGTATTTGGAACTTGCAAAAATGTCCGAGAACAAGCAAATATGCATTAGCCCCCAAGTATCAAGTGCATAACTTGTTATGTGCGTGGTACTTCAAAGATGTAGCATCAACTCATTATACTTCTGTCTGTTATAGGCTGAACTGAGCAAAAAGGAAGCTCAAACCGCTGATCCGCAAGAGAACATCAAATCCCAGCAAACCGAAACCGCCAGGGCAAAGGATGAGATCACTAGCGCTTTAGTCGCGATGGAAAAGCTAAAGGAGAGCTTGAACAAAGAGCGTGCAGATTGGAACACAGAAAAATCCGCTTTGCAGAAACGAGCCAAGGACGCAGAAGCAGATCTCAAACCGGTGGTAGATGAGCTAACTAGCGTAAAGCGGCAGATACATGCTATGACTACTGCTGTGTTTGCTAAGCATCCTTTCCTTATGTTTTCAACATATCTTTCCATATATTGCCGGTTTACTGACATTTGTAACGATGCAGGAACTCGCATTAGTCATCTGGGCTCTGATGTACAGAAGAAGCCGAAAGCTGCCTACACGCTGATAGAGCAATTGTATACCGGCGCGCAACGAATCATCTGCACCGCTTCTCACAATAAGCCGCCCCGACGTTAATCAAGGATACGTTAGACAGGCTATCTATGCTACCTGCCCGGGTAGAAGAGCTAAAGAGATCTGCTGCAAGGGCTGGCGCTTCGACTGCACTCACCCGAGCAAAAGCATTGGTGCCTGATCTTGATCCGGCGGACGTCATTAAAGGCTACCCAAGCTTAAAAGAAGACGGATCAGAATTTGGCACTGAAGATCTCCGCGCCATAAACCGGGAAGTTCGTCCACTGGCTTGTCAACTTGCTGAAGAGGCTGATCTTTCATTTTACCAGGCGAGTTATGTTGGGGAACGTAGTAATTTCAACAGATTTTCCTACGCACACGCAAGATCATGGTGATGCATAGCAACGAGAGGGGAGAGTGTTGTCTACGTACCCTCGTAGACCGAAGCGGAAGCGTTGACACAACGTAGAGGAAGTAGTCGTACGTTCTCCTCGCGATCCAACCGATCACAGCACCGTTACTCCGGCACCTCCGAGTTCTTGGCACACGTTCAGCTCGATGACGATCCCCGGGCTCCGATCCAGCAAAGCGTCGGGGAAGAGTTCCGTCAGCACGACGGCGTGGTGACGATCTTGATGTGTTACCGGCGCAGGGCTTCGCCTAAGCACTGCAACGATATGACCGAGGTGGAATTTGGTGGAAGGGGGCACCGCACATGGCTAAGGAACGATCCGTAGATCAACTTATGTGTCTTTGGGGTGCCCCTGCCCCCATATATAAAGGAGCCAAGGGGGAGGGGCTGGCCGGCCAAGCCTGGCGCGCCAGGAGAGTCCTACTCCCTCTGGGAGTAGGATTCCCCCCCCCCCAATCCTAGTTGGACTAGGATTCTCCAAGGGAGAGAGAGAGAGAGAGGGGGCGCCCACCTCTCCTAGTCCTAATAGGACTAGGGGAAGGGGGGAGGCACGCAGCCCATGAGGGCAGCCCTCTCACCTCTCCTCCAAGGCCCATGTTGGCCCATTATGCTCCCGGGGGGTTCCGGTAACCCTCCCGGTATTCCGGTAAAATCCTGATTTCACCTGGAATGCATCCGATGTCCAACCATAGGCTTCCAATATATCATTCTTTACGTCTCGACCATTTTGAGACTCCTCGTCATGTCCCCGATCTCATCCGGGACTCCGAACTCCTTCGGTACATCAAAATGCATAAACTCATAATAACTGTCATCGTAACGTTAAGCGTGCGGACCCTACGGTTCGAGAACAATGTAGACATGACCGAGACACGTCTCCGGTCAATAACCAATAGCGGGACCTAGATGCCCATATTGGCTCCTACATATTCTACGAAGATCTTTATCGGTCAGACCGCATAACAACATACGTTGTTCCCTTTGTCATCGGTATGTTACTTGCCCGAGATTCGATCGTCGGTATCCAATACCTAGTTCAATCTCGTTACCGGCAAGTCTCTTTACTCGTTCTGTAATACATCATCTCGCAACTAACTCATTGGTTGCAATGCTTGCAAGGCTTTATGTGATGTGCATTACCGAGAAGGCCCTGAGATACCTCTCCGACAATCGGAGTGACAAATCCTAATCTCGAAATACGCCAACCCAACAAATACTTTCGGAGACACCTGTAGAGCACCTTTATAATCACCCAGTTACGTTGTGACGTTTGGTAGCACACAAAGTGTTCCTATGGTAAACGGGAGTTGCATAATCTCATAGTTAAAGGAACATGTATAAGTCATGGATAAAAGCAATAGCAACATACTAAACGATCGGGTACTATGCTAATGGAATGGGTCATGTCAATCAGATCATTCAACTAATGATGTGATCTCGTTAATCAAATAACAACTCTTTGTTCATGGTTAGGAAACATAACCATCTTTGATTAATGAGCTAGTCAAGTAGAGGCATACTAGTGACACTCTGTTTGTCTATGTATTCACACATGTATTATGTTTCCGGTTAATACAATTCTAGCATGAATAATAAACATTTATCATGACATGTAAGGAAATAAATAATAACTTTATTATTGCCTCTAGGGCATATTTCCTTCAGTCTCCCACTTGCACTAGAGTCAATAATCTAGTTCACATCGCCATGTGATTTAATAGCAATAGTTCACATCATCATGTGATTAACACCCATAGTTCACATCGATATGTGACCAACACCCAAAGGGTTTACTAGATTCAGTAATCTAGTTCACATCGCTATGTGATTAACACCCAAAGAGTACTACGGTGTGATCATGTTTTGCTTGTGAGAGAAGTTTAGTCAACGGGTCTGCCACATTCAGATCCGTTATGTATTTTGCAATTTTCTATGTCTACAATGCTCTGCACGGAGCTACTTTAGCTAATTGCTCCCACTTTCAATATGTATCTAGATTGAGACTTAGAGTCATCTAGATTAGTGTCAAAACTTGCATCGACGTAACCTTTTTTACGACGAACCTTTTTTTTTGTCACATCCATAATCGAGAAACATATCCTTATTTTACTAAGGATAATTTTGACCGATGTCCAGTGATCTACTTCCTAGATCACTATTGTACTCCCTTGCTTAACACAGTGTAGGGTATACAATAGATCTGGTACATAGCATGGCATACTTTATAGAATCTATGGCTGAGGCATAGGAAATGACTTTCATTCTCTTTCTATCATCTGCCGTGGTCGGGCTTTGAGTCTTACTCAATTTCACACCTTGTAATACAGGCAAGAACTCTTTCTTTGACTGTTCCATTTTGAACTACTTCAAAATCTTTTCAAGGTATGTACTTATTGAAAAACTTATCAAGCGTCTTGATCTATCTCTATAGATCTTGATGCTCAATATGTAAGCAGCTTCACCGAGGTCCTTCTGAAAAACTCCTTTCAAATACTCCTTTATGCTTTACAGAATAATTCTACATTATTTCCGATCAATAATATGTCATTTACATATACTTATCAGAAATGCTGTAGTGCTCCCACTCACTTTCTTGTAAATACAGGCTTCACCGCAAGTCTGTATAAAACTATATGCTTTGATCAACTTATCAAAGCGTATATTCCAACTCCGAGATGCTTGCACCAGTCCATAGATGGATCGCTGGAGCTTGCATATTTTGTTAACACCTTCAGGATTGACAAAACCTTCTAGTTGCATCGTATACAACTCTTCTTTAATAAATCCATTAAGGAATGTAGTTTTGTTTATCCATTTGCCGGATTTCATAAAATGCGGCAATTGCTAACATGATTCGGACAGACTTAAGCATAGATACGGGTGAGAAACTCTTATCGTAGTCAACACCTTGAACTTGTCGAAAACCTTTTGCGACAATTCTAGCTTTGTAGATAGTAACACTACTATCAGTGTCCGTCTTCCTCTTCAAGATCCATTTATTTTCTTTGGCTTGCCGATCATCGGGCAAATCCATCAAAGTCCATACTTTGTTCTCATACATGGATCATATCTCAGATTTCATGGCCTCTAACCATTTCGCGGAATCTGGGCTCATCATCGCTTCCTCATAGTTCGCAAGTTCGTCATGGTCTAGTAACATGACTTCCAGAACAGGATTACCGTACCACTCTGGTGCGGATCTCACTCTAGTTTACTTACGAGATTCGGTAGTAACTTGATCTTGAAGTTACATGATCATCATCATTAGCTTCCTTACTAATTGGTGTAGTAGTCACAAGAACAGATTTCTGTGATGAACTACTTTCCAATAAGGGAGAAGGTACAATTACCTTATCAAGTTTTCTACTTTCCTCCCACTCACTTCTTTCGAGAGAATCTCCTTCTCTAGAAAGGATCCATTCTCAGCAACGAATATCTTGCCTTCGGATCTGTGATAGAAGGTGTACCCAACAGTCTCCTTTGGGTACCTATGAAGACACATTTCTCCGATTTGGGTTTGAGCTTATCAGGATGAAACTTTTTCACATAAGCATCATAACCCCAAACTTTAAGAAACGACTACTTTGGTTTCTTGCCAAACCACAGTTTATTTTGTGTCGTCTCAACGGACTTTAGATGGTGCCCCTTTTAACGTGAATGCAGCTGTCTCTAATGCATGATCCCAAAATGATATTGGTAAATCGGTAAGAAACATCATAGATTGTACTATATCCAATAAAGTACGGTTATGACGTTCGGACACACCATTATGCTGTGGTGTTCCAGGTGGCATGAATTTGTGAAACTATTCCACATTGTTTTAATTGAAGACCAAACTCGTAACTCAAATATTTGTCTCCGCGATCAGATCGTAGAAACCTTATTTTCTTGTCACGATGATTTTCACTTCACTCTAAAATTCTTTGAACTTTTCAAACGTTTCAGACTTATGTTTCATCAAGTAGATATACCCATATCTGCTCAAATCATCTGTGAAGGTTAGAAAATAATGATACTTGTCGCGAGCCTTAATATTCATCGGACCATATACATCAGTATGTATGATTTCCAACAAATCTGTTGCTTGCTCCATTGTTCCGGAGAACGGCGTTTTAGTCATCTTGCCCAAGAGGCATGGTTCGCAAGCATCAAGTGATTCATAATCAAGTGATTCCAAAATCCCATCAGCATGGAGTTTCTTCATGCGCTTTACACCAATATGACCTAAACGGCAGTGCCACAAATAGGTTGCACTATCATTATTAACTTTGCATCTTTTTGGTTTCAATATTATGAATATGTGTATCACTACGATCGAGATCCAATGAACTATTTTCATTGGTGTGTATGACCATAGAAGGTTTTATTCATGTAAACAGAACAACAATTGTTCTCTAACTTAAATGAATAACTGTATTGCAATTAACATGATCAAATCATATTCATGCTCAACGCAAACACCAAATAACACTTATTTAGTTTCAACACTAATCCCGAAAGTATAGGGAGTGTGTGATGATGATCATATCAATCTTGGAACCACTTCCAACACACATCGTCACCTTGCCCTTTAACTAGTCTTTGTTCATTCTGCAACTCCCGTTTCGAGTTACTAAATTTTAGCAACTGAACTAGTACCAAATACTGAGGGGTTGCTATGAACACTAGTAAAGTACACATCAATAACATGTATATCAAATATACTTATGTTCACTTTGCCATCCTTTTTATCCGCCAATCACTTGGGGTAGTTCCGCTTCCAGTGACCAGTCCCTTTCCAGTAGAAGCACTTAGTCTCAGGCTTAGGATCAGACTTGGGCTTTTTCACTTGAGCAGCAACTTGCTTGCCGTTCTTCTTGAAGTTCCCCTTCTTTCCTTTTGCCCTTTTCTTGAAACTAGTGATCTTGTCAACCATCAACACTTGATGTTTTTCTTTGATTTCTACCTTCGCCGATTTTAGCATCGCGAAGAGCTTGGGAATATTTTCCGTTATCCCTTGCATATTATAGTTCATCACGAAGTTCTACTAACTTGGTGATGGTGACTAGAGAATTCTGTCAATCACTATCTTATCTGGAAGATTAACTCCCACTTGATTCAAGCGATTGTAGTACCCAGACAATCTGAGCACATGCTCACTAGTTGAGCGATTCTCCTCCATCTTTTAGCTATAGAACTTGTTGGAGACTTCATATCTCTCAACTCGGGTATTTGCTTGAAATATTAACTTCAACTCCTGGAACATCTTGTATGGTCCATGACGTTCAAAATGTCTTCGAAGTCCCGATTCTAAGCCGTTTAAGCATGGTGCACTAAACTATTAAGTAGTCATCATATTGAGCTAGCATAACGTTCATAACGTCTGCATCTGCTCCTGCAATAGGTCCGTCACCTAGCGGTGCATCAAGGGCATAATTCTTCTGTGCAGCAATGAGGATAAACCTCAGATCACGGATCCAATCCGCATCATTGCTACTAACATTTTTCAACACAATTTTCTCTAGGAACATATCGAAATAAACACAGGGAAGCAACAATGCGAGCTATTGATCTACAACATAGATATGCTAATACTACCAGGACTAAGTTCATGATAAATTAAAGTTCAATTAATCATATTACTTAAGAACTCCCACTTAGATAGACATCCCTCTAATCTTCTAAGTGATCACGTGATCCAAATCAACTAAACCATGTCCGATCATCACGTGAGATGGAGTAGTTTCAATGGTGAACATCACTATGTTGATCATATCTACTATATGATTCACGCTCGACCTTTCGGTCTCCGTGTTCCGAGGCCATATCTGTTATATGCTAGGCTCGTCAAGTATAACCTGAGTATTCCGCGTGTGCAACTGTTTTGCACCCGTTGTATTTGAACGTAGAGCCTATCACACCCGATCATCACGTGGTGTCTCAGCACGAAGAACTTTCGCAACGGTGCATACTCAGGGAGAACACTTCTTGATAATTTAGTGAGAGATCATCTTATAATGCTACCGTCAATCAAAGCCAGATAAGATGCATAAAAAGATAAACATCACATGCAATCAATATAAGTGATATGATATGGCCATCATCATCTCGTGCTTGTGATCTCCATCTTCGAAGCACCGTCATGATCACCATCGTCACCGGCACGACACCTTGATCTCCATCGTAGCATCGTTGTCGTCTCGCCAATCTTATGCTTCCACGACTATCACTACCGCTTAGTAATAAAGTAAAGCATTACATCGCGATTGCATTGCATACAATAAAGCGACAACCATATGGCTCCTGCCAGTTGCCGATAACTCGGTTACAAAACATGATCATCTCATACAATAAAATTTAGCATCATGTCTTGACCATATCACATCACAACATGCCCTGCAAAAACAAGTTAGACGTCCTCTACTTTGTTGTTGCAAGTTTTACGTGGCTGCTACGGGCTTAAGCAAGAACTCATCTTACCTACGCATCAAAACCACAACGATAGTTTGTCAAATAGACTCCGTTTTAACCTTCTCAAGGACCGGGCGTAGCCACACTCGGTTCAACTAAAGTTGGAGAGACAGTCTTCCGCAAGCCATCTATGTGCATAGCACGTCGAGGGAACCGGTCTCGCGTAAGCGTACGCGTAAGGTTGGTCCGGATCGTCTCGTCCAACAATACCGCTGAACCAAAGTATGACATGCTGGTAGGCAGTATGAATTGTATCGTCCACAACTCACTTGTGTTCTACTCGTGCAAATAACATCAAACCATAAAAAAACCTAGGCTCGGATGCCACTGTTGGGGAACGTAGTAATTTCAACAGATTTTCCTACGCACACGCAAGATCATGGTGATGCATAGCAACGAGAGGGGAGAGTGTTGTCTACGTACCCTCGTAGACCGAAGCGGAAGCGTTGACACAACGTAGAGGAAGTAGTCGTACGTTCTCCTCGCGATCCAACCGATCACAGCACCGTTACTCCGGCACCTCCGAGTTCTTGGCACACGTTCAGCTCGATGACGATCCCCGGGCTCCGATCCAGCAAAGCGTCGGGGAAGAGTTCCGTCAGCATGACGGCGTGGTGACGATCTTGATGTGTTACCGGCACAGGGCTTCGCCTAAGCACTGCAACGATATGACCGAGGTGGAATTTGGTGGAAGGGGGCACCGCACATGGCTAAGGAACGATCCGTAGATCAACTTATGTGTCTTTGGGGTGCCCCTGCCCCCGTATATAAAGGAGCCAAGGGGGAGGGGCTGGCCGGCCAAGCCTGGCGCGCCAGGAGAGTCCTACTCCCTCTGGGAGTAGGATCCCCCCCCCCAATCCTAGTTGGACTAGGATTCTCCAAGGGAGAGAGAGAGAGAGAGAGGGGGCGCCCACCTCTCCTAGTCCTAATAGGACTAGGGGAAGGGGGGGAGGCACGCAGCCCATGAGGGCAGCCCTCTCACCTCTCCTCCAAGGCCCATGTTGGCCCATTATGCTCCCGGGGGGTTCCGGTAACCCTCCCGGTATTCCGGTAAAATCCTGATTTCACCTGGAATGCATCCGATGTCCAACCATAGGCTTCCAATATATCATTCTTTACGTCTCGACCATTTTGAGACTCCTCGTCATGTCCCCGATCTCATCCGGGACTCCGAACTCCTTCGGTACATCAAAATGCATAAACTCATAATAACTGTCATCGTAACGTTAAGCGTGCGGACCCTACGGTTCGAGAACAATGTAGACATGACCGAGACACGTCTCCGGTCAATAACCAATAGCGGGACCTAGATGCCCATATTGGCTCCTACATATTCTACGAAGATCTTTATCGGTCAGACCGCATAACAACATACGTTGTTCCCTTTGTCATCGGTATGTTACTTGCCCGAGATTCGATCGTCGGTATCCAATACCTAGTTCAATCTCGTTACCGGCAAGTCTCTTTACTCGTTCTGTAATACATCATCTCGCAACTAACTCATTGGTTGCAATGCTTGCAAGGCTTTATGTGATGTGCATTACCGAGAAGGCCCTGAGATACCTCTCCGACAATCGGAGTGACAAATCCTAATCTCGAAATACGCCAACCCAACAAATACTTTCGGAGACACCTGTAGAGCACCTTTATAATCACCCAGTTACGTTGTGACGTTTGGTAGCACACAAAGTGTTCCTATGGTAAACGGGAGTTGCATAATCTCATAGTTAAAGGAACATGTATAAGTCATGGATAAAAGCAATAGCAACATACTAAACGATCGGGTGCTATGCTAATGGAATGGGTCATGTCAATCAGATCATTCAACTAATGATGTGATCTCGTTAATCAAATAACAACTCTTTGTTCATGGTTAGGAAACATAACCATCTTTGATTAATGAGCTAGTCAAGTAGAGGCATACTAGTGACACTCTGTTTGTCTATGTATTCACACATGTATTATGTTTCCGGTTAATACAATTCTAGCATGAATAATAAACATTTATCATGACATGTAAGGAAATAAATAATAACTTTATTATTGCCTCTAGGGCATATTTCCTTCAAGTTATGATACCAACAACAAACGGGTTGCTGCACCAACTCCTGAAGCTCAAAACCTGATCCCTCCAATCCGTAAGCACACTTATGCCCCTGATATTGAACCGTCCACCCTTATAAGCGACGAAGCTGTGTTCCAAGCGTTAACTGGGATCGATTGGACAACTGTTGACTTCCAACCGCTGGGTAGAGACGAAGAAGACGAACCGGTGCAAAATGATCACTAGCCGTCAGGTCAAGCTGGTGACCAACCATAATCCGGAGGCCGGTTTAGTCGTCCACGTGCTGCAATGCTTGTTTAAGAAACAATTATCCTTTTTGGGCACTAAAACGCCTTGTAATAGGCTAGTTGAAAACACTTGGTCTGTTATGCCTTCGTGCATATTTATCTGCGACTGATACTTGCTAATCCGCCATGATTAAGACATGATGTTCATAATCCATTGCAATTTATTCGAGCTATCCCTGCAGATAAGAAGTTTAAAGCGCCCTGGCGATTTACCACCGGGCGGGTCATAATGTCCAAATATATCCATAACCAAGGTTGTAAAAAAGAAAACCAAATATGGAAATACGTGATACCTGTGACCTTAATTCATAATGTTAGCTGACCAACTTTGTAGTAAGGGTAAAAACCCTAATATGGAGTATCAGTAACTCATGTCATATTATGCCGGTTTATAATAACATCATTCTGGGTTGTGATAAACACCGGTTTATTCAATATCGGCGACTTTTAGTCAAAACCAAACCGGGTTAAGAAACTCTGGGTTGTAAGTGAATATGTGCTGACAACTTGTAGTTGACAACCTAGCCGGGTTGATGAACACCGGTTTAGTAGAAAACATCAGAAGTCTTGTCCAAAGAGAGAAAAACTTAACAAAAAGCAAATGAAACCCTTGTAGTCGAGGCTTTTCACGGGCTGCCAGGCCCCAAATTCAAGGCTTTTCATGGGCTGCCAGGCCACTGAGTTAAACCATCTCACAAAGCCTTTTAAGATGGTCCTCAGTCCTTAACCAATCATCGTTTCGACTTGAGAAGTTCAGGGTCTTTATTTAGAGTAACTTGTCAAAGTTCGAGGGGTCATACCATGTTTACCTGGGCGGAGTGACTTACTTAAATAGGCAGGCTAACCCGGGGTTTTAGGTGTATACACCAGGCTTCCAAGCCATGGCTTGATAGCCTATTACAAGTGTAGATTCTTCGTTCATTTCGACAGCAAAGAATCCCCAAGTAAGATTTTGAGCTATGCTCAGCCGGTGCCTATGTTTGAGTTGTTGGTTTGCAACACTCTCTTTGGCCACGGATTGATTTGGCTTTGAGCCGATCAAGAGGTGTGACTATGGTTCGGATACGACCAAGCCCCCAAGTGATGTTGTGGCATTGCGCCGATCAAGAGGTGTAGCTGTGGTTCGGATACGACCAAGCCCCCAAGTGATGTTCGAGTAAAGCTTTGATAAGCTGAATCAAGGGGTAAACCGGACGCCACTTTATAAACAGAAGCTCCATGTAACCACACATGATGTAAGAAACACAACAGATACCCCGCTTTAGCTAAGGTTCCGGTTTATTATATTAATCATAATATATACATTGTCATAACTATGTACATAAGAAGAGCCTACGACTCAAGTATAGTAGAGCCGAAGATGAGCGATATTCCACAGCCGGTGGGTCTCCTCCTCCGATTTACGTGAGTCTTTGTGCTCTCGAACATCGATTAGGTAGTATGACCCGTTGTGCAAATTATTGCTGACCACAAAGGGTCCTTCCCAAGGGGGATAACTTGTGCATATCCGTCTGATCCTGGATGAGTCACAGCACCAAATCGCCTTCTTGAAAGGTTCTGGTTCTAACCCGGCGGCTATGATAACACCGCAAATCTTGCTGATAAATCGCTGAACGGGCTGCCGCAATGTCTCGCTCCTCATCAGCAGGTCAAGTGCCTCTTGCCGTGCCTTCTCATTGTTAGCTTCAACGTATGCCGCCACTCGAGGCGAATCATGATGGATGTCGCTAGGGAGAACCGCCTCCGCTCCATAAACCATGAAAAAAGGCGTGTATCCCGTTGATCTGTTGGGTGTGGTATTGATGCTCCATATCATAGAAGGTAACTCCTCAACCCAACAACCCGACGTCCGTTGCAAAGGAACCAGAAGCCGGGGTTTGATGCCTCTCAAGATCTCTTGATTGGCCCTCTCCGCTTGACCATTGGACTGGGGGTGAGCCACAGATGATACGTCAAGCCGGATGTGCTCACGTTGACAGAACTCCTTCATGGCACCCTTTGACAGATTGGTACCATTATCTGTTATAATGCTGTGTGGAAAACCAAACCGAAAGATCACCTTCTTGATGAATTGAACCGCCATAGCTGCATCACACTTACTGACTGGCTCTGCCTCCACCCACTTAGTGAACTTATCAACCGCCACCAAAAGGTGGGTCTTCTTGTCCTTGGATCTCTTGAAGGGCCCAACCATATCCAGCCCCCAAGTTGCAAACGGCCAAGTAATTGGAATCATCCTCAACTCTTGAGCCGGTACATGAGCCCGTCGTGAGAACTTTTGACAGCCATCACACCTTTTGACTAAGTCCTCGGCATCAGCGTGAGTCGTCAACCAATAGAAACCATGACGAAACGCCTTGGCCACCAACGATTTTGAACCGGCATGGTGACAACAATCTCCTTCATGTATCTCACGCAAGATTTCACGGCCTTCTTCAGGGGATACACAGCGCTAAAACGCCCCTGTCACACTGCAACAATGTAACTCTCCATTGATGATTGTCATGGACTTGGACCGCCGGATTATCTGCCTGGCCGAAGTTTCGTCTTCTGGTAACTCGCCCCGGTTCATATACGCCAAATATGGAACCATCCAATCCGGAATGACATGAAGAGCCGCCACCAACTGAGCTTCTGGATCAGGAACAACCAAATCCTCTTCCCCAGGGAGCTTAACAGACAGATTATGCAGCACATCTAGGAAAACATTAGGTGGAACCGTTTTGCATTGGGAACCCAGACGGCTTAAAGCGTCCGCCACTTCATTCTTTCGCCGGTCCACGTGATCCACCTGATAACCTTTGAAGTGACATGCAACAATATCCACCTCACGACGATACGCCGCCATGAGTGGGTCCTTGGAGTCCCAAGTGCCGGACACTTGTTGAGCCACCAGGTCTGAGTCACCAAAGCACTTAACTCGGCTTAGGTTCATCTCCTTAGCCATCCGAAAACCATGGAGTAAGGCCTCATATTCAGCTGCATTGTTAGTGCAAGGGAACATTAAACAAAGAACATAACAAAACTTATCACCTCGTGGGGAAGTTAATACCACTCCAGCCCCCGAGCCCTCCAATTGCCTAGACCCATCAAAATGAATAGTCCAATAAGTATGATCCAGCTTCTCCTCTGGCGCTTGTAGTTCTGTCCAATCATTGATGAAATCCACCAGTGCCTGAGATTTGATCGCCGTGCGAGGTATGTATTTCAACCCGTGGGGCCCGAGCTCGATAGCCCACTTAGCAATCCGGCCAGTTGCTTCCCTGTTCTGGATGATATCCCCCAAAGGAGCAGAGCTGACCACCATGATGGGATGACCTTGGAAATATTGCTCAAGCTTCCGGCTTGCCATGAAAACTCCATACACCAACTTCTGCCAATGCGGGTACCTCTGCTTAGACTCAATAAGTACCTCACTAATATAGTAAACCGGCTGCTGAACCGGAAATTCCTTTCCGGCCTCCTTGCGCTCCACCATAGTAGCCACACTAACAACCCTGGCGTTAGCTGCCACATATAGCAATAATGGCTCTTTGTCAATCGAAGCAGCAAGCACCGGCTGATTAGCCAACTGCCGCTTTAAGTCCTCAAATGCTTCATTAGCGGCGTCACTCCAGAAGAAGCTATCTATTTTCTTCAGCATCTGATACAAAGGGATGGCCTTCTCACCAAGGCGACATAAACCGGCTCAACGCGGCAATTCGGCCTGCCAGGCGTTGAACATCATTGATACACTTAGGTTTGGCCAAAGAGGTGATGGCTTTAATCTTTTCCGGGTTAGCTTCAATGCCCCTGTTAGACACCAAAAAGCCCAAGAGCTTGCCTGCCGGTACACCAAAAACACACTTGGCCGGATTAAGCATCATTTTATAAACCCACAGGTTATCAAAGGTCTCCTTCAAGTCATCTATCAATGTCTCCTTCTGTCTGGATTTTACCACAATATCATCCACATAAGCGTGAATATCGCGGCCGATCTGATCATGAAGACAATTCTGCACACACCGCTGATAAGTCGCCTGGGCACTCTTGAGCCCAAAGGGCATAGACACATAACAGAAGGCTCCAAAAGGAGTTATGAAGGTTGTCTTCTCCTGGTCCTTAACTACCATTTTGATCTAATGATAACCAAAACATGCATCCAAAAAGCTCAAACGCTCGCAACCCGCTGTAGCATCAATAATTTGATCAATACGCGGGAGAGCGAAAGGATCTGCTGGGTAGGCCTTGTTGAGATCTGTATAGTACACACACATACTCCAAGTGCCATTCTTCTTAAGTACTAGCACCGGATTACCCAACCACTCAGGATGAAATACTTCGATGATAAACCCAGCCGCCAAGAGTCTGTCGACTTCTTCTCCAATAGCCTTGCGCCTTTCTTCATTGAACCGTCGAAGAAATTTCTTGATCAGTTTATACTTGGGATCAACATTAAGAGTGTGCTCAGCGAGTTCTCTCGGTACACCTGGCATGTCAGAAGGCTTCCACGCAAAGATGTCCCGATTCTCACGGATGAACTCGATGAGCGCGCTTTCCTATTTCGGATCCAAGTTAGCGCTGATGCTAAACTATTTGGACGAATCGCCAGGCACGAAATCAACAAGCTTTGTCTCATCAGCCGATTTAAACTTCAGGGCCGGATCATGCTTTGTAGTTGGTTTCTTTAATGAAGTCATATCTGCCGGATCAACATTGTCTTTGTAAAACTTTAACTCTTCTGTTGCACAAACCGACTCAGCATAAGCCGCATCACCTTCTTCACACTCCAAAGCGATCTTACGGCTCCCATGCACTGTTATAGTTCCCTTGTGACCCGACATTTTGAGCTGCAGGTAGACATAATAGGGCCGTGCCATAAACTTAGCATAAGCTGGCCCTCCAAACAGGGCATGATACGGGCTTTTGATTTTCACCACTTCGAAGGTCAACGTTTTCGATCTCGAGTCATGCTCATCTCCAAAAGCCACCTCCAGAGCTATTTTACCAACAGGATATGCCGATTTACCATGCACCACACCATGGAACACCGTATTGGACGGTTTAAGATTTTTATCGGTTAACCCCATGCGACAGAAAGTTTCGTTATAAAGGATACTGATACTACTCCTCCCTTCCATGAGTACCTTGGTGAACTTATAACCTCCCACCTGAGGCGCCACCACCAATGCCAGGTGACTTGGATTGTCAACCCGGGGTGGGTGATCCTCTCTACTCCACACGATCGGCTGCTCATACCAGCGCAAGTAACGGGGCACCTCCGGTTCAACGGAGTTCACTGCCCTCTTATGAAGTTTCTGATCACGCTTGCACAAGCTAGTGGTGAAGACATGATACTGCCCGCTATGCAACTGCTTTGGGTTGCTCTGATAACCCGACTGCTACTGTTGCTGCTGATTGCTCTGGTGATTATAACCTCCTTGGTTGCCCTGATTACCTTGATTGTTATCTCCACCCTGATTACCGTGGAATCCTGAACCGGAATTACCTCCACCATAACCCGACCCATGAGATCCGGGGCCTGAACCGCCACCCGGTCCATGATCATACCGAAAGAGATCAGAATTTTTGAATTCCTGCATGATATAACAATCCTTCCAGAGGTGCATGGATGGTGTCTCCTTCGTTCTGTGTTTTGGGCAAGGCTAGTTCAACAGATAAGACAGGCGGTCCGGGTTAGGACTTGGCCCTCCACCACGCTGGGGCGGTTTACCTTTACGCCGCTGGCCTTTGTCATGTGTGTTGGTATTAGCCACAAAGTCTAAACTGTGGTCTGCCTTACGCTTGCCGCCTTTTCCATGACCCGCCGGGTGATGCTGCTGCCCCTTGGCGTTGCCACTCCTTTTTCCCTTCCCTGTCTTATCATCGTCAGACTCGGGATCCTTGGTACTATCAGAGTCGGCGTACTTCACTAGAGCGGCCATGAGAGTTCCCATGTCATTACAATGACGTTTGAGCCGTCCCAATTTCAACTTCAGGGGTTCAAACCGGCAATTGCCTTGCAATGTTAAAACTGCGGTATCAACGTTGATGTGGCCCGATGAATGCAAAATCTCTGAAACCCAGCGCACTCAACAGGTTGTTGATTCTCCTTCCTCCTGGACACAGGCAGCTAAGTCCACAAACGACATGGGCTGCTTGCATGTATCCTTGAAATTCTGGATAAACTGGGCTCTCAACTCGGCCCATGACCTAATAGAATTAGCTGGTAAGCTCTTCAGCCAAGTGCGGGCTGTCCCCTCTAGCATCATGGTGAAGTATTTGGCACACGCCGCATCGTCCACATCCAGCATCTCCATTGCCATCTCATAGCTTTCAACCCATGTCTCGGGGGATAAATCAGCGGTGTAATTCGACACTTTGCGTGGGCCTTTGAAATCCTTGGGCAGGCGCACGTTGCGCAGCGCTGGGACGAGACACGGTACTCCCAAAGAGCTAGAAGTAACCCTGGTTCCACTGACGTGGTCGGACGAACCGGAGTAAGTTGACGGGCTTCATGCCGCGCCGCTAACTCGGCCTCTCTACGTGCCCGAGCCTGGTCCACCACCTCCTGAGCATCACCAGCACCACCCGCCGGGTTATTGCCACGGGGCGGATCACGGTTTCGTGCGTTGCTTGACACGGCGGGTTCATCCATACGCCTGTTGTAACTCGGGCTTGGGCGGGGAGTAGAATGGATCCTCTCGCGACTATATGAATAAGCCTCCTGCTGAACCAAAGCTGTCTGAAGAAGCTCCCTAACCCGACGCGTCTCGACTGCCACCGGAGACTCGCCTTCGATCGGGATGGCCCCCGGCCGTGAAGAGGTAGCGACAATGTTGTCCATTGGGTTAGAGTAATGACCCGGTCGTGTTGGGACATGCTGTGCCACATTGTTGTTCTGGTGAGGCGGATCCCCCAAACGTGGCTGAACCGGCGCCCCCGCTCCAGGTGCCTCTGCACGGTTTACCACCGGCGGATTACTGGTCCCTGCTCCTGGGGTGTTAAAGAGGTTCTAGCTTAATAAACCAGCGGCAGGCGAGATCGGTACCTCCTCTTCAGGACATCATTCGACGCACTCTGATCCAGCATAAATTGGTAAGCCCGTGCATCCAATGCGGCCCGCTCCGCGGCCATCCTAGTATCCTCAGCTGCCAAGTCGGCTTTGGCCTGGGCGATTTGATCTTTCACCTTTGCGATTTCCGCATTGTGTGCATCCTGGTCCGCCGGGTTAGCCTCTGCCATCATCGTCGCCAAAGTGTCAAATAACTCAGATAAAACCTGAGCCGGCGGTCGCACGGGCCCCAGCCGCTGTCGTTGCTGCTGTTCGAGAAATCATCGCCGCTGCGGTCGAAGAATGGAGCGCTGGTTGTGTACTGGCCATGAAGATCGCCACCCGGTTTGGTGGATCAAAGGGGTCCGGAATACTGTCGCCATCGAAACAGCCCCCAATCCGGCCATCTTGCAACTGATATAACGACCCGGTCTCTTCGGTTGATGAATCATCGCCGGAATAAACGATGGTTTCACCACCAGATTCCGATCTATCCTCAGATTCCCCTCCGTGGATGACTCCCACGAAGGCACGCTTCATGACAGGCTTGACCCGGGCAGATCTCGCATGCTGAGACATTTCGACGAGGTCAGTGCAGATGTCCGGCTCAGGGCCTCGTTCGCCGATCTTGCTAATGAAAATGTGTATGCCACTGAAGGGGACCCGGTACCCATACTCGATTGAGCCGGCCTCGGGGCCCCAGCCCGCGTCGTCGACGTAGAGCTTGCCGCGAGGACTCTTGGTCATCCGGCCCACAGCGTAGACCTTGAGTCCTTCGAAGCTGTCCTCTAAGAACTCGAAACCATCGTGCGATAGCCCCACGGTGGGCGCCAACTATCGTGGTTTTGACACGCCAGATGTCCTAGAGAAAGGACTTAGTCGTGGAGCAATCGCTACTGGTTAGCTTAAAGGGGTTAAAGCGGACAAGGGACACAAAAAGTTTATACTGGTTCGGCCCCTTACGGTGAAGGTAAAAGCCTACGATCCAGTTGTTGTGGGATTGCTTGGGTTTCGATCACTAGGGAGCAAATATGCTTTGTGTGAGTCTCGAGTTGTTGTCTGTTGTCCTGAACCGCCGCCGGGTCGTCCCCTTATATACACGGGTTGATGCCCGTTGGTTTACAGAATCCCGAGGCCGACTCATAAACGTGTCCGGCTCGGTCTCTGCTCTTTCTATCTTACAACACAAGTTTACATATCCATACCGGTTTATGTCTACGGGCCTTAAACCGGCTTTGGGCCCTGGGCCTTCATAAAGCGTCACCAGCTTTATCTTCATGGGTTTCAGGTATAGTGAACCACTATGGGGTTAACCCGGCCTCTCCTGGCCGGTTTACGCCCAGTGGTAATATCCCCAACAGAGGCCATATCTTTCGAACCGTTGATCGAAATTAGTTGATTCTTTTTGCATTGTGATTGTACTAGCATGTAGATAAAGTATACCTACTGATATGTTTTGTTATTTAAGTTTTATCTTAATTCCTTGTTGTTGACTTAATGTGGTGTTATGTGAGTACGGTTTATTTATCGGTGCCTTCGTTAAGCGTATAGATTGTCCGGAGTATAAAGCGGATCATAATTAATCGTTAGATCACTTCAACAACGTTCAAGGCAAGTTTGCACTTTTGATTTTGCTCACCTATATTCTTCTAGGAATGTGTGGCTTTTATGCTATAATATGTGCTTGGTTTGATCTGTATGTCCTCTGTTGTCATATTTGAGTATTAATTGTATTATGTGATGGTGTGATTAGCTTGCTATGGTAGACGGGGGCATGTGCCGAGTGATTCATGAAAGTGGTGAGTGTTTATAGCTGTAGGCTTGGGACTTTTTACTAGGTGAATGCGTCACTGGCAGAGCGCTCTATTGTCCCTAGAGAATGCGCCATTGATAGAGCGCACTTGAGGCGATGTATAGATTCCGGAACTTAAATCAGGTGAATGCGTCCTTGGCAGAGCGCTCTATGGTTCCTAGAGAATGCGCCACTGACAGAGCGCACTCGAGAGACTTCTGAAGTTCTTGTCATGTTTACTTAGAATCTTTGGGGTTATCATGGGTGAATAAATTAGATATAGTTGTGAGTCCAGTTAGTGGAGGTAGGTGAAGACATTCTTCTACAAACCAACTTGAGTGTTCTGTTTGTCATACTTTGATTGTGGATGTAGGTTTGCTATATCATTATGTGTGAGTTGCCAATACATTCAATGTATTGACCCTTGTGGCTGCAACTTATCATGTTGCAGGATTTTCAGATGATCAATGAGATATAGTAGGGTCGCGAGTCTTCACTCAGCATTTTCGCCAGTGGGCATTGATGGGACTCATCGTTTGTGTATTATGCTACATTTTCCGTTGTTATTATTGAATAAAGCTAGCTATGTGCTAATCAGTTTGTAATACTTTATAAATTCTGGATCATACGTTGTAGTAAATGATGCACATTTTATTTGATATTCCTATGTATTGTGTGTGCTAGTGAATTGATATAGGGACTAGCATGGTAAGCGCAGAGACATCGAATCTTATCAGGTTCGGGTTGTTACATTCCATATAAATATCCTCCTCTAATTCTCCATGTACGAATGCAGTTTTAACACCCAATTGTTTGAGATCAAAATCATGCATGGCAACAATATTGAGTAAAGTGCGAATAGAGCTATGCTTCACAACAGGAGAAAAGACTTCTTTATAGTCAATACCAGGAATTTGACCGTAACCTTTAACAACTAACCTTGCTTTAGATCTTGTCTCATCATTAGGAGAAAGACCTTCTTTCCTCTTGAAAACCCACTTGCAACGAATAGGTTTCTTCTCTCCGGGCAATTTTACTAAATCCCAAGTGCCATTCTTTTCAAGTGATTCTATCTCATCATGCATAGCGGTCATCCACTTATTACTATCACCAGAAATAATAGCCTTGGAATATGAAGAAGGCTCAACATTACCTTCAATTTTGTTTGCAATAGATAAATAAAAAGAAACACTATTGCACTCTTCAATTAACCCGTCATGTTTATTAATATCGCACCTAACTCTGTCACGTGCGAGATTACAACTGGGTGGAACAATAGGCTGACTTGGAGTGGGAGAGACATGTTCATCATCAACGACGGGTTCATCATGTGCATCAACATTTTCATTACCAGATGTATCATCTGAGTCAATAACATGCTCCACCTGAACAGTAGGCTGCTGAATAGTAGGCTGTTGTGCACTCTCAACATGAACATTAGTAGATGGAACATCATGTAACATAGCAGATCCATTAAGATAACATTTAGGTTAATAACAATCTTTTGGGTTTCATGATTCCACAATTTAAAACCTTTAACACCAGATTTATAACCAAGAAAGATGCACTTAATAGCCGTAGACTCCAATTTTCCATTATGATAGAGGCAAAGGTGTCCCGTCTTTCGATGAGATGGTGGTTATCGTTTTGGACGAAGTCGACTTTGACGATCCGACTACGAACGTGCGAGGACGTCGCGCCTAAGAAATCGCTAAACCAACTCCGAGAGGTTATTGACCACGCCGGAGCACGATCAACCTGACCACGAAGGTCTGTTTCCTGCAGGCAAATGAAGAACGAGCAAGAAACTAAGATTGCAATATGGATATTGCGAATATAAGAGGAAAGCTTTATTGATCAAGGTGGGGTTCTGTGACGCCTTCGTCTGTGTGACGCCCCGAGACCGACGCTCCAGACGTCTTCCATGTTTTGTGTGTCAACTGTGTTATTTATTTGTTTGTTGCATTCATCATCTCATCATTCGCATTGCATCGACATTTCGTTGTCGTCATGTTTTCATAAAACTTGCATTCGTCGTAGTCGCCGCTTCTTCCTTGTCTCCGTTGACCTCCTCTTAGATCAACCGGACCACTCTCTTCTCTCTCTTGTCTGAGCCCTTCAAACCCTCTTGTCTTCGTCGACCTCTCTCGGCAACCTCGCGTGTCCGAAAGCTGCCTCGAACTCAAATCGCTCAGTTATCACCGTTGAATTCGGATCATCCCCAAACATCTATAAGACATCTCTGTTTTCTTATTTGGACTCCCTACTTATTTATTCTCGACTGTTCGATTTTGATCGGAGGGTCCATTTTGCCCCTAAGCTAGTCCACCTAGCTATTTAAACATTCAAACCCTAGATCCTAGGAGATGTCCCATCCTTCCATTCCCTCCGCCGCCACCAGACCAACTCCCTTCGCTCTCGGGATCCTCCCAGATCCGATCCAGCGCCCGACCTCCACCTCTGGATCCCCTCCCGATCCAACCAGAGTTGCTACCGCAGCCTCCGACCAACTCCCGCAATTTCCGCGCCGGCCAAACCAATCCCTCCACCTCCCTCACCGACTCTGGACGCGCCCGCGGATCCGGCTGTCTGTTGCCATGCTCGCGCCATCCCCATCCCCGGCGTCATTCACACCTGAAGCCTCGCTCCCAGCCTCCAGCAAGCAGAGGCCCCGCAAACCTCTCTCTCCCTCGTGCTCGCCGCTCCTCCCGATCCAACGCGCCCTCCGGCGACCACTCCCAGCAGGCCTCGTCGCCTTTCCTCCCTTTCTTCTCTTTTCCGTCTCTGCATCTCTCTCTTTCTCTCAGTTTTTCTCTCTGCCCCGCAGGAACAAGGAGCTCCACGCCATGTCCGCCCCTTGGTGCTTCGTGCAGCGCCTGACCTGCTCCTTCCGGTGGCCTCAGCCTCGCGCGCCGCACCAGTGCAGAAGCGCCTTGTCCACTCGCCGTCTTCGCCGCCCGTGGGCCTCCCTGCCCGACGCCGTGGATGGCCGCCGCCCCGCTGCTCCGAGACCAAAGTCCCGTCGATCTGTAGCCCGTTCCAGCGCCCGCGTGGACCAGCGCCAAGTCGCCCCGTTCGTGCCGCCGTGTCACCCGCATCACGCCAAGGCCCTCTTCGCCCGGATCCCGCGTCGCTAGCAGCAAGCTCCGCCGCTCCGACGTCTGCTTCCCCTGCATCGAGAAGTTCTTGTTCGAGGAGGGCGTGGTCACGCCTGGCTCCGCACCCCTCCGTCCCATGCGCCTCCATCCCTTCCTCGCCGCCGAACTCCTGCTTCAAGCCGCACCGGCGCCCCACTCGTTCTCTCGGGAACGAGCACGCCCAAGCGCCTCTGCTTCGAACCAGGGGGTCGACGCCTCCAGCGCCCGCGTTGACCGAGCACAACCCAGTCCGCCTCTGCTTCCAGCCGGGCCGAAGCCCATGGGTGAGCAACCCCTCCATCTCCTGTTCCTCTTAGGCCCGCAACCAGTTTCAGCCCGTGTAGTTTTTTTCCCTTGCTGCGAATTTATCCTTTTATCCAGAAAACTGCATATTTACAGAAAAACCCTCATGTTCATGCATGTAATAACTAATCAACCATGCATCGGATTAAAATGTTTTATATATGTAAAATGCTTAAAATTTCATCTAATTTCATAATATGCCACTTTCATCTATGTTTAAAATGTTTAACCTGCTGTTTGCATTAATTTACTTAAATGCCATGCTAAAATGCTTTATTTCATAACTAAATAACCGTAGCTCAGATTTAAATAAACTTTATATGTAAATGGGGTAGAAAAATGCCTAGTTTAACATGGTGCACTTTTTTTACTGTTTAAAAACAATAAAATATGCTTTAGGACAGAACAGTACCAAATTCATAATATGCATATGAGGATTTTTCCAGACTTGTTGTTTGTTGTTCCGGCCTCATTTACACTTGCCTAAATAGTTAGTTTTCATATGCTTCACCCCTTGCCATGTTTAATAACATTTAATATTGTTGGGTACATAACCGAGAGTAACTAAATAATTAAATGTGGTGTTCCGTCAAAATGCAACCCATTGCATATTGAGCTCCACTTAATCTTGTAGTGTTGTTTGTTGCATTTTGCCATGCCATGCCTCTTTAAACCGGACATGCATCATACTTGGTTGTGAATCATGCCATGTTTATGTGATGGTTGTTTACCATGTTGTTTCCTTCTTTCCGGTTGCGCTTCTCCTTGATAGTTCCAGTTACGTTGCGATTGTGAGGATCCGTTCGACTATGTCCGTTTGTCTTCTTCATGGACTCGTTCATCTTCCTAGCGGGATTTCAGGCAAGATGGCCATTACCCTAGAAATCACTTCTATCTTTGCTTTCTAGTTGCTCGCTCTTTTGCTATGCCGCGATACCTACCACTTGCTATATCATGCCTCTCATGTTGCCATGTCAAGCCTCTAACCATCCTTTCCTAGCAAACCGTTGTTTGGCTAAGTTACCGATTTGCTCAGCCCCTCTTATAGCGTTGTTAGTTGCAGGTGAAGTTGAAGATTGCTCCATGTTGGAACATGTTTATGTTGGGATATCACAATATCTCTTATTTAATTAACGCATCTATATACTTGGTAAAGGGTGGAAGGCTCGGCCTTATGCCTGGTGTTTTGTTCCACTCTTGCCGCCCTAATTTCCGTCATACCGGTGTTATGTTCCTTGATTTTGCGTTCATTACATGGTTGGGTGATTTATGGGACCCCCTTGATAGTTTGCCTTGAATAAAACTCCTCCAGCAAGGCCCAACCTTGGTTTTACCATTTGCCACCTAAGCCTTTTCCCTTGGGTTCTGCAGACTCAAGGGTCATCTTTATTTTAACCCCCTCGGGCCAATGCTCCTTTGAGTGTTGGTCCAAACTAGAGCCCTTTGCAGCGCCACCTCAGGGAAACTTGAGGCCTGGTTTTAGTTGTACGGACTGCTCATCCGGTGTGCCCTGAGAACGAGATATGTGCAGCTCCTATCGGGATTTGTCGGCACATTCAGGAGGCTTTGCTGGACTTGTTTTACCATTGTCGAAATGTCTTATAACTGGGATTCCGAGTTTGATCGGGTCTTCCCGGGAGAAGGAATATCCTTCGTTGACCGTGAGAGCTTGTGATGGGCTAAGTTGGGACACCCCTGCAGGGTATTATCTTTCGAAAGCCGTGCCCGCGGTTATGTGGCAGATGGGAATTTGTTAATATCCGGTTGTAGAGAACTTGACACTTGACTTAATTAAAATACATCAACCGCGTGTGTAGCCGTGATGGTCTCTTTTCGGCGGAGTCCGGGAAGTGAACACGGTTCTTGTGTTATGGTTGTGCATAACTAGTTTCAGGATCACTTCTTGATCACTTCTAGCTTCACGACTGTTGCGTTGCTTCTCTTCTCGCTCTTATTTGCGTATGTTAGCCACCATATTTGCTTAGTGCTTGCTTCAGCTCCACCTCATTACCCCTTTCCCGCCCATAAGCTTAAATAGTCTTGATCTCATGGGTGTGAGATTGCTGAGTCGTCGTGACTCACAGATACTTCCAAACAGTTGCAGGTGCCGATGATACCAGTGTAGGTGACGCAACCGGGATCAAGTGGGAGCTCGAGGAGGACCTTTGATCCTTTCTATGTTTCTTTTCATGTTGATCAGTAGTGGAGCCTAGTTGGGACGATCGGCGGTCTAGCATTTGGGGTTGTCTTCTTTTCATTTGGTTTTGACCGTAGTCGGTCTATGTGTGTATCTTGAATGATGTATGAATTTATTTATGTTTTGTGTGAAGTGGCGATTGTAAGCCAACTCTCTTTATCCCATTCTTGTTCATTACATGGGATTGTGTGAAGATGATCCTTCTTGTGACAAAACCTACAATGTGGTTATGCCTCTAAGTCGTGCATCGACACGTGAGAGATATAGCCGCATCGTGGGCGTTACAGTCTGGTCGTTGAACACAAACGAAGTACGCAAAGTTGCAGCTATGGTGAACTTTTAATCTAAACAAAACCCAAAGTATAAACGGTGCCCTAAGGGCTGTATATATGGAGGAAGAGGGGGAGGGGGATTTCGTGGCCCTTGGGGAAGGGTTCCGAAACCAACCCAATATCTTGTTTCCCCACACATACGGACTCTCAAAAACAGCCTATACTTATGTATTTCAAAATTACATGGGCCTGGCCCAATAATAAGGTGACGCTGCACCTAGAATAGCCTCTGGACAAAATTTATGAAGTGGCATCTTGTATATTTCGTCCAAGGCTTCATTCACTCCTTATGGTGGCTTCAAAGTCCTGAAATCATCACTTGTAACTCCGTTCTTGTTCCCCTTGCGCATACCATCAACTCCATGCTTGTTCTTGCTCCAATGTTCATCCTTCTCCAAGCTAGGCCCTTCATTTGTAAGCAAAACAAATGTATCCAATTTAGGCAGCATCATATTCTCATGAACATTAGAATCATTACCAAGAAACAAAAGTACCTGGTAATTTAATTGGCGTGCGCGAACTCTAGTAATTGGTCCATTATATGTAACAGTAGGGGCTGTGGGTGTAACAATGGTATTCATGTCCTCATCATCCTCCTCTTCTTGAAATGAAGTCGTCCTCAACGGAAGCTCATCTTCCTCACCCAAATAAGGCTTCAAATATGCAATGTTAAAAGTAGGACTAACCCCAAAATCTTCAGGTAGCTCAAGTTTATGTGCATTATCATTTATTTTATCTAACACCTTAAAAGGACCATCAACACGTGGCATTAGCTTTGATTTGCGCAAATTAGGAAATCTATCCTTACGCAAATGTAACCAAACAAGATCTCCAGGTGCAAACACAACATGTTTTCTACCCTTATCTCCAGCAAGTTTATATTTAGCATTCATACGCTTAATGTTTTCCTTAGTTAACTCATGCATTTTTAAAATCAATTCAGCACGTTCTTTAGCATCAAAATTAACCTTCTCCGAAGATGGAAGAGGCAACAAATCAATAGGTGCACGAGGTAGGAAACCATACACAATTTCAAAAGGGCACATCTTAGTAGTAGAATGCAATGAACGATTATAAGCAAATTCAATATGAGGCAAGCATTCTTCCCACATTTTCTTATTATTCTTCAAAACAGCCCTAAGCATAGTAGACAATGTTCTATTGACTACTTCAGTTTGTCCATCAGTTTGGGGGTGACAAGTAGTACTAAAAAGCAGTTTAGTCCCCAACTTAGCCCATAAACATCTCCAAAAGTGGCTAAGAAATTTAGTATCACCATCTGAAACAATAGTATTTGGCGCACCATGCAAGCGAATAATTTCACGAAAGAACAAATCAGCAACATTAACAGCATCATCGCTTTTATGACATGGTATAAAGTGTGCCATTTTCGAGAATCTATCCACGACAACAAATATGCTATCCCTCCCCTTCTTTGTTCGAGGTAAACCTAAAACAAAGTCCATAGATATATCCTCCCAAGGAACACTAGGTACAGGCAAAGGCATATATAAACCATGAGCAGCGAGCAACAAAACGCTCAACATCCTGTCTCAACTTTGGCCAAAAGAAATGTGTAGCAAGTACGTCCTCCGTCTTCTTCATGCCAAAGTGTCCCATTAATCCTCCTCCATGCGCCTCCTGCAACAACAAAAGACGAACAGAGCTAGCTGGAATGCATAGCTTGTTAGTACGGAACACAAAGCCATCATTAATAATGAACTTGTTCCATATTCGTCCTTCTTTACAATTCTGCATTACATCTTTAAAATCAGCATCATGCACATATTGATCATTGATCGTCTCCAAACCAAATATTTTGAAGTCAAGTTGTGAAAGCATAGTATAGCGACGAGACAATGCATCAGCAATAACATTTTATTTACCCTTCTTGTGTTTAATGACATAAGGGAAAGTCTTAATGAATTCAACCCATTTAGCAGGTCTACGCTTCAGTTTAGCTTGACTTTTAATATGTTTCAAAGATTCATGATTAGAATGTATAACAAATTCTTTGGGCCATAAATAATGTTGCCATGTCTCTAAAGTCCGAACAAGAGCATATAATTCTTTGTCATAAGTAGAATAATTCAGACTAGGCCCACTCAATTTTTCAGAAAAGTATGCAACAGGTTTCCCATCTTGTAATAACACACCTCCTAATCCAATTCCACTTGTGTGACCGTTTTAGGCTGCGGCCAACTCTCAATAGCTTCAATCTTGGCTTTATCAACTTCAATTCCCTGTGGAGTAAAAACATAGCCAAGAAAAGATATTTGGTCGGTGCAAAAGGTGCACTTCCCAAGGTTACCAAACAAACGTGCATCACGTAGAGCAATAAAAACAGCACGTAAATGTTCCAAATGTTCTTCCAAAGATTTGCTATAAATCAGTATATCATCAAAATAGACTACCACAAATCGTCCAATGAAAGCACGTAGAACTTCGTTCATTAGTCTCATGAAAGTACTAGGTGCATTAGTTAACCCAAAAGGTATGACTAACCACTCATATAAACCAAACTTAGTTTTAAATGTTGTTTTCCATTCATCTCCCAATTTCATACGAATCTGATGGTATCCACTATGCAAATCAACTTTGGAGAATATTGTAGAGCCACTCAATTCATCAAGCATATCATCTAGCCTAGGAATAGGATGACGATAACGGATAGTAATATTATTAATGCCTCTACAATCAACACACATACGCGACGTACCATCCTTTTTAGGCACTAGTATAATAGGAACATCACAAGGACTAAGAGATTCGCGAATATAACCTTTGTCGAGCAGCTCCTGTACTTGACGCATAATCTCCTTCGTCTGCTTTGGATTGCTACGGTATGGTGCATGGTTGGGTAGCGATGCACCGGGAATTAAGTCAATTTGATGCTCAATCCCTCGAATAGGTGGTAATCCCGGTGGCACGTCTTGTGGGAAGACGTCAGCGAACTCCTGCAAAATGTTTGTGACAGCAGGGGGCAAAGAGGAAGGCATGTCCTCGAATGAAAATAATGCCTCTTTGCACACAAAAGCATAGCAAACAGATTTGCTAAAATCTAGCTCATCAATATCAGATTTGGTGGCAAGTAAACATGCACTTTTCAATTTAATTTCAAAAGCAACACTAGATGGTTTATTATTAGGCTTCATTTGTTGCTCAAATTCTTTTGCCACAATCTGATTTTCACTCTTATTTTTCTCCTGTTTTGCTTTATTAGCTCTATTAATATCATCTTTCAAAATGGAATCAGGAGTCATAGGAAGCAAAGTAATATTTTTATCCTTATGAACAAGAGTATACTGATTGTTTCTACCATGGTGTACAGATTTTTTATCAAATTGCCATGGTCTACCAAGTAATAAGGAGCATGCTTGCATAGGTACCACATCACAATCAACATAATCAGCAGATGTAGAGATACTAAAATGCACACGAACAGTACGTGTTACCTTAACCTTGCCGCTGTTGTTCAACCATTGGATGTAGTAAGGATGTGGATGTGGTCTTGTGGTAAGAGATAACTTCTCCACCATCTCCATGCTAGCCAAGTTGTTGCAGCTCCCTCCATCTATGATGACGCGAATAGAATGTTCCTTCACAACTCCCTTTGTATGGAACAAATTATGCCTCTGATTTTGCTCAGCTTGTGTAACCTGCACACTCAAAACACGATGAGCAACTAAACATTCATACCTGTCAGCATCTTCAGCAGCCATGTATTGCGTCTCATGATCAGAATCATCTCCACCGTGTTCTTCATGTGTAATAAGAGCCAAAGTCTCCTCATCATAGTCACTGGCGGACTCATACCCACCATCCTTAGTAGCAATTATCACACGCTGAGATTTGCATTCTCTCACAAAATGTCCTCTTCCCTTACAATGGCGACAAATAATATCACTTGTGTGCCCTGTAGACGCCGTGGAAGAAGAAGAGCTCTGTGCAGGCCCGGTAGGTGTGCTCTTGGCAGATAGTGGTGGTTGTGCCTGCTTTCTTTTATCACAGTTGGAGGTGGCACCTGAAGGAGGTGATGGTGCAGTGGAAGTAGATGATGCACGTGGTGTCCATGATGAAGGTCGACCTGCAGAAAAGTTAGTTCGCGCCAATGCCTGTCGATCCTGCACTTCACGTTCAGCTTTACAAGCAAGATGGAATAAACGAGTGATATTATTATAATCCTTATAGTCTAGAATGGTCTGAATCTCTCTATTTAATCCACCCAGAAAACGTGCAAGCATAGCTTCATTCTCCTCAACAATACCACATCTAATCAAGCCAGTTTGTAATTCCTCATAATATTCTTCTACCGAATTTTTTCCTTGTCTTAAGCGCTGCAATTTTTTAAGTAATTCACGTTGATAATATGGTGGAACCCAACGAGTACGCATAGCAGTTTTCAAAGCAGCCCAAGTAGCTGGAACAGGATATAATCTACAATGTTCAGACCACCAAACACATGCAAAGCTAGTGAAAGCACAAACAGCAGCAGGAACACGTCTCTCCTCAGGATATTGTAAACATGTAAATCGTTGTTCAGTTTCTAACTCCCAAGTAAGATATATATCAGGAACATATCTACCCTCAAATGGTGGAATATTCAATTTTAGTTTAGAGAGATGGTCATGATCTCGTACCTGAGGGGGAGCCCTAACATTGCCATTATTTGCATGTGGACGACCTGGTGGTTGTGGTGCTGGTGGTTGCAGGTAGTTCTGATTTTGATCAACTTCATCCTCATAATCTCCCACATAATCATCATCCTCTGCATCAGTAGCAGGAGCCACAAAAGTATCAACAGCAGCACCAACAGTTTGGCCAAGCGCAAGAGGGACACGGCTTGCTCGGCGGAGGGCTGTTTCGCGATGTGGAGGTAGTCATTGTTCTTGTTGTTGTAGAGGTGCATTAGGTGCAGCCGGTAGTGGTGGTGGAAGACGCGCGAGAAATTCATTAAACTTGTTATCGAGCTTTGTTTTGAACGTCTTCTCCATGCCATCTATCTTGTCCATGGCCTCTTCAAATCTGTTTAGCACATCTTGCACCTGTCCACTCATCATTTGCTGAAATTTATCATGCAACTCCTTATTCGTCATGTTCTCCTAGTCAGTCTCGTCGGCTTGTGATCCTGGCATGGTTAGCAGCAATAGAAACACACAAGAATATGATCCTGCAGACTACTAACAAGAGGTGGCCGTGGGTGTCACAAATCCGTCAAGCAAATCTCAAATTCTTACCAGTTCTTACCCAGCAGCAGGCGGTGATCGGCAATCGTTGTAGTCAAAACTCTCAAAAGCTTGGATAGAGCGATTGCAGGGAGAGTCAAACGCACGACATAGATGTATGTGGAGCTGGGAAGGCTTTTAATATGGTAGCAAAAAGGGTCAGTAATAATCAATTCAGAGATGCAAAGTTGAATGAACGCTCAACGACGGTCCTGTGCTGGTCCTAGGCTAGACCGTGCTAGAGACGCGAGCCTAGAACACTAATAAAATCACGGAGCTGCACGTAAACAAGGGAGGAGCACACTCTGAATTGTTTTTTCTTTTTTTCACTTTTTTCACTTTTTTCCCGCTTTTTCTTTTTTTTTGCTCCACAACAATTTTTTTTTCGAAAAAGTCTACAGATGGCCTAAAAACTGCCTAGCCAGAATTTTCCAGACTTAGTTTTTTTTAAACTGGAACTAATTTCCTTCTGCGGATGGCTCGGAAGTTTGGGAGTCCTACTCTGTCGTGACTTGGAGTATCGCGTGATCTGGAAATCGAGAACAAAGCAACAATTACTGGACTCGGAATAGGACTAGTGGCAGAGATGAATCAGGTGGAAACTCGGACCGGTGGCGGATATTTGCAGGGCGATGGAACACAGACTGGTGGTGAATCTGTGATGGAGGTGGACTTGGATTAGCGTGATGGCGGTGGATATGTGGTATATTGTAGCGGTGATGACGATGGTGGTATATGGCAGCGGTGATGACGATGGTAGTATATGGCAGCGGTGATGATGATTGTGGTATATGGCAGCGGTGATGACAATGGTGCTGGGGCGGCGTGACAACTTGTGAACAGAACTTGAAACTCTAAAGTACTAGACGCTAGGACCAGCAACTTGACACGACGATGCAACTGCAAATTCAACAAAGAAAATACAAAAAAGATTATGCAAAGGCTCAGATTGGTTCGGATAAGATGAACAAACCCTAATTTTTTGGCTTTTTCGTGGACTATAGGTATGAAGAACAGACTCGATCTAAACTACGAAAAACTGTAAAATCTCACCGAGCAACCTGGAAATCTGATACCACTTGATAGAGGCAAAGGTGTCCCGTCTTTCGATGAGATGGTGGTTATCGTTTTGGACGAAGTCGACTTTGACGACCTGACTACGAACGTGCGAGGACGTCACGCCTTAGCAATCACTAAACCAACTCCGAGAGGTTATTTACCACGCCGGAGCACGATCAACCTGACCGCGAAGGTCTGTTTCCTGCGGGCAAACGAAGAACAAGTAAGAAACTAAGATTGCAATCTGGATATTGCGAATATAAGAGGAAAGCTTTATTGATCAAGGTGGGGTTCTGTGACGCCTTGGTCTGGTCATTGAACACAAACGAAGTACGCGAAGTTGCATCTATGGCGAACTTTTAATCTAAACATAACCCAAAGTCTAAACGGTGCCCTAAGGGCTGTATATATGGAGGAAGACGGGGGGAATTCCGTGGCCCTTGGGGAAGGGTTCCGAAACCAACCCTATCTCTTGTTTCCCCACACATACGGACTCTGAAAACAGCCTATACTTATGTATTTCGAAATTACATGGGCCTGGCCCAATAATAAGGTGACGCAGCACCTAGAATAGCCTCTGGACAAAATTTATGAAGTGGCATCTTGTATATTTCGTCCAAGGCTTCATTCACTCCTTATGGTGGCTTCAAAGTCCTGAAATCATCACTTGTAACTCCGTTCTTGTTCCCCTTGCGCATACCATCAACTCCATGCTTGTTCTTGCTCCAATGTTCATCCTTCTCCAAGCTAGGCCCTTCATTTGTAAGCAAAACAAATGTATCCAATTTAGGCAGCATCATATTCTCATGAACATTAGAATCATTACCAAGAAACGAAAGTACCTGGTAATTTAATTGGCGTGCACGAGCTCTAGTAATTGGTCCATTATATGTAATAGTAGGGGCTGTGGGTGTAACAATGGTGTTGATGTCCTCATCACATTATCAACATGAACATAAACAGTGCAACAAAAAACTCTCAACTGTGTATAATCAGTAGGTGAACCGGACCAACCTCAATTGGAGTTTTCTTATTAAGAGCAATAGATGGTTAACGATTAATGAGATAACAAGCAGTGGAAGAAGCCTCAGCCCAAAAATGCATATGCAAACTTGCATTGGACAACATGCAACGGGCTCTCGAAATAATGGTCCTGTTCATACGCTCAGCAACACCGTTTTGTTGTGGAGTATAAGGAACGGTGTAGTCTCTGACAATGTCTTCAGACTTGCAATAATTCTTAAATTGCTTAGAACAGAATTCCATACCATTATCAGTGCGAAGTATTTTTACCTTCTTTTCAGTCTGCCTTTCAGTCATAATCTTCCACTCCTTCAAAAACTAAGAATGCTTCATATTTATGCTTCAAGAAATAAGGCCAAACTTTTCCCGAATAATCATCAGTAATAGTCAGCATGTAACTAGCACCACCTAGTGACTTTCTGCGAGATGGTCTCCATAAATCAGAATGAATATAATCAAGAATATGTTCAGTTGTATGGGTTGAAGTGTTGAACTTCACCCTCTTGTGCTTGCCGAAGATACAATGCTCACAAAATTTCAATTTAACAGGTTCTATCCATCAAGAAGACCTCTCTTACTTAACTTTGCCAAACCAAGTTCACTCATATGTCCAAGACGCATATGCCAAAGGTTAGTAGCATCACAACCAGAATTCTTTGAAATAACTGGAGTAGCGTTACCTGGCACAATAGAACCTCAAAGGTAATAAAGACTGTCTTAGGTGCGACTACATGGGGTATATATGAGGGGCAACACATAAGAGTCCTTGTAGGACAAGTAAACTAGTTGTACTCGTACGCGTCGGTACCAACACAAAGGCCCACACCATTTGTACTACGTCTAGTCCAATACGATAGCATTTGGATCATAATTGAACAATAATAAGCACATAAACAATATGTCCATGCACATGTAGGAGCTCAAATTCACAAAATTTAATCTCCCAATTTCACCTAAATTACTTGGAAGGTATAGTACACACCTGGGCAGAATTGGAGCGTCTATCCTGAGAGGAAAAACACATCCGCATTGCAAAGCTTCACCAATAATCAAAACGTAGGTGGCTATGCCTTAGGTACATCAACTCGCCCAAAATCCACAACTAGCTCCCCAAAATCAAATCTGGAACCTAGTGCACAATGCCATCAGACACAACTAGCCCTGGTCGACCTGCTCGAACCGAAGCTCAGATTGGTCGGACCCGTGCCAATTCGTCGTGGCCACTGACGCCGCTCGCCGGACCCCAAAGGAGGAGGCATGCAGATGGTTGTGCGAGACATGGCCGCGCGCGTGCGACACATCATGAGGAGCATGTCTGTGGCGCGACGGTGGTGGGAAGAGAGCGCTGAATAGGAAGAGGAGGAGAATGGTAGCACGCCGACGTCAGTGAACTATGGCGAGCACCAGGGAGAGGAGGATGGGGGCGCGGCAGTGGTGCTGGCAGAGGAACCCTCATCTTCTCGTGCGCGAAAGCAATGTCAATGAAGGAATGAAACATTTTTTCCACTTACGGTCGGGCCATGATGGACGGTGGGTTCAATTATAAAAAATCTGAAGGTTTTCTTTTTTTTGCAAAACAACCGCGATGGTGAGCGAGCAGAAGCGATAGCCGCTTTATCAGTAGGTAAAGACTAATGGTTCAACTTCGACCATACGCCAACTTAAACTGATGAATCATAAAACTGTTTTGTTCAAAAGTCGTAAATATAAGAGATTTGGTCTTTGTGGTGACAGGAAACATTAGCTTTGGGACAATGCTCATTCTGTTGTTGGGGAGGGAAAACCTAGGGAACCGGATCCCTCACATGTCCAGACGGACGCCCTGGTCATTGTCACCCAACTGAACCCTCTATACCCAGCCCAAAGCTTCTGGGTTGTCAAACACTATCCATGGGCTACCCCATATGTGGGCAGATATGGGGAAGCCCGGACACGCTTGAAGGTGTGGACTTACGGGGGAGGGGGGGTCCACACAAAAACCCATCGTTCCGTCGGGACATCACTGGTCCGCAGCCATGGTGCCGCTTCAGTGCGACGTTCGAGGGGTCAAATTCGGCTATTTAAGAAGGACAATGAGGCTCAACCCCTATCGTCCCCTTCTTCTCCCTCTTGCCAGTGCCGATCCCGCCTTCCTCTCCCTCTCCGCTTCGACCACATCGTTCGCCACTATCAGCAATATGGAGGATAGGGGTATCTTGGATTGGGCGAAACGGATCACACATGCATCAATAGGCGCGGGTAGGAGGTGCTATGTGTTCGAAGCCCCTAGGGGCCTCGGGCACCTCAGTCAGCGCTACCCCCCTCCCTGAGGAATGGTGGGCCTCCCTAAGTGGTCGGTCTATTTTATTGGCCGACCTATGCGGCCATAGGGCTGATACTCAGGAGAACGATGACAATAATGATGTGACCCTTCACCTTGCTTCGCGCGGTCAGAACTGCGACACGCCAGATGGGACGTGTGAGTGGGGGCTCACTTTAAACTTAAATTATGGCAAGGATGATGAGCCCTATCTTTTCGGCTGACTTCGGAGATGTAGGTACTGCCAGGGTATGGGGACTGATAGCTAGGGAGTCCTCTACCTATATAGCCCACTCTGTGGCATCATGGTGGGCGCCTACACGGGCAACGTGCAAAGGATGTCAACCCATCCACACTAGAACAATTTGACCTCACTGCGCCCGTTGTAAGCGGGAGAGATCCCAGAAATATACAGCTAAACCACACGAAGCAGGAGTAGGGTGCTACACCTCATGATGGCCTGGACCTGGGCATATTGTTTTTGCATCTATGAAGTGACTTGAGTGTTTTAAGAGCATCTCTAGCAGACCCCGTAAAACGGGCCCTCCACTATAATAACTACCAGTTTGGGGGATCCATCCCGTAAACCCGGCTCGAACGGATACTCCAAATTCAGCCATCCCGTAATATTTTTGTGGGATCCCGCATCCGCAAGCCCAATTCCTCTATACGTGCGGGATTTCACCCAATTTTATCGGATTCCCTTTTGGTTTGCGCGAACCCACTTTCGCCGGCTTCAGTTCTCGCCTCCTGCCCCACCGCCGCTGCCAATCCGTCCTCTGACCTTGCCGTCCGGCCTCGTGGTGCCGGAATTCAGCCAGACGGAGTACCGTCGCCCACGGGTGCGCCATACCATGCATCACTGCCACCACCGCCGCCACTCCATCCGCCCGGGCCTCCCATGGCCCGAACTCCTTCCACCACCACCCCAATTCCCCCAACTACTGTCGCCATCAATAGAAAGCAGCAAGGGAGCCATCTCGTTCAAGGCGGCGCAGCCAGCACGACACCCCGCTCTGGTTCCACCCGTCAAGAGGAGAAGACCGCCTTGACCGGCCGCACCGATGCGCGGGTGAAGGCCCCGAGGAAGAAGGCGATCATGTTAAGGGATCGTGCTGCTCCTCCGCCTTTGGCCAACCCCAACATCCACATTGACGGTGGAGCCGCTAGCCACGCCTACAACATGTTCAATGAAACGATCGGGAGGTAGTATTTTCTTTTGCTTGGTTTTCTCCAGTCATCTATGTTTCGACTGTTTGGAATACTTGCTTGAGATTTGGTCGTGCATTTCTATAGCCAAAATGTGCCCTACACATATACAGAGATGTTGGCCGAGAGCATGGTGAATTTGAGTGCCCCCTTGGCGATTTTAGTGCGTCATACGTTGAGGTCGACGCGGAGTGAATGATGAGAATGAAGATGATGGTGACTTGCAAGAGATCGAGGAGGCCAACTATGATGCCAGGGTGGGGAGGACCGACAACTACACGGAGACGGAGGACATGTGCTTATTTAAAGCATGGGAAAGCATCTCTCTTGACTCCATTGTCGGCAAGGATCAAACCTATGGAAACTATTGGCAAAGGATCGAGGACAAATATCATCAAATGATGTCATTCCCATTCGGCGAGAGCTTGAAGGGCCTTCAAGGCCGTTGGGTTGGATGCTTGGAGCTAGTGCGGAATGCACTACCAAGTGGCGCCACTATTGATGATTATGTGAACATTTCTTCATCTTCATGTCCCTAGGCTTGTTCATAGGAAGATTATGAGATCATACTTGTCTCAATGTTTGTGTGTAGGATCACATCGTAAATGATTACTACAAGCAAACCCCCGGGGCCGGTCATTCGATCTTCAACATTGTTGGAAATGGATCTAGGATAGTGAGAAGTGGAGGGTGAGGGACAAGGAAGCCCCTCTAAAGAGAGGCATCAAAGTGGAGGTTGAGGATGATGATGATAGTGATGATGCACTAAGAGGAGGAAGAAACAAGGGCAAACTAGATGGAAACAAGAAGGATGAAGCAAGTCAAGAGGACGTATGAGGCAATCACGTTGAGGGATCAAATTAGCGAGATGGTGAAGATGCAGGAGGCTATGCCAGTCAAGCACTAGGGTGCAAAAGTGGCCATGTAAAGAGAAGCACAAAGAGGAGAAGTGGGAAAGTGGTGTGCCTTCGAGGAGTGCAAGCTCATCCTAGAGGAGCAAAAGAGAAAGGACGAGAGGACCGTCGAGGAGGACCAGTTCATGATGATGAATCCATAGGGCATGGATGCAATGGCAAGAGAATTTTGGGAGATGGAAATAATGGAGATCATGCTCCGGAGGAAGATGGAGCTTCAAAATCTTATGGCCGGTGGTGGTGTTGGGTTTGGTGGGGGCTTTTCTTTTGGCAATGTAGGTAGTGGCTTTAGCATGGGTGGTGGTGGTGCCGGCTTCGGCATGGTGGTGGTGGCTTCGACATGGGTGGTATCATCATGGGTGGTGGTGATGGTGGCTTTAGCATGCCCCTTGACCCATAGATTGATCTTGTCAGACCGGATATACTGTCCAGGTCTTTGGGTATGTCATAGGTATAGCCCAGGGCCACTGCCTCCCTGCCTCGACAGCAGGGTGGTGCGGGCTGGTGTTTGGCATGGGTAGCCGGTCTGTCCTGTCCACGTGGTAGTCGGTCGGGTTCGTCAGCGTATTTATGCTTTGGCGGTATTGGCTCAAGCGCCTCGTCATCAAATTGAGGTAGTATCGTACGCTTCGGGTAACTCTTGGTGGGGCGCCCGAGGCCATATTCCTCGGCTGCCAGGACATTAGTACATCTATCATTGAGTATATCCTGTTCAGCTTGAAGCTGTTGCTGCTTCTTTTTCACGCTTCTCGCAGTGGCGATTAGCCTGCGCTTAAAGCGCTCTTGCTCGAGGGGCTCCTCCGGCATGATAAAGCCTTCGTCGCCGAGGCTCACGTCCTCTTCAGGGATCAGTAGGTAGTTACTATCCTCCGAGTCCTCGTTCCCGACTGGATCATCGGGGTTGACTTGCCCGTCCTCCCAATCATCCTGTTCGGATGTTGGCTCGACAGGTGCTTCGGGGTCTTCGGCATTTTCCGGAGTGTTATTGTCTTCGGTGCCGGTATTGCTGTCTTTTTCGCGACACGATTTTGAGCGGCGCCACTGGCGTCAATGTTTTGGAGGTGTTTCGGCCGGCTTGTCCTCGACCAGGTCCTTCTCACCGTTGTCATCATCCTCTTTTGGTGTATCCACCATGTATACGTCGTATGTGGAGGTGGCCGTCGAACGTCCGATAAAGGGAGGATTTTGGCCTTGATCATCTCCTGCATTGTCATCCATACCGTCGATGTCTTCGAAGGCGTAATCCAGCATGTCGGTTAGATCCTTCACAGTGGCTATGAAGTGGGTGGTGGGTGGGACCTAAAATTCCCCGCTCTTAGCCCCTAATCCGGGCTGGGCATAATTCGGAATCGATTCCTCTGTGATGGTGAGGGATCACATTAAGTCTAGGGCCTCGTTTAGGAGTGAGGTTTGGACAGAGAGGCGAGAGTCAGTTGGGCCGACCAGGGAGAGGGTCTCCTGGCCGCGCCCACTTATCGTGAACTTCGAGAGTTCGGAATCAGAGTCTGAGGGAGATTCCGGTGTTTTAGCGACAAGGGGAGTTTGGTTCGTCCTTAGGTTTGCTGATGACCCCGTCCCCTGCGGATCTCCGGTAGCAAGTTCCATAATTGCGGAGAGTCCTGCGGGCTCTAAATTTCCGTCTTCGGACCCGGTGGTCCACTCAAGATCTAAGGCCAGAACAGCGGTCGTGGCCGCAAATCCTTCGAAGATCAAGTCTCCTCGGATATCGACGACATAGTTTAGGTTCCTGAAACTGATTTGATGACCAGGGGCGTAGCTATCGATCTGCTCGAGGTGGCCAATCGAGTTGGCATGCAGTACGAAGCCGCCGAATACGAAGATTTGGCCAGGAAGGAAAGTCTCCTCCAAAACTGCATGATTGTGTATGATCAAACAAGCCATCGAACCTTCTGTTGACGACACAGAGGAACTCTCAATGAAAGCACCAATGTGATGCGGAGCATCCCACGATCATCCCCATGGACACCACCTCAACTATCCAAGCTCCAAGTGGACCCATGACGAGAGCTAGGGCTCGTGCTATTTAATCCGAGGTGACATCTCTCCTAATTGAGATTCCCTCCTCTTCAAGTGAGACATGGCTACTGCCTAAGTCCGAGATGCTATGTGTGATCAGGTACAACACTCAAGACCCGGAGCCAGGAGCTGAAGAAGAAATGATAGGCGTCAACTCTCTGGACAGCCCGGAACCTCCGGCCACAGCCCGGAACTTCCGGCCCCCGGAACGTCTGGCCTACCCGGAGCTTCCGGCCTCTGACGACATCGACCAGCCCGGGCGTGCCAACTCTCTGGTTAGCCCAGAACCTCCAGCCCACCCGGACCTTCCGGCCCTCGGAACCTCCGGCCCCGGACGCCAGCCCAGCTCCACCCGCACCAACTCTCTGGTTAGGCCGGACCTTACTCGGACCCTCCGGCGCCCGGAACTTCCGGCCCCACCCGGAACTTCCGGCCCTGCCTGTGCGCAGCCACTTGGGCCGAGGCCCGTGTACCCTTTCGCCCCGTAAACTATATATACTCTTCTTCTACCTATGTTTTAGGGTAGCATTGGTTTAGCTCATAGTTGAGATAGAGCTTTGCTCATCCATTACGGATCTACTCCACGAGAGAGACCACGGCCCCTCTATGGAGAAGATCCCCTTGGATTCAAGACCCCCTCTTGGGTGGCCCCATCAAGACCTCCTCTAGGAGAAGAACCGGTTACCCCTTGTATCGTCCTTTGTTGGATTCAGATCATGTATCTCTCTTTTGTGTTCATCGATCTAGCGCATGTGTGATCTATTCTTGTTGGTTGAGTGTTTCTCTTGTTTTCCCCCGTGATTTCCCTCGTGTTCTTTCGCGCATTCTTCGTGTTCCTCGTAGGGATCCCCTCCAAACGTGAAAGATCGGCCATCTAGGGTTCCACCCTACATCATCTTGGTATCATGAGCCACGTTGATCAAGTTTTTGGAGCCCCTACCCCGTGTTTTCTAGCTTGATTTTGTTGTTTTCGTCCTAAATCCCGAAAATCCCCACCAAAAATAGCCTCAATTTTTTTTGTGATTTGTTGGTGTGATGAAGTTTTGTTGGATTTGATCCATGGATCTGCTTTGTTTCGAGTTGATCTAGCATCCCTACCCTTCTTCCCCTCTAATTTCTTCTTTTTCCCCTTCGGATTTGGGTTTTCCCCAAGTTTTTTTGCCCAAATCCACGATCCCGAAGTCTCTGTTCTCGGCAGAATCGCGACCACCGGAACTTCCGGCCCAGCCCGGACCTTTCGGCCTTCCCCGGAACTTTCGGACCCCGGACCTTCCGTCTTGCCCGGACCTTCCGGCTTAGACAGAAAGTTCGCGCATCTTCGACGA